>OZ038380.1:185617797-186255297 GCA_964036045.1 Eutreptiella sp. 'Long Island Sound 2002' | reverse complement strand
GCCGCCCCAAGTCGGCCCCGGAGAATCATGCGGAACACCACTCGTATACACACATGCTTGCAAAATTCTCCCACCACGTTTTGCACACCGACTCCCAACTTTTTCCCCCTACTTGATGCTGCCTGACACTAGGCTGCTCTAGGCAAGCATCTATTATCTTCTCCCAACCCTTATTGCGCATGAAATGGATGGCAGCAGCACACTCCATCCTCACCTTCCCCTTGCTGTTTGCCTTGTCATTATTTAATGAGGCACGGGTGCAAGTTCGTGCAGCAAGCCGTGCCTCATCTAAAACCGGTACGTTGCCTCCTCCAATTGATGGTGGGCAACGGGGAGGGCTTGGTAGTGGGCGAGGGTGTCGGCTGCGGGGTCGGGGCGCGAGGCCAGGCTGGCGTGCTGCGACATAGTCTGCTGGGACATTGTCAAAAGAGAATGCGAAGAAAGGCTGCGAGAGCTGTGACAAAGCGAAACAGTGGAAATGAGGGTAAATTCGTACGAAATTCGTACAAAATTCGTACGAAATTCGTACGAAATTCGTACGAATTTCACATTCTGTGAATCTGTGAATCTATGTAACTACGAAGCCAGGAGACATTCGCCAACTTGCTTCGGAATGCAGCCAAATCATGGCGGGTATTTATTATGTTGTTACACTGGCTACCTAGGGATTTTCTCCTCCTTTTTGGTGTAAATGGAAACTTCTTATCCTGAAAAAACCCGGGTTTCATGCCCCTCTCGTGCTGAAAACACTCCTACACGGTACAAAAGTCCCAAAGTTGGCTTCCCGGGCCTGGGCTCGCGCAAATTCACAAGTTGGCGCGCCAAGTCGCAAGTTGGCGCGCCAAGTCCGGACTTGGCGCGCGCCAACTGGGAAGTTGGCGCGCGCCAACTGGGAAGTTGGCGCGCGCCAAGTCCGGACTTGGCGCGCCAACTTGCGACTTGGCGCGCGCCAAATGTCCCCCCACCGATCAAACCATCGACTTGCATACCATTGTTGTCACTGGAAATTCCGTCCCTCACCTGCCCTTGCACACTTGGCACGAAGAAAGCATTGTTCCATCTTTTTTTGATTAATGTGCAAAAGACTGCGAATGTGCAAGAAGCTGTCAAATCAATCAAAAAAAACATATATAGAGGTCACATGCCTTGTTCAGCCTGGACGAAGACCCCCTTATTCTCTATGTACCCCCTTTGCTTCGTCCACGACGACTCCCAAACCGAAAAAACTTTATTATATAACCCCCAGTCCAGATTATCTGAGCGGATCACTTCCCCCCACCCCTTCCGCGTGCGATCCCCCTTGCCCCCCTTCACCCGCACTCTGGGCCCCGCAGTCTGGACACCCGGCCGCCTTTACTTCCACCTCGAAAGCTGCGCTTTGAGATTTCACATTTCAGGGCTTTGTGCCGCCCCTCTCCTTTGAAGGCAGCAAAAATGGCAATGTGCCCCCACCTGCGGGCCCATCCCAACAGGTGGTCAATCCACAGATGGGCCCACAGGGTGACGTTCATTTCACAGGCCTTATGGGCCTCCCCCATTTTTTTCAATTCTGTTCGCAGAATTTTCATGTCGGGCAACTGCAATGGTCCGGATTTCCAGACGACATCGCTTGTTGCCAACAGGGATTTTCCCCATTGCCGGAAGGCGTCCGTCCAGGACACCTGGACCCCCCCCATGTCAACGACATGCTGCAGGAGGCCCTCCCCCTCCAGATGGTCACACATGGTGTCCCATCCCTCACTCTTCACCCACTCGGCAGCCGCCGTCTGCTCGATTTTCAGGGGCACCTTCTTCTTATCCTTCCTCTCCTCTTCCAACGCCACCCCGTTGGCGGTCCGTGCCTGGATCCGAATGGGATCCAGGAACCATTGCACCCACCTCACGGCCTTTCCCCTTTTCCACCGATGCACCGTCTGGAGGCTGTTCACAAGGGCTGAAAGCCCATTGTGCACTTGCCGGTGCACACCATGCAGCCCATAGTCGGGAGGCCGCTGGGCGGGACGCACGATCGGGCAGATCATCCCCGCCCACAGCCACTCCTCGACAATCACCCCCATCCCGCAACCAAATTCGTGCAGAATGGTTGCCCGATTTTTCCCACACAGCCAACAAACGGTGGCTGCGGGGTTTTTGGCCGTGAAGGAGGAGCAACCCCCCAAAATGACCTGCGCCTTGGTGTCTGCTATAAAAAAACAAATCACCTTACGCAGGTAACCACCTTTATCGGGGATTTGCTGCTGCGCCACCTCGGTGAGGTCCGCGTTCAGGTCATAGACCTCGGCCAATTGGGAAATGATGGCCTTCTTCTCGGATCCGCGCAGCAAGATCCAAGAGCCCAAGGGCATAAACACTGTTCATCAGCTCCGTTACACTCTCCGGCTCTACGGTCAGCATGCGCGACCGGTAGCCGACGGGTGCAAACGGGATGAACAGTGCCCGGCCAGGCCCGCCTGCACCGCGGTGGATCACCGTCCCGCGGAGGAGCGTCACGCTGCGAAGCCGTTGGATAACAATATCCCACCGATGCGCAGCGTGATAGCCCCCCTGCGTGCCCGGGCACACCTGGAGGGACTTGGACGGGGGAGAGGTGGTGAGGGGGATGAACACGACCATGCACTGCACTGACTGTTTCACAGACAGTGCAAAATCGCGGTGGGGGATCTGGAAACCCTTCCAGGGTTCTGCCTCCCACCGCTCGATGATCTTGGGGCACAAGGCCTCAAGTCCCTGCAGCGGTGGGAGGGAGAACCCCAGCAGGGCCAGAACAGCCTGCCAGAGGTCGTCCGGGAGCCCGTGGGGGACGCTGGAGACCGTCGTCTGATAGCGCCCCCCACCTTCCCCGGGGGCCTGGAGGTCCACCTCCTCGAGCATCGACGGGTTGAGTTCCACCGTAGCGAGCTCCGCCAGTGTGGCCCACAGATCCTCGGGGATGATGCGGTGATACTGGCGGTAGCCCGCCGCGGCAAAACCCTCCTCCGTGACGATGGGGGGGTTGGGGATGTCGTGGTTGGCGACGGGGTAGGAGTTGTGGAAGGAGGGGTGGGGGCAACCCATGCCAAGCATGGTGAAGGGGGCGTCGGTGCTGTAGAGGGTGGGGTGGGTGATGTCGGGGATGTGGGTGCGCAGGCGACGGTTGGTGGAGAACTCCGTGGGAGCTACTGCATCCCACGCCTGCACCTCCACCGTCTGGTACCGCACGACGGCGTCAGTGGCCGTGCGGTGCGTCCAGCCACTTTTTTTGACTGGATCCACCCACAGCCCGCCCCTCGGGGTCGAGACCCTGAGGCGGCATCTCCTGCAGGTCGAGAACGTTAACGAACTCTTTTCACGCTGCAGCAGTGCACAGCTTCAGGGTCTTGTTGAAGGCCTCAAGGGTGACTTGAGAAAGCTTCAACTCGACCGCGAGCGTCGTGGGGTACCGGCCCATCACGGCACAGCAGAACCTGCTAAGAACCCCCCTGGTCAGGGCGAAGTTAACACGGGTGGCGTCAATTCGCCAGACCAAGTGGGGATTGCCCGGCTGGTCCCACTTGCCGAAGAGGGCAGCCTCGAGGGGTTCGCGGAGGGGGGGGAGCTGGGGGAAGGATTCGGCGTCCGGGGAGGTGAGGGTGTAGGGGATGGGAAAATAGCCCCCGGGGAAGTGCTCGGAGCCCACGTTGGCGATGTGGGCATCGACCACCGGCTGCACCTCGGGGTTAGGTGGTACAGCGGGGGCTGGGGCTGGGGCAGACGTGGGGTCGGTGACTGTCACCTTCTTCCCCTTGCCCTTCTTGGGTTGCTTTGGAGGCATGATAACGTGAAATGCCTAGAAGGGAAAGGGAATGCATAAAGGGTGCAAAAGAAGAGGAAGAATGGGGCACTTGGCGCGCGCCAAAACCGGAGTTGGCGCGCGCCAACTCAAGAGTTGGCGCGCCAAGTTGGCGCGCCAACTTGGCAGTTGGCGCGCCAACTCTTGAGGTAGCGCGCCAACTGCCAAGTTGGCGCTCCAACTTTGACTTGGCTTCCAAAAAGTTGGCTTCGACCCAAAAACCCCACATATTGCATCATAACAACAAAGCAACGCAACCAAAAGCTGTAAAATATCAATAGTTCCTCACGTTTCATGCACAAGGCGTAGCAACAACACAGTGCACAAGTACAAGCAAGTTGAATGCTCTCGACATGGAGTTGACCAGGAGTTGGCGAATGTACAGTATCTGGGGTTGGCTTCGTAGTTACATAGCGTGAATTTCTGCGTGAATTTAGGTGCGTGAATCTCACATTCACGCGAATCTCACCAAATCTGTTAAACCATGCGGGGACTTTAAACCTCTAAATTGCACCTATTTGTTGCATCTTACTTTGGGCGAAGGTAGCACAACAAAAGCACACGATAGCACCAAGTTACGAGCAAAACACAGCAAAATTGGGTGAAATTCACGGTACCGTGAATCTCGGATTCAAACGGCCGGTTCACGAAGGGTACATACTTGGCCTCACCAAGGACCAACCCTTAAACTAATTTTTGAGCCTCCTCTTGTAAGGCCCACGCCGATACTCTGTTGGGATGCAGGAAAACTGAAAAATGTTCCTCCATTTCGGGGGGTACCAGGTGGGAGGGCCTGAAGGGTGGTCTCAGTGCGCTTTGCAATGCCGTTTAGAATGCGGCATGCTGCATGTTGGTAGTCCCCCGGCCGTCTATCAGGGGTCACACTGCTCAAGAATGCCCCCCATCTTGAGGTGGACTCCACCCCCATTTGCTCAACAATACCATTGCAGTCTTTGCACAATCAACACTTAGACCCAGCCCCCCTCTGGCATTGCTTGCATCCCCTTCCCATCCCCCGTCAAAATGACAGTGCAAGTCAAAAATTGGTTTTGAAAGAGGACAACGTCCTCCTCCAGATCCCTCACCTCTTGGTTGAGGTAGGTGGAGATGTCCAGGCTTCTCAAAAAAGCCTGTTCATCCCCGCCATGCATGCAAAACCATGAGGCCCATAGTTTCACCTTCGAAGCATACTTTGCCCCCCCCCATACATTGACCCATACATCCGCACGGGTAGAGGATGACTTCCACAAGGAAGTCGCATCAACTGAAATGACAACAATGGCAACGCCACTAGGGGGGGGTTTCCCAATAACTCGGGCCATAGATATTGCATTTTGCACAATTGACTGCAAAGGCACATGGGCAGCTGCCCTATTGCGGCCTCTGGTAGACTTTACAATGGTTGCTTGGGGAAAGTAGGGCATGACCCGTTGCCCAACGGTCCTTAGGTCCCGTCGTGTGCAACGGCGGGGCATTCGCAAAAGGGCCCGCTGGGAAAGATGCATGCTGCATGCCACCGGTAGCATGCTCAGGGCCTCATGCCCCTGAGTTGTGAATGCAAGATGGCCACCAAGTGGGCCAGACAAGGCAGTGCACGCCCCATCACTTAAACACACTTCTCCTTTGGTGTTGGTCCCACACACAATGTTCGGACCACCCAATAGAACTCGCACCAGCCGCTGAACAGCCTTCAACCGCCGCCGCCGGGCCTTGGGGCACTGCAAATCGGTGTACCGCCGGAGGTTAGCTGTGTTGAGAGCCCTCAGGGCAGCTTTAACAGCATTATCCATGAAGAATGAGAGGGCCTGGGCAGGAAATGAGGGAGGGTTTTGAAGCAAGGGCCCAAAAAACACACGCGATAATCCACGCGATATCCTCCGTGATAACTAGGTTATCGCGCGATAACCCCCGCGATAACCCCCCGCGATAACTAGTTAGAACGCGATAACCCCCCGCGATAACGTATATCGTAGACAAAGGAATATTAACAACACCCAAAATTTGGGGGGTTCCGCACCACGCCCTAGAACGCTGCATCCCAGGTAGGGGGGGGGGGTTGGGCGGGGGGTTGGGGGGAGGTAGGGGGGGGGTAGGAGGGGGAGGTAGGGGGGGGAGGTAGGGGGGGGGGTAGGGGGGGGAGGTAGGGGGGGGGGGGAGAAGGTAGGGGGGGGTATGGGGGGGGAAGGCGGTGCACACACAAGGCGGAACACACAAAAGGCGGCCTGTGGCCACCGCAGGAGTCTTGTTATTTAAGGGGCCACAGGCAAGGCGGTGCACACAGAAGGCGGTGCACACACAAGGCGGAACACACAAAAGGCGGTCTGTAGCCACCGTAGGAGTCTTGTTATTTAAGGGGCCCCAGGCAAGGCGGTACACACAAAAGGCGGTGCACACGCAAGGCGGTCTGTGGTAACCCTGGAGTCATGTTATTTAAGGGGGGTGCGGGGGCTGGCCCTCGCGTCGAGCGAAGCGAGCCGTTTGTCGAGCGAAGCGAGATGAAGGTAGGGGGCGGAGGTAGGGGGCGGGAGGTAGGGGGGGGAGGTAGGGGGGGGAGGGGTGGGGGGGGGTAGGGGGGGGGGTTGGGGGGGGTAGGGGGGGGGTTGGGGGGGGGTAGGGGGGGGTAGGGGGGGGGTCGGGGGGGTAGGGGGGGGTAGGGGGGGTAGGGGGGGGGTAGGTAGGGGGGGGAGGTAGGGGGGGGCGACTTCGTGCATACTATCAACCTATGCCCTTCCCAACAAATCTGTGAGCAACGCAACAAAGATTAAGAAATGTAATGTGTAATGTTTTGATTTGATCTACAAAACAAATTGTTCAATATCCAATGTGTGCAACAAATAGCAGTGACAAGACAAAATTGGGGCCGACTCGTACGAATTCGCACGAAATTCGCACGAAATTCGTACGAAATTCGTACAAATTCGTACGAAATTTGTGCGAATTTCACATTCTCGTGAATGTGTGAATCTAGCGTGAATTTATGCGTGATTTTGGGTGCGTGAATTTCACATTCACGCCAATCTCACCAAATGTGTTGAACCATGCGGCTACTTCAAAACTGTAAATTGCACACATTTGTTGGATCTTACTTTGGGCGAAGATAGCACGACAAAAGCACACGATAGCACCAAGTTACCAGCAAAACACAGCAAAATTGGGTGAAATTCACGGTACCGTGAATCTCGGATTCAAACGGCCGGTTCACGAAGGGTACAGGAATCCCCAGACGTGTCCACTCCCAGGTGCGCTGCGCGCGCCTGCTTGCCCTCCCTGACCCATGTGGTCACAGAGCCCAGGGATATCAGGCCTGAGAGGCCGTATCTTCGAACAAACTTTTGAAGACAGGGCAACCACCAAGGCTTGGGGTAAGAATTCCATCCCACTCCCCAGACCAGGGACCTGAAATTAGCCACAATATCCTCCTGGGATGCAGCGTACCAGACGGATTTCAAAAATAGCGAGGGCAACATCGAGGTCAGTGTGAATGTAGCATTGGCAGACCCTACGGGAACCCACCGAAGCCACTCGCCACATATTGCGCCTTCCGTCAGGCTCCGGATAACGCCCTTCCTGGTCAGTGAAAACGTACCCCAGTGGCAGGACACGCGCGGCGCCGACACATTCCCCTCAGGTCGCACAGACAGACGTGGGTTCCCATTTTAAGGGAATACCGTACAAACAATTCAAAAAGACCATGACTGCCTCGCGGACTTTGGGGAACAATGCAGGGCAAATGTTCATAAATATTATAATTACATTACTACATTATTATAATAATGTAGATGTTGTCACGAAAACGAGAAAAGAGTACAAAAAGAAAAGAGTGGTTCCTATTGTTTTCTGGTCCTCTCTGGATGAGGCAATGCATTTCGTCCCAAAAGAAGTACAAAGTGCAAGTTGTCTTATGTTGTACTATGCAACGTGGACGTGTCACAATGTCTCTTCACACAAGAATGGATCCAACGCAACACAAATGCAATGCAAAAAAAAAACGAGCACCACAACACGACAAAACACAACACGACAAAACACAACACAACAAAACACACCGTTGCACAAGAAATCAATAAGCAATGTCAGTACGTTCATGCAAGATCGCTTGGTAATGAATGGATCCAACATAACACAAATGCAATACAAAAAAAATGAACAACACAACACACCACAACACAACAAGCCAAAACGCAACGGAACAAAACATGACGGAGCACAAGAAATTAATAAGCCACAACACTACTTTCTTGCAAGATCGCACGACGAATGAATTGTTCAAACTTGAGAGTAATGCATGTGATGTATTATGACATGCATGCACACGTATGTAACTACGAAGCCAAGGGACATTCGCCAACTTGCTTCGGAATGCAGCCAAATCATGGCGGGTGTCTATTATGTTGTTACACTGGCTACCTAGGGATTTTTTCCTCCTTTTTGGTGTAAATGGAAACTTTTTACCCTGAAAAACCCCGGAGTTCATGCCCCTCTCGTGCTGAAAACACTCCTACACGGTGAAAAAGTCCCAAAGTTGGCTTCCCGGGCCTTGGCTGGCCCAAATTTGCAAGTTGGCGCGCGCCAACTCCCGAGTTGGCGCGCCAAATCCGGACTTGGCGCGCCAAAACTGTCAAGTTGGCGCGCCAAAACTGTCAAGTTGGCGCGCGCCAAGTGTCCCCACACCGATCCAACTGTTGGGCGCGCGCGACTGGGCTGTTGGCGCGCGCGACAGCCGGACTTGGCGCGCGCCAACTTGACAGTTTTGGCGCGCCAACTCCGGACTTTTGGCGCGCCAACTTGTGACTTGGCGCGCCAACTTGTGAAAAAACTTTGACTTGGCTTCCAAAAAGTTGGCTTCGACCCAAAAAACCGACATATTGCAACATAACAACAAAGCAACGCAACCATAAGCTGTAAAATATAGATAGGTCCTCACGTTTCATGCACAAGGCGTAGCAACAACAAAGTGCACAAGTACAAGCAAGTTGAATGCTCTCGACATGGAGTTGACCAGGAGTTGGCGAATGTACAGTATTTGGGGTTGGCTTCGTAGTTACATAGCACAATTCAACCATGACATGATGTGGAAAGAAAAGAACCAATTCAGCTAAACTAAGCATAGCGCTTGCATTCATGTGTACACCATAGTAAATCACCAAAAACCAAAAGGCAGGTGCAGATGAGGCAATGAGGCAAAAGAAGCAACTGCACAACAACCAACTCTGTCAATGTCCCTATTCACTGCCATGACTAGCCTTCCTTTGTATCACCGGACTTTGTAGACAGCGCGAGAGGAGGCTGCCGCACTTCCTTAACAAGATGATAGCCCAATGGGGCATCCTTTTGATGCCGTGACGATTTTGAGTGTGTCATTTCGTAGCATGGCAGAGGGACGCGAGGTTGCCTGTGGCAGAAAATTTCCTAAATATTGACGAGGTTGCCTTTGGCAGAAATATTCCTAAATAGTTGAGGAGAGGGCGTACTTGTCAAATGTATCAGGGTGAAGGTGCGGACTCTAAGCCCAGGAGATGTGAAGGTCCAAAATTCGGTATAGTGTGTTGTGGCTCGGCACAAAGTTTCACCTTGAACATTTTGCCCAATGCATTCAACCATTTCAAGAAAAAAAATTGGATCATGCCAAAACCATTGTGTGGCCAAATTACAAATGCAAAGACATCACTTCACTTTTGGCTCACGGGAATTAAGGAAAATTTGTGGATCCGGGCAGGGTTTGGCTTCTGAATCCTTCTGAATCCTTTGCCTACTGCGCATACGCAAAAGATGTTCAACAATTGGCATTGTGGTTCACAAATTGCCAATGTTAATGTAAGAGGAGAATTTCGAGCACCAAAAAGGCGCCATCGGCCAACCATGCATTTTATGGGTCAACGGCTCAAAGCAATTTTGGTCTCCAGTAGTACGACGCAAGAGGAGACACACGCACGCTAGCCAATTCTAAGCCTCGGTCTCTTTAGTGAGTGTTGTAACTGCTAAGATGTGGCCTTTTTTGTTCACACGGACACGTACGCGTTGAAATCTCAACTTGTACGCACTGATTTTCCACACCGTACGCACTGGGTACCAAACGCGCACGCGCTGCGTACGATTTTGCGCCGAACGCGTACACAGTGCGTACGGTTTGGTAAATCAGTGCGTACGAGTTGGGATTTCAACACGTACGTGGCGGGATTTTAACACATACATGTCCATGTGAACAGATCTTAGCAGTTACAGTTACGAGAAATAAAGCAAAGGCTTGCGCAAAGCCACAGTTAGATGGGCAAAGGCTCACCGTACCACATGTGGTCTTATCGTGACACACACAGCACACGTCAAAGCCACAGTGAGACACACAGCACACGCACAATTAAGCCACAGTCACACAAACAGCACTCGCCCAAGCTAGGATGACACACTCGCCGAAGCCGAAGGGAAGCCAAGATGACACACACAGGAATGCCCAAACCGAAGCCGAAGCCCAAGCCGAAGCCGAAGCCGAAGCCGAAGCCGGAGCCAAAGCCGAGGACACACACAGCACCAGCCAAAGCCAAAGCCGAAGCCCAAGCCGAAGCCGAAGCCAAGATGACATACACAGGAATGCCCAAACCGAAGCCGAAGCCGAAGCCGAAGCCGAAGCCGAAGCCAAGATGACATACACAAGAATGCCCAAACCGAAGCCGAAGCCAAAGCCGAAGCCGAAGCCGAAGCTGAAGCCGAGGACACACACAGCACCGGCCAAAGCCGAAGCCGAAGCCCAAGCGGAAGCCGAAGCCGAAGCCGAAGCCGAAGCCGAAGCCAAGATGACATACACAAGAATGCCCAAACCGAAGCCGAAGCCGAAGCCAAAGCCGAAGCCGAAGCCAAAGCCCAGATGACATACACAAGAATGCCCAAACCGAAGCCGAAGCCGAAGCCGAAGCCGAAGCCGAAGCTAAGGACACACACAGCACCGGCCAAAGCCGAAGCCGCAGCCCAAGCGGAAGCCAAAGCCGAAGCCAAAGCCGAAGCCGAAGCCGAAGCCAAGATGACATACACAAGAATGCCCAAACCAAAGCCGAAGCCGACGCCGAAGCCGAAGCCCAAGCCGAAGCTGAGGACACACAAGCACCGACCAAAGCCGAAGCCGCAGCCCAAACGGAAGCCAAAGCCAAAGCCGAGACACTGCACCAACACCGAAGCCAAACCCAAGATGACATAGACTACCTATATTTCTCCTTGTATGTTGCTTCCGCGCTTCCTCGCTCTGTCTGTGTCCAGAATGCAATAGTAAATTTTAAATTTTGACAAGAAAATTGTCTCTAGTGCTGGGTATGTCATGTCGTGTTATTCTGGGCTGGAAATTCGTCGTCCCTTAAGGCTTCGGCAAGTGCTGTATATTTTATCTTGGCTTTCTTTTTGGCTTGGTTAAAAATCCGAAAATACCTGTTTCATTTCTTGCCTTCGGTCAACGGAAACAGGAACGGCACGTGCGCTGGCCTTCCAATCATACTTCCAACTCATGATTTTATTTCAAATTCCAATCCGATTAAATTGTTATCGAATATTTAAATTCCAACTACCTTAGATTCGAAGTCCTTTAGATCCATCCTGATTTGTCCCACAAACGCAATTTCGACGTGACAAACTTGACTCATAGCCCGCAGATAGCGACGTCACCCAAAACCGATTGTCCTAGCTGTGTATTTGTACCTTCAACGCTACACGTGATGTCACGCTCCACGACCTGGGAAAATGTTACCATGTTGATTTATGCTTCCTCTATTGTCAAGCGAACCCCAACTGTGTCCACCGACACCTTTTGTTACCCACGTTGGGCCCTGAAGTTTTCACAAGTTCTCCGCTCATCGTTGTTTTCTGAGGCATCAACAGTGGCATGATGTGCCTCCGGTGCAACTGGCTACTGGAAAACGTTGTGCCCCCCCGCTTTGCACCCACTGCCTGCAGTGCTGGTGTTTTGATTTTAAGCCCTGGGGCGGGAGGACATCCTTTCTGCCTCCATCCCGTCACTGGGTGGGTAGTTGTTCGGCATTCTTTGACTTTTTTTTCAGTGCAAGATGGAGAAAGCTTCACTTTCCCAACATCCCCATGCAACTGTTGGAATGTATTGCACAGAAAACGACCGACAAGGTGTGGGATTCGGATTTCGTTTGGTTTTGGCTCTGCCCTGTTTACTTTGTCTCAAAAGTCCATCAGACGACCTGGACAGTAGTGTGTTGCACGAAGGAACGTATGCGCTTTGAATCTTCTGTGACCCCTTGGACACTAAACCCAAACGGACTCACCTAGCCACTCTTGCTTGCTCTTAGGTGTTCAGGCGAACCAACAACAACTGCCGCGTGGAATTCGAGGACTAATCCACAACGTCACCCACATCTTTAGTGCTGGCAGCATCGTGTTTGTCCTGGCCTTTGCCCCAATAGTTCTCTTGCACTTACTTGTGGAAGTGCCAAGGGAATTGCCGCCTTCTTCTTTGTACGTGGTAACACCTGCACATCCAAGATATCAGGTGTGCATGGAACGGAATACACTACCGAAGTGTGCCTACGAAACCTGCCCAGGTGCAAGCAAAACTGCAAATTCGTGCTTTATCGTTTGTGCATGTTGGACGATTGCACCACAACTCAAAGGAGCTTGGGGTGTGTTTTGAGAACCTGTCAAAACCCCCGCCAAAGCCAACAAGCAAGTGGACGGAAAACCGTGGTTTCTCCCCTGCAATCTACACCAAGTTTGACGGTAAGACGGGTATGACACTGATGTCAGAGAAGGCCTCCAAACGATTTTGAAAATGGGGCTTGCTTTTGGCAGGGGTGGAAAGCACAATTTGATGCCGGTGGCCAACGTGGCCCATTCGGTGAAAACTACATTCTGGCAAACAAAGCCAACCCTGTACAAACAAACAGCTAATACGCACTCTGTGTAAAGTCCAGTACTGTTGAATTCCCTGTCGTATACTTGGGTATTTTACTAGGGACGAATGCCAACCCAAATACAACAGGCGCTAAAACGTCTTTCCGAACTTCCTGTACACCGTGCCGTTGATTGATGCGGTTTATGCGATGCCGCGCGCTCAAGTTTCGTCCTCTTTTTGCAGGCAACAGCGCGGGGATCGTTGCACAGGATTGTCGGGAGGTGTGTCAGGTCAATTTCCCACGCCGAAGATTACTCACGTCGCAAATATTATTGTGTCATACTTCCGTCCCAAACATTCTTCCTCTGTCCATGGGAAAGGTTGTGCGCTTTGTGGGGAAAGGAAGCATACGTTGGGCAGGTGTAAAGTTGGTTGATGCCCGCCTGTCCATGTTGCGCAGTACCACCACCACAGCCCGAGCAGTCGTGGAGGAAAGGGAAGCCGTTGCCTCTAAAGTGGTGCAGGAAGGTCAAGGTGTGGATGGCGCTGTAAAGGCAGCTTTGCAGAAGCAAGGTATGCCGACTTGGACGGCCCTCCGGGCCGGCGGTTGATGGCCAAATTTGCACTGCACGTCTGATGGCTGCCAATCGCTTTCAAATAAATGCTGTTTGCAGCACCACACAAGATTTTGCGAATAGCTTGCATTGGTACCTGTTGCAAGTTTGTTTTTGAGGCATGAGTTTTGATTGGTTGAATCATTTTCGCTTCACCACAGAGACACCACAGAGACAACGCGTTGGCAGGATTTAGGCATCATTCAGCAGAAGATCTACCCTCTGGCTGCGCACAGGACCCCTTTTGCAGGTTGGACGCAGCCCTCGCTCGTCCGTCCCTTCTTGTCAGCAAGCCACCACAATTTGGCAAAATTGAGGAGCGGCCTGTAATGTGCTTTTGGGGTAGGCGTGTGCGACCCTCGTTTCCTCAGCAGCGCAGGACTATTCTTTTGGAGATAGGTGGTAAAGTCGCCCTCCCGCCAGCCCCCCCCCCCCCCGCGCAGGTTTGCAATTTTAATCATGCAGGTCACAGAGTAATCAGCAATGGTGAACTTCACTCAACTGTTTGCATGTGCACCGAAACCCTAAACTGGTACTGGGCGTTCGGTGTGTGAGGCCGAATTTTCGGTGGCCGTTATTCAGCTGTTCGCGGGTGCACCCTAACTTTGGGTGGACACCGAACTGTTTGCATGTGCAGCCGAACTTTTGATGGACATTACTCAAATGTTGGGTGCACGGGTTGCCTGAATTATTGGGTGCCCCCTCCCCCTTTTTGAAGTTATGTGCCTTTGAGTGCCTGCAATCCTCTCAACTCCCAGGAGCTCTTGGTAGGTGGCTGTGTTGAACCAGCTTAGTTTACCAAAGGTTCCGCCTACACCTTTGTTTAGCTCACCTTAATTACGTCTCACCCCCCCAACACACACATGTGTCCTCTGCGTGTACCAAAGGTTCCGCCTACACCTTTGTTTAGCTCACCTTAATTACGTCTCACCCCCCCAACACACACATGTGTCCTCTGCGTGGACCCGATACAGGACACCTGAAACAGAGACAGTCCGGCACAGTTGGCACAACCTTCCAAGGTAAAGGAAGGGTGTGTAGGGAGATATCCCTGCACACCCTAGGTGGGTCGGAGGATAGGCCTAGGAGGTATGTAGGATAGGCTAGGCAGGGAGAGGAAGGGCGCAAGGTGATTAGAGGCAATGGGCACCACCACCTACGGAGGGAAAGGGTTCAAGGAAAGGACAAGGGGAAGTCCAATAGGCGCTTCAGGGTTGAGCAAGAGGTTTTAGCAGATCGTGATGCTTTGCACTAAAGTTTGCTCACCTGCAGCACAGAATCCGAACAATGAATCTTGCATTAAGTGTGCTGCTTGCTTGGAGCGAATAACCAATCCGGGTCAACCTGCCAACCCTGTGTTTTGGGCTGGTAGGGTGTAGTGCAAAGTGCTGTGGTTTTGAATCTTTCGCATTGCCTTGTGTTGTCGCAGTGTTTGAGACCACGGCTGCCGAGCTGACGGACCCTGAGGCATTCAAGGCCACTCCAGCACACAAGGCGTGGTGTGGTGCACATGCAGCCCTGGTGTTGGTGATCCTGTCCAAAGGTGCATCTCCGTTCCATTCCAAAACAGGGACAGGGACTGGACAGGCAGCTCATGATGAGAAGTATTTCCTCAGCTGCGGCAGAGGGCTCAGCGTAGATGATGTAGTGTCCTCTTGTCAGTCACCTGTTCCTCCCTTCCCCCAAAGGTACGAATATCTCATTGCAACATTCAGCCCCAGATGGTGTAACCAAGGCGTGTTTAGAATTTGCAAAAGGGACAATCTGGTCGGGCCATTTTTTGTACACAAACTTTTGGTCCCAAACCCCCTCCCCCCCTCCCCCCCCCCCCTGCTGGGTGTTAACCATTGCCACGCAAACACATGCATGCACAACCGCTGCTTCGTGCTGACCACAGCAGCCAACACGTCACATACCCGCGTGGGCAATCCAGGCAACTGTCGATTTCTACATCAGCCCAGCTCATGGCCTGGAGGTTCTGCTGAAGGTGGCAGAAAATCTTCCGAGTGTCTCGCTAGAATTGCGGGCTTTGTCGGGTTGGCGGCAAGTCCCCCCCCCCCCCGCGCCTCGTGCGCACCTACCCCCCTGTCCGCGCCTTTTGCACCGTTCCTCTGATTTCTCTCTCTCTCTCTCTCTCTCTCTCTCTCTCTCTCTCTCTCTCTTCCTGACACACACACTGTTTGTATTGATTCCCTGTCTGCTGTCGTCTGCCTGCTGATTCCGTGTGTATTTGGCCAAGGGGCCAGCACGCAGACCCCACCCCCGTGCACCTCATGCGTGCCACACCCCCTCCCCCGTGTTCGCATCATTGCATTATCAGCAGAAGGTAGCCACAGATCGCATTCCACAAAGGAGCACATGGTTTCTGGGGCGATTCATTTTTCCCAGGTGAATCTTTGCGAGTTTGCTGATTCAACGGTTTTCAAAGAAGAAGGAATGCCAAACACGTGTTTTTGTTTCCAGGGTTTTGGCTTCGTTGCATGTCGTTCTCCTGCGTTGCATTGTTACATTTGTCCTCTGCATCATACAGCTCTTAGAAAGATAGTGGGATGCGGTGGAGTTTTGCTTTTGTAGGAGCAGCACAGGCAGGGTTGTTACAATACGTTACGTATAATGTGTGTTGTCATTTGATTCATTGCATGCAATATAATGCATCAGGCATATTGTATTCATGATGAGCAGGGTATTTAGGCAATACATGTGCTTATAGACCATTGAAATATGCAGAATAAAGGATACAAGACATGATGTAGTGTATTGTATCATTTGATGAATTAATACATCACTTGTATTGCAATGTTGTTTTGTACCAATCCTGGCAACAGGCATGCTTAAGAAGTATCAGATCTGCTTCTTTTTGGCTCATCAGGTCCTGATTTTTTGAGCATCTCTTGTTTGAAAGGTATGAATGGCGAATGAGAATGGTGCAAGAAGTTGCCGACATCGTTGAGGGCCATGGGTGGTGGGGGTGTTGCGTCATATGTCCCTGAGGATCTCCACAACCCCTTTGTGTTTTTTTCGTGCATGATTTTAGGCCCGTGTCACATCATTGTGTGTTGTATCACAATGCTGGGCACACCACATGCCGAATCTTAAATCATTGTATGTTGTATTACACTCTATGTCACTGCTTGTGCTCAGCTTTAAGCCACAATACAATGTCCATGTTGTGGTTCATTCCATCCCAATGAGGGGAAAGACACGCATCCATCGATCCAATGGTATTTGGTCAAGTTTTCTTTTGCGGTCCCTGCTGAAGAAAAAGATGGGGACAATGCAGCCCCACCATGCCAACTCTGTGCACATCACAGTGTTGGGGAGTGCTCCTGCTGCTCTTTGCTATCCTGTTATAACAGAGAGAGAATACAACAGTCAACTTAATTTTCTGTGTGTTGCTCAGTGTTTCCAGTATTCTTGATTTGTCGCAAAGTTTTTGCAGGTTTTTTGGTTGCCCTCGGACCCTTTTGGGGGTGCAGATTATTAGGGCCGGAACGAGGCATTTTTCTGTAGACCTGCGCACGCTGCACACCCTGTGTGCGCACCGTGCGACAGCAGCTGGGACGCTGCTGTGCAAGTGCAGCTGTGCTGTTGTGTAGATTGCATGGTTAGCGATGATCTGCAGCACTAGGAAGGAGCCGGCGCAGCCTCGCACTGCTCTATAGTGGAAGCGTTTCGATGCATTGGAAGCTTCGGGGACTGGTCCATGCTCCTTGTTTTTCTGGTTCAGCACATCAAAGCACAATCTCAAGCAGCATCCAAGCAGTGGTTTGATAGCCCGTGCGCGATCCCTGAAATTCTCACCTAATGCCCGTGAGACGGAATCGTTGTTTTGGTTTCTTGCCTTGTCGCTGTGTGCTTCCAGGTCTGCTGCAAATCAACACACCGGCAGAGGCGCTGGTTGGGGCGATTGCTACGCTTGCCGCGTACATTCTCGCAGATGCAGGCACTGGCATCTTTCATTGGAGCGTGGATAATTATGGAGACAAGAGGACACCTTTGTTGGTATTGCCGCGTTGCTCTGCAGCCTGTCCAACAGCGAAGTTGCAGCAGCGGTCGTCTCTTGCGTTCCTCGCCTCCGGATGCCATGGAGGATCGTCCCTCAATTTCGAAAGCTCTCTGTGCTCTCTGTGTGTGGTTTGTTGTCATATTTTCGGTGTATTTAAAAACAGCCGTGCATGAAAGAAACAGCATGGCCAGCTCATTGGCACAGAATGTGCGCCAATGAAGTACGGCAACGCAGCATAAGAAGGTAGGGATCATAGAGCGCACGAGGGCCAGGCCATGACTTAGTGGGCAAAGTATCCCCCCCTCCGCCCAGCACTGCGAGACCAAGGCCTGGGCCTAGGCCCCACAGGGCTTGGTAGTACGAACGCACTGCGTAGGCCCTGCAGCAGGGCCTTGATGGGAGCAAGACCCACTGCACACTGCATGGGCGAATCCCTGAAACCACTGGCAAAACGCCTGAATATGCAGCGCACCACTTGCGCACCACTGGGAGGACTGAGGCCTCTTCTGCAGGGGACTCCGTATTGATTGGACATGGATATGGATTGATATTGGACGCCATATGCTCTGCACAGGGGGGGGGGTTGGGGCATGGACATACCTTTCGATGCAAGTTGGTTGGGGCTCCGGGTATTTGACTGGGTCCGACGTCCCGGGGACGGGGCGTTGGTTGCCCCCGCCCCCCTTCGCCTACATCAATGTCTCCTTTAGGGCGGAGTGATCGACTCATTCCAGGGGCACCATAAGTACCCGTGGACAATCACCAAGCGGGATTGGCAGAACAACGTGCAGATGGTGGCCCGCCCGGTGACGTTTCCCACTGCCCTTGTGGCGCTGCTGCCATTGTCTGCCCCTGCAAGTCTGTTCTGGGCCACTTTCAGCACCATGGTGGTGTACAGCCAGCAATTTCATGCGTGGTGTGCTTCTGTGTGCTTTGTGTGCTTGTCTGCTGTTTTGCTGCTTGTGGACCTCATGGCAGTCATGCCATCTGTGGCTTTGGGTGTTGAATTCTTCGGTTGTACCATGACCCCATACCACAGTACTATACTGTGACTCTGTGCCGCGAGTCTGTACTGCGACTCTACCGCATGTTGTACCGCCATTATGGTCTTATGAAGGTGCATTTCCTGTCACATTGCGAGAGTGGTGATTGCTGTTTGCAGGGACGCACAGACTCCGGATGCCCATCCTATTTTGTGCTCAGGGTTGTTGAGTTCAGGGTTTGCACCTCGCTAGCCTTTGCAAAGTTGACGACCGGGGGCACACATCATTTTTCCCTGCCGCAACTACCCCCCAAAGCCCCCCTGCCACCGCTACCACGTGGGACTATCCTGGCAACGTTTCCGATAATTCTCCCAGTAGAAATACCCCACCTGAGCCATCAAACAGTGGAAAGACAGGCACACACAACAAATAGAAATTCCGGAGCATTATCACTCAGCATTAGTGCCATTGCAATCTCCTCTTCCACCAGACATGCTTTGAGGAAAGCTGTGTTGCACCATTGCCATCACAGCTCCTTCTGCCCTCTCCTTATTCCTTCCTCTCTTCTTGGAAACTAGAGTCCTAACCGTGGGCAGTATTTTCAGTGCGCTCAAAGTTTCAGAGAATGGTGTGAGACGGGGTGGCCTGCCAGCAGTCGGTGTGTTGTACAAGTAGCCTAATTCAGTGAATGATTGAAAGCCTGGGCTTCACCCTGTTGCACGTGGGGAATCATCACCCTTTTCATTGTTTGTGTAATTCTCCACAGCTCTGAGTCCTTCAATTCCCAAACGTTTTGCAAACTCTCTGAGCGGTTGCATTGTTTTCAATGTCAATTGATAGTATGCACGAAGTCGCCCCCCCTTTACCCCCCCCCCCCTACCCCTCCCACCCCCCTATCATTTCCCCCTTTGACCTCCCCGCCTTACCACCCATAACCCCCCCTACCCTCCCCCCTTTACCTCCCCCCCCTCTAACCCCATTCGGCTCGCTTCACTCGACGTGGGGGCCAGCCCCTGCACCCCCCTTAAATACGGTGGCCACAGACTGCATTGTGTGTGCACCACCTTGTGTATGCACCGCCTTGTGTGTGGACCGCCAAACCTCCCCTTGCTCCAGCTCGCTCCGTTCGACAGACAGCTCGCTTCCCTCGACCCCTGGCTACATAACTCCTGCCGTTTGGGGGGTCCCCCTCACCCCCCTTTCCCCCCCCCTTACCCTTCCCCCCAATCCCCCCCCTTACCTCCCCCCTCCCCCCCTTACCCCCAAGGCAATGGGGGGCGACTTCGTGCGACATATGGTCAATCTCGTGCGACATATGGTCAATCTCAGGGACCTCCAACAGTTCTATCACCCACCTCCAAATCTGAACCATCAGATTCATCAGTGCTAGATGCACCATCTGCGGATTTATCAAGGTGAGCTACAATCAGGCGCCATCAGTCATGACACCGCACAATGAAAAACCAAACAAACAGGGAATCTTTCATGATGCTTGCACACACTGTATTCAGGCTGTGCTGCAAATAATTCCCCACGTATTGTATAATTCCCCTGCCTCCCAGATGCAGCATCAAAAGGTGTGGTGTGAATCTATCCCCCGGGGGCACCTTGATTTACTGCAAGTCGTCTGAAGCATGTTACGCGGATTTACAGGCGTTTTGTGCTCATGCATGTGCGGTTGCACCCTGGAACGGATTAGAAACGGCGGCGTACTTTGGGGGTGGGTTTGTGGCTCTTCAGGTGGCAACAGCAGCCACAGACACAGAGAGCACTATTTGTGCCTGTTGGGCCATAGCCAAAAGAATGCACCGAAAATTTGCGTTTCAATGTTGCAACTCGCCCTAGTGCCCCAATGGGGCCAGGGGGCGGAAAGTGGTTTTCTCCTTTTCTATGTGTCGTGCAAGAGGTAGTCAAAGGTTTTCGGGCTGGGCATGTGCAATGTTGCAAGTTCTGGCTCCACCATTTGTTGGATAAGGCAAACGATGATGTCACGATATTAACCAGCATTTGGCAGGGGCTGTGCATGAGTGCCAGGGATCATGTCACCCATGGAAGCTGGACTCGCGTGGCCAATTTTGTCACAAATTACATGCCCTGTGGCACGACGAGCTATGTCATGCTGCTCGCCATCATAACCCAATCGTTGAAGAACAAAAGAGCACACAGGATGGGCCTTTCCACACCCCGGAAGGGGGAAAGCTTGCTCTGGCCAGGAAACAAAGATCGAACATCTCCATTTTACGCCGAATTGGTAATGCGCTCCCACCAGCATATATCTCATGCAGGTCTCACATGAAAGGCTCCGAACTGCCACCTGTAGTGCTGGCTCTCCAGGATCTTGGTATTCTTGTGTCAAGGAAAGGGCATGGTGCACATCACAAGCCCCCTTTCAAAGGTGTGTTCAAAATGTTGCGTCTTTGCAGTCGCGCCAGGGGTTAGCTCGCAAGCTGCAGCCCAATTCAAATCCAAGTGCACTCTGTGGTCTGCTCAAACTCTCGAACTGCATGGAATCAAACTCCAGGAACCAATTGAAGCAGTTTGTTGGGTGGGTTTGGCTCTAAAAAGGGCTGGATTCTTTGAGGACAATTCACCCCTACCACCCGTTTACACTGCAAGGATCGGGTATCGAGGACGAAGAGGGGGGTTGGGTCTCTCACTGTGCAAGGTGTGCGGGGCCTGCACCTGCTTTGTGCCAGTACTAAGGTGTGGTATTTGCAGTGCCAGCGACGAGGGGGCATGGCACCCAACTAGTCGTCAGAAGGAGAATAGGCAACGCATTGACTTGTACATTCAGGAAAATGCTGTTGCGGCTCCTGCACAGGGCACGCGGAACGCATTACTCTCCTTCCAAAACCGCACGCCCTTATTGCATCGAAAAAAGCAATAAAAGTTCTTTGCTTAGTTCCAGGGCGGTCCTTCAGGGACCAGATTTTTTTTTTTTGGCTAAGGACCGCCCCAAGGGACCACCAACCGCCAACTCCCATCAACCGCCAACCGCCACCAACCGCCAACCACCCACCGCTACCAACCGCCAGCCACCAACCGCCGCCAACCGCCAGCGGCGACCAACCACCAACTGCCAACCACTGCCAACCGCCACCAATCACCAACCACCAACCGCCGCCAACCACCACCAACCGCCACCAACCGCCACCAACCGCCAGTTGCCAACTGCCAACCACCAACCGCCAACCGCCAACCGCCACCAACCATGGTTGAGCACATGGAGTGCCCGCGGGCTTTTTTGGGAAAACTGGTTCCGGAACACTTTTTTTTTTTTTCCACTAAGGACCGCCCTGCTTGGTTCACATTCTTTGACGTTCAGCAGAATTAGAAGATAGAAGCAGGACGAGGCTTGGTCCCGTGTATGCGCAGGGGTGGGTTACCCCCACGTGCAGAGGACCGCCTCGGAATAAGCTTTGCTCCTTGCAAAAGTTCTTAGGGACTCCTGTCCATCCCTTTTTTAGAGATACAAAATCACACCAAATGTGGATGCATATGTAAACCGGAATCACTGACATTGTAGAAAATTTGCCAGGGCAAACAGACAATGTGTTGTATGGAGCATGCAATTATGCAACGAATATTGCTTTTTTAGTATCTAGGGCAGGTAGAGCAGGACAGTGAAAGGCCTCAGGTGCAGTAGGATTTGCTGTCTCACCTATGCACAGGCAATTACTGCATCGTGAGTGGGCGCTGGAATAATTTCCTCGACAATTCCGGGTTCTTTGCATTCTTGGAGAACAGCGTTCACAAGATCACAGGAGTCAAGCCCAGGTCATTGCTCCAACTCTGCTGCAAAGAGAACATCATATTATAATCCACTGACCGGTGCATTTCAAGGGGCTGCTGCATTGCTAGCATTTAACAGCAATGGGGTGGAGGTTGCTGAGCATTGAACTGGAATGGAGAGGGTTTAAAAGCGTTTTTTGTGAGCTCGTAAATACTGGTTTTTCATCCCCATTTAAGTTCTACGATGGAGCTACCCTCAGTAGCAGTAGCAGCAGTAGCAGCGAGCAGCAAGCACACTTGAAACAGGAGAAAAACCAGACCTCCCACACCGCGGCTTGGTTTCTGCCAAAGTTTTGGTGGGTAATACGTACAAGTATGAAGTTGAATCACACAAAGTTTGAGCAAAAACTCAACATTGGTGGGATCCTGGTCCCGGCGCAGGAGAAAACCCTGTTCTGTTGCTTCGTAATTGGGGGTTATAAAACTAACCCTGGCCACAAGGCTGAGGCATCCACTGTCACTATTTGGTGGATGAGCTGTGGAGTGAACCCCCCCCCCTCTCTTTTGCCGAGGCTAGCCCCCCTCCCCCCCCCCCCGCTTGAACGCACCTGGCCAACGGCAAGGACAGTTGCCTTCCTCTGTGTGGACCCGACACAGAGCACTGAAACAGGGAAAGTTTGCGGGCTCTGTTGGCACAACCAATCAAGGGAAAGGAAAGGAAAGTAGAGAGGGAAAGATGAGTCAAGGAGGAAGAGGAAGGACACAGGGTAGTGAGAGGCCAATGGGCACCACCCTATGGAGGGAAAGGGTCCAAGGGAACTGCAGCGAATGGCAATCAGCCAGTAGGTGCTGCCAGCCGCAGACGAGAACAATGCACCAAGACAACATGCCAACCCCCCCGCCCCCGCTCCAAAACACACCAAGGTGTCATAGCAAACATCCTCCTCTCTCACTTCACCTTCCCCCCCCCCCTCCCAAAGGCCCCCCAGGCTCCAAGATAGTGTGGACCAGCTGGGTGTAGGCCTACTGAGCCAGGATTCCCTGCCCTGTATGTCTATGTCTGTCTATGAATGCCCATGTATGTCACTATATGCCAACCCGAATGGTGTGGTGGGAGAGGGCGGGCGGTTGGGGTTCAACGGGGACATAGGAATAATTTTTTCCCTGGTAGAGCAACAGCAAAGGACGGCTTTGGTGTCAGCATTTGTGAGTGTGGGTGGGTGTAGGATGCCGGGCAGGGCTGAGCTGGGTATGGCTGTCTATCTAACACCGAGGTTTTGGCAGAAACAAGGTTTTGGGGGGAACAGACAGGGTCATGGGGGCGCAAGCGGGGGGACGTTAGGTTTGCCGTGTTCTTTGTATTGCCTGCATGGACCAGCTGATGATGTCTTGTGTGCATGCAACAATCCGACCATTTGCCCACCCCACAACACTTCCCATCCCTCTCAACCCACACTCACGCTACACTGCTCGCCCGACGACAGGCCTGGCAGTACCCCTAATGGGGCAACAACAAAAAACGTGTTTTAGCTTGTGAGTGTGGGTGTGGGATGCATGGCAGGGCTCAGCTGGCTGGGCTGTCCAAGCTAAAACACTCTTAGGAGTTTCTTTGCAAACTGGCTCCATGGCGGGTGCGGCAACGACAATTTTGGGACTTTAAATGGGCGAAACTAGGGTCGAAAATGCATCCCCCCGCCAAAAAAAAAGCACCACCATCAAACCAAGTGGGTTGTTTTTTGCCATCTTTGACCCATTTTAGCTCGCACAAATGTCAAACCATTTATGACGGGTCCTAGAAGGGGGGTCCTTCGCGGGGCCTTTTTTTGGGATCATGGGGATTCTTGATGATTCTTCAGAGAGTCTTTCATGGGTCTTTTGGGAACTGAGAACACCGGTTGCACCAGCGCGCGAGGACCTCTGCCTCACCCAGGGCAGACCGTGTGGGTGCCCGAAGGAGGTGCGCCACGTGCTGGGCCCAGCGGGCGCTGCGGCGGGCGAGGGAGAGGCGAACAAGGGACCCTGGCGGCACATCCCGCGCCGCGAACAAAACACGTCCGTTGGACGAATTGGTGACGCTAGTCTCGGGGGAAGCGACCTCCCACTGAGGTTCACCATCAGGGTCAAGGACGCGGAGGACGGCGTGACGTTCGGTCAGAGACGCGTGGACCCAGCAGGTACGCACCCCGGCAATGTCCATGGCCGGCAGGCGGCACCCGCGACGCATGGTGGTGGCGCGTGCGCACAGGCGCTCGGACTGCTCAACGATAGCGGGATGATGCCAGTGGCAATTCCCGCTGCACACATGATTGGAGGATTGAGAATCAGCACAGTCGCGGCACGTCCGGTGGGGCCCACGCCGCGCGGTCCTGGACCCGATGGCCTCGGCGCCATACAATGGGGCGCGGGGGGGGGGGGGGGGCAACAGGTGACGCCTGCCCCGGGGAAGGCTGGTCTGGTAAGGCCAAGGACGCCACGTGTGACTCCGAGGATACCGTCACCGCAGTGTGTGACTGGGTAGATGAGGGGCACAGCCCTCTGAACCTGCGGGGTCAGATTGGGGTGCACCAGTGACGCAGCCGCGGGTAGGCCCGGTGTAAATGCCCGCCTGGTCTGCCCGCCGAAGGAAAATAAACGCGTTTATGCTTTTATTTTCGCGATTTTCACCGTTTTGGCCCTGTTTGGGCCGTTTATTGATGTTTATTCATGTTTTTTTTGTATTTTTTTGTGTTTTTCAAAATTATTTGAAAGGTTTACGTGGTTTTCATTGGCTATTGCCTTTTTTTTTTGGCTTTGTTGTTTAATCTAATTTGTCACAGAATTCAACTGTCAGATGAGCTTTCGAGGTGTTTATGACTGTCGCCAAGTCTTCAACAACACTACATGGTCCAATGGTTACGTAGAGAATATACAAAGTAGAAACTACAAAGCATAAAGTATAAAGTAGAAAGTAGAAAGTATCAAAGGAGAGATAACGAAACGATCCGCGAAGAGCACTAAGGGTGCTAAGTGTAGCATTCTTCTCATGTGCATGGAGTCGCTACACGTGCACGCATATGGGGTCAAGCTTGTGGAGTAGATGTTCAAGTAGGGGTTTGTGGCGCTGGTCGCATTCTTTTCAAGGGTGTCCAAATTGGGGCAACGAGGTTGCGAGAG
This sequence comes from Eutreptiella sp. 'Long Island Sound 2002', assembly GCA_964036045.1. Taxonomy (NCBI): domain Eukaryota; phylum Euglenozoa; class Euglenophyceae; order Eutreptiales; family Eutreptiaceae; genus Eutreptiella; species Eutreptiella sp. 'Long Island Sound 2002'. The sequence goes on along the minus strand of OZ038380.1, from coordinate 186,230,165 downwards.
CTCCGCAGGCATAACGTTTGGGACGGGGTTGTGGGCAAGGGTCCGCACACGCTTCATTAGTAGGAATTTCTCGGGTCAAAGCTATACCAGGGGTTTAGGGCCTAGAGGAAAGGGTGGGAATGGGTGGCTCGTACAATCTTCTCATTTGTCCCTCTCACTAGCATCTTGTTATGCGTCCCGTTTGGTTTCGACGCGCCGACGGAGGCCAGTGGGTGCACCTGGACTCCGTTGCCGATGCGGTAGCTCATGTGAAGCGCAACGGTACGGACATCTTTCACACACAAGTGACCCGTGCCGCAAACAAAGGGGCTACCAGCAAGGGATGGCAGTTCTCTTTTGAAGATGAGATCCCACATCCACCCCTTGTGGCCACCCCCCCCCCCCCCCTCAGCGGCAGTGTCCTCCTCCCTCCGCCCTATCTCTTCTCTGGCGACAAACTACTCGGGGATATCCTCACCTGCACGAATTGTAATCACAACGTTCATGCCTTGTGCACGCAGCGCGGTCATTGCTTCAAATGTATATGCCGCGTGTGCAATCAACCTCCTTCCACCTTCCGTGGGGAGGTAGTATGCAAAGCATGCACACCCCGGCCACGGGAGCACCCACCGCCCGCCAAGAAGGAGAGCGTCCGTTCCAACCCGCATGGCAAGCCGGCCGCCCATGGTTGCAACATGCCAATGGGGTGATGTGGTGTGCTGCCTGCCGGGAGTGCCCCTAGACCTGCGTGCAACAGTGTTGGCTGACCGGCAACAGACAATTACGCTGTAAGACTGTGGAACAACACGGCAACTCGGGCTTGCACTGCAAGTCCTTGGCATTGCGGGAAAGCGGTGGGACCTCAACCACCGTTATAGGAACCTTGCCGGCGCCCATCCGTCAGGCCATCAATGGCCTCTTCCAATTGGTATATCGCATGGTGAAACGCGGCAGCCCACCTGCCCACATACGCGGCGATGCGGAGGCCCTAATGTTAGGTGGCGGCACCGTTCCAGTGTCCTACCACTGTCGCTCCTCGGTGCGCCAGATTGTGCATGCAATCGCCGCACCCATTGGCTTCGTGGAAGGTGAGGCCATTGAGACCTTGCTGTTCTTCGCCCTAGCCTCCGACAGCTCCACGGATCGGTCAGCAAACAAGCAGGAGCTCGTCTACACCCGAACGCTTCGCGAAGGCCAGGTCTGTACTGCCTTTTTGGGCTTGTGGGAACTCTAGGATGGCACAGCACCCAGTATTGTTGCTGCCTACAAGCGAACCATGCTGAAGGCAGGACTGCCCGTCGAAAAATGGGTGTCCCGCATGTTCTCGTACTGTGCTGACGGTGCCGAGGTCATGCGGTCCACCGGCAATGGCGTGGCCAGCCTGCTGATGAAGCTGCAGGCGGAAGTTCTTGGCTACAATGTGGTCGTTCTGATGCACACAACTCAACGTTGCACACACGTCTGTGTCACACAGATGTCTGCAGTCCAGCCGAACCGTCAAGATCTTCGTCCGAGAAGATGGACACCCAGGACGGCGCAGTTTCGCAAGGTGTGCTGCCGCACGGTGTGGGTGATAGTGACACTCCCCGACACAAACAAGGTGGCACAGGCAATAAATCAAAAGAAATACGATGCGCCAGCCAGTCACAGGACCCAGACACACGGGCGAAAAAAAATGACACTCACTGTTCTCAGAGGTGACCCCCCCCTTTTGCCCCACATCCTCCACTTTGCACCCCCTCTGTTCTCCCCAGATCTGTGCCGCCTGCCCGCAGGCGCCGACGTGGAGACCCCCGACTCCAACGATAACGATTCAGATCGGCATCGGCGACCATGGCTCCTCGGTGTTCAACACGCCAACCGCTGAACGGGACGCCGACCCAGCCGAATGGCCTCCCGACTTTTAGTGTAGGAAGATAGGAGTGTAGGAAGATAGGAGGAGGACCAGGGCTCGTTCCGAACCCCACCCCCACCCAAAAAACCGAAAATTTTCGACGCGAACTAGCCTTCCGAGAAGTGGTTACGACTTTGCATCTTTGCTTTGTGGATGGGCTGTGTTTGCACGCTTGAGAAAGTAAGGGAACTGGTAGGTGCAAGGGAGAACCACAAGCATCCAGCAGCCAACAAAAGCCCGGTTAACAATCTTGTTACGAAAAACGATGTACCAAAATCAGATTATTTGAACCCAAATCGAAACGTTTTTTGCCATACGTAAACCTTTTGGTCGAAAATCTTTTCACCAAAATCAAAAGCTGTGTACCCAAGCCAATGTCTTTTCACTAGAATTAAAACCTTTTTACCAAAATCAAAACCCACAAACACAAATGTTTTACCAAAATGCTTTTCCCAAAATGAAAACCTTTTTACCAAAAATAAAACTCTTTTACCAAAACCAAAAACATTTTACCAAAATGAAACCGTCTTGACCAAAACTGCCTCTTACCCAATCCAAAAGTTTTGTAGCAAAATCCTTTTAGCAAAATCAAAACCCATTTACCAAGAACAAAATGTTTTCTCCGAAATTAACACCTTTAACTAAAAGCAAAACCAAAGTCATAAATTTTTTACCGATCCTTTTCACCAAATCCGTTTTATTAAAAAAACAAAAAAAAACCTTTTCACTCCTCAGCCCGCTAGCCCGCGGGCCCTGTCAGCCCTGTCGGCGGGCGTTTACACCCGGCCTGGCCGCAGGGGGAGGCGCCTAGATTCGCCCCAAAGCCACAGGTAGAGAAGCGCACCTAGACGGCGATAGTGGCGGCCGGCTTACCAGTAGAGAGGGCTCTGGGGCCAACGGTTCAGGCGGTAACCGCGGCAGGGCGGAGTCGGCCCGGTGCGGCAGAAGAGACCAACGGAAACCGGGGCGGTTGGCAGCTTCCACCCCGGCCCGGGAAAGCCCCAAATGAAACTCATGCGCCTCGTGGACGTGCCCCCCGGTAAGGGCCGTGGGCTCGTCGAGGCGATAAACGGTATGGATGGTGTTATTGATTGCCTCAATGCCGCACTCCGCCTCTTGCAGGCGCCTACAGGGCGCGTAAATGGCCTCCAGCAGGACGGGTAGACCGCTATGTCAGAGAAAGGAGGCGAACACCGGCTCAACGCAATGTCTCATCGCCGAACGCCGCCCGCCGGGCATCAAACCTCAGACCGGTTGCGTCCGGTCCGTGCCAGCTGTCCCGCACCACGATGGGCCCGCCATCGTAGGCGAAGTGCTGCTCCGGCGCTATGAAGGCCACCGTAGCGACCTTGTCGGTGAGGGCCCCAGGCTCCCACCCGATGCAAGTGGGTAGGACGCCGCGGCCCTCCCACCAGGTAAGAGCCTGAAAGGGCAGGTAATTCCGCCCTATAGACGGCGGAGTACGGAAGATGGTGTCCAGGATGGAGGTATCGACGGCGGTGTTAGTGAGGTAGGTATTTCGAAGAGAGGCACAATAGGCCATATGTATCCTGTCCTCTTCCGCGGCAGACTGTGCCCGCACAGTGGCAGCAATATGCGCAGCGTAGTCCCGCATGAGGCGAAGTAGCGGGTGGTCGGTGGGGAAACGGGAACCGCGCCGATCGGCCCAGAAGGCGTTATCGGCGGTGGGCGACATGAGCCGGGCGAGGTTGACAGCGGCCTATTCCACTCCGCCCGGATCACAATGGCGGTAGAAGTCCTGCATTAGGGCAACAGTCGTGGCATCCAGTCCGGCGGTCGCGGTCCGGGAAAGGAGCCACGCTAGGGGCACCGGTGTCTGGTGGGCACCGCTGTCTGGTCGATGAAGTCGTAAGTGAACTCAGCGGGGTTGAAAGTCGCCGCTGCAGCGCGCTAAGCGCCGGCGTCGTGTGTCGAACGCCGTGCGCAAGTGCGGCGGGCCACAGGCTCATCCCTTGGCGCTTGTATGAAAGGTAGTTTTGTTCATCATAAAGGGTTTTATGAAATATGAACGGATTTTGCTCTTGCTAGGGTACCCATGGGCCATGTTCGTTCAAAATTGGGGGGGTTGGGTCAACACCCTTGGGGTGAGTTTTTTTTTGTCCGCCGGAGGTTTTTTGGAAAAATTGCCATTTTTGCCAGTTTTTGAAATTTATGAAAACCTCCGCCCCTGTTCATAATTCGGTTCATAATTCAGTTCATAATTCAGTTATGAACGCGCCGAGCGTTTTATGAACGCGTTTTATGAACAGCTGCACAGGCACACAAAAATCGCTGAGGCTTCAATCTTTCTTGTACTTGCTTGTCCTTGCTTGTCCTTGCTGGTTCATGCCGCCCTACACCTCAGGGCTGGGGCCTGTCGGGTCCTCCCAAAGGGGGCCCGTGGCCTGGGTTTCGCCCCCATCCGGGGCGTGGGCATGGGTTTGGGCTGGTGGTTGGGCTGCGGGTTTGGCCAGGTGCGCTGGGGCATCCACCTCCATGGGGGCAGCCTGAGGGGCAGCTTTGGGCTCGGGCTGAGGGGCTTGCTTAGCCTCAGGCTTGGGTTCAGGTTTGGCTGGCTTGGGGGCCGGCTCAGCCGGTGGGTCAGCGTCCGGTTTGGGGTTAGGCTTCTTTTTGGCCTTGGCGGCCCTCTTACCTGCAGCTGCAGCCTTCTGCTGCTCCCAATGGGTCAGTGCTGCAGCATGAGAGGCATACCACACATGCCTCTCAACCTCAAACATCTCCTTTTCCCCTGGGTGTTCCACCCAGACTCTCCCCCCCGCCCCCCCCCACAACCGAGGTCACAACCCCCGGGTAGACACCATCGGTGTAGGGCACATACATCTGCTCACCAAGCAGGGGGTCAGGTGACTCATCCCCCTCCAAAGAGGGGGGCTCCTCGCGCCGCTTTTGCTGCCGTTGCTTCCCCTTGCCCTTCCCATGGGGACGGGGGAGTGCCTCGTCCGACGACGAGCTGCTGCCCGATTCGAAGGACTTGCGCTTCGGTGGGGGGGGCTTTTTGGGTTGCGTGGGTTTGGGGGGGGGGGGGGGGGGCACGGTAGGGGGTTTGGGTTTCTGGGCGGGGGCGAGCTTTGCTGGAGAGGCGCTGCGGGGGCTGGCCGGGGTGGGGGGGTTTACCCCACAACTGGACAGCAGGATGTCCTCGTCCGAACACCCCTCCCACCCCAACTCCCACAGGCTCGCCTAGCACGGCGTTTTCGCCGCCCACTTGTCCGTGAGGTGGCGGGAGCGCTCCCACTCCCGCAGCCTGGACAGGATGGCGCACCCCCGCTGGGGTTGAGCAGCAGCAGCTAGTACGGGCGGACAGGGCGATGCTGAACTCCGCGGTGCCCAACTTGTACCGGATGCGGACCCCCGCGACGTCCGCCGGGTTCACTTCCACGTCCACGACCTGTGACAGTGCCATTCATAAATGCGTTCATAAAACGCGTTCATAAATCGCGTTCATGGTTCATAAACGGGTAGTGCCGGGTTGCTGATTCATGAACGCGGAATTATGAACGAATTATGAACAAATTATGAATGCACATACTTCAAAATCCGGCCCTGGTCCGATGGTCCCCATGGCGCCCAGGGCGGTCCTCCCGAAGGCCATGCAACAGTGCAAAATGCACAAAAATACCCGGTTTCTGGCTATGACCAGCAGCGGCTCGCCGGTGCATCTTGCCGCATCCAAACTTTTGCGGGTCATCAGATAGCGACGATGATTGTTCGCATCTGACCGCGTTGTCCTCCGAGAGCGATGGCATTCCACTGCTTGGCCATGTTCTCACGCACGGCCTCGTTGAAAATGCTCCCCACTTGGGGAGCCACGCTGATGCCCAGCAGCCGCCGGAGCCACGGTTGGTCCCCACCAAGGAGGACCGCTGCCGGCACCCAGCTGTCGCACCAGTAAATTTTTTTGCCGTCACTGATGGACTGCAGGACCTGTGTTCATGAAAGGTGTTCATAATTGGTGTTCATAAAACGCGTTCATAATTCATAAATGGGCAGCACAGCGTTTTATGACGGCAGTTCCCGAATTATGAACGCGCGAATTATGAACAACTTATGAACACGAAAATGTAGACTACGGACCTAGAGCACCTGAGCCCAAATTTGGCCCAGGGCAACCATATCCTTGTCCCCCGTGACGGCCATGCCGATGACCCATAGGAAGGCGGGTGTGTGCGCCTTTACCCCAGGGTTCAATAGCCCCACCGATAGCTGCGACCAACTACCACCAGCACAAGGATACCCGTCACCCCGCACCACAAAGGTGAGGGGGCGGGTCCAGTCAATAGACTGGCACAGTGCTGGCCGGGATTGCACGTATTGTGCCCACGACCGCAGGGGCCAGCGGCGGCCCGACGATGGGGGGTCGGCACATTCCACCGGGGGGGACAACGCAAGCGGAGCGGTCAATGACTTCCACGTTGCGTCAAATTGGTCCCGTCTGGGGATGGGCCGTGGGAAGGGCAGTCCCGTGCGGGCGGTGTAGGCGTCGCCCCGGCGGGTGATGTACTCAGACAACACCCGGAAGCCGGACCGGAGTGCACCCAACTCCAAAAGGAGCCCTATCAGATAGAGTGCGGGAAAGAGGGCCCCCGCATACGTACGGATGGCTTGGTTTTGTGGACCGCCGGGAGGGGAGTGTGGTCCATTGTCTTCGTAAAACGGGCCCGGATGAGGGGGGACGATGACATCCATTGGGCCAACAGGTCGGAACACTTGCTGTCCTGAAGACTGGTGGCACCACTGAGCCGAACAAGCATCATGTTCAGCTCCGTGAAGACGGAGGGAGGGTAAGACATAACAAAATATGTGGACAAAGAAGCGTTCATAAAAGTTGTTCATACTTCATGGTTCATATATGAACCGTTCATATATGAAATATGAATTATGAACAATACTACTTTTCATACAGGTACCAAGGGATCAGGAACGTTGAGGGGATAGCACAAAGGACTGCCCGCGGAGGCGCCATCGGTGGCAGGGGTGCCACCCCGCACGGTGTCGTCGAAGCCAATCAAGGAAGCGAAATCAGTGCACGTGTCGGCAAGAAGCGCCGTGAGGTGTCGCGACAAGGGGCGGCCGTCCGCCAAGAGGGTCCGCCACGTGGAAAGCGAGATGTGGCGGGGGGGCGTTAGCTGAACCTGTGGAAGGGACCTGGTGCCCAACGCGGCCCAAGCGCCGCAAGCACCCACAAGAAAGACGTGGAGGCCGCACTCGGCGGACCCCCGGAACTGCCTCGCGTGCGCCACAATGGTCGGCCGTTCGAGGCCGAGATCCCGGGTGAAGTGGAAGTTGATATCCCGGGCGGTGGCCGGATGCTGGGCGGAGTCGTAGACGACAGTAGCGAGACACACCGAGATTTCTGCGCGGGACCTCAGGACCTCGGGACCTCGGGTGGCGCTGGCGGGCCGGGAACTCTGATGCCGGTTGTTGTTGCTACTGTGGCTGTTGATGTTGGTGCGGTTGTCTTTGGTCCCGACGGGTGACCTTGCCACCTGGCCTCCTGCCCAGGTTGGTCGCCAAACTTCTGTAGCTGCCTTGCCGCGGGCTTAGGCCCAGCCTGTACGGCCTTACGTAGGGCGTCGATCTCACCACACTGCTGCTCTACTTGGGCCTGCAGAGTGGCAAACAACGCCGCTAGCAGGGCCCATATCGACCGCAAAGCGTCCCCCGGAGTCCGGTACGTGTTGCTCAAACCGGGAACACAATGTGATCCATTTGGTTTTGGGGTGCAACAAGGGTTCTACGAAGTGGTGTAACATCAAGAAAAGCACACAACATTCACAACTCGATGGCGTTGAAATAGTTTTTAGCAAACCTCTGCATTATTTGGTGAAAATATGGTGGCAGGGGGGCATGATTCTTCTTTCTAGGGGCCGTTCGATGAAGAAGTATGGTTCGCCACCCTGAACAGGTAGACGGAAACCCGGAAGGAATTGCTCAATGAAACCGCACGCTAGTAGGCCGTGGGAAGCCGCACGCCCCCGCCGCCGCTGACTTGCCCAGTGGTGGTCTCCAGGACGTGATCAAGAATGTCCTGGTTCAACCGGATGAAATCCTCGCAGACCGGCGGCAAGAGGGGAAAAGGACAAGCGAGGACCTTCGGCAAATTCCGCGACTTGAACTGGGGGTGGAGGTCCTTGTGGTCCTCCTCCATCACCTCAGTGACTACGGCGTTGTGGGCCCGAATGCGAGAAGGTATGTCCCTTTAGCAGGGAAATATGGCGCCGTACAGCTCCCGGTTGTCCGACCAGAACAGGTACGATAAAGGCAGAACGTCCTCAATGATCAGCTCACCCTTCTCGGCCAATCTGAGTCTTCGCCTCCTCGGCGGAGTAGGTGTTAAGGATGCCCCTACACTTCAGGCCTTCTTGTGCGCCGTGGTGTACAGATGCGGCGGAATCCACATTCAGGGCCACGGTGGCCCTAGGTTGGGTCTTCACGAAAATCTGCATATGCGAACTCAAGCCCACGGTGTCTCCAAGCCCACGGTCTGTACCCTCCGTTATATTGGACCCGCCCACCGACGACTGCACATCAGTCTCGAGGGCAAGACTGGGATTTTGGGGCATTGCCTATATAGCAGAGGATGTTTCAGGCTAGTCTCGCGGGCGAGAATGGGATCTCGGGGTTTGTATGTATAGAAGAGGCTGCCTGAGGCCAGTCTCGCCGGGGAGACTGGGATTTCGGGGTCTTGGCTAGATAAGAGAGGCTTTTTGAGGCTGGTATCACCAGCCAGAGTAGGGTTCTGGGGTATTGCCTATATAACAGAGGCCGCTTGAGGCCAGTCTCGTCGGTGAGACCGGGTATTGGGGTCCTTGCATATATAGGAGAGGCTGCTTGAGGCCAGTGTTGCCGGCGAGACTAGGATTTTGGGGCCTTCCCTATATAGGAGAGGCTGCACATCCACAGCTGTCTCATCGAAATCCGACAGTCTCCCCCGGCTGTGCACCTCTGGCTGCATATGCGAAATCAAGCCCCCGGTGTCTCCAAGCCCTCGGTCTGTACCCTCCGATATATTGGACCCGCCCACCGACAACTGCACATGCACATCCACAGCTGTCTCATCGAAATCCGACAGTCTCCCCCGGCTGTGCACCTCTGGCTGCATATGCGAAATCAAGCCCCCGGTGTCTCCAAGCCCTCGGTCTGTACCCTCCGATATATTGGACCCGCCCACCGACGACTGCACATGCACATCCACAGCTGTCTCATCGAAATCCGACAGTCTCCCCCGGCTGTGCACCTCGGGCAGTCCGCCAAGGGAGAGGAGGGGCGGTGCTAGGGTCGCCAGTTGGGCTGGACCCGCGTTGGGAGGGGCCCCCCGGCTGTGCACCTCGGGCAGTCCGCCGGGGGGGAAGAGGGGCAGCACTGGGGTCGCCGGTTGGGCTGGACCCACGTTGGGAGGAGCCCCTCGGCTGTGCACCTCGGGCAGTCCGCCGGGGGGAAGGAGGGGCAGCACTGGGGCAGCCGGGGCACTGGGGCAGCTTGATGTACGTCACCAGCTCCATGACCAGCTCCACCGTGTGGATCTTGACCCCGACGCTGGGGTGTTGCAGGGTGAAGCTGCATACCTCCTTCAATGCGGGGCTCTGCGCTGTCAACGCCTTGACGGAGAAGTGGGGGGCCAGGGTCATGAAGATGATGAGCACGGGGCATTGTGCGGCCACGTTACCGGTCCGGGCCTCGTGCTTGAACATGTCCACGCGGTACATGACGCCGTCAGCGAGCAGGACGTCGACGATGCGTTGGGCAACGGATCGCAAGATGGGCAGCAGTGCCATGTCGTCGACGTTGCATCGCTTCATGTCCGCCTTCCCCGCGCTGGTCACCCGCCACTGCCGCCATTGTCGACCCATCGAGTGCCTCGAACCGCGCGCTACAAACCGCGAACGCATGCCGGACCGGGAGCCTGAGTGGGTGCCCGCGGTGGTGGGGGTGGCTTGGGAGGACTGGGTGGAGCGGGTCGACGTAGTGGACAGGCGCCGGGGTTTTGAGGCGGCCACAGGCACCCCCACGGGGACGGTGGCGTCGGAGTCGTGCACGCCGTCGTTCTGGCCCTGCGGCGTGAGCGCCAGGAGGACCGTCTCAAGAATTTACTGGTGGACCTCCTTCAGCATCACGGCGATCCCTAGCAGTGCGCTCTCTGTCAGGCTTGGGTTGAGAGCGAGTGTAGCCACTCCAGCCTGTCAAAGTCCAGGGAGACCATCGCGTCCACGCAGGCCAGGGCCGTGTTTTCGTTGGAGAACTTATTGCGGAGCTCCCTGACCGTCGCGGTGCTGCGCCACATGCAACAAAAAACAATAAAGTAGCTTATGCTACAAGGGAAAAAGGGCAAGACACCCTTCACGTGAGCATGAAGAGGCAAAACACGAGGACGTGAAGGGACATAAGTGAGGACGTGCAAGCTGCAATAGTTTATAAGCTCTGGGTCTTTTGGGGGGAAGGGGGGGGGGGAAGAGGGTCTTTTAAGGGGTTTCTTCATGGGGCACTTTTTGGGGCGTCTTTCATTGGTGTCCTCTAAGGAAGGGGCGGCTCCCATAGCAGGGTCCTTCAGCGAGGTCCTTTCATGGGGTCTTTTAGGGAGTTCTTCAAGTGGGTCTTTTAGGGGGGTCCTTCACGGGGCTTCTTGATGGGGTTCCTTTGGGGGGTCACTCAGGGGGTCCTTCACGGCTGTTCTTCAAGGGGGATCTGGTAATGTGGTCCAAGCCTTTGTTGGGTGGAGCATACACAGGGTGCCGGGGGGGGGGGGATCCCTTTTCAGAACGTTGGGCGCCTCCTTCCAATGGGACACCTGTCCCCTCCCTCAGGGTGGCAATAGTGGGTTGCTGGGCTGGGGGTTGCTTGGACAAAAACGGAAACGGGCCCAGTTTTCTGGCAGATTTGGATGGACAGTGATGACACAACACTCTTTGTGTTGATACGTGAATTAATTATTTTGTCGTTCATTTTGGGATTCCTCATCTTTGTCTGCATACTTTCTGTGAACTAACAATTGATGCTTGGATCTACTGGCTGGGATGGGTGCACGTGAAGTGAAAAAGAGTGTCCGAAAAAAACCGGCCTGTGTCTTCCTGAGTTCAGAATTTTGTCCGGAAGGGTGATCAAGTGGTTCTCACGTAGTTTTCTGGTTGTCATACCGCCATGCATGTTACCAAATGGTGCTGACCCTAAAGGGGCATCTGTGCATTTTACATTGAATTGTCTTTCCAGATGCTGGGAGGCCCCTGCGTGGAAGGTGCAAGAGGAGGCTCCAGACGGTTGGGATAAGAAATTGCAAAGGCAGTAGCTGCAAAGAGCTATTACATATAACGGATGCTTCTGATGGCTAGCAGAGTTGTGGCTGCTTTGTTTTGCTGAGTGTCTGCCCGCGTTTGTATGGGTATGCTGCAGCAACACTGCCCGCGTTTATGGGCATGTTGCACTCACACTAACGTCAAGCAGCAGGCGTAGGTGACCTCACAGAATGACAGATACTGGAGTTCAATGCTATGGTGTCCATGCACTCATTTTTTTTCTGGCTTAGATCGAGTCCTATGCACACACATGTGTCGGCCTATTTGTCCATGTGGTTTTTAGGGTGATTGCATGTTGGGTAGGGTCGTTGCACCAAAACCATTAGCCTAATTCACACCCTGCGCCTCCTTGTTGATGGACGAAAGCTGACGCCCTGCTCTCCTTGACACAGTGTACACCAACGCAGCCTTCACTCCTGACTCTGAGACGCCAGTCAGAGTTTTCCTGAGGAAGCATATGTGAGCCGTGTGTCAGTTGGCCAATTTTTTTGCACGCGGGGGAAGGGGGGGGGCTACACAAAGCATGCCGTCTCAGCAAAGTTTATCCTTTGTGGATGTGCATTTGGGTGCAAATGTGTGGAACAGTGCTGAGCACAACTGATCACTTTTGGGCGATCCTCCAATAGAATTTTCAAACCCGCCCAAAATCGGTACCTCAACAGAGCAATCAATTGCCATTAACAGCTCCAACAGAAAAGTGCTTGCTTTTGACAGCAACGGGGGCTTCTCTGCCTTTGCGCACCAAGCATACCCAAGTAGCATTTTTCTCTGTTCCTGGCGTCAGGGAAACGAAGAAGGGTGATTTTGATTTGAGTACTATGTACTATGTACTATGTACTGCGTGTATTTATCAAGAGGCACACACAACCAGGTTTTATTTGCTTGATATGCGTATTACATGATTTTCTGCTGCTGGGCCCTGCCCATCAAATACGCACATATCGTAAAATGGCAGCCGTTCACGGAGTGGAAATAAGTTGCCCAGTGCCACTGCCTGTCGGCAGTTTGTTGTTTGAGGATGTTGCATTTCTTGCATTTTTTTTTGCAGGACTGGGCAACCCCCCCCCTCTTGGCTCCCTTACCATCCCATCCTGGCTCTCTACGATTCTGCTGAATCCTGGAGAGTTGTGTCCAATTGGGAGGCAACACACGACATAGCAACACGACATAATTCGGCAGTGCTCTATTCTTTGCACTTGCTCTGCTGGTGCCACTGCATGTACATGCTTGTAATAATCTGGTAATGTGCACATTCCTGTTTATCTTTGCACTTGCTCTGCTGGTGCCAATACATGCACATGCCTGTTCACTGCCTATAGTATGCACGCTTCTGCATGAGTTGAATACGCCTGGCACAGATAAAAGCCTCCTCGAATTGTCATTATTGATTTGGCTGTGTTTGCAACCAATCATCTGCTCCTGTTCGCAGCCACATCCGCCATTGCCAATCTATTTGCTGCTCAACTCTTTGTTGCTCTGCTAGGCCTCCCACTGACCTGATTATCCCATATTGCTAACGTGTCCCTCTCAGAATGTACCCTCCTGCCTCCTAGTGCACATTTCTGCTGCACAATGCTGCCTGACTCCGTTCATCTTGGAGGAATGGGTTTGCAATGCATTTTGGGGTGCATTTCGTGGTGCAATCCAAGTGAGCATTGTGGCTGTGCAGTGCTTTGCCCCAGTGCCTCGCAGCATTTCATGATGGGATGTGCAATGGATGTATTTCTACATTGAATTGGAGCACTACTGTTTTGCTATTTGTGCATGTGTTCTGATTCATTTGATTTCTATGGGGAGAGGGGGCCGAGGTGTTTCCCCAACCAGCGCTTGTAAATTATCACAGAATCACCAACATTGGACAAGGCAGTTCATACCCTAAGGTTTGTCTGTGCTTGTAAGACAGCATCGTAAGCTGGAATTCCAGTGATCCACTGTGGATGGGATTTGTGCTTTGTGGCGTTCTGTGCTGTGCTATTCTGACAGATGTTAGGGCCAAAGTCAACAACTGAGGTCAATGGCTGAGAGCCTCAGGGCCAGGATGAATACCAATTCAAATGGCATGAACTGCTGCTGTCTATTGGGTTCTGATTTTCTTTTGGCGCACTGGGAACAGAGTTTGCAAGAAACAATACATGGCGGTGTTTTGTGTCACGTATGAGAATGCCTTACCCGCAGTGCGCTCGCAGTGCAAAGTTTTATCGGCAAATACACAAATCCTAGTTTTGGCGCTTTTCCAGAAGTTTGTTGTTCCATAGGTGGGTTGTCGATATGGACTCTGAACCCATGCTCTATTGTGTGGCCCGTTGAGTTGCAGTACCCTGATTTTCCACTAAAGCTGCCCTTTCTAGTGAAGCGAGTTTATCATGTGGGGCAGTGGTACCAAGGCTCCGCCCCCGCCTGCTAGTGGCAATGTTGAACCAACCATAGCCTCAAAGATTGCTCGTCTTTGTGTCCGAAAGGAGGAAAGGGCTGCCAAGTTGTCGCAAAAGGCAGCCAAAAGTGTCGCGCAAAGAAATTTGAGTGGCTTCATGTCTATAGTGCGCGTGCAGTGCAAAGTTTGTTTTTATGCGTTTGACTATATGCATGATGGTTGTTCATCACGCATATGGTGAGTTGATTTGATGCCATATCTTTCACCATTATTGTGGTGGTGCTCCAAGGCTGGTGACCTAAAAATAACCTCCACAATGCAATATTCACAGAAGTCGAATGAAATGGGCACCAACTTAGCAACATACGACCTTAAGAAGTAGCAGCCAAGCACTCCCACGGAGTCGATTCAGTGAGAAAACCTCAATCTTAAATATGTGGCAAAGAAAAACATGTGCCACACTATAAAATGATAATTGGAAAACCCGTTCATGAAGCCACCGTGACAAACACCCAACCACTAACTTCATGATTTTAGAAATGGCATGCACCGCCATTTTGCCGTGTCCCACGGGCACTTATCTCAACTTGTCTGGAATAGTAAGAAAAAGTGCTTTTCCAGTGCTTTGAGGCATACTCTAGTTGTATTAGAGATGCACTGAGCATCCAGGCATTTCTATCTTAGTATTGGTCCCACCAAAAGTGGTGATAACACATTTTGACCTATGGAACCAAACACCCAATCAGGATATGGAGTGGACCCCTTAATCCCCTTTCAATGTGAGGCAAATCATCTTTTCTTGAGTTGACTGAGAACTGACATATCCAAGGCAGAGCCTATGAATTTATCTATGTTTTTCCATGAATACTTAGCTGTCCTAGTGGTATGCACCCTAGGGGGCCGGGCACCTCTTTTTGAGAGGTCCTGGGTTCAATTCCTGGTCAGCCTAGCTAAGTAGGAAGATCCCATGTGACATGGCAGTGACCTCATCGCCACATGCCCTGCCACCTCAGCACATATGGGACCCAAAACAAAGAGTGCACATCTCCTGAGATGGCACTATGGAGATAGAGTGACCATGGGGCAGTTTTCCAACTCTTTTCCAAAACATTTCAGCTATCTTTGTGAATATGCATTCCGATTTGACCTGAGTTGCAGTTTCTGTGAATATCCTTTCATCTTTCACTGTTTACACTGCAGCCCTTCATGCTTTGATCCTGATTCCCTTCTCCTTGCATACCTCTGGCTTGGGTTATCCTAGATTGACTGTATTTCAGCAAACAAAAGCTTTTCATCTCCAAAAACAAGCAGCAGGAAACCCTACACCAGCAGCAAGCAGCAGGAGAGACAAAAACACAGTGTTGAAACCACTATAAACTTTTCTGGTAGCAGAGGCAGTCTGTCTCTGCGCACCGGCAGCAACCCCGCGCCGTACATCCAGTGCGCCGAGTACAGGCACATATAAGCAGAAGGGCGAACGAAGATGGACACAAGGAAGGAGGACGCCAACGTGAAGACAGCGCCAGCGCTTGAGGCACCGGCAAGGCCAGCAGCGGGTGAACCTGGACCTCGACCTAGCGGCGCTGTACCTTCGGAGCCCTTACATGGGCCACTGGAAGTGGCTGAGGACTCGTTGGACGGACTCCAGACCGCCTTCAGGGCCCTCACAGTCGAAGAGGTGGTCACTCAGCCTGTGAAGAGGAAGAGAGAGAGCGAGAAGGATGCTGGAGACGAAGCAGACGAAGGAGAGGAACAAGGGCAAGACCTGACGAATGACCCTACCTTCGAAGGCGCACCAAGCGCTTCTGGCCTCCACGCATCACCCTCTCCTATAACCACCACACTCCCAGCCGTTGCAACATCCACTCCCATAACCAACCAGCCTATGGCACAGGGCAGGGGCTTTACTGGCATGCCTCCCTACCCCGCCTATGGTATGGGCCCACCTACCACTGCGCTCCCTGAGGCAACTACTGCCAGTGAGCCTGTGGCTTCCAGCGCTGCGCCGCGATGGTATGCGGCTGAATATCCCCATCCACTACCCGCTACTGGAACCTATGTGGATGTTCCTGGGTATGCACCTGGGTATGCAACCTTGAGTGGGTTGAGGAGAGGACCTGAGTCTCTTGGAGGCAGGAGTAGAGGATCGGGGAGATCCTCCAACAGGTCCCTGACGCGGTCGGAGATCAACGAGGTGCTCCGAGGAGCCACTTCAAAAATTGTGGGCGACCTCACTCAAGAGATCCAAGAGAAACTGGAGCCCCTGATGATACCGCCCCAAGCGTCACCTACCACGGTGGGAATGTCACCCCACCGAGTACAGGCCAATCACCTGGCGGCAGGGCTGACAAACACCCTGGGGAGCCTGAGGAGCCGACGGATGCCGACTCCTGCAGCTATACAGAGAAGTCCTTTCGTACCGGGAACGGCCCAGCCGCCCTACAGCCACGTGACGAACTCTACGAGGGCCGAGCTGGACCGGCTGGGGCTGACAGCCTTAAGGGCAATGGTGGACGTGGAGCCTTATGGCTCAAGTGATCTAGGCGGAGACCCCTCCGATGATGAGCCGCCGTCGATGACTTCTACTTCGCCCTCGGAGGACGATGACCCGGAGGACCCCGAGGACCCAAGGGGGAAGAAGAAGAACAAGAAGAAGAAGAAGACCCGACGCCCTGAGGGACGCAGTTCTCAGGAGGCGAAGGCTATTGCCACCTCCAAGATCGCGGTGAACCTGCCTGAGTTCACAGGCAAGGACCTCAGCGAGTTCGCTGAGAATTTTGGCCGGTTTCTCCGATTGACCGGCCAAACCCACGCTAGTGGGCCAGTCAGGTGCGATCTGCTCCTGCAGTGCTGCAAGACCAAGTACCTGGAGAAGCAGGTCAGGCAGATCGTGACTAACTCCGCCACCTTTGCCGACGTGTTGGTTGCACTGGAGAGGCAGTACCCGACCTACGAAACCGACCTCTCCATCAGGGCCGAGATCCAGAACCTGCCAGTGCTGCCCAACAACCCCAAACCTGGCAGGGTCTCTGAGCTGTTGGCTGATCTGGATCACTGGGTTGGACGACTGACGCCCGGTTCCTACAGCAGCGACGACCTGCTGTTCTGGTTGGTGGCCAAGCTCCCTCGAGAGCTATGGGACGAGTGCCGTTCGACGGCGGAGCGCAAGGCTAGATCCCTCCGCTACGAGGATCTATGCGTGCTACTCCTGGAGCTGGCGCTGGAGAAGGAGAGCGACCAGCACTTGAACAATTACCGTCCTGGAGGAAGAGGGTCTTGAGGTCATGGCAAAGGGTACCAAGGGTCCCAACCTGGGCAGGGGGCTACCCCCAAACATGCCCACGCCCGTATCATGGAGAACGTGAAGGAGCTATTCTGGTGTGATGCCAGAGACGAGCAGGGCCACCTGCAGCACGCCCCTGACTGCGAGCAGCGAGACTGCTTCGTAGTCCAGGGGAAGCAGCAGGAGAAGAACACCGGCGCCAAAGCGAAGCTGCCGGATCATTACAGGTGCACCATCACGTGTGCATTCTGCGGGAAGCGGAAGCACTACGAGGATGAGTGCTACCATAAGCAACGCCTATCGGCGAAGCTTAAGGGTGAAGATCCTCGCAAAGGCTCAGGCAAAGGTGGAGGCAAAGGCAAAGGCAACGACTCCGGCAAGGGCAAGTCGAAAGGACGTGGTCAAGGGCAAGACAAGGGTCAAGGTGGACGTGGAGGAGGCGCTAACCGCCAGCCAGATAAGGACAACAAGAACAAGGACAAGAACGGAGGCAACCCCAACCATAATCCAGGGGGGAACTCCGAGCCCTCGGGAGGGCAGTTTGGTCCTACCACACGCTCACAAACGCATTCCCAGCAAGAACAAGGAGCCAAGCGTGAGCATGAAGGTGGTGATGACGGCAACGCTAAGAAGCGGAGCCGTTTCATGAGGATGGCCCGCAAACTGCGGAACAAGGGGTTCGAGGTGACCTGTCCCGCGGAGTTTTGACGGGGACGCTCTGGTGGCACGAAAGACCTGGTGTTTTGGGTACGTATCCGACTAGGGGGACGCGAATACCTGGGGGTATTGGACACTGGCGCCACAATATCTATAGTGGTCAAGAAAATTTTACCTTGTCGGAGCCTGAAGAACACCATGACCACCGCCTGCTATACGCATGGGGGATGGACATGTGGTGCACAGCTGCGGGGACTGTGAAGTGGAGGTACCTATGGGCTCCCGGACTATCGCCCATCGGTTCTGTGTGATGGACACTGAGGCTTTCGACTTTGTACTGGGGACTGACTTCTTTGTACAGCACACCCAGATACAATCCCTGACGCTGCAAGCGCCCTACCTCCTCTACGTGGACCACGGCAATGGCAGAGAGTCTGTGCCACTGGAGCAGTCGGAACATATCTCGAGTTACCTGGGGCTATCGAAGGAGGAGCCCTCGAAAATGATGGCGGCCTCCAAAACTGAGGACTATCAACTATTGGGGGAAGTCCTTGACCAAGGTCTGAAGGAGTTGGGTTACTCTCGAGAAGACCTGAGTGTGGAGTTGTTCGCCAGCGACAAGCAGCATGTACTGGACCTTTGCTGCAGCAAGGGGAAGAACTGCAGCTACAAATTTTACGGGCCCTCTTTCGGGATGGCCTACGGGAACTCCGGGTTCAGTGAACTGGGGAAGGTGCTGACCAAGGTGGCCTTGGAACGTTCCCGTATGGTCCTGTGTTCCCCCGATAGGGGAGCCCATGGGGGCAATGAGTACTGGCGAAACCTCCTGGACAGGCTGACTATCAGCTCTGTTCGTTTGCCTGATGAGGCCATCTACGTGCCTCTGGGACGCAAGACGCCTATAGGGAAGCCCGGATGGGGGAGTATGCTTAGCGTGGTGGACGGAAGTCTTACCTCCATTCCTTGGGAGGATCTGGACCCGACTCTGGTCCAGGCTATACAACGAGAAAGCGATGGACTCGCCTTGGGTGACTTGAAGGATCGCCTACGACCTCAAGATGCTATTGACACTACACCCGGAGGAGATGAGTACGTCGTGACTGACACCAACGCCCCCAACTCTCCCTGTCATGTACCTGTTCCTGATGGAGTCTCTGAGTGTGGACTATCTGAGCTACCTAGCTCTATCCACTCAGATGACGAAACTGAGCACGACGCCTTCTTCGTGCAGACCTGTGTGGAGGAAGTGGAGAACGCCGAGTACGTCGCCCCACTAAAACCCCTACTCTCCACGAGGGTGGAAGACCCCGTGGACGAGGAGCTGGACCCTCGATCCAGGCTCAGGGAGTATGTGGATTCCAAGAGGAAGTTGGTGGCGAAAAAGCTATGCTACGCCAAGCCTACCCGCAGCTCATGGCCACTGAAGCAAGGACGTATGGGAGACCTATCCCAATTGAAGGAGGACCTCGAACAGAACATCACCACCTGGCAAAGGGAGGTAGATCTTAAGCTCATGAAGAGCGTGTGGGGCGCCCATGTGAGGACCCCAGAGGAGGACGACCTCTCGGAGGAATGTGTATGTGAACCCCCTCAAGCGTGCCTATGTTGCCATCGTCCACCGGAGATGGTTGAACAAGACCTTCTATATGCCTACCAAGGGCTGAAGGACACTACCACGGGCGAAGAGTCGGTGGAGGACCACCTCCCGACGTCTATTACTCAGGGGGCAAGCAACTTACACTCTGACGAGGACATGGAGGACAAGATCAAGGTATTGGACCCGCGGGTACAGAAGCTTATAAGGACCTATCTGGAGGTGTTCGGAGAACTACCCCCTCCAGCCTCATGTGACAAGCTGGTACAGATGGACCTCAAGCTGAAACCCGAGTTCGTGGGTCACAAGATCCGGAGGAGACCCTATCCAGCTCCTAAAGAGCAGGGCGACGAGATTGAGCGACAGATACAAGAATGTATCGACGCTGGCCTAGTCCTCGAGTACAAGGACGGGGACTACCCCCTACACTGCAGCCCCTGTTTCCTGGTGGCTAAATCTGGGTCTACAGCCAAACGGCTGGTAGTGGACTATGGAGAGCTGAACAAGAAGACGCTGAACCACTCAGGCTCCATTCCCAATATGGAGTCTACCCTGGAGAAGATAGCCTCCTGCCGCTAGAAGACCAAGATGGACAAGAGGACGGGATTCTGGCAAGTGGACCTGACACCCAACGCACAGGAACTACTGGACTTCATCACCCCTCAGGGGAGGGTGTTCAAGTGGAAGGTCATGCCGTTTGGCGTCGCTAACGCACCCGCTCTATTCCAAGAGCTGATGAACAAGATCTTGTCCATCCTACGAAGGATACCTAAGGTGCAGGAGCTCGTATCCCGTGGTGCCCAGATGGAGGCTCACATCGACGATGTATGCCTCGGGACCAATACCCAGGAGGATCACCTAATCCTCTTGGGTGAGTTCTTTGCGGTCTGCCAGGAGAACCACACACGACTCAAGCTGGAGAAGTGTGAGTTCATGCAGGAGACCATGCAGTACCTGGGGTTTGATGTTGGCTATGGGTGGTGGACCCCAGCGGCCTCTAAGGCCAAACCCCTGATGGATGCCAAGGTACGACACGAAGACCCCAAGAAAGGACTTCATGATGTACGCAGTTTCATTGGGGCGTGCAACTTCTATCGCCGCCACATCAAAAACTTCACCTACACCAGCGCCGTTCTGACGGACTTGATCAAGAAGAGTACTACTTGGCGTTGGTGATGCGGTAGCGGCAGGGTCTCCCCAGCGCGACCCGCAGAAGTCTCCGCAGGTCTCCGCAGGCGCAAAAATGACCTCAGCAGAGGCGTAATCCCAGAATGGGAAATAGTGATTTTTATAGTTAATTTTATAGATTTTCGCAATAATTTAATCAATTTTCCTTCTGCGCCTTCCAGAGACCATGTAGCCAGGACTAATCCTGCCATGCGGCAAAAATCCTGGAAAGATTTGTATAAAAAGTGGTCAAATGGACTCCCAACGCGATCGAAATCGAGAAGATAACACCGCTGACCGGAGTCATGGTTGAAGCCTGATTTTTGTGCTATGTTGCATTTTCAGGGTCTTCAAGGGCCAACGCGGCGGGCCCCCACGCTACCGCTTCAAAATCTTTCCACAATACTGCCGCACGCCGCGCAGCAGAGAACGGCCGTCAGCCGCTCACGAGGAGAACGGCCGCCAGCCGCTCACGAGGAGAACGGCCGCCAGCCGCTCAAAAGGAGACGGCCGCTAGCCGTTCAAAAGGAGACGGCCAACAGCCGCTCAAGAGGAGACGGCCACCAGCCGTGGAGAAGTTGACGGCCTCCAGCCGTTGAGAAGGAGACAGCCGCCAGCTGCTCAAGTGGAGACGGCCGCCAGCCGTTGAGAAAGAGACGGCCGCCCGCCGCTCAAGACAAGACAGCGTCCAGCCGTCTGCGCCGAGGAGAACGGCCATTCACCGTTTGCGGAGGAGGAGTCAAAGGACAGCCGTCAGCCGCCCGCAGTGAAGGAGTGAGAGGACGGTCAACAGCCGTTTGTTAAAAGAAGAGAGGCTACAATGAGCAGCTCATCGGACTGGGGATCTATCAGTCAAAAAGCAAACTCGCCGTGGAGTTCGGGCAGCAGCGAGCCTGAAGGTCATCATGACATCAGGTTTCCCGACGGCACGAAATGGAGCTCAAGCAAGTTCTCAACCCCTGACACGAGTGAACGATGGACAAATGCCAAGACCCCAACGATGCCAGCCAGAGGGCAAGATCGGTGGTACCAACCGGCGTATCCAAGTCCAAGTGACCCGTGGCAGCAGCAAAAAGAAGAACCGCGTGCCACCAGAGGAATGCAGGAGCCCCGAACAAGGCAAGCAAATCTGCGGGAGAAGGAGAGACATGCAACCATGGGTCCGCGGCAGCAAGTGCCTGCAGACTCACCAAGGCGGCAACTGGCCTTTGAGAGCGCCAGACACCAGGGTCAGCGAAGAGCGGCACACCAACCGCAACTCGAGCAAAGGACCGCAAGGGGATCCACAGCCGGGCAGCAACGAGGCTACCGACCTCACCATGGTGACGGGCGCCAAGATGGTACCAGAAGTGCGTCGTGGAGGAGTCAAACGAACCAGCAGCGTGATCCTTTGACAACACGAGCGGCACCGAATGAACAGACAGCGCAGCCAATGGAAGAGCGAATCAAGAGACTAGAGGAGGCGGTCCTCCTTCGAGTACCCGTACTAGAGGCGGAGGTCGAACGCCTGAAGGGCGTTCTCGAGCTTCAAGCGGAACAAACGGGCGGACCAACGACATGGGCATCCAAGCAACAGATGACCATGAGCAGTCAAACGCCTAGTCCGAGCAGTCGCCGATGGCGGCGTTAAGCCGTGAGAACGACCAGAACAAGTACAAGGACGAACCTGCGTAATTATTATTATATTTTATTTGAGTGCTCGCAGTTTTCCTTCTCTGGTGGAGCACTAATAGCTGAGCGTAGTCTTGGCAGGCTCCACCGACCGGGTATATATGTGGGACTTAAAACCCACGTATGTATGGGGCAGCTCAGCCCCTTGCACACGCACCCGCACTTGTACAGTACAGTGCACGGTGCCTGGGTAAGGCACGAACTGATACAGCACCATGGATTTGATGCTGCGTTATAGTGCTGTGTGCGTGCCTGTCCTGTTGTTTGGTTTTTGAAAGCATGGGAGTTTTCGGGAAACTGAAAGCTTTTGCAGGTTTTCAAAACAAACGGGGCAGGCCACCAAAGGCCTTTTTCCTTTTCCTAAGGTGTCAAAGTAGGCAGATTTCTGCCTGAGGGTAGTATTGGTGCTCCCCACCGGACACCTAGGGCAGGGCCACCCCTGGGACTTGTTTTTCCCCCTGGGGGATCAGCAAACCTTTTGCATCCCATAAAGGAGGGTCACCCAGCGGAGACTTCCTCCAGGGCACTCCAGTGCGGAGTTGCAAGCCTCCTAGAGAGTTGCAACTCTTTTAAGGAGAGGGGTGATGCGGTAGCGGCAGGGTCTCCCCAGCGCGACCCGCAGAAGTCTCCGCAGGTCTCCGCAGGCGCAAAAATGACCTCAGCAGAGGCGTAATCCTAGAATGGGAAATAGTGATTTTTATAGTTAATTTTATAGATTTTCGCAATAATTTAATCAATTTTCCTTCTGCGCCTTCCAGAGACCATGTAGCCAGGACTAATCCTGCCATGCGGCAAAAATCCTGGAAAGATTTGTATAAAAAGTGGTCAAATGGACTCCCAACGCGATCGAAATCGAGAAGATAACACCGCTGACCGGAGTCATGGTTGAAGCCTGATTTTTGTGCTATGTTGCATTTTCAGGGTCTTCAAGGGCCAACGCGGCGGGCCCCCACGCTACCGCTTCATTGGGGCCCACAAGAGCAACAAGCGTTTGACGAGCTCAAAGACAAGGTAGCCAACGCTAAGTGCTTGGGCGTGCCTAGGGCACAAGGGGAGATTATCCTGGTGACCGACGCCAGCAATGTGGGCGGTGGTGGAACGTTGTTCCAATGGCAAGCACTAGAGAAGGAGGAGTTCGACTCGGCCATTTCCCAATGGGGGACGGAAGGTCTCAACCGAGATGGAACCCTCAAGCACAGCTACCCTGACGACAAGTGGGTCCTAGTACCTCTGGGCCACTGGAACTGGAAGTGGAACCAGGCCAGGGGGAACTACTCCACCTATGAGCAGGAATTGCTCGCGGGTATGCTGGTGCTATCCTCACAAGCACGACTGTTGGGGAGTAACCCTGTGGTCTGGCTGTGCGACCAAGAAAGGGTCCGCAGTTTCCAGAAGGGTCCCCCACCTGAGAAGGCCAAGCTACGGCGCTGGTGGACCTACCTCAGTCAACTACGGCTGACGGTACACCATATCCAGGGAGTGAAGAACGAGTGTGCCGACTACATCAGCCGCAACAACTTCGACGCCCTGATTGGTGCCCGGTCTGAAGCGCTGGCTAAGGAGGCGTTCAGCCGTATGGACGTCCACTTGGACTTCAACATGACGATGAAACCCCCCCTTGTATGGACTCCAACAATCGGAGTACCTGAAGGAGTTTGGGGATATCTACAAGCGCCTGGAGAAACGCCTTGAACCCCTCCTGGTCAACCAAGACCAGTGGAAGAGGGACAAGAGCTACCTCTGGCACGAGGACCGCATTGTGGTGCCTAGTGACAGACTCTCAGCGCTGCTGAAGTGGACCCATGAGTCCAGCGGTCATGTGGGTGCTGACCGTACCCTGAGGCTGTTCAAGCAGTGGTTCCACACCACGTGGACTGACGACCAACTGCGGAAAACCCTCCAGCCTATCGTGGACAAGTGCCCGTGCAGGTCCTGTAAACCAGGGGATATCAGGGACAGAGGTCTCTACTCGACTCTGCCCATCCCTCACTGTGCTAACAGTGTTCTATACGTGGACTACACGAAGATGCCGAAGTTCGGGGGCTACGACTTCGCCCTCGTGGTACCCTGTGGGTTGACCAGGTTTACCAGGGTGTTCCCATGTACCAAGCACATTACCGGGGAGGAGACTATCAAGATACTCCTGGAGGAGTGGTTTTGTGTCTATGGGGCGCCCAAGGAGATCAACTCCGATGAGGACGTGCGAGTACGCTCAGATACTTGCTGGTACAAGAGGGTCCTGAGATCCCTCAATGTCCAGGTGTCTACGGGGATTCCCTACTCTCACACGAGCAACCCCCTATGTGAGCGACAAATCCGTGTCCTCAAGGAGAATGTAAGGATATGGTGCAAAACTGAACGCACCAGAGACTGGGTGAGACTACTCCCCGTCATATCCTTGATGATGAACTCCCAAGAGAGTTCAGCTACTGGCTACTCGCCCCATGAGCTATTCCTAGGGCGTCCGGCATGGTTCCTACATGCCCCCTATCCAGAGGACACCCATTCTTCTGTGGGTGAATGGGTCCAAGAGCAACAAGCGAAGGTGGACAAGGCCAAGGCTATGCTC
Organism: Eutreptiella sp. 'Long Island Sound 2002'; assembly: GCA_964036045.1. Classification (NCBI taxonomy): domain Eukaryota; phylum Euglenozoa; class Euglenophyceae; order Eutreptiales; family Eutreptiaceae; genus Eutreptiella; species Eutreptiella sp. 'Long Island Sound 2002'. The sequence continues at coordinate 186,205,672 of OZ038380.1, read as the reverse complement.
CAGAGAGTGAGGGAGCGTCAGTGGAACAAGAAGAACAAGCACCGAGTACCGGCCACCTACCAAGAGGGGGACTGGGTGCTGGTGCATCACAGTCGACTACCCGCCTGGCCACGCTCTACCAGCGATGACCCATACTTCGGGCCGTACAAGATTCTATCAGTGGATGGACACCGTATCACCGTGCAGTGTTCTCCCCGTCTAGGGGGGACCCTGGTGTGCGCTGCTCAACACCTGAAGCGCTACTATGATCCTAAAGACCTTTGTGGGGAGGAGTGGGAGCTGAACGACGAGGAAATCGCCGCTCTGGACCCACAAGGGGCTGCCAGCCCTATGGAAGTTGAGGGTGAACTCCCCGACATGAACGGCGAGGAGATGGCTAAGGAGGGCTTCTACCTGGTGAAGTCTGTCCTACGCCACCGCTATCGCCAGGGTTGGCGCTTCCTCACCCTCTGGGAAGGGTTTGGAGTCGAAGAGGCCACCTGGGAGCCCTTCTCTGCATTTGTTCTACCTGAGGGACGCCTAAACTCAGTTCTGGTGGACTACTTGTCCAAGAATAACCTTGGTGAGTTGCTGAGGCTCGCTGAGACGCTTGCTTCCAAGACTAAAGCTAGGGACTGAACCTTACCCTTACCTGCCAAAGCGTATGTGTGAGTGTGCTATTCCTAAGGTCCTGAGAGCAAGCCGCAGAAGTGGTGTCCTAATTATACCCAAGTCTGCACGCTTGCTAAACCTGGAGGGTTGGCTTATTGATGCCACGGGGTACGCCCCGGGTCTCCCCTCCCCTAAGCGCCCAATTTCTGTGCTGGCGCAAAACCTTTGGGGAATACCCAGCGTACTAATCCAGGTATTGCTTTCCCTACCTATCTGTCTACTACAGGGAGGGGTGGCCAAAAGCTATGAAGGCATGAGAACGCCGTTTTGCTAAGTGGCCAAAACATTGACCTAACCACTGCCACAGCCCACCAACCCTGCTAAAATTGCAGGAAACGGGTGGGACAGTGACACACGCACTACAGGTCCTACACACCCTACAGTGGCACCATCCTGGTGGGCGAGCACTGCTGCAACTGGCTCAAGCCCCCACTCAGGACTACCACTCCTACACGCACACTCTACTGGGTGTTGTTGAAGAGCATGTCGTGGGTCGTAACGACCCTCCTGTGAAGAAGACAAGAGAACACAGCGCTGCTAAGCAACACTGGGCTAACAGGGGACGCCACAACGCGTTTACCCTGCTAGGGCTTGGAGGGAAGAGGTGCTCTTTTTGCGTGCACGGCGCAGATGTCGATGGAGTCGGACTCCGTGCTCTGCCACAGGCAGACGGGAGTTATTTGTTTGTGTGATCTGCGCCCTTCTTTAGCAGGGCATGAAAAAAATGGTATGTTGCTGCACCAATCACCCTACCTGCCCACCTGTAAAGCAAAGGCAAATGAAGGGGTGTGTGCGGCGGAGGAACCAAGCCACACTCCCCGTATTATACGGTTCTCGGTGTGACCTATAATACACTGTCCGCAAACGCGCTGAAGATCAGCTCCCCTGTCAAGCAAGCAAGCGTTACGGGACTCCTCAGGTTCTCTTAAAGAACGTACCGAGGAGCCCCTGGGTAGCCTAAGCAAGGTTTACCGTGCGCACTTCGCGTGGCCTAACCTTTAATGCGTGTGTGAATGCGCGAGCATGCACGAGTATCTTGGGCAAAGCCCATCTCAACCTCAATCACGAACTCCACCAGGGGGTGGCCCCTCCTCGGCTTACTCACCTTACCTACCGCTGGAGAGTGAAGCAAGGTGAGCCGGAAAACGAAGCGCAAGCGAAATCGTCACTATGCATCGGTCTGTCTGTTCTAATCAGTGCAACAAAAAGGGAGGTTGGTGCTGTAAGAGCGGTTGTCACAGTTGTCCCGCATTGCACCGCAGGGCAAGACCGGTAGCCCCCCGTGACAACCACTCCCTGGCCGAAGGCCATCTGTTTTTTCCCTAATCTCACCTCTAATCATCTGCAATCTTTCTAATCTAGCCCTCTATCGTTTGTTAGCGCAGCTACAAGACTCGTTCACGGAGACACGAGACGAGCAATGTGTATGCGGCATACGAGACGAGCATACCTGTAGTTTATACCTGATTCATTGAAGTCTTTTCGTTCATTTTCGAATTCTTGGATTTTTGATTCTTCTATTGGTGTGGGTGGAATCTGTATGTTTATTTATTAATGTGTGTCTCGTCATTTTCAAGACTACGTGAGACATACATTTGTAATTCCATTATTTCTGCATTTTCCGGCGCTTCGCTAGGAGCCGCTCGTGCGCGCCGCCTTTTTATGCGTAGGAATTTCTTGATTTAAAAATCAGGAGATGACTATAATTTTTATAAAAATGTGCTTCTGATGCACAATCAGATTCTGCTCAGGTGTGTTGTTTCAGAAAAATTCTAGGCCGTCATTTGACGGATTTTGGTGTCGTCGCTTCGCTTTTGCGTGGATTCGTCCATAATTCTCCCATTCCTGCCTCTGCAGATACCCAAGCGCAGCCTCGCTGAATTGGCCGTGTTCGGGCCAAAACGCACCAGCCTGGAGAGACTGAGCAGAACCCAAGACCCCACCAAGGGGCAATTTAATTTTTTCACGACTCCCTTCGGCCTAAGACAGGTCACAGGTCGCCAGCAGGTTTAGGAGAACCCATGCGAGTGTGTATATTGTGTCTTGCGTTGGGTTTGTGTCGTGCTGCGTCTTGGAGGGAGGGATGCACATGCACATATTTTGGCATGCTCCCAAACTAACCCAACCAAGCCACAGGAGCCCCGGCAGCGCCATGAGCGCTCAGTCTTCTGTAGGAAATGTTACAAACAGAGCAGCAAAAGAGCGCCAGCCTTGGTGAGCGCCCATTTTTCTGTGTGAGGGAAACTATAGGTATATTAAAGTAGATGTGGAAACCAAGGAAAGGCCAAGAAAAAATCCCTTTTTCCTAAAATGCGACAGTGGTGGCCACCACAGCACAAGGGGGGAGTAAGAAAAAGTGCTTTTCCAGTGCTTTGAGGCATACTCTAGTTGTATTAGAGATGCACTGAGCATCCAGGCATTTCTATCTTAGTATTGGTCCCACCAAAAGTGGTGATAACACATTTTGACCTATGGAACCAAACACCCAATCAGGATATGGAGTGGACCCCTTAATCCCCTTTCAACGTGAGGCAAATCATCTTTTCTTGAGTTGACTGAGAACTGACATATCCAAGGCAGAGCCTATGAATTTATCTATGTTTTTCCATGAATACTTAGCTGTCCTAGTGGTATGCACCCTAGGGGGCTGGGCACCTCTTTTTGAGAGGTCCTGGGTTCAATTCCTGGTCAGCCTAGCTAAGTAGGAAGATCCCATGTGACATGGCAGTGACCTCATCGCCACATGCCCTGCCACCTCAGCACATATGGGACCCAAAACAAAGAGTGCACATCTCCTGAGATGGCACTATGGAGATAGAGTGACCATGGGGCAGTTTTCCAACTCTTTTCCAAAACATTTCAGCTATCTTTGTGAATATGCATTCCGATTTGACCTCAGTTGCAGTTTCTGTGAATATCCTTTCATCTTTCACTGTTTACACTGCAGCCCTTCATGCTTTGATCCTGATTCTCTTCTCCTTGCATACCTCTGGCTTGGGTTAACCTAGATTGACTGTATTTCAGCAAACAAAAGCTTTTCATCTCCAAAAACAAGCAGCAGGAAACCCTACACCAGTAGCAAGCAGCAGGAGAGACAAAAACACAGTGTTGAAACCACTATAAACTTTTCTGAAATCGTTCTTTGACAAACTCTCCCACCTTGTCACCAGCTTTGGAGCAACACCACAATAATGGTGAAAGATATGGCATCTGAAATTGTTCTTTGAAAAACTCTCCCACCCCGTCCATGACCGAGCAAAATAATGTTTTCGTTTGGGTTTGAGCAGGTGCATTTGTTTCCCACACCCGCACTAGTGCAAATGCGTGGGTTTTGGCTACCAGTCTAAGCATTTCACAACGCGTTCGTGATTACTTACGCGTACAATATGAGGTGAATGGGAAAGCACTGCATGCATCTCCGTTCCAGAGCTTACGTGCAGATGGACGAGGGTTCGGAACCGGTTTTACCAATTAATCGGAAAAACCGGTTATCGGCAATTAATCGGAGGGTATTTTCAAGTTAGTCGGAAAACCGATTATTTTGAAATTAATCAAAACCAATTAATCGGACGGCCGAAGAATGGTCACTAATTCTTGGCTAATAGACCATGAGATTTTTCCTTTGCAATGAAAAAAAATAATATCAACACACATACTCACACAGTGCGAAAGCAAACTCCTGAAGCAATGTGTACTGCTTGGATGGTATTTCTTTTCCAAAACCAACAAAAAAGTTGATTTGAAAAGCAATAATCGGAAAAGAACCGGTCAATTGCCTTGCTTATAATCGCATTGAACCGGTTATTTTGAAAAGTATTAATCAGAATAACCGGCTATTTTGGAAAAAAAAATCGAAGAAAACTGGTTATTTTTAATAAAATAGGTTCCAAACCCTAAGATGGACATCATCATCTTAGAGTGTTAGATGCCGTACTGATTGATTCAATTGGCGAAGGCGGACAGGGTTCATGGAGTCCAACTGATGTTGGGACTCTTTGTAAGGTGGCTCTTGGTGTCGAATTTGTATGCCATACTTTATGGCGAGCATTATTCCTCGGCTTCACGTATGAATCCATTTGAATGTCATTATGTTGTAAATAAGGTTCGGAATCGGTTTTACCAATTGATCAGATAATCAGCTTAATTGGATTTTTTGGATCTCATTTGGCAAACAATCGGTAAAAGTGATGATTTTGAAAGCTAATAGAAGCCAATTGATCGGACCAGTCAGAACTGACGAAGAAATATTTCACGGATACGTATCAAAATGGAGAGTTTTGCAAGATGATAGGCCCGTTGGGATGAAATTGAAAAGTTTTACATATCTTTTCGCACGGATTTCCGGTTTACTATCACTTTGGTAAAAAACGAGAACTTTGGTCAATAATTGGTTATTTCGAAAACAATAATTAGAATTAACGGATTATTTTTTATGGCATATGATCGGAATAATTGGTTATTTTTGCATGAAACCAATTCCGAACCTTAGTTGTGGGTCAAGTTTTTTTGAAGGGCGTAATCCGAGTTCTTTTCAGAGTGCAAGAGACTAATGAGATACCCATTTCTTGGCCGTTATGTTGGTGCCAATAGTATTTTGCAGCACTGGTATGTGACGGTCCTATTGGACGAAAGCTGTATCATGGCACTAAATGGTGTGCATTTTGTGCGCACTCTGCATCCTTGCCCACCAAGGACACCATGTGTGAGCCAAATTTGTTTACACATGAAAGGATATCATAGCATTGGTTTTTATTTTCAGGAATGAATAATTGTGCGAATCCACATTGTTGCAGCAAAAGAAAACAAATTCAAACTGCGGGTTTTCTTATAATTACAGTTGACAAACACATAGCAATGGTGTGCATGTGGTTGAGGCTGAGCAATACACAATGGTACATTACAAAAATAACGGTCTTGGGTAGTACCATCTTCCGGCTGCAGCTTGTGTAGTGAGTTTTATTAAAACTTTAAGAATCACTATTTTTGAAAAAATAATACCAAAACCGGTCGTTTCAACAACTAATATTTGCGTGTTGAAAAGAATTGGTAGAATAAAAACTAATTATCTCAAAAATGAGGAGGTTATACACATTATTAGGTACCAAATTAGCTGGCACATTTTGTCACCAGGACTTGGATTCGCACTTGTCTCCTCGATCCATCTGTATTAAATGTTAGCTGATGCTGTTTTCCAAGACGGCATTGTTGTGCATTACGGCGACTTTGCCGATTTCGTTTTTTATTGGGAATATTTTCTATGTTTTACAGAACACATTTCGTTGATGTGGTAATATTTTGTTTGCAAAATTTCTTTGTGGTGCAAAAAATTTCAACATACCTGTTTGTAAAGGTAACATTTTGCATGTGTCGTTGCAACTCAGCTGTGCAGATCGTTTGTTGATTCGCATTTGACTGTGAAGCTTTTTGGCTACTGTGAAATCCATTGCACACTGGATTGCAGACAATAAGATCCAAGTGAGATTCAATGCTTCTTTCTATGGAGTAACATTTTTCAAGAAAATACAAAAGTTGTGCCATCCACATGAGACGACAAGGAACCAGTATGTATGAAGGTTTCAGCCAGAAAAATAGGAAAAAAAGTGTTTTTGTTGCGTATTTGAAAAACAAAAGAAGCATCTCATGTGATTACACTCTTGGACAAAATACCTCAAGAGCTCAAGTGAACACACCATCGAAGAATGTGACAGTGGTCCGGGATAGCTTGGAAAGACAACAACATCAAAAATGTCAACATGGAAATAAGGAAGAAAAGTGGCAGGTTAGAGACATCGAAAAATTCAATATTTGTGGCCGGGCAATGTAGCCCAGCCCTCCTCAACATGAGACCGTAGGTTCAACGCTTTCACCTACATAATGCAGCCGTTGAACGAATCCGCCACCGCCATAGAAGCTGGTGGTTGGCCATATGCAATAAGCATGTTGCTTTCGGTTGAATTTCATCGTTGCGCCTACACCATGGTGGCTTTGCTAGGCATTGCCGTAGCACAACATCCGTGTGTTCCTATTTTTGGAAAAGTGCGATGACCCATAACGGTGCATTCAACGTTTATTGTAGTTAAACAATGGGCAAGTAGTGTGTTGATTTGGCGGTTAAAATCATGGTTTCATACAAAATTGAACACAAACATTTTGTCAAAGACGTCGGAGTATTGCGAATGCAATACTTGGGCACCTCCGTGGGAATCAGCACATTGCAATTGAAAAAAATAACCTATGATCAATGTGGCCCAACAGTCCATTTTGCAAAAGTGAAATCGGTATCACTTTGTCACAGTCTAGGGATACCCCCCCCCCCCCTCGTGGACACCTCGTTGAAATGTGTCAAGATGGACCATCATCATCGTTTTTTTAATGTAACATCTGCAAAAGCTATGCGCAGGTGCGACAATACCACGAGAAATGATGTTGCATGACCACAAATGGCATTATTTCACTTGCTTTTTGCTTTTTGTGCATTGTTGCATACTTGTTGTCGACCTGTAGGATGTGCGAAATGAAAAATCTCAAAAATGACAATAAAACACCATACCAATTGCATTTGTGAGTTTCACTTGAGTGTTGTAGTTGAGAAAAAATTCCTGAATATGCAGCCATTTGATTTATTGCAAATGCAACAACATAAACATTCCTCTGGTGGCCGGAAGCTCTCCTTACTTTTTCGCTGAGGGAAATGAACCATATCCACCAAAAAATCAAACAAAGCACCACACTAACCTATTTAGCATAGAAATGTGTCATCATGTTTGAGGGAAATAATTAACTCATCCATTTGGGTCCATACATTTTGCCCTCACCTAAATACCACCAGCAAACACACACAGGAAACCGTAAAGAATGCTCCTTGTTGACAAATTGTTTGCTCAAAATCTATCAAAATTCAACGCACTAATGTCATCCTCTTCTGAACTGCAATCTTGTCTTTGTGGCTACCTGTCGCATAAATTTGCACAAAGTTGCCATTGGAGTGTTCAGAAAAAATGTGGAAAATGCTTTTTTTTATTAAAAACTGTATGAGTCTATACATCTATCTTGGAAAATAAAATTGAGGATCACTTTTTGTGCGGGCTAGGCTCGGACCTGGGCGCAAAATATGGAATGCTAGGACATGGCTCTGCGTACAAGGGGAATAACTGATACAAACGAACCCCACCATAGTGCGCCAATGACACGGGAGGAAAAATTGGCCCAGACAAAAAAGGTTTTTTCAGAATCCTGATTCAATGGTGAATTTAAACGGAGGGGAGAGCCCCCCCCCCCCCCCCCCGCCTGCTAGTTGAAGCTGAATCCTATCCCTTGAGCACTGTGCAATCTTCAATGTCGCCAGAAAAAAGGCCAATAGCCCCCCCCCTGTCTGCCCCTCCAACCATACTTGGCTCACTGTCGATGACCACGAATGGCCTCAGCCCATGCAGCCGATCTTCTGAGATTGCAGCTTAAGATGAATGGTGATCTCTTGAGAACCCTTTGCTCTGCATGAAGAGCAAAATCCTGTTATCTAAATTTTGAATTCAAGAGGAATAGCGTAGCACCCTGTGGCTGCCAATACTGAGAGGTGGAACCCTAGATTGAGATTCTTCAGCGCAATGAGTAATCAAATCCATAAATTGTTGAAGACAAATCAGCAGTCATTCCCAGACGCCTTTGAATTCAGAGCAATCTGTTTCCCTCGCAGATAGTAGCAAGCATGTCTGACGGAAACATGTGTGATCACCAATACACCCATTTTTACTCACATAATTGAACTTGTGAAACCATGGAAAGAAGATTGCCAATTTTTTTTGGCATCGTTGATAGTGTTAGCTTAATTGGAGAGCCCAGTGTAGATTTTTGGTTGATTGAAAATGTGAATGAAATATTTATTTCAGAAAATGCCAAAGAATCTGAAGATATTCCTGCAGTTGTTAACAACATCTGGTGTTTGTCGTTCAATTTACCATGCACAGGAATACCTAGCACCAGGTATTTACAGGGAAAATCCTCCTGAAAAGCAAATTGTCAGCGAATGCCACCATGAAAAAACAAAACAAAAATAGCAAAATGGTGTCGGATTTTATGGTATGGAAGCAGTACTGGACCCGAGAAAGATTACTGCATCCCTACACCACATCAAGCGATGAACATGGGAACAAACAGGCACCCTGAAAGGCATGCACAACACAAAATCAGAAATCCGTTGGGGAGGGATTGGTGTTGCGGGGTCAGGTAGATGTCCAGTCTTCTAGAACCGCAACTTCTGGAAGAACCACTTATTCTTGGCAGCGTTGAATCGCTGCTGGAAAACAGCCTTGACGTTTCTCTTCGAGGCAGCCCTCTTGGTTGGATCAGTAATGCTGATTTTCCCCTTGAATTCCGCACCCATGTCCATGTTGTACCTGAGACATGAGTGAGAATGGTGGAGCCACAAAAATCCGGGAGAAAACCTGCCATCTGCGTGAAAGATGGATTTCATACCGGGTTGGCATGATGTGCTTGTGGTTGACCACCTTGATGAAAGGCTTCAGGTTGGATTTCCTGGCGACCTTAGACTTGCTCATGCGGCGGACGATTTTCTTTGGGTACTTCTCAATACCGGCAACAACACAGTGACCATACGGGCGCTCCTTGTTGCCTGCGGAGGATCCCCAGCGACCATATACACATGTAAGGCGTCAAACCCGGTTTTCGTGCATTCGTTCCCGCGAGGCATGCATTGGCGAGCTCAAATTCACAAATCATAAAAGAGTACACCACCTGAATCAGAGTTCTGTACGATCACAGCCTTCTTCCCGGCCATACGGCCCTGAAGCATGATCACAACACGCCCTGCCTTCAAACTAGAATCGGGAAAAGGGGGAGAGTGACCGCAAGAGTTCGCCGAGGGACAGGAAGTACACGATGCAAAGCAAAAATGATCACAGAAAAACAGCAGACATACAATTTCACCATCCCAAATGGAGTTCTGAAAACTTCTGTACCGCGCGACGGCCCCCGCAAATTTGCGCAAACAGATCTGGAAAACAGGAAATTTTCGAATGCCGAAGGAATGCATGCAGCTGCAAATTTTCATGGCCAGAGTAAAGACAGGTCAGATAATTAGAAAACTTAGACAGTGGTTTGGCCTCTGCTCAGGCCCGCCATCAGCATTCAAATGTGTGACGATTGGCTGTTGGGGGGACTATCGGGACTCAACGTTGTATCTGAACGTGCAACGGGCGTCGACGTTAACTACACACACTCCGGACGGCCGTAGCTTGAAGGAGGAGGGTATTGGACGCGACCTCCAAACCCTGGAATTGCATCTGTATGTGGACCCCATACTGGTATGATCTCAATAGGGAAGAAGGATAAATGCTTAATGAACGCTAAATTTTTTTGGCACGCGTGACCCATCGAGACAAAAGATACCGTGCTTGGTTCGATATTGAGGCACATGCTCGAGCAAGAAAGTGTGTGTACTGCGCTACGCATATCTCATACACTCTAGGAGATGTACATCGAGCGGTATATGAGCCATTCCCTCAACATAATGTGGGAGTTCTACCTTTCTGAGTGTGACACCTCCGGCCCCTTAGGCAGCATTACGAGCCGCGGTTTTGAATTTCTTTGGCAAGTGGATGGGTGTGGAGGGAAGAGCATCGGTGGTGTGAAGGATGGTGGACGGGATGAGGCCTCCGGCCCTAGCAATGTCATCTTCAAAGCAACTGTGTGGGATGGTGGATGCGCAATGGGACAAAATGGCATCGACGAACGATGGGACGACACGCATGGAAGATCGTAATGGATGCATTATTTGGCGGACGCCCGGGATGAGGCCTTCGGCCAAAGCTGTTCACGATGAGGCAAAATGGCATCCACGTAACATGGAAGTTCGTAACGGATGCGGAGACTAGTAGCACCCCCCTTGAGCAATTTCAACGTGACTTCTTCCATTTGTTGTTGTGATGTCCTCGACCGCGGTATTATGTAGCCTTTGTCTTTTGCCTCGGTGCAAAATGATCGTAAAGATGCGCGCCGGGCCCGGTGGGCTGATCGTTGGGGACTCGGATATCGACCGATTCCACAACTCAACGATGTGTGCCTTGGACGATGAGCTCGGGTCGGAAATGTCTGCCTACGAAAACGGAGGGCGGGTGTTTTCCACCAAATTGATCCGCAAACGAAAGATGACCCCGCCAAGCCGAAAGAAGCTACTACCACCCTCGCCCCCGGTCATCACACCGATGCAAATCGCGGCCATTGAAGACCAAGTGCGGCAGTACTTTACTGAAGGCTCGGACGACCGCCTCCACTTGAACAAGGCCGGTCTCAACAAATACCACGTGGCCCCTCGCGTTGAGCCGCCAACAACCATTCAGCGTGCGTTCTGTACTTGCTCGCCGCCTTCGCAGGTGCGTCGCTTTCCAAATTGTGGCAAGGGGAATTGGCAAGGACAACCACAATTCCAACCCACGACGACCCGAAGGCCAATCCATGGTTGGAGAGGAAACCAATGTTGACCGAAGGCTCGCTGCTAATGCCACCTCAAACTTGTGTGGCATCATGCCCATGTCTGTGTCGTGCGCATACACATGTGAGAGCTAAGTCCTTGATCATGCCGTGAAAAGGCATGTCAAATGTAGTAGCCACCTCAAACCTTGTTTTCAAGTACCATCATACTTGTGAGGTGCTAACGCCACCTCAAATCGTGTTAAGGCATGTGATGTGTTGACGCCACCACAAACCGTGTTTCTGAGTGCCATGATGCCCGCAAAAGGCATGTGAGGTGTTGTTTATTGCCACCTCTACCCGCCTCAGCCACGCACAAGGAATGGGTGGCATCAAGGTAATACCATTAATCGGATGGTGCACCGTGGGAATGCCCGCTATTGTCATTTGGGTCGTGGAATGTACAAGACACGAGTAGTTGTTGAAAGGCCTTAATTTCTTTCGGGCCGTGGCGTCCTTGGCATGTGGTTGTCCTACGGCGTGTACTTTCGTGCCGTTGTCCCCATGTGCGCTGCGCCGAACGTCCGACGTCCCTGTTGTTGCCGTGCCCAATAGCCTTGCAAAGGCGTGGCCGCACGCGGGCCTTTTTGTTGCCTAGGAAGGTTTCGACGCATGTTGTAAGCTGTTGCCCACGTTGGCCCCCGAAGGCCCTGTGCACGGCCAAGTCGCAATGGACGACATACGTGGGCGCCTCAAAATTGGATTGGGCTTTCGAGATCGCGACGTGGACATCGTGTTCCATCCCTCGGGCACGGACGCCGAATATCTTCCGTTGCTCTATGCAATGCAGCGTGCGGAGGCCCTTGGCTGCCCACGAGTCGTAAACATGTTGGCAGCCGCCGGAGAATTGGGCTCTCAAACTGCAAACGCAGCGGGTGGCCGCCACATCAGTAACTATCGACCACTCGGGGGTTCCTGCACCCTCAACGAGCCCTTGGAAGGTTTCAACGCTCATACCATTAAAGTATCTTCTTCTGTTGCTCGTGTGCTCTGTGCTATTGCGTGTATTTCGGACCTTCTCTGTGCTTCGATATTGGCGTGGTTGCCGACTTGCACGGTGCAATCTGCAGCGATGTGCAATCGGTCCATGTCCATTGACCTATGGGCATGAGGATACCCGTGAGGCCCGTGCCACAGACGAACAAGAAACTGAAGAGAACGGTCGTACACGGGAACAACAGCAGAGATGTTGATGCAGATGGGCGATGAGAGGGGCGTGGGATGTGGGCTTTGTCATGCTTTTTGCAGGTTGTGGAAGTGATGCCCCGGGACATCGAGGGCCATCTTTTCCCCAATTTTGATGTTTCAATGGAGGTCGCGGTTGGTGCTGCGGAGGACGAGGTGCCCGGGGCCTTCTACGTGATTCACGCCGCCCTAAGCAAGACCGGGCTGTTGATGCCTTCGCACAAATGTGTGGAGGACCTTTTGAACAGGTATTCCCAAAGCAGTGCTGTGTGATTTCATGGGGTGCATTGAGGGATGCCCCGCTCACTAGAGGGGGCTGTCCTTGGCCTCCACGCATGACGTGGCGACATGAGCTGTCCCCTCACACCAAGCAGATTCTGTGCTGCTTTACCTGAGGCATGCCCCGTTTGTCCCGGTCGCTCTCTTGAGTCTAGGGGCAGTGCGCCCCTGCTCGGATGAGGAAGGGCTTTGGCCCGCCCATCCACCAGTCTGGTACGCTTGGGGCGAGGTGGGTGCTCCTACTACTCGCTTGTGGCTTCCGCTATGAGCACCTCAGCCACTGTCAACGGCTTCTCCACATCCTCGCAGGCACGGAGGCACCCCCCAGAGTATCTCCTGTTCCTCTCGTCGTCCAGTCGCTGAACTACTATTCCTCCCTTGCCTCCTCTACACTCACAAAGGCCGATGTTATCATGGGGACCGCCATGGTACCGTGGGACGGATGATGAGCTCGGGGACGGACTATGCCAGACCATTTTCATGCATTTTCACACGCATTGTTTCTCACTCGCGACCGCGATGAAAGAAGAATGTATTGCGCCCGGAATGCGTCGGGGCACGTTGCAACCTGGGTTGGTATCCGTGACAATTGTTGTAAGGATCGGAACTGCGGCAAATCAGGTGGCAATTCAGCACGGCTTCCGACCGCCAGCGTGCAACCAGACTGTAAGACTCGTTAGGTGACAAGATATGAACATATTGTGGCATACCTTGTGGACGTACAACACGAATTGCATTCTGCATCCGGTGCACAATGATTCACGACCATTGTGCACCACCAGCATAGCATTTTGCACCGAACGCTCGCAGCCGCTATGGTGCTGGACGACATGGCTGTTCGCACACACTGTCCGGGTGTTGTATGGAGTGGGGAATTCGTGTGCTCGTCCTTCTTTGCCGTAGGCTGCACGGGCGTGCCGTGCTCGTCTTTGATGCGTGCCAACTGCGCGTCTCCGCCGAAGAGATGCACTGGTACGTGGATCGGGGGGCCATGATCTTGGTGACCGGCAGCAAGTTTTACGGAGCGCCGGGGTTTTGTGGCGCAGTGGTGTGCCCGCCGGCGGTGGTCCAAGAGTTTGCAAGCAATGACCGCGTGCCCCAAGGACTGGCGTCGTATTTGACCAAACTTGACGTATGTGCCCCTGTGATCGCCAGTGCGGGGCCTCGGTTTGTGAGTTCCGCTTCAGTACTGCGCCAGCCTCGACCCTGTGCGGACAGTACCTTGTCCCACACCCACCCCTGGATCGGCTCTGCCCGTGCGAACCTTCAGGGCACGAAAAGGAGTACGGGATGCACTGCTACACGTGTGAACTTGAGGGGGCGGGCGCGCAGAGCCTGGGCACCGCGTGTGCTCAGCGCCGGTTGTTGGGGGGACGTCACCAGGACCAGCCTCGCAACACCAAAAACCGAGCGTTCATCGTCGAAAATTGCAGTTGAACGTCACACAGTTGGGCCCCAAGCAGCCTCAGCCCGCTTGCCGCTTCATGGCAGATAGCGCTCGCGTTGATCCAAACCGTCGCGCGCTGAAGACCCGCTCACGACTCGCGTATCATGTACCAAGGCCGCAAAGAGGCAAGAACCAGTTCCGTTCCCCTGCACCCATGTCCCTTGTCCCTTCCTGTTCTTGTGCGGAGGCAACAATGAAGACCAACTGCAGATTCATGGGCGTGGGCCGAGGTAGGGGGCCCCCTCAGTGCCACCCCACTCTGAGCCCTGGCTCTGCCCGCATGCCACGTGGGTCAGCGCACCGCCCTCTGGATCATACCTGCTAATAACACCTGCCGGAACGTCTTGAGACACCTGCTGACACCTGCCAGAGATTTTTCTCGGCACATATGAGTGCCTTGATGGGGTGTGTGGTGTGTTTGCATGCAACAGTAAGCGTGTAATTACATGCATGGGCTGCATTCCGTCACCTGCCTGACACTTGCCGCCAGCCGCCAGAAGTTTTCTTGGCACCTGCCGACACCTGCCGACACCTGCCTCGGCAGGTGTAATTTAATAAGTTTGTGCCTAGTGCCTTCAATTTTGTGGCTCCTTTTTGTGAAAAAAAACAGTCACAGCCAATCATGGAAAATCACGGAAAATAACGGAAAATCACGGATGGATTTTTTGAATCAATGCACAGATGGACGAGAAACCCTGGTTATTAGCAACTATGCTTTGGACCTGCATCCTGCGCCACCGTGTTGTGGGGTAGCACCTCGCGCTGCTGCCCATGTGCTCTTAGGTACCGCTTTCAATGCCTGCGCTGCGCAAGGCATTGACGGAGCCCGGCCCCAATCTTGGGCTGATGATGCGCTGGACGTGTGGGTTGACGGAGATGGAGGCCTTCAACGCACACCAGGGGGTGTATCTGCCCCAGATTCCTGTTTGGGTGCAGGGCGTGCGCGAGGCCGTGGCCCGGAGTGCCCCATACTTGGAATTGCTTGAAGATGAAGGGCAGCAGGCGGATGGGCACATGGGCGGGTGGAACACAGTATGTGTCGTTGCTCCCGCTGTACTGCTCTCGGCTGCGGAAATCACGCTCCGGGCTTTGGGGGGCCAATCGATCTATGATCCCATGGGTGGGTGGGTGTGGGTGGGTGGAATGGGGATTGCCTGGCATTGAGAGGCGAGCGGGCTTGTCTGCCCCTCATTGCCTGCCACCCTCCTCACCCCTGGACCGTCAATATATCTCTCGGCATCCCTATTGGAGGGGCGCTGCACGCACAACACCGAACTTGGAACCGGCCAAACCTCGTGCCGCACTGCCGCCTCACCTGATCGCATTGTGCACCCCTCAGTGCGTCACATGGGGCATTTCAGTGAAGGTCTCTTCACGGTCCGTTGGAACACTCGATGGCGGGTGCCGGTGGCTCCGAGGCGGATTCTGGGCACGGGGTGGGGCATGTTCCGGAGGATCCCGCAGCCTTGTAGTGGCTCAAGCGCTTTCAGGCTAAACAGAAAACAAAACGAGCATTTTCAACGGGAGATCAACAGATGCTGTAATGAAATAATCATACAGACCACCACTTCGCGCTTGAACATCCTCGGAGCGCATTTTGAGGCTGCCCTACATCACACGAGTTTTTTTTTTTTGAAGTTGTTCTTCGTTCCAAACGCCTGATTTGAACCCCGAGGAGCTGCTGATATTTTTTGTTGGAATTGTGTTGGTTGCTGTGGCCCCATTTGAACGCCGACGGTCCCCCGCCAAGCCCCTTCCATGGCGTGCCATGGGAACAGGCGGATCAGCCCTCCACCCCTCGGGAAACAAACAGGGCCTAACGGACCGACAACGGTTGCCAAACAGGACACCGCACGCAGTCATTGCGGGTTTTGACGATGGAATGCATTCGAAGACATTCTGCAAGGGGCTCCAGAAGCTGTGAAAATGTGGTCGAGAAAATCGCGGTCAGCAGACGCCCAGTTCTGAACACCCCCGGAAACAGTTGGCCGGCACACCGTGTTGTCGCTCACTTTTGGATTGGAAGCAGACACACACGTATCCCTATGTATCGGGGGTTCCACAATACACAGGGATTCCGCGATGAAATCAGACAAACCGGTGTTGTGTCCTCGGGCCAATGCCCATGTGCACTATTTGCAAATTTGGTGGCGTGTGTTCGGCTCTGAGTGTTACTCGCATGCTTGGTCATGGTACTCTCGTGTGTTCTCCCTGCGACATGTGCTGCCCCCAGACCATCGGGATCAGAATGTTCGTTCTGAAGCTGCGAGGGCAACCCCCACAGGAAGTCACCCTGGACGAACTGAAGCGGACGCACCTGCTGCTGCGCAAAGACATGAGCCAAGACCTGCCACCCGATGCCACACCCGACGAGCGACAGGTGGCTTCTCTGGCCTGGCAGAGCGGAAGGGTAGAGCACTGAAGGGCCCATCAACAAGAGGACTCGTTTGTAGGCAGCAGGAGAATTACGACAGCGATGAAGGGACATGGATTGCGATTGGCTCTGCTCCATCCATGTCACCGCCAGGGGCGAGTTCAGGAAGAGGCAACAGGAGCCCCCCCCTTTCGTACACACCTCAGTCCACCGCAAGTACATTTTGATGTTGCACAACAGCCGCTGAAATTTGGCTGTCCTCTCCATTTGGTCGATTTGGGGGCTCTTTTCAGGGCTGCAGAGGTGAGTACGCGCTGTCAGGGCTGCCACTGGTGGCCTCCTATTCACAGCTTTGTGCAGCCCCTTTTCACCCTTAACAGCTACTAATCCTGGTTCCTGCTACCGTCCGTGCAATTTTGATACCTTTAAAGCCAATTAGTCCCGGGGTTAGCTGTGCGGAAAGGCTCCCAAGCAAAAAGTATGAGATGGGGAAAACGGATTATTTCATGCCCAACAATCAAAAAGGAACGTAAAATGACCCACAATGCAAACTACAAGCGACATTTGATTGATTGTGTGCGTGATGGCATTGCTCGGGCTGCACTGCGATACCACGGTTCCCTGCTGAGGCGCTGGTGGTGGGTGTACGGCCATGAATATTTGAGCTTGACCATTTGATTTATTGGAGAGTCTTCACTGCCTGCTGCCCCCAAGGCAAACATTTTGCACATCCAGATTCCACAAGTGATCGTGGGTGCATTCCACTTTTCAAGTGACAGTAGCATGCACACACAAAAAAAGCAAAATAACGGCAAAAATATTTCTGGGCAAATAATTCAATCTTCATGCCGCAAATTTCAAAAAAATCGCTTCCAAAATAATCTTCGTAGCCTAGCTGAGGCTTGGCTTAGCTTAGCTTTTCAGGCTTGGGACCAATGCTCGCTGAAACACTGCAGCTACGGCCCTGGCACTCCCGATTTACCTGGTACTGTATTCCATCCTGGCCCATGCAGCCCTGGTATGAGGGGTGCATAGGAGCTGCCAAGGCCGTGGGGTGTAGGTGAGTGGGGGATACTAGCACCGTACAGATAGAGCAGGGCTGCCGGGGCTATATCGATGAGTAGGGTGTGCCAGGGTTGCAGGGCTGACCAGGGGATAACAGGGCTGTAGGATTGTGGATTCAGGGAGGCTCGGAGGCCGCCCAGGGGAGGACTTATGACCCCAGGATCCCCCCCCCCCCGCCTCGTAATATGGAGTATGAGACATTGTATCTATGGTGTATGCAGCATCCCCCCCCCCCCCCGCACACCAGGTGGGGAGGGGATGTGGACCGTGTCTGGGTTAACCGAGTACTTCTTGTGTTTTCTTGTCATGGGAGTAAAAGGACAAATGAGAAGGATGTAACCACCAGTAAATTTTATGTACTTGCGAGCGCAGCCAAAAAAAAAGTGCCCAGGTTACAGCCAAAAAAAACAACAAGTTGTACTCGCGTTGCGGCAAAAAAAAAAAAGCGTCCTTGGGGTACACAAGGTGCAGGTTTGGGTGGGCTTTGACTGATGCAGGGCCAGATGGAGCAACCCAGAATGTGTGTTTGCAGAATCGGACTCCAATGTGGAGAGGACTGAAGTGTTTTACATAAGCCGTGCTGTATCAGGGCCTTAAAAGCGGAGACGACCGGAACAGAGAAAAGTGTACTCAGGGTGCTTTGTCGGAATTCATCCCCCAAAGAAAAAGAAGTGGAACCCGAGTTTTTTTTTCCTGTGGTGCCCCAGTTATGTCTGTCACCATAGCCACGGCGCAATGCAGGATATTGCGGAGGTGTACATGCCCCCAGTGGATGTGGATGGTTGTCCCGTCCTGCCGTCACAATTGCCCCCCGCGCCAACCCTAACCCCCCACTAGCCCAGGACCTTGATACACACAGGCACGGTGGTGTCTCCCGTTTGCGCTGGGTGGATTTTGGGGACTGGCAGCAGCCCGGTAGGTGTTGAGACTGGATATTTGGTTCATTGCCGCTTGCTACGTTTGTGTTGGAGATTAAAGCCACGCATGTTGGTTTTGTCGGGAAAAACAGAGAGACTCAGAAATGCAGGCAGTTTTGGAGTAATTGTCGGCATAACAAGAAAGTTGCTTCTTGGGTCGGTGAGGACCAGTCATTTGTGGCATGGACAAAGCCGCCACAGTGGTCATTGCACTTCTCGAAGAGGCCATGTCCCAAGCCAACCCAACCCCCAAAACCCAACCCCATTTGTCTAGCCCAGCCCCCCCGACCCGCCCCTGTGCCCTCCATCCTCCTGTGGTGGGGTGTGTACCTCCAAGTTGCCAGCATCTAGCTGCTTGCCCTGCTTGCGCCAGACCACCTCCCACCTTGAGAAGCAAGGTCACAGCCATTTGTAGAAGCGGTGTCTTGCAGGCACTGAGCCACACCTTTTCATCCCAAGGAGGGAAAAGAGGCGGGACAAGCCAGCAGTACTCGTTGCTTGGGAGGGCCATAGGGGGCCTCAATGGTGTGAATGTTTAGCCACAAAAGCATTATGCAATCAGGAACAGGACACGGAGTCTTGGGGCTTGGGTTGAGTTGGCCATGGCTAGGTCAGCCAACTACAGGACGGGAAGAGTGGTCGCAAACTGAGCTGTCACCCTTGAGGAATCCTCCAGTGCAATTTGCGCACAGTACATTGCACAATGCAACTCTGGGATGACGTGATGGTATATGCTCAGGTCCCTCTTTGCCCGCTTCCAACCAAACCCCCAACAAGTCTAAGGGCCTAACCCCCCCCCCCCACCATTAACCCGCCCCCCCTTTAGGGCCCCAGAAATTCACGATCATAACCGCCCCCCCCCCCCCAGTGCCTCAGAACTAAACACACAGAACATCATCTGCAGCACCAGCAGCATCTTCCTCAACATCAAGCAGATCTGCAGCATTTCCATCAGAGATGCTTTCAGCATGTGTCATGTCAAACATGTGAGGGGCATCATCATCACAAGCAAGGGTCGTCAACACAATATCTGCCATAGTGACTGGGATAAACAATAGGGTAATGGGCAATACAAGAGGGGGTGATTTTACCATGAGAGCGTCGTGAAGCCCCCCCCCCCCCATGTTGAAAACCGCCCCCCCTGTGGACCCCAGAAATTCCAGACCGATAAAACCCCTGGGGTGGTTTTATGTGAGGATGGTTTAATGTGTGAATGAACAACAAAGTGTGTGGAAATCCAATATGGAGAGGGTTTCTTCCCTTTCCGTGCACTGGTGGTGCGCAATCACCACCCTCATGTGGATTTGTTGGAGTTTGTCGATGGACTTATGCATCTATTTTGCACTATGACTGCGTTCATTTCATGTGGTCCCAAATGTTCTTGTACAAGTAATGGTTCGATGCAAAATTCAATGGTGATTGCTAGTGGCCCCACACTGACGTGCTTAGTTGCCTCAACCTGTTGTCAACCAACCAAAGGTTCTACACTACTTATCCATGTAGGTTTCTCTTCTAATATGCTGCAGCGTGTGTTGCAAGGCACGCTATAGGCACCACATGTACCACAAGGGAAGCACCCCCGTTTGGCATAGTGAGTGGGGTCGCCACACTTGCCATGGCAACTGGCTGACTAGATTGTGTGTTTTCCTCCCTTGGGAGGCCTCATTTTGCAGCAGCCCAATGTGTCGTCACCATCCAAATTGCAAATCAACCAAGGTAGAAGAGACGCAGAATCATGAGCAGCTACTTTGTGATCCCCTTTTGCCATGAAGTGGCTTAAGATCGGCCATTTGGGGCTCCAGAGGCATATAAGTGGTTTTTTTTTGCGCAACGCATCAGGGGAGGGACAGCAAAAATCCACAACTTCCCGGGGAGGTGTGCCCACTGATGTGTGTCATAGTTGCCATATGTGGTGAGGGCGTATTGTGACACATCCAACACAATAAACACAATTGGAGCAGACAAGGGGGGAGGGGTCTACGGCGTTTCCAATTGTATGTGAACTCAGTGACAGGTTGACAGATTGATCCAGTGAGGCCTGCATGGCATTGGTTCCATACGTACCGCCGCGTCTTCACTGAATTTTGCTTTTTCAGTGGTCCATCCACTGGCATCTTTGCGTCCTTGTTGACAGAAAGGTACCTATGGTCTTACAGGCCACTGACGAGCCACATTTCTTTCTGCGCTTTGTGCTGATCGCGTCTTGTGCTCACACACCATAGCCCAGCATTCCTTCGGGGAATTCAAGCCATTGGCATATCTCCTCAGCGGAGCGTCCGTTTGGCTGATCAATCACGTCACCCGACCTGAGTTCAAGTTCAAGTTCATATCAATTCCACCAACCCCAAACAGACTATCTAAATGCCGCCGAAATTCAGCAAACCACAGATATGTTCCCTCTGCCACCGAGCAGGACACAGAGCAATCGAGTGCCCCACGCGATCCGACGCATCACGGGATACTAGAGACACACCACAACCTCGCCGACCTCCCCCTCATACCTGCTGGACCTGCGGTGAAATGCCGGCAGACGAATGCAAGGAGCAACAGGAGCGCAAAGAACGAGGTGCATGCTTGATTTGAGGAGAAACAGACCACTAGATCAAGGCCTGCCCCATGTATGAATCCAAAGTCGGAAAGGCGGCCCCAGCGCCCTCTGCAGACCACTTATGGTGCCTCCGCTGCGGAACCAGTGACCATGCGACAGTGAAATGTCAAACACGAGACCCGCCTATCCATTTCCCCGACCCGGAAGATCTCACAGCGAGAGGCTGCCTGTACTGTGGACTGTTCGGTCACGACATGAACGAATGCCTCCGACGAGTACCCAGCGTGCAAAACGAGCAAGGATAGCGCCTTTCCGCCATCGCATCGGACCAAGACGACCAAGGTGCCGCCATAAAGCAATTGCAAAGCGACATGAAAGCGCTTCAGGCATCCCACAAAGTGATCGACGAGTGCAAAATTGACTTGGCGGAACTACACACCAAAGTGGACAAACTCATGACGTTCCAAAAGAAAGCAGAGCCACAGATTGCAACATCCAGCAAAGTGTGTACCAATTTCCAACAATTCCTCAATACCGAGTGGATCCCTCACAAGCGCCAATTTCAGAATTTCTTGGACGAGGAATGGCAACCGATAAAACACCGTTTCGACGACCTCTTGCAAAAAGACCTCGATAGACCAAAAGCAAAGGACCCCAGGCAAGCAGAACACGTTGATTCCAGCCTTGAACCGCCTGGAGGACCCGATGACGACATTTTGATGTCCCCAGCGCGCTCTACGGGGAAACGCATAGCAGCAGAGCGAACAGGACCCCCCACGACACCAGCAGCTAAACGTACATCGGGCAGCGGCAGTTCTTCACGACGCTAGTGGGTTGACCTGGATCCGCTGGCACTGGATCCAGCTCCAAAAGCCTGGCACAAGGACCTACTAGAGGCACTACTCGCAGAATGGGGCGATCACAATATGCTGCGCCTGCAGCAGTGGATGGCAGCACACGGTACGGAAGAAATGAAAACAACGCTGGACAGCCTCTCGACCTCAAATACCACTACACGGCAACTGCACTCTGGTCTGCGAACCCTGCTACAAGGCGCCTGTGTCCCACCGCTGATATTCGGAGCCACCGCACCGAAAGGCAGAGTCACCCTGGCATCCTCGTCTTTAAACGACCTTGCGAAGAACCGTCATTAATCGAAATCTTGCACGATATGGCGGTCGTACACCAGAAACTTGCCTTAGCGGAGCAGATTTGCAATGCGACTTAACTCCATCCGTTCCAGGGCACATACGAATACGTACCACTGGATATGCCTGTAGGACCCGCGTCATGGCTCCGTACGAGTTTCTACATGGACCCTTTCCAGATTAAACCTTTCGCGTTTGCCGCACAGCACCTCCACCCCTTCCTCCCCCTGTTGACACACCCGCCGACTCTACAAAGTATTGCCCAGCAACACTACACACAACACACACCGCTGTATCAGAGTGTACGAGCATGCACACCACCCACTGCCCCGTGCCCACCGACACACACCATCCGGTCTATTTGCACTGTCTTGGATGCAATTAACATATGGACCGACGTATCATGCTTGGCCCGTGATCCTTACCATACACCCCTGCAGCCGTGGTCCACCTGGAATGCAACGCTCTCTCCTACATCACACATTGTGTTGTGCACCCCTCATGCCCAGGAAAAGTATCAAAATTCAGTCACGTCACGTCACTGGGTCTTTCGGGAACAACCACTTCTTCCACCACACAGTGCTCCACTAGCGTACGCAGATTTCCAAGGGAAACCATGGTTCCTTTACGCATCCCCTGCCACCCTCTCGAGCCTGTCACTCCTACATCGCTTGCGGCTGCATTGCTATTTCATACACCATCAGCACAGCTTTATCGCCCTGTGGCAGCCACACCGGCACCGAGAATTGCTTTATAAAACGTACACACGCGGCATGCGCCAGGCATTGGACTCCAAGGACTTGGGACGCTACGCGGAGCTTCTCCAAGCGCGCGTCGCACACTTGCCGTATGACACACATCCGATCATCCGAATGCTCCGGGCCACATCACGCACACCCGAATGGCACACTTCAGTGACCCCGGCAACCATACTGATATACATCGCTGTACACACATACCTACTGACGTGCTACGCAGGGAAAAAAACACTGGCCACAACACAACGGTTACGCAAACACGTCACAACCACACAAGCAGGATCGGAGGAGTCCTCCTTCCATGATTTACTGCGCAACACTACGGAATTACATTGGCAACTAATCCCTGTTGAGCTTGTCGACAACCACGACCTCGCTTGCTACCGTGAACGTCACTGGTGGCATACCACATAGCAATGGACGATCAATGACACAACCCCTGCCCTACCATCTGGAACAGGAGCAAGCCCAGCAGCACAGCACACGAAACAACTCCAAACCACATTACGTCAGGCACACGTCGCACGCATCAACTGCGACTACGCACAAGCAGCCATATTGAACAAAGACATTGAACGTATGGCAAACCGACTCAACATACCACTGTGCTGCCCGGTAAACATCACAGTCCCATACATCACGCCACAACAACGATCCCACGTCCACACCATTATCAGCAGAATGGTCCAACACACGCAGAGATCCTCCTGGGAACGTCAGGCTTTACGCGCACGTATCCGGGTCGTCCCCTCTTCTCCACTGAATGTACGGCGAGCCTTCAAACGCTTAGCAAACAAGCACGAAAAACAAACACAGCGCCCTGATTGCCTCTGCAATGCACACACACACACTCAGTGGCAACCGTGTGGCACTGTAGTAAATGTTGCAAACCACTATGCCCTTCTGCCGGTACGCATTGAACACCAGGGAATCCCTTTACGTGCCACAGATCCACTGCCATGCTCAGGCTCACGGTCACGAAAACAGGCAGTGAACAGCCTGGCCCAGCTGGCACGCACACTACACATACAACACACATACACACCCGCGTCTATTGCCAAACTACTGCCACCAGAGAACTGGGACAGGGAACCACTTTTACGACATAGGGTCCAGAATTTGGCGCGCAGCCTGAGCTCCATGGCCTGTGTGAGAGTTGCTGACAAGGGCAGCACCATGCTTTTCGCATTTTGCCGTCAATGGGTATGGGATGAGACAGCAACGTTTTTGTTGTCTGAACAGTACGACCCCCGACCCCTGTCCGGGAACCTAAATATCCAGTCAGCCCTCCGGGATATCATCCGCAAGAACAAGTGGCCCGTAAACACGACACGCTCCCTTCCCCTCTTGTACCTCCTTGGCAAGGCAAAAATCTTGCCGAAGGGCTGTATTTTATGGAGACCTCTAGCAGCCATCGTTGAGCCGCAATTGCAACGGTTCTTTCTCCGGTCAGCAGCACGCGCCTTCATTCTCCTGCTCCGCCTGCTGACTGAAGAAATGTGTGCATCATTCCTGGTTCTCAAAATATCAGATCTGCACCCTTGGTTCCACGGTCTACCACATTGGGGCTGCGAAGTGATTGGGGAATGTGACTGTTCCGGTCAGTTCAATAACGTCACACCAACCTCTGTTATGTCAGACCTCAGTGCATCTGTTAAATGGTTAGCCGCGAGACGTCGCTGGAACGCCAATCAACTGATCCGGTCCATCCACCGTGATAACAAAAAACTTGATCGTGCAGGGAAAGGGACATCAAGTCGCTTCCAGTACATCTTACACAGGGACCTGGAGAACCTGGTATACTTCTCCCTCCTCACAGACACATACACGCAAGCATCGGGTCGAATTTGGTCACGCATGGGGGCCATCCCAATGGGCGGCCCTTTCAGCGCACAGAGTGCAGACTTGCGCTCGGTATGGGGAGCCAAGACACGGGTTGACCTTATGCGTAAATTGGGAAACCTCTGCTTCTCCCCCCGCGGACACCCGCTGTGGTCAACACCCCGAGGTAACACCTTGTCGTTAGCACAGTTCCGTGATAATATCGTCGTGGGTGCACGTGGGCCCACTGCGAAAAGCGAAAGGCAACAGGTATGCAACACCCTATCCGAGGTCTGGACCCTCCCTGTATTGTGTGACTGCATGACGGTCGACGACAGAGTTTGCAAGGGGACATGCATGCGGACGAGTTTGACAGCGATGGGCATGACCACACACCTCAAGGGGACACACCCACCACTGATTTACGCACAGCCGTCAGGCCTAACTTCCGACTGGCACCTCAAATACACAGTGACCATGCAAACACCAACATGGCTTGGATGCCTTCTCAGTCTGACGTCCTGGGCTCAGCTGGCGGTACTCTCAGGATACACCAAGAGCACAGTTTTGCGCGCGCTGCACTCAGCAGTGCCACGCGTCATCAGCAGGACACCATGGGACGTTGACAACACACTCAAATGGTGCTGCCACGCCACATATATTTTACCGTGCACGCGGGATACTTTATTTTTCAGGCTACACAGGTGGCTACAAGGCCAGGCCGTTTGGTCCGAGCAAGCATATGCTTCGTGGCACATGCTACACGCTGGCCCGTGCAGCGATTTTTGCGCCGACTGGTGCCGTGATTTTCCCATCCTCTCTTACCTTACCCCTCTGCTGGATCCGTCGACATCAATCCGTTTGGGGCCTCGGCCCCGGGGGGAGGGGTCTACGGCGTTTCCAATTGTATGTGAACTCAGTGACAGGTTGACAGATTGATCCAGTGAGGCCTGCATGGCATTGGTTCCATACGTACCGCCGCATCTTCACTGAATTTTGCTTTTTCAGTGGTCCATCCACTGGCATCTTTGCGTCCTTGTTGACAGAAAGGTACCTATGGTCTTACAGGCCACTGACGAGCCACATTTCTTTCTGCGCTTTGTGCTGATCGCGTCTTGTGCTCACACACCATAGCCCAGCATTCCTTCGGGGGTATTCCCACCTTACTTCCGTAATTTCTTCTGGGTTGAAATGACTTCAAGGCTAATAATTGTGCGTTAAAACCTGCTCAGATTTTGCATTTTTACACCCATGCTCAATCAACATTACTGCCCTGCAACAACTTCTTTCCCCTCAGCAAACTTTCCAGCCCCGAAATTGTTGGGAGCTTGTGAGCTGTTTTCCTACCCTTTAGGGGGCAGTTTTTCAACCATGATGCTTGTTGTCGCCCTCACAGGTAGAAAAAGCACATGCCATACAATGTCCATACCAAGTGAACCCAACGCCCCACTCTGTGTGCATCTGCATAGGATGGGTCAAGGAAGCCTCCACCACCAGCACCTCCTAAGGGAAGGTGCAATCTAGAGGGGCCAGTCAACTGCCATGTCAAGTGACCCCAACCCGTTGCATTTGTTCTTCCAGCCAAGGACAAACACAACAAGCAAAAGCAAAACGAGCAGCAGTTCACGCACTGTACTAGCCAGGCGCTGCACACCCACGTCCGTGCTCTCTCCTTCTCTAAGGGGCTGTTATACTGTCCGTGATGCAGCCACCTGAAAGTTCATCCCAACCCATGCCCCCTCCCACTCTACTGACATCCAGTTGCCGTTCCCTCGCCATTCCTCCGCAGGCTGTCAGTCGCAAGTGCTTTATTGGTCAGGCTGTGTGGCTTCAGACACACGCCATCCTGCGCATTGCTCTTGGGGCCCCAACCACCCGACGCTGGGCGCAAGGGGGTATAGAACAGTGCTTAGAAGAAGACCGGTACATTCTGCGGAAGTGGAGCATCATCGCTAAATATTACAAAGAGTTGACGTGCTAAAAATGTCACGTTCTTTGTCATGTCCGAAGTATCATTTGTTGAATGTAAAGTGCGGACCGCACACATTTCGTTGGGATCCTGTCAATACATGTCAATACCCCGCCCACCAAATGGAGTGTCATTTCGGCCTGGCCCGGGGGGCTGGTGCCAAAGCTGCTGCCCGTGGGTGCGCACGGCCTGTCTGTGCAGTGCGTGAAAAGTGGTCGGTCCCGCCTCCGTGTTGCTGCCCACGCCTCAAGTTCTCCCCCAGACCGCCCGCCCGCGTCCCGTATTGAATGTTTTCGACTACAGCGAATTGCGCTGCCCGCCCCCCCTCCCCCTCTGCCCACTGTCAATGTCATCAGAGGTCCCCCAATGGGAAATTCGATGCATGATGGCTCAACATGAGAATGCCTATGATGCATGCCTTGCGTGTGCGATGTATTGTCACCGATGTTTACATGTGCCGCAGTGCCCTAACCCTAACCCTAACCCTAACCCTCATCCGAGCCCCAGCCCGAACCGCTAAAGTGGGTCCTCTGCACCATTTTGGACAACAACTTTGACCACTGACGCACATGACTCAAGATGATCCCAATGTCGTGCCGATCATTTGGATACCCATATGTTGGGGTCCGACCCCCGAATCCCCCCCACCTCCCACCCCAACCGCCCGACCCCTACCCTACCTCCCCCCCTCAGCCCCCCAAAGGGGCCTTCGGCCCACTTCCACTGGCTGGGGAGTCGCGTCTCCAACCAAGAAGCCCCCCCCCCCCCTTTGTGGCTTTCTGCGTGCAGGCATCGCACAGCCCTGTCAGTACGCACCAACAACCGCCTGTCACCCTCCGCCCTACGCCTAAACCTGCCCGAAAACCCGTCTTCCGCCACAAGCCCATTCATGAACGGGGCACAAAGGGGCGGCCCCCTGGTCCACAGACAGGCAAGACGCGCGGTCCCACGGGGCTTTAGGGCACAAACTCGATCTCCGTGCGCCCGCCTGCGTCCCGACATACAACTGTCTTCCTCAGTCTCTTGTTCATGTCATTGATCAAAGGAGTGCATGTGTGTGTGTGTGTGTGTGGGTGGGCGGGGGTGTTGTTGCAATTCTTATTTGCTGTAGTATTTGTTTTGCGTGGTGTTGCGTTTCATGCACAATCCGCGCTTCGTCTGAGTTTCGTTGTTCGTCGTGTCCGTCTGATGTGTGATTTGTCGTTGTCTTTGGTGTCGTCATTGCTTATGTGTTCCTTGTGTGTTCTGCTGTATGGCGATGCTGATGTCTTTGCTATTTTGTCTGCATACGTGTGTGGGGTGGGTGGGGTTGGGGCCTACGAAACGCAGCAATCTGTGTCCCAGCTTGTGGCTGTACAATGCACAAACCTCAACCTCATCCCCCCCATCATCTTTTGCGCGGTAACCAAGTGAAAAACAACGAAATGGTTGCGTAACCTTTTGCCATATTGTGGAAAACTGAATGGCTTGATACCGTCTTTTCAGAACGATTCGTGGTCCAAAGTCGGGCGCCGGGCACTTCACGTATTTGTCCTCCACAGTACCCTCCCAGAGGCGTTTGTTTTGGTGCAATGGTCCAACGGAGGCACCACAACCATTGTGTGATCAGAAAAACAGCAACATTTTGAGTATTGCATGCAAACATCTGCCGTCCTGCCTCTCTTGCACGGTCCCCTGCCAGACCGGTCACAACACAGATATGGGGCAGCCCAAGCAATGCAGTTCGTTCGAACCAGTCGCACGAATAATCGTCCGCGCAACAGCGTCGTGCGTGTGGGTCCAAGTTATCAGGCGTAATTCCAGGGACTTCTCGGCGCTGTCGTGCTTTTGGTGTACTCCACAGTGGTGCGTTGTCAGGCAGCTTGCCGTTGCCTCCCCAGTACATGTGGTACTTCCAAACTTTCCCCAGCATTCTCACCCTCCGATATCCTCCCGATGCTCGTGGCTGTCAGTGTGCTAAGTATGGGCACCGGGTTGTTGTTTAAAACGGGCCAGAAGGGGTTCCAAGGGGCGAGAAGGGGTTTGTAGCATCGATTGTGGGGCCCCCTCATATCGACAACAGCGAAAACTGAGCCCCCGGTGGAGCCCTTGCCGACCTTTTGCTCTTCAAAGAACCCCAAAACAATTCGTTGTTCAGAACGCCGTGGTTTCCTGAAGGAACAGGTTTCTTTTTTATATCAGACCAGACCAGACCACTGTCAACCGCCAACCGCCGGCGGTTGGTAGTCAACCGATGATCAATGGACGGTTGTTGGCGGTTGGTTCAAGGTATTCCAGGTTTTTTGCGCCCGAGATTTTGCATTATAATTCTGCTTTCGTGCCCTCGGGCCCACTTGAAGGGAATGATACCAATCTTGGAATTAAAGTAATGGCACACGATCTGTTTCCTCCCCTTTTTTGCCCGAAGGGAAACCATGTCGCAAACAAACACAAGCCCACCGGGTGGTGTGTTGCGGGCTGCGAGACGTTTCTTTTTCACGAACATCGTACACAATGGCCAATGTTCGCCTGGTTGGCAGCCGCCACCACTTTCTTCACTTGATGGATGTGATGGTTTACCTACCCCCCACCCTTTCTCCGCTCTGTGTGGCCATCTACGGGCAGCACAAGGTCTCCAGAGGCATGTGCCTGCTGGCGTGCGTGTGCATTTCCTGTCAATTTCGGTTCACACTCACTCCTACAGTAAACTGAGACCCGAACGTCCCGCATTTTTGCCTTGGGTGGTTTGCGCTATTTTCCCGTTCCTCCTCCTCACCGTTGTTGGTTCTTTCTTCCAGATCTTGTTCTCCGTCCAGTGGCTGTCCTATTTGATGCCATTCCCATTTCATGTGCTATCCGTTTAACTTATATTGCCGGCGGTTGTCGTCTAATATTGCCTGTTTTGACCCGTTAATCATGCCTTTTGGTTTTCTTCACAGCTTTGGTCCAATGCGCCGGAGTTTTGCCCACTACATTGTGCATTTATGCATTTCTAGCCCCCAACCCCTGACCCTACATTCTTTGACTACCTTTTTTTGTTGGCGATCTTGGTGACTGTTTGCCTGTGTCGACGATTGTGTGCATGTGGACCAAGTGCCTCGCAGTCCGCCATGACAAAATGGAAAAGATGCCGTGTATTGTTTGCACAGTGCATGGCTTCAGGATTGACCACATGTAGAAGGTGATCACAATATTTAGTAGAAGGTCAGCGCCATGGTCAAAGGGCTCTTCAGTGAATCCTTCGGCTATCGAGACCCTTCTGTGATGCAGCCCCAGATTTGAATCTGGGCTCTATGTTAGAAAGTGGCCTGCTGAGGCGCAATGGAAGGGGGATGCAGTGCTCTCAGTGTTCTGAATGCAGAGAGTAATGGCGGATCCCCGCGTTTTGCAACGACACCAAATGAGCCACAGGATCGGCAGGAACGTTCATCTGCTCATCTGTGGAATAGATATACAGCCGCCAATGCATTGGAGGAATTTATGGTCAACGAGATTGTGACCAGGTTTGGGAGTTAGTACATTTGATAGGGCCTTTTGGTTTGCAGGAGCATTCGACTGCAGCAAAGAAATCCTTCTTGTTTCCTGCGGCCCGCTCGCCCCAACGCCTCTCTACCACAAGCCAACCTCTTTGACACAGTCCAAGCCAGCCTTTCTTTGCCACAAACCAGCCTTCTGTCCCACATGCCAGGACCCTAGGACACCGAGATGTTGCAGCAATGAAAGATATACCCAACCCATCGCTCGAAAGCAATACAAATGACTTTGCTACAACTAAACAGATGCTTTGAACCATCCTGAAAGCATACAGCCCGTTGTTAGAATATCCTGCAACACAGCAACACATTGCTGGACTGTGAATTCATCCCAGCAACAATGCTCTTAGTCTTTCAAAGATTCGCCATTGCTTCAGTGGATGAAGCAACAAAGCCTCAAAGTTTTTTCAAGGTGCACTTTTGTGTAGCCAGAAATTTCCAATAGCTATTGGGTCTCCTTCCAAAACATGACACCATATTGAACGCATGAGCGAATGAATGCCCAAAAAAGGCTTTGTAAATGTGCATGGGATGTGGGTATGGGATGTGTGCCGTAAAGTACATACACAAGAAATTTGACGCGTGCATTTACTTCCATTTTTGGGGTTAATGGTCTCCAAAAGGAGGCATAGATGATGGCGCACAAGCACACCCTACCAAACCATGCCATGCCATGCCATACCAGCCATGCCTTCTCTTGGCCCAGCCAGTACATTTCCCCAAAAATTCAGAAAGTGTACCGGCTGATAGCTGGTACATTTTCACCCAAAATTGAGAACATCTACCGGCTAAGAATAACTAATTCCCTGCTCATACATTTTTTCCCAAAATTGAGAAATTTTACCAGCTGAGAATTATGAATTCTTCGGTGGCATGTTTTCCCCCACAGTTGAGAAAATGTACTGGCTGAGAATTATTTCTTCCCAGCCAGTACATTTCCCCCCCAAACGCAAAACCTTCGTTGCTGGAATTGAATGTCTTGATCTTCGACAGTGAACATTCAAAAAACTCGCAGTTTTTGGTCGGCATTCAAAAACTGCACAAACCCCACATTACAATTCAACAAGCCTGTCACACCCAATTATTCTGTCAAATTCGCAAACACTGGCACTTGGACAGTGATTTTGAACAGTGCAGCTCTGGTTCCAGAGTAATGTCGGAAAGTTTGCACTGCATTTCTTGTTCATCTGCAGATGACGATGAAGCAGTGAGACTGCTGTGACATGGCATACCATGACCTGGAAGGTGCCGTTTTTCCTCCGGCTCGGTTCAATGTCTCACCGCTTCAAATCCAACATTCGCGCCCCGCTGTGTTCCCGCTGAACATTTCAGGGCCCCCGTCCCTGGGCCCTTGGCACCAGTCCGATGTGTGCAGCCACATCCTGCTCTTACCTCCACACTCTCCCACTCAGCATCCCCCTTCTGGCCGGCATCTAATAATCCTTACACATGGGGTCTTTGGCACTAGGCATGATTGGGACCACTGGATGGATACCTGGAAGGCACATTCGGCAGCTACAGGGGCATCTCCCTCGTATTTCGATTCGTACATTTTGATCCTTGATTTCAAGGGGATCACTCTCAAGGGAATCCACGTGCTTGCAAAATCGGGCATCAAGCAGATTGAGACATTCTTGTCACAGCATCAAGGGGTGTTCACGCACTTTTCCCTTGTTGGGCACTCGCTCGGTGGGGTTGTGAACAAGGCCATTATTTGCATGCGACCAGCATGTCACCATTTCCGGTTCCTGAAGCCCCGTAATTTTGTGGCTTTGGCGACGCCCCATCTCGGGGCCCGCAGGTTTGACCACCAGCTCGTCGAGGGGGTTGCCCAAGTGGTGTATTTCCCAATGACACAGACCGGCAAAGATTTCCTGCAGTTGGATTCAAAGCGGAACCTGATCCAGGTTGCACTGGAGCTCCCTATGCCGTTCCCCATCCTGTGTACTGATTTTGCTGGTCACTTACAGGGGCTCGGAAGTCTTTTTCAACAGACCGCTGCGTTGCGGAGTCTGCCCAAATCTAAGGTTAGCAGGTTTTGTGTCCACCAGCAAATGTGATACAGGGCCTCGTGGGCGTTTCAAGGAATTGATTGCTCGAGGAAACATGCTCTGTGACGGGCACATGTTACCTATTCTGCATGGTGCTTGTTTTCTTCTTTCTGTCAACCATGCTTTGTGCGTTCACTGAGTAATCCATGCAAACACTGGTTTGTTTTAATGCCTAAGTATCATCGCTGATCATCGTTGAATCATGGGGCAAGGTTAGTATGAGTCCTACATTCACAACACTTTGCGATGGGCCATCACCTCAAGTTGTGGGCCAGCTCAGGATGCTCTTGTTTTGCTCTCTTTGTGTTGTTGTTGTTGTTGTTGTTGTGTAGCGGTGTAGCGGAGTAGCGGTGATGGGCCTATTCTGCGCGCGGCATGGCGTCCCCGCCCCTAGGATCACACAGCAGGACATGCTAGAGGGTGTAATCTGCCTCCAGCATCAAGGTGCACACGGCAATTGCTGCACCGTGACACTGCCACGGGGGACCCAGCCCCACAGTTGCATGGCTCCACAGGGGACCTATCCCCAGTTGCATTGCTCCGGGGACCCAGCCCCACAGTTGAATGGCTCCACAGGGGACCTAGCCACACAGTTGCATGGCTCCACAGGGGACCCGGCCACACAGTTGCATGGCTCCACAGGGGACCTAGCCACACAGTTGCATAGCTCCACAGGGGACCCAGCCCCACAGGTGAATGGCTCCACAGGGGATTCAGCCACACAGTTGCATGGCTCCACAGGGGACCTATCCCCAGTTGCATTGCTCCGGGGACCCAGCCCCACAGTTGAATGGCTCCACAGGGGACCTAGCCACACAGTTGTATGGCTCCACAGGGGACCCAGCCACACAGTTGCATTGCTCCACAGGGGACCTAGCCACACAGTTGCATAGCTCCACAGGGGACCTAGCCCCACAGGTGAATGGCTCCACAGGGGACCCAGCCCCACAGTTGCATGGCTCCACAGGGGACCTATCCCCAGTTGCATTGCTCCGGGGACCCAGCCCCACAGTTGCATAGCTCCACAGGGGACCCAGCTACACAGTTACATAGCTCCACAGGGGACCTAGCCACACAGTTGCATGGCTCCATAGGGGACCTAGCCACACAGTTGCATAGCAAAATTGCAAAAAAAAAACAGCCAAAAATTTCAAAATGCACAAAATTGCCACATAGATATACATACTTCAGGGGGAGCCTAACAAGCAACGGCCCTAAGCCGTGTCGCCTTGTAGATGGGCCTGCAGGACCTTGGAAAGGTTTGGATGCCCCAACCGTGAAGGCAGCGGTGCGTGACGGGCCGGGATGGCGCTATACATCTGCGTTTGGCCTAGGGGGGGGCCTGGCGGGGTGGGATGGCGCTATCCATGTGCGTTTGGCCTAGGGGGGGGGCTGGCGTCAAGGGGGGCATGGGGTGGTTAGCGTGTGGGTCAGTACAGTTGCATGGCTCCACAGGGGACCTATCCCCAGTTGCATTGCTCCACAGGGGATTCAGCCACACAGTTGCATGGCTCCACAGGGGACCTAGCCACACAGTTGCATGGCTCCACAGGGGACCCAGCCCCACAGTTGCATTGCTCCGGGGACCTAGCCACACAGTTGCATGGCTCCACAGGGGACCCAGCCACAAAGTTGCATGGCTCCACAAGGGACCCAGCCCCACAGTTGAATGGCTCCACAGGGGACCCAGGCCCACAGTTGAATGGCTCCACAGGGCACCCAGCCACACAGTTGCATGGCTCCACAGGAGACCCAGCCACACAGTTGCATGGCTCCACAGGGGACCTAGCCACACAGCTGCATGGCTCCACACGGAACCCATCCCCAGTTGCATTGCTCCGGGGACCTAGCCACACAGTTGCATGGCTCCATAGGGGACCTAGCCACACAGTTACATGGCTCCACAGGGGACCTGGGGACCTAGCCACACAGTTGCATGGCTCCACAGGGGACCTATCCCCAGTTGTATTGCTACGGAGACCTAGCCACACAGTTACATAGCTCCACAGGGGATTCAGCCATACAGTAGCATGGCTCCACACGGGACCCATCCCCAGTTGCATTGCTCCAGGGACTTAGCCACACAGTTGCATGGCTCCATAGGGGACCTAGCCACGCAGTTACATGGCTCCACAGGGGACCTAGCCACACAGTTGCATAGCAAAATTGCAAAAAAACAAAAACACTCAAAAATCTCAAAATGCACAAAATTGGCACATAGATACACATACCTTCATGGGGATCCTAACAAGCAACCCCTAAGCCGTGTCGCCTTGTACATGGGCCTGCAAGAAACACCAACCGTGAAGGCAGCGGTGCGTGACGGGCTGGGATGGCGCCATACATCTGCATTTGGCCTAGGGGGGGGCCTGGCGGGGTGGGATGGCGCTATCCATGTGCGTTTGGCCTAGGGGGGGGGGCTGGCGTCAAGGGGGGCAAGAGGTGGTTAGCGTGTGGGTTAGTGCAGTTGCATGGCTCCACAGGGGACCTATCCCCAGTTGCATTGCTCCACAGGGGACCCAGCCACACAGTTGCATGGCTCCACAGGGGACCTAGCCACACAGTTGCATGGCTCCACAGTGGACTCAGCCACACAGTTGCATGGATCCACAGGGGACCCAGCCCCACAGTTGCATGGCTCCATAGGGGACCTATTCCCAGTTGCATTGCTCCAGGGGAGCTAACCACACAGTTGCATAGCTCCACAAGCTACCTAGCCACACAGTTGCATAGCAAAATTGCAAAAAAAAACACCCAAAAATTTCAAAATGCACAAAAATTGCCACATAGATATACATACCTCAGGGGGAGCCTAACAAGCAACGGCCCTAAGCCGTGTCGCCTTGTAGATGGGCTTGCAGGACCTTGGAAAGGTATGGATGCCCCAACCGTGAAGGCAGCGGTGCGTGACGGGCTAGGATGGCGCTATACATCTGCGTTTGGCCTAGGGGGGGGCCTGGCGGGGTGGGATGGCGCCATCCATGTGCGTTTGGCCTAGGGGGGGGGCTGGCAACAAGGGGGGCATGGGGTGGTTAGCGTGTGGGTCAGTACAGTTGCATGGCTCCACAGAGGAGCTATCCCCAGTTGCATTCGTCCACAGGGGATTCAGCCACACGGTTGCATGGCTCCACAGGGGACCTAGCCACACAGTTGCATGGCTCCACAGGGGACCCAGCCACACAGTTGCATGGCTCCACAGGGGACCCAGCCCCACAATTGCATGGCTCCGTAGGGGACCTAACCACACAGTTGCATGGCTCCATAGGGGACCTAGCCACATAGTTGCATGGCTCCATAGGGGACCTAGCCCCACAATTGCATGGCTCCGTAGGGGACCTAGCCCCACAGTTGCATGGCTCCATAGGGGACCTAACCACACAGTTGCCTGGCTCCACAGGGAACCTAGCCCCGCAGTTGCATGGCTCCGTAGGGGACCTAGCCCCACATTTGCATGGCTCCGCAGGGGACCTAGCCACACAGTTGCATGGCTCCATAGGGGACCTAGCCACACAGTTGCATGGCTCCATAGGGGACCTAGCCACACAGCTGCATGGCTCCGTAGGGGACCTAGCCCCACAGTTGCATGGCTCCACAGGGGACCTAACCACACAGTTGCCTGACTCCACAACGAACCTAGCCACGCAGTTGCATAGCTCCACAGGGGACCTAGCCACACAGTTGCATGGCTCCACACGGGACCCATCCCGAGTTGCATTGCTCGGGGGACCTAGCCCCACAGTTGCATGGCTCCATAGGGGACCTAGCCACACAGTTGCATGGCTCCACAGGGGACATAGCCACACAGTTGCATGGCTCCGTAGGGCACGTAGCCCCACAGCTGCATGGCTCCACAAGGAACCTAGCCACGCAGTTGCATGGCTCCGTAGGGGACCCAGCCCCACAGTTGCATGGCTCCGCAGGGGACCTAGCCACACAGTTGCATGGATCCACAGGGGACCTAGCCACACAGTTGCATGGCTCCATAGGGGACCTAGCCACACAATTGCATGGCTCCGTAGGGGACCTAACCACACAATTGCCTGGCTCCACAAGGAACCTAGCCACACAGCTGCATGGCTCCGTAGGGGACCTAGCCCCACAGTTGCATGGCTCCACAGGGGACCTAACCACACAGTTGCATGGCTCCACAGGGGACCTAGCCACACAGTTGCATGGCTCCACAGGGGACATAGCCACACAGTTGCATGGCTCCACACGGGACCCATCCCGAGTTGCATTGCTCCGGGGACATAGCCACACAGTTGCATGGCTCCATAGGGGACCTAGCCACACAGTTGCATGGCTCCACAGGGGACATAGCCACACAGTTGCATGGCTCCGTAGGGCACGTAGCCCCACAGCTGCATGGCTCCACAAGGAACCTAGCCACGCAGTTGCATGGCTCTGTACGGGACCTAGCCACACAGTTGCATGGCTCCGTAGTGGACCCAGCCCCACAGTTGCATGGCTCCGCAGGGGACCTAGCCACACAGTTGCATGGATCCACAGGGGACCTAGCCACACAGTTGCATGGCTCCATAGGGGACCTAGCCACACAATTGCGTGGCTCCGTAGGGGACCTAACCACACAGTTGCCTGGCTCCACAAGGAACCTAGCCACGCAGTTGCATGGCTCCACAGGGGACATAGCCACACAATTGCATGGCTCCACAGGGGACCTAGCCACACAGTTGCATGGCTCCACAGGGGACCTAGCCACACAGTTGCATCGCTCCACAGGGGACCTAGCCACACAGTTGCATGGCTCCACAGGGGACCTATCCCCAGTTGCATTGCTCCGGGGACCTAGGCACACAGTTGCATGGCTCCACAGGGGACCCAGCCACATAGTTGAATGGCTCCACAGGGGACATAGCCACACAGTTGCATGGCTCCACAGGGGACCCATCCCGAGTTGCATTGCTCCGGGGACCTAGCCACACAGTTGCATGGCTCCATAGGTGACCTAGCCACACAGTTACATGGCTCCACAGGGCACCTATCCCCAGTTGTATTGCTACGGAGACCTAGCCACACAGTTACATAGCTCCACAGGGGATTCGGCCACACAGTAGCATGGCTCCACACCGGACCCTTCCCCGGTTGCATTGCTCCAGGGACCTAGCCACACAGTTGCATGGGTCCATAGGGGACCTAGCCACGCAGTTACATGGCTCCACAGGGGACCTAGCCACATAGTTGCATAGCAAAATTGCAAAAAAAAAAAACCCAAAAATCTCAAAATGCACAAAATTGGCACATAGATATACATACTTCAGGGGGAGCCTAACAAGCAACGGCCCTAAGCCCTGTCGCCTTGTACATGGGCCTGCAGGAATGCCCCAACCGTGAAGGCAGCGGTGCGTGACGGGCTGGGATGGCGCTATACATCTGCGTTTGGCCCAAGGGGGGGGTTGGCGTCAAGCGGGGCATGAGGTGGTTAGCGTGTGGGTCAGTACAGTTGCATGGCTCCACAGGGGACCTATCCCCAGTTGCCTTGCTCCACAAGGGACCCAGCCACACAGTGGCACGGCTCTACAGGGGACCTAGCCACACAGTTGCATGGCTCCACAGGGGACTCAGCCACACAGTTGCATGGCTCCATAGGGGACCTAGCCCCAAAGTTGCATGGCTCCACAGGGGACCTATTCCCAGTTGCATTGCTCCAGGGCACCTAACCACACAGTTGCATAGCTCCACAGGGTACCTAGCCACACAGTTGCATAGCAAAATTGCAAAAAAAAACACCCAAAAATTTCAAAATGCACAAAAATTGCCACATAGATATACATACTTTAGGGGGAGCCTAACAAGCAACGGCCCTAAGCCGTGTCGCCTTGTAGATGGGCCTGCAGGACCTTGGAAAGGTTTGGATGCCCCAACCGTGAAGGCAGCGGTGCGTGACGGGCTAGGATGGCGCTATACATCTGCGTTTGGCCTAGGGGGGGGCCTGGCGGGGTGGGATGGCGCCATCCATGTGCGTTTGGCCTAGGGGGGGGGCTGGCGTCAAGGGGGGCATGGGGTGGTTAGCGTGTGGGTCAGTACAGTTGCATGGCTCCACAGGGGACCTATCCCCAGTTGCATTGCTCCACAGGGGATTCAGCCACACAGTTGCATGGCTCCACAGGGGACCTAGCCCCACAGTTGCATGGCTCCACAGGGGACCCAGCCACACAGTTGCATGGCTCCACAGGGGACCTAGCCACACAGTTGCATGGCTCCACAGGGGACCCAGCCACACAGTGGCATGGCTCCATAGGGGACCGAACCACACAGTTGCATAGCTCCACAAGGAACCTAGCCCCAAAGTTGCATGGCTCCAAAGGGGACCTAGCCACGCAGTTGCATGGCTCCATAGGGGACCCAGCCCCACAATTGCATGGCTCCACAGGGGACCTAGCCCCACACTTGCATGGCTCCGTAGGGGACCTAACCACACAGTTGCTTGGCTCCACAAGGAACCTAGCCACACAGTTGCATGGCTCCATAGGGGACCTAACCACACAATTGCATGGCTCCGTAGGGGACCTAGTCACACAGTTGCATGGCTCCATAGGGGACCTTGCCCCACAATTGCATGGCTCCGTAAGGACCTAGCCCCACAGCTGCATGGCTCCACAGGGGACCTAAGCACACAGTTGCCTGGCTCCAGAAGGAACCTAGCCACACAGTTGCATGGCTCCATAGGGGCCCTAACCACACAGTTGCATGGCCCCGTAGGGGACCTCGTCACACAGTTGCATGGCTCCATAGGGGACCTAGCCCCACAATTCCATGGCTCCGTAAGGACCTAGCCCCACAGCTGCATGGCTCCACAGGGGACCTAGCCACACAGTTGCACGGCTCCATAGGGGACCTAGCCACACAGTTGCATGGCTCCACAGGAGACCCATCCCCAGTTGCATTGCTCCGGGGACCTAGACACACAGTTGCATGGCTCCACAGGGGACCTAGCCACATAGTTTCATGGCTCCACAGGGGACCTATCCCCAGTTGTATTGCTACGGAGACCTAGCCACACAGTTGCATAGCTCCACATGGGGTTTCCGGCACACAGTAGCATGGTTCCACACGGGACCCATCCCCAGTTGCATTGCTCCGGGGACCTAGCCACACAGTTACATGGGTCCAAAGGGGACCTAGCCACATAGTTGCATAGCAAAATTGCAAAAAAAAAAAAACACCCAAAAATCTCAAAATGCACAAAGTTGGCACATAGATATACATCTTTCAGGGGGAGCCTAACAAGCACCGGCCCTAAGCCGTTTCGCCTTGTAGATGGGCCAGCAAGAATGCCCCAACCGTGAAGGCAGCGGTGCGTGACGGGCTGGGATGGCGCTATACATCTGCGTTTGGCCCAAGGGGGGGGCCTGGCGGGGTGGGATGGCGCTATCCATGTGCGTTTGGCCTAGGGGGGGGGCTGGCGTCAAGGGGGGCATGGGGTGGTTAGCGTGTGGGTCAGTACAGTTGCATGGCTCCACAGGGGACCTATCCCCAGTTGCATTGCTCCACAGGGGATTCAGCCACACAATTGCATGGCTCCACAGGCGACCCAGCCCCACAGTTGCATGGCTCCGCAGGGGACCTATTCCCAGTTGCATTGCTCCACAGGGGACCTAGCCACACAGTTGCATAGCAAAATTGCAAAAAAAAACACTCAAAAATTTCAAAATGCACAAAAATGCCACATAGATATACATACCTTAGGGGGAGCCTAACAAGCAACGGCCCTAAGCCGTGTCGCCTTGTAGATGGGCCTGCAGGACCTTGGGAAGGTTTGGATGCCCCAACCGTGAAGGCAGCAGTCCGTGATGGCAGCGGTGCTTGACGGGCTGGGATGGCGCAATACATCTGCGTTTGGCCTAGGGGGGGGCCTGGCGGGGTGGGATGGCGCTATCCATGTGCGTTTGGCCTAGGGGGGGGGCTAGCGTCAAGGGGGGCATGGGGTGGTTAGCGTGTGGGTCAGTACAGTTGCATGGCTCCACAGGGGACCTATCCCCAGTTGCATTGCTCCACAGGGGATTCAGCCACACGTTTG
Organism: Eutreptiella sp. 'Long Island Sound 2002'; assembly: GCA_964036045.1. NCBI lineage: Eukaryota > Euglenozoa > Euglenophyceae > Eutreptiales > Eutreptiaceae > Eutreptiella > Eutreptiella sp. 'Long Island Sound 2002'. The sequence goes on along the minus strand of OZ038380.1, from coordinate 186,165,424 downwards.
CATGGCTCCACATGGGACCTAGCCATACAGTTGCAGGGCTCCACAGGGGACCCAGCCCCAGTTGAATTGCTCCACAGGGGACCCAGCCACACAGTTGCATGGCTCCACAGGGGACCCAGCCCCACAGTTGCATGGCTCCACAGGGGAGCTAACCACATAGTTGCTTGGCTCCACCAGGAACCTAGCCACACAGTTGCATTGCTCCACAGGGGACCTAGCCACACACTTGCATGGCTCCATAGGGGACCTAGCCCCACAATTGCATGGCTCCGTAGGGGACCTAACCATACAGTTGCCAGGCTCCACAAGGAACCTAGCCACACAGTTGCATGGCTCCACAGGGGACCCAGCCACACAGTTGCATGGCTCCACAGGGGACCCAGCCACACAGTTGCATGGCTCCACAGGGGACCCATCCCCAGTTGCATTGCTTCGGGGACCTAGCCACACAGTTGCATAGCTCCACAGGGGACCTAGCCACACAGTTACATGGCTCCACAGGGGACCTGGGGACCTAGCCACACAGTTGCATGGCTCCACAGGGGACCTAGCCACATAGTTTCATGGCTCCACAGGGGACCTATCCCCAGTTGTATTGCTACGGAGACCTAGCCCCACAATTGCATAGCTCCACAAGTGACCTAGCCACACAGTTACATAGCTCCATAGGGGACCTAGCCACACAGTAGCATGGCCCCACACGGGACCCATCCCCAGTTGCATTGCTCCGGGGACTTAGCCACACAGTTGCATGGCTCCATAGGGGACCTAGCCACACAGTTACATGGGTCCACAGGGGACCTAGCCACATAGTTGCATAGCAAAATTGCCAAAAAAAAAAAGCACCCAAAAATCTCAAAATGCACAAAATTGGCACATAGATATACATCTTTCAGGGGGAGCCTAACAAGCACCGGCCCTAAGCCGTTTTGCCTTGTAGATGGGCCTGCAAGAATGCCTCAACCGTGAAGGCAGCGGTGCGTGACGGGCTGGGATGGCGCTATACATCTGCGTTTGGCCCAAGGGGGGGGCCTGGCGGGGTGGGATGGCGCTATCCATGTGCGTTTGGCCTAGGGGGGGGGCTGGCGTCAAGGGGGGCATGGGGTGGTTAGCGTGTGGGTCAGTACAGTTGCATGGCTCCACAGGGGACCTATCCCCAGTTGCATTGCTCCACAGGGGATTCAGCCACACAGTTGCATGGCTCCACAGGGGACCCAGCCCCACAGTTGCATGGCTCCGCAGGGGACCTATTCCAAGTTGCATTGCTCCACAGGGGACCTAGCCACACAGCTGCATAGCAAAATTGCAAAAAAAAGCACTCAAAAATTTCAATATGCACAAAAATGCCACATAGATATACATACCTTAGGGGGAGCCTAACAAGCAACGGCCCTAAGCCGTGTCGCCTTGTAGATGGGCATGCAGGACCTTGGGAAGGTTTGGATGCCCCAACCGTGAAGGCAGCGGTCCGTGATGGCAGCGGTGCTTGACGGGCTGGGATGGCGCAATACATCTGCGTTTGGCCTAGGGGGGGGCCTGGCGGTGTGGGATGGCGCTATCCATTTGCGTTTGGCCTAGGGGGGGGGCTGGCGTCAAGGGGGGCATGGGGTGGTTAGCGTGTGGGTCAGTACAGTTGCATGGCTCCACAGGGGACCTATCCCCAGTTGCATTGCTCCACAGGCGACCCAGCCACACAGTTGCCTGGCTCCACAGGGGACCTAGCCACGCAGTTGCATGGCTCCACAGTGGACCCAGCCCCACAGTTGCATGGCTCCACAGGGGAGCTAACCACACAGTTGCTTGGCTCCACAAGGAACCTAGCCACACAGTTGCATGGCTCCACAGGGGACCTAGCCACACACTTGCATGGCTCCATAGGGGACCTAGCCCCACAATTGCATGGCTCCGTAGGGGACCTACCCATACAGTTGCCAGGCTCCACAAGGAACCTAGCCACACAGCTGCATGGCTCCACAGGGGACCTAGCCACACAGTTGCATGGCTCCACAGGGGACCCAGCCACACAGTTGCATGGCTCCACAGGGGACCCATCCCCAGTTGCATTGCTTCGGGGACCTAGCCACACAGTTGCATAGCTCCACAGGGGACCTAGCCACACAGTTACATGGCTCCACAGGGGACCTGGGGACCTAGCCACACAGTTGCATGGCTCCACAGGGGACCTAGCCACATAGTTTCATGGCTCCACAGGGGACCTATCCCCAGTTGTATTGCTACGGAGACCTAGCCCCACAATTGCATAGCTCCACAAGTGACCCAGCCACACAGTTACATAGCTCCATAGGGGACCTAGCCACACGATAGCATGGCTCCACACGGGACCCATCCCCAGTTGCATTGCTCCGGGGACTTAGCCACACAGTTGCATGGCTCCATAGGGGACCTAGCCACACAGTTACATGGGTCCACAGGGGACCTAGCCACATAGTTGCATAGCAAAATTGCAAAAAAAAAAAAAGCACACAAAAATCTCAAAATGCACAAAATTGCCACATAGATATACATACTTCAGGGGGAGCCTAACAAGCAACGGCCTAGACCCAGACCTAGCCCCACAATAGCATGGCTCCACAGGGGACGTAGCCACACAGTTGCGTGTCTCCACAAGGAACCTAGCCACACAGTTGCATGGCTCCACAGGGGACCTAGCCACACAGTTGCATGGCTCCACAGGGGACCTAGCCACACGGTTGCATGGCTCCATAGGGGACCTAGCCCCACAATTGCATGGCTCCATAGGGGACCTAGCCCCACAATTGCATGGCTCCATAGGGGACCTAACCACACAGTTGCCTGGCTCCACAAGGAACCTAGCCACACGGTTGCATGGCTCCACAGGGGAGCTAGCCACACAATTGCATGGCTCCACAAGGGACCTAGCCACACAGTTGCATGGCTCCATAGGGGACCTAGCCCCACAATTGCATGGCTCCGTAGGGGACCCAGCCGCACAATTCCATGGCTCCATGGGGGACCTAACCACACAGTTGCCTGGCTCCACAGGGGACCTAGCCACACACTTGCATGGCTCCATAGGGGACCTAGCCCCACAATTGCATGGCTCCGTAGGGGACCTACCCATACAGTTGCCAGGCTCCACAAGGAACCTAGCCACACAGCTGCATGGCTCCACAGGGGACCTAGCCACACAGTTGCATGGCTCCACAGGGGACCCAGCCACACAGTTGCATGGCTCCACAGGGGACCCATCCCCAGTTGCATTGCTTCGGGGACCTAGCCACACAGTTGCATAGCTCCACAGGGGACCTAGCCACACAGTTACATGGCTCCACAGGGGACCTGGGGACCTAGCCACACAGTTGCATGGCTCCACAGGGGACCTAGCCACATAGTTTCATGGCTCCACAGGGGACCTATCCCCAGTTGTATTGCTACGGAGACCTAGCCCCACAATTGCATAGCTCCACAAGTGACCCAGCCACACAGTTACATAGCTCCATAGGGGACCTAGCCACACGATAGCATGGCTCCACACGGGACCCATCCCCAGTTGCATTGCTCCGGGGACTTAGCCACACAGTTGCATGGCTCCATAGGGGACCTAGCCACACAGTTACATGGGTCCACAGGGGACCTAGCCACATAGTTGCATAGCAAAATTGCAAAAAAAAAAAAAGCACACAAAAATCTCAAAATGCACAAAATTGCCACATAGATATACATACTTCAGGGGGAGCCTAACAAGCAACGGCCTAGACCCAGACCTAGCCCCACAATAGCATGGCTCCACAGGGGACGTAGCCACACAGTTGCGTGTCTCCACAAGGAACCTAGCCACACAGTTGCATGGCTCCACAGGGGACCTAGCCACACAGTTGCATGGCTCCACAGGGGACCTAGCCACACGGTTGCATGGCTCCATAGGGGACCTAGCCCCACAATTGCATGGCTCCATAGGGGACCTAGCCCCACAATTGCATGGCTCCATAGGGGACCTAACCACACAGTTGCCTGGCTCCACAAGGAACCTAGCCACACGGTTGCATGGCTCCACAGGGGAGCTAGCCACACAATTGCATGGCTCCACAAGGGACCTAGCCACACAGTTGCATGGCTCCATAGGGGACCTAGCCCCACAATTGCATGGCTCCGTAGGGGACCCAGCCGCACAATTCCATGGCTCCATGGGGGACCTAACCACACAGTTGCCTGGCTCCACAAGGAACCTAGCCACACAGTTGCATGGCTCCACAGGGGACCTAGCCACACAGTTGCATGGCTCCACAGGGGACCTAGCCACACAGTTGCATGGCTCCATAGGGGACCTAGCCCCACAATTGCATGGCTCCGTAGGGGACCTAGCCCCACAGCTGCATGGCTCCATAGGGGACCTATCCTCAGTTGCATTGCTCCGGGGAACTAGCCACACAGTTGCAGGGCACCTAGCCACACAGCTGCATGGCTCCATAGGGGACCTATCCCCAGTTGCATTGCTCCGGGGAACTAGCCACACAGTTGCATGGCTCCACAGGGGACCTATCCCCTGTTGCATTGCTCCGGAGACCCAGCTATACAGTTGCATGGCTCCACAGGGAACCTAGCCACACAGTTGCATGGCTCCACAGGGGACCTAGCCCCACAGTTGCATGGCTCCATAGGGGACCTAGCCACACAGTTGCATAGCTCCACAGGGGACCCAGCCCCACAGGTGAATGGCTCCACAGGGGATTCAGCCACACAGTTGCATGGCTCCACAGGGGACCTATCCCCAGTTGCATTGCTCCGGGGACCCAGCCCCATAGTTGAATGGCTCCACAGGGGACCCAACTACACAGTTGCATGGCCCCACAGGGGACCTAAATAAGGCAGCAACTCTTTGATGTGTCAAGATTGGCATAGCTTAGTTGGTAGTAGCACTAGGCGCTAATTTCAGAGGTCCTGGGTTCAAACCCAGCTGCCTGCAATATTTTTGCCTTCGCTTTTTTGGTGTTTTTTATGTCTTCATGTTTACCCCCCGCTGTGAAGCGGTGGGGATCCCCGAGACGGCAGGGGTGAGGTAGCCACACTGCCCACAAGTGGGCTTTTTCTGATTTTCCCCCCCGCTTTGAAGTGGTGGGGATCCCCGAGACGGCAGGGGTGAGGTACCCACATTGCCCACAAGTGGGCCACTTCTGATTCCCCCCCCCGCTCTGCAGCGGTGGGGATCCCCGAGACAGCAGGGGTGACGTAGCCACTTCGCCCACAAGTGGGCCACTTCTGATTTTGGCCCCCCGCTCTGAAGCGGTGGGGATCCCCGAGACGGCAAGGGTGAGGTAGCCACTTTGCCCACAAGTGGGCCACTTCTGATTTTGCCCCCCTCCACAAGGGGCCTATCCGCAGTTACATGGCTCTGGGGACCCAGCCCCACCCTTGAATGGCTCCAAAGGGGACCCAGCAACATAGTTAGATGGCTTCACAAGGGACCTATCCCCGCAGTTGCATTGCTCCAGGAACCTAGCCACACAGTTGCATGGCTCCACAGGGGACCTAGCCCCACAGCTGCATGGCTCTACAGGGGCCCTATACCCAGTTGCGTTGCTCCGGGGACCTATCCCCACAGTAGCATGGCTCCAGAGGGGACCCGGCCCCGAGTTACATGGCTGCAAGGGGGACCTATCCCCACAGTTGCATTGCTGCGGGGACCTAGCCACACAGTTGCATGGCTCCACGGGGGAGCTAGCCACACAGTTGCATGGCTCCACGGGGGAGCTATCCCCAGTTGCATTGCTCCGGGGACCTAGCCACACAGCTGCATAGCTCCACAGGGGACCCAGTCACACAGTTGCATGGCTCCACACGGGACCTATCCCCAATTGCATTGCTCTGGGGAGCCAGCCACACAGTGGCATAGCTCCACACGGGACCTAGCCCCACAGTTGCATGGCTCCATAGGGGCCCTATCCCCATTTGCATTGCTCCGGGGACCTAGCCACACAATTGCATGGCTCCACAGGGAACCCAGCCCCGGAGTTGCATGGCTCCACAGGCGACCTATCCCCACAGTTGCATTGCTTTGGGGACCTAGCCACACAGTTGCATGGCTCCACAAGGGACCTAGCCACACAATTGCATGGCTCCACAGGGGCCCTATCGCCAGTTGCATTGCTCCGGCGACCTAGGCCCACAGCTGCATGGCTCTAGAGGGGACCTATCCCTACAATTGCATTGCTCCGTGGACCTAGCCCCGCAGTTGAATGGCTCCACAGGGGACCCAGCCGCACAGTTGCATGGCTCCACAGGGGACCTCTCCCCAGTAGCATTGCTCCAGGGACCAAGCCACACAGTTGCATAGCTCCACAGGGGACCTAGCCACACAGTTGCAAGGGTCCACAGGGGCCCTATCGCCAGTTGCGTTGCTCCGGGGACCTAGCCACGCAGTTGAATGGCTCCACAGGGAACCTAGCCACACAGCTACATTAGTCCCGGGACCGAGCCCCACAGTTGCCTTACTCCACAGGGGCCCTATTCCCGATTGCATTGCTCCGGGGACCTAGCCACACAGTTGCATGGCTCCACAAGGGACCTATTCCTACAGTTGCATGGCTCTGGGGACCCAGCCACACAGATGCATGGCTCCACAGAGGACCTAGCCCCACAGTTCCATTGCTCCGGGGACCTAGCCACACAGTTGCATAGCTCCACCGGGGATGTAGCCCCACATTCGCATGGCTCCATAGGGGCCCCATTTCCAGTTGCATTGCTCCGGGGACCTAGCCCCACAGTTGCATGGCTCCATAGGGGACCTAGCCACACAGTTGCATGGCTTGACAGGGGACCTATCCCCACAACTGCATTGCTTCGGGGACCTAGCCCCACAGTTGCATAGCTCCACACGGGACCCAGCCACACAGTTGCATGGCTCCATAGGGGTCCTATCCCCATTTGCTTTGCTCCACAGACCGAGCCACACAGTTGCATAGCTCCACAGGGGACCTAGCCCCACATTCGCATGGCTCCACCGGGGCCCTATCCCCAGTTGCATTGCTCCGGGGACCTAGCCACACAGTTGAATGGCTCCATAGGGGACCTAGGCACACAGTTGCATTCATCCGGGTACCTAGCCCCACAGTTGCATTGCTGCACAGGGGCCCTATCCCTACAATTGCATTGCTCCGGGGACCTAGCCACACAGCTGCATAGCTCCACAAGGGTCCTATCCCCAGTTGCCTTGCTCCTGGGACCTAAACATACAGTTGCATGGCTCCACAACGGACCTATCCCCAGTTGAATTGCTCCGGGGACCTAGCCCCACAGTTGCCTGGCTCCACAAGGAACCTAGCCACACAGTTGCATGGCTCCACAGGGGACCTATCCCCGCAGCTGCATTGCTTCGGGGACCTAGCCCCACAGTTGCATAGCTCCACACCGGACCCAGCCACACAGTTGCATGGCTCCATGGGGGCCCTATCCCCATTTGCATTGCTCTGGGGACCTAGCCAAACAGTTGCATAGCTCCACAGGGGACCTAGCCCCACATTCGCATGGCTCCACAGGGGCCCTATCCCTAGTTGCATTGCTCCGGGGAGCTATGCCCACAACCGAATGGCACCACAGGGAAAACAGTCCCGGAGTTGCATGGCTCCACAGGGGACCTATCCCCACAGTTCCATTGCTTCGGGGACCTAGCCACACAGTTGCATGGCTCCACAAGGGACCTAGCCACACAGTTGCATGGCTCCACAGGGGCCCTATCCCAAGTTGCATTGCTCCGGGTACCTAGCCCCATAGTCGCATGGCTGTGGAGGGGACCTATCCCTACAGTTGCATTGCTCCGGGGACCTATCCCTAGAGTTGCATCGCTCCGGGGACCTAGCCCCACACTTGCATGTCTCCACAGGGGACCCAGCCGCACAGTTGCATGGCTCCACAGGGGACCTCTCCCCAATTGCATTGCTCTAGGGACCGAGCCACACAGTTGCCTAAGCTCCACAGGGGACCTAGCCACACAGCTGCATGGCTCCACAGGGGCCCTATCCCCAGTTGCATTGCTCCAGGGACCTAGCCCCACAGTTGCATGGCTCCACAGGGGACCTAGCCACACAGTTGTATTGCTCCTGGGACCTAGCCAAACAGTTGCATAGCTCCAAAGGGGACCTATCCCCAGTTGCACCGTTCCGGGAACCAAGGCATACAATTGCATGGCTCCATAGGGGACCTAGCCACACAGTTGTATTGCTCCCGGGACCTAGCCACACAGTTGCATGGCTCCACAAGGGACCTATCCCCAGTTGCATTGCTCCGGGGACCTAGCCACACAGTTGCATGGCTCCACAGCGGACCTATCCCCAGTTGCATTGCTCCGGGGACCTAGCCACACAGTTGCATAGCTCCACAGGGGACCTAGCCACATAGTTGCATTGCTCCCGGTACCCAGGCACACAGTTGCATAGCTCCACATGGGACCTAGCCACACAATTGCATTGCTCCTGGGACCTAGCCACACAGTTGCATGGCTCCACAAGGGACCTATCCCCAGTTGCATTGCTCCGGGGACCTAGCCACACAGTTGCATAGCTCCACAGGGGACCTAGCCACACAGTTGCATTGCTCCCGGGACCTAGCCACACAGTTGCATGGCTCCACAGGGGCCCTATCCCCATTTGCATTGCTCCGGGGACCTAGCCACACAGTTGCATAGCTGCATAGGGGACCTAGCCACACGGTTGCATTGCTCCCGGTACCTAGCCACACAGTTGCATAGCTCCACAGGGGACCTATCCCCAATTGCATTGCTCCGGGGACCTAGCCCCACAGTTGCATGGGGCCACAAGGGATCTAGCCAGACAGTTGTATTGCTCCCGGGACCTAGCCACACAGTTGCATAGCTCCACAAGGGCCCTATCCCCAGTTGCATTGCTCCGGGGACCTAGCCACACAGTTGCATGGCTCCACAGGGGACCTATCCCCAATTGCATTGCTCCCGGTACCTAGCCACACAGTTGCATAGCTCCACAGGGGACCTATCCCCAATTGCATTGCTCCGGGGACCTAGCCCCACAGTTGCATGGGGCCACAAGGGATCTAGCCACACAGTTGTATTGCTCCCGGGACCTAGCCACACAGCTCCATAGCTCCACAAGGGCCCCATCCCCAGTTGCATTGCTCCGGGGACCTAGCCACACAGTTGCATGGCTCCACAGGGGACCTATCCCCAATTGCATTGCTCCGGGGACCTAGCCCCACAGTTGCATGGCTCCACAAGGGATCTAGCCACACAGCTGTAAGCTCCCGGGACCTAGCCACACAGTTGCATAGCTCCACAGGGGCCCTATCCCCAGTTGCATTGCTCTGGGCACCTAGCCACACAGTTGCATGACTCCACAGGGGACCTAGCCACACAGTTGCATGGCTCCACAGGGGACCCAGCCACACAGTTGCATGGCTCCACAGGGGACCTAGCCACACAGTTGTATTGCTCCCGGGACCTAGCCACACAGTTGCATGGCTCCACAGGGGCCCTATCCCCAGTTGCATTGCTCCGGGGACCTAGCCCCACAGTTGCATGGCTCCACAGGGGACCTAGCCACACAGTTGTATTGCTCCTGGGACCTAGCCACACAGTTGCATGGCTCCACAGGGGCCCTATCCCCAGTTGCATTGCTCTGGGGACCTAGCCACACAGTTGCATGGCTCCACAGGGGCCCTATCCCAAGTTGCATTGCTCCGGGTACCTAGCCCCATAGTCGCATGGCTGTGGAGGGGACCTATCCCTACAGTTGCATTGCTCCGGGGACCTATCCCTAGAGTTGCATCGCTCCGGGGACCTAGCCCCACACTTGCATGTCTCCACAGGGGACCCAGCCACACAGTTGCATGGCTCCACAGGGGACCTCTCCCCAATTGCATTGCTCTAGGGACCGAGCCACACAGCTGCCTAAGCTCCACAGGGGACCTAGCCACACAGCTGCATGGCTCCACAGGGGCCCTATCCCCAGTTGCATTGCTCCAGGGACCTAGCCCCACAGTTGCATGGCTCCACAGGGGACCTAGCCACACAGTTGTATTGCTCCTGGGACCTAGCCACACAGTTGCATAGCTCCAAAGGGGACCTATCCCCAGTTGCACCGTTCCGGGAACCAAGGCATACAATTGCATGGCTCCATAGGGGACCTAGCCACACAGTTGTATTGCTCCCGGGACCTAGCCACACAGTTGCATGGCTCCACAAGGGACCTATCCCCAGTTGCATTGCTCCGGGGATGTAGCCACACAGTTGCATGGCTCCACAGCGGACCTATCCCCAGCCGCATTGCTCCGGGGACCTAGCCACACAGTTGCATAGCTCCACAGGGGACCTAGCCACATAGTTGCATTGCTCCCGGTACCCAGCCACACAGTTGCATAGCTCCACATGGGACCTAGCCACACAATTGCATTGCTCCTGGGACCTAGCCACACAGTTGCATGGCTCCACAAGGGACCTATCCCCAGTTGCATTGCTCCGGGGACCTAGCCACACAGTTGCATAGCTGCACAGGGGACCTAGCCACACGGTTGCATTGCTCCCGGTACCTAGCCACACAGTTGCATAGCTCCACAGGGGACCTATCCCCAATTGCATTGCTCCGGGGACCTAGCCCCACAGTTGCATGGGGCCACAAGGGATCTAGCCACACAGTTGTATTGCTCCCGGGACCTAGCCACACAGTTGCATAGCTCCACAAGGGCCCTATCCCCAGTTGCATTGCTCCGGGGACCTAGCCACACAGTTGCATGGCTCCACAGGGGACCTATCCCCAATTGCATTGCTCCGGGGACCTAGCCCCACAGTTGCATGGCTCCACAAGGGATCTAGCCACACAGCTGTAAGCTCCCGGGACCTAGCCACACAGTTGCCTAGCTCCACAGGGGCCCTATCCCCAGTTGCATTGCTCCGGGCACCTAGCCACACAGTTGCATGGCTCCACAGGGGACCTATCCCCAATTGCATTGCTCCGGGGACCTAGCCCCACAGTTGCATGGCTCCACAAGGGATCTAGCCACACAGCTGTAAGCTCCCGGGACCTAGCCACACAGTTGCCTAGCTCCACAGGGGCCCTATCCCCAGTTGCATTGCTCCGGGCACCTAGCCACACAGTTGCATGGCTCCACAGGGGACCTAGCCACACAGTTGCATGGCTCCACAGGGGACCCAGCCACACAGTTGCATGGCTCCACAGGGGACCTAGCCACACAGTTGTATTGCTCCCGGGACCTAGCCACACAGTTGCATGGCTCCACAGGGGCCCTATCCCCAGTTGCATTGCTCCGGGGACCTAGCCCCACAGTTGCATGGCTCCACAGGGGACCTAGCCACACAGTTGCATTGCTCCGGGGACCTAGCCATACAGTTGCATGGCTCCACAGGGGACCTAGCCACACAGTTGCATGGCTCCACAGGGGACCCAGCCACACAGTTGCATGGCTCCACAGGGGACCTAGCCACACAGTTGTATTGCTCCTGGGACCTAGCCACACAGTTGCATGGCTCCACAGGGGCCCTATCCCCAGTTGCATTGCTCTGGGGACCTAGCCACACAGTTGCATGGCTCCACAGGGGACCTAGCCACACAGTTGCATTGCTCCGGGGACCTAGCCATACAGTTGCATGGCTCCATAGGGGACCTAGCCACATAGTTGCATTGCTCCGGGGACCTAGCCACACAGCTGCATGGCTCCACAAGCGACCTATCCCCAGTTGCATTGCTCCGGGGACCTAGCCCCACAGTTGCATGGCTCCACAGGGGACCTAGCCACACAGTTGTATTGCTCCCGGGACCTAGCCACACAGTTGCATGGCTCCACAGGGGCCCTATCCCCAGTTGCATTGCTCTGGGGACCTAGCCACACAGTTGCATTGCTCCCGGGACCTAGCCACACAGTTGCATCCCTCCACAGGAGACGTAGCCCCACAGTTGCATAGCTCCACAGTGGACCTATCCCCAGTTGCATTGCTCCGGGGATCTAGCCACACAGTTGCATGGCTCCACAGGGGACCCAGCCCCACAGTTGCATGGCTCCACAGGGTAGCTAGCCACACAGTCGCATAGCTCCACATGGGACCCAGCTACACAGTTGCATGGCTCCACAGGGGACCCAGCTACACAGTTGCATGGCTCCACAGGGGACCTATCCCCAGTTGCATTGCTCCGGGGACCTAGCCACACAGTTGCATGGCTCCACAGGGGACCCAACTACACAGTTGCATGGCTCCACAGGGGACCCAGCCCCACAGTTGCATGGCTCCACAGGGGACCTAGCCACACAGTTGCATAGCTCCACGGGGGACCCAGCTACACAGTTGCATGGCTCCACAGGGGACCTAGCCACACAGTTGCATAGCTCCACAGGGGACCCAGCTACACAGTTGCATGGCTCCACAGGGGACCCAGCTACACAGTTGCATGGCCCCACAGGGGACCTAGCCACACAGTTGCATAGCTCCACAGGGGACCCAGCTACACAGTTGCATGGCTCCACAGGGGACCCAGCTACACAGTTGCATGGCTCCACAGGGGACCTATCCCCAGTTGCATTGCTCCGGGGACCTAGCCACACAGTTGCATGGCTCCACAGGGGACCCAACTACACAGTTGCATGGCTCCACAGGGGACCCAGCCCCACAGTTGCATGGCTCCACTTGGGACCTAGCCACACAGTTGCATAGCTCCACGGGGGACCCAGCCCCGAAATAGCTTAAATCCATACGCCGACCAGCCCCACATGTGTATGAGTCCACTGGGGCCAGCCCTACAGTCGCATAATTGCACAAATCGACGGGGACCCAGCCCCTTGATGGTATCCTTCTACAGGGGACTCACCCCACACCGGAGACGGGTGCTCCTGGGACCTACATATCTGCAGTTGATCTCCCCGTTAGTCAGCTGCATGGCTCCATGGCAAGACTAGTGCTCCAGGGACCTAGGTATCTGCAGTAGACTGACTGCCAGCAGTCAGATGCATTGCCTCACTGGGGAGTCAGCCCCACAGTGGCGTAAATCTGTAAGGGACCCAGCCCGAAAATCACATACCTCCATTGCGCCACGGAGGCATAAGTGGACAGGGGACCCAGCCCCATATACTTCCATAGGGGACTCAGCCCCAAAGCAGCAGATATCTGGGGACCTGGCTCCAAGGTGGGGATGTTGTTGTTGTTGTTGTTGTTGTTATTGTTGTTGTTGTTGTTGGACAGAGTCGTCCGGACATTGCTTGTGGAAGCTTCATTCCCCTTGCTTCGTTTATGTGTCTATCAAAGGCGACAAAGGGCTACCACGGCCGAGCACTGTGCAAACTGAGTGGGACAAAACATGTGAGCAGAGGGACAAAAACTTTCCCACTCTCACCTCCCAAAAACACTTTTGCCCAGCGGCTTGGGTTTAGCAATGAAGACAGTTTCCTCCTGAAAAACCCTGACCAGTTGGTACACCCGCAAGTGCCAACTGGCACACTTCCTCAGCCCCATGGCAACCCGCCACCCCCACATCTGGTCCCGTGTTGGGGCAATTGGCGCGCACACACACAATGCAACAATGCAACGAAGTGACGCAATCTGCAGGGGGTAATCGTTACGTGCCGGTACCACAGCTCTCACTATGTCTCACAGTGCCGGGCGGTATCAAAACAAGAAGAAACTGCCCGGGTAACCATAGAAACCATTCACCAGGGAGCATTGCCTCAAGTATACACACGGGGTAGACGGTGATGCAGTGTGCAACAGGAGCACAAAGCCACCCCCTCTTTTGGCCTGCTGGGTAGAGGAAGTGGGATTCTCACCCTTACAGTGGACAACGGGAGCAATTCGGCGGTCCTGGTAGGTGAAGCAACGTCTGTCCAAGGGCAGCAAACACGTGAATCTGATGCATGCATGGGGGGCGGTGAGTATGATGCGCAAAGGGCAGCAGGAGCACGTCACCCTTTTGTGGTGGTGCATGAAGGGGTGTACGTGACAGCATGGATTAAGCAAGTACCGGGGGTATGGGTGGCATGGGCTGGGGGTCGGTGGGGGGAGGTCAGGGAGTAAGTGGTGAAGGGGAGGCACAAAAGGGCAGGTGGTGCAATGGATAGTGTTTTTCGAGCCTGGGCTACAAGCGTTTGGGGGTGATGGGATAGTAGTGCGCAGGATTGACTGGGGGAGATATAGTGTAGTGCACATCGCCATGAATGAGGACGGCATGGATGGCATGCCCCAGCGCATTTTCTCATGAATGAGACGAAAAAGAAGCCAGCTGCTGGTGGTAAAGCTAAAGGGGGTGAGGGGTATTGTGGGGGGCAGTGGCAGCCGTGGCAGCAATGGGGCCCATACAGGCCACATTACAGGCAGTGAGTGAACTCCAGCACAGAAATTTCGTGTTTTATCGAGACACGGAAAGACATGCCAGGGAAGGGTCATGCATGGTGCAATGGCGAGGGCCAGGGCGGTCAAAACCCTCACAAGGACTCTCGGAGATTGTGTAGTGGAGTGCATGCAACAGAGGACACAAGAAGACAAGTGGCCAAGCAGGGGACGCGGATTGGGATTGGATTAGGGAATCAGGCGAGACCGCAGCGGGAGCTGTTCAATGAAGAGCAGTCAAAGCCGGAGGCGTGGAGAGTGAGTGGAAATCAAACCAGGGGAATCCGGGACTGGGGGGAAAGGGCCAGAGAATCATGGGCGAAGGCAGCCAGGGCACCAAAACACGTTGCAGCGAAATAGTTAGTAAGCACCATAAGATTATTAGAGGTGAGGGAGAACGCTGGGATACCCCTGGGGGGGGCTAGTTAGGGGAACTGGTTGGTAAAACCCTGGTTTCCGTTCCAATCCAATCCAGTTCAGTCCAATCCTGTGTGCGCGCGCGTGTGTGTGGGTGGCTGTGGGTGTGGATTTGGGTGTGGGTGTGGGTGTTATGTGCGTGTGTGTGTGTGTGTGTGGGTGTGTGCGTGTTGGTGTGTGGGTGTGGGTGTGGGTCTGTATGTGAGTACAGTGCACTTCGGACTTAACTCGATATTGGGGTTGGCGTTTCTCTTGCACCCGCAGGTCACGGCCGATGCGGTGCCATTCTTGGCTGAGTTCACAAATCTCTACAACTATTCTAATGTACACGGGGACATTGTGGTGCCCTACGGCACTACGTCCATGGCTGGTATCGGGGTGCTGCCCCCGCCTCAGTCCCCTGCACAGGTACTGCACCCCCTTTCAGGACCCCCAGTCATGCAGTATGCAAGGGCAGCCCCAACGCCTGTGTTTTTGAGACCGGAGGGGCAGGTGGAGGGGGTTTCGAGCGTCAAAGCTGCAGTGCTGAGTTCCGGTGGCTCAGCTGTGGTGCATTACTTGCTGCGGCCTTGGAGGCAAGTGGGATTCCCCACCGTTGCCCGAGTACCGAGGTCCCCCCCCCCCCCCCCCGGTGTCCAACTATCGACACTATCGAACGCTACGCCCCAAACTCAGTCCGAAAAGGCGACAAAGCCCAGAACCCTGTAGAGGCAGCCCAACTCTTACCCCATTCAGGGCGGAGGGGAGGGACAAGAACTGCAACGCACTGTCCGAGTGACACGCACAATCAAGGAACTGAGATGGCAATGAAGGTCGTGAGGCAGGGGCGGCTAGAGCTAAGTGGCGGGTCCACACCTGACCTGTTGAGGCCCGTGTCCAACGGCCGAAGGAGTGCCAGCCTCAGAGCAAGGACCTGCAGATCGAGGTGAAGGTGATTGTTGTAGTTGTATTTAAGCCAGAGGTCGTGGCTGACAAAATACGGCCAAGCTATGAACAATGAGCCAATGTAAATTGGATGATCTGATTGGAACTGCCGAACATTGCTGCATATGCATACCAGGACGTGCATGTGTGGAGCGCTCTTTGACCAGTGTGCGGCCGTGTCCAACGAACGCCGTGTCCAACGAACACTTCCGTTTGGACCGTATTTTTTTGGGACCTGAATTAATTAGGCACCCAAATAGATTAGTTAGTTAATCAGGTGCCGAACGGCGTGTGCAACAACACTGTGCAACGAACACTTCCGTTCGGACTGTATTTTCTGAGGACTTTATTGTTCACTGGACGAGGGGGGGGGGGGGTACAGTCATGAAACGAATCGCGGGAATGATGCGATTGTCGTGGATCGCACACTACAACGAGGAGCACGAGGCCTCTACTTGAAGGGCGGAAGACACCATGGACATCAGACCGGACTCGGCGCCAGCGCTCCATGAGCAGCCAGCACCGGTCCTATCTCACGGCGACCTTACTGTGGCCAAAGAGCATCCACTGGGGGTCAGGGCCACTCAGCCCTATCGCCTCACACCCACCCCCATCGCCTCACACCCACCCCCATCGCCTCACACCCACCCCCATCGCCTCACACCCACCCTCATCGCCTCACACCCACCCTCATCGCCTCACACCCACCCTCATCGCCTCACACCCACCCTCATCGCCTCACACCCACCCCCATCGCCTCACACCCACCCTCATCGCCTCACACCCACCCTCATCGCCTCACACCCACCCTCATCGCCTTACGCCGGCCCCCATCGCCTCACACCCACTCCCATCGCCTCACACCCACCCTCATCGCCTCACACCCACCCCCATCGCCTCACACCCACCCTCATCGCCTCACACCCACTCCCATCGCCTCACACCCACCCTCATCGCCTCACACCCACCCTCATCGCCTCACACCCACCCTCATCGCCTCACACCCACCCTCATCGCCTCACACCCACCCCCATCGCCTCACACCCACCCTCATCGCCTCACACCCACCCCCATCGCCTCACACCCACCCTCATCGCCTCACACCCACCCTCATCGCCTCACACCCACCCTCATCGCCTCACACCCACCCTCATCGCCTCACACCCACCCCCATCGCCTCACACCCACCCTCATCGCCTCACACCCACCCTCATCGCCTCACACCCACCCTCATCCTGGTGACCTGGCACCAGTCTAAAAACCCTCAGGATGGTAGCTGTAGGACGGATTGCCTACACGCACTGCCACGCTCGACACCAATCGTGAATCGTCGTGATAGTGGTGCCACCACGTGACTCAGCTCTGCCATCGTGGCCCCCTCTCCGCTCAACTCCACCCGTATGGTGCACTCTCTCTCTCCCTCTTCATCCCGTGTCTCCAAGGGCTGAGTGCCGCACCTCAAGTGCGTCCCTCCCCCTTGCAAGCCGTTTCCTGCTCACAGTGGGCACGTCGTTATACGTTCGGCTCTGGCAAGACGTCGACCTCGCCGTGGCAATCTTCCAGGCCGCTACGCGGGGAGCCGCGACGGGGACTGCATTCGACGTATCCGCCGCTCAAGCGTGACGCCTTGTGCAGGGGTATCATCAGTCGTCCGATTCGTCGTCCCAACGTGGGGCCCCTCGCTCCCGTGCGCCACTAGGGTTGCAGCACCACGCGCCAGCGCGGTGCTCCCCTCGCACCCCCGCCCTGTGTGTCCTGGGACCCCCGCTCACCGACCCGGTCCGCCAGGCGGCCCCATGTTACTCCGCGCCATCGCGCCATGCTCTTTGTTTTGTCACACTATGGCCACGCTCGTGGTACCCCTTGTTTCTCTCCTGCGCGCCCCATCCGACTGGGGCTGCCTATGATGTCAGTGCACCTCCGTTTGCCGACACCTCGATCTGCTCCCCCCCCCCAACATATTGCGGCCACAGGCCACCCGCTCTTTTCTCGCCACAGCTACCATGTCAGACCGCTCAACACCGTCCCAGGACACCCCCTCTCCCGCCCCCGACACCGGTCGAGGCGGCGCCATTCGTCGGGGGCCGTTCCCCATGTTTCTGATGGACATCGCCCAGTCCGACGATGCTGACCGTCTGCTGCGAGAACTGGACATGCTGAAGGATGACGCACTGGAAGCGGCAGATACGGCTATCCAGGCCACCGACCCCGCCCTGGCTGACTTGTGTGATGCCCTGCGATGGACGGCTGCCAACGGCGACATCCAGGCTATTACAGCGGTGACGGGGGTGTGGACGCCGCGGGGGCTCCTGCTCACAGCCACCGTAACGGTCGCCGCAGGCCCGTCTGACACGAAGGTCATCGAACACGTCCCCCTGTCGCTGGTACAAGGAGGCCCACTGCTGGAGTATATCTCCAAGGACCCTGAGGCCCTCACAGCGGCTCTCGTCACGCGGTGGAGCCCAAGCCATGCCCCAATTTCGGCGTCACGCCTCCGCAACCAAGTCTTCAAGGGCCTGTACACAGCCCGCGAACAGCCACCGCCCGTCGACACTGCCGGCCCTCCGGACATCCAAAGCCAGAAGGTCTCCCACAAGATCCACAAGCCCATCAGCCAGTTCCTTGCCCCCCACCTCAGACCGTCATGGGACCGCCTCCGCACCCGAGAGGTAGTTGCGGCCTTTTGGGCGCTACCCAACGACGTGCATGCGGTCCTGCAGGCAGCCCACATCCCGACAGCAGACCTCGTCCCGCTGAAGTTCGGGCTCCTAGCGTGGGCCTCCTCCGTCTGCCTCACAGGACAGTACACGCCAGCCCCCGTTCCCACACCCCCCGCCCTCGCCAACAAGGGCATGTGGACCCCCGAGCAGCTGCGGCCGCTGCTCGAGTGCTCGATCTTGCCGATCCGCAGCGTGGAGCTGCTGCATCAGATAGAGCAGGCTGGCGAGCACTCCTGGGCCACAGCCCCCACTTTCGCCCTGCTGCAGGCCGGCATCGCCGACACCGCCAACCCGCCCCCGCTCACGCCGCCCAGCCACGCACCTTACCTCACCAAAGGGCAAGCAGCGCCCAGCCCCGCCGGCACTCTGTTCGCCACGGCGGCGTTCACCCCAGCGTCAGCCCTGTACAAGGCCCAGGGCAAGCCCACCCCCTCAGGGTCCGAACCATCGCCTTCATCACTGTTGCCCGAACAGACAAGGCTTTCTTTCAATCTCCCAGAGCCTGCCTCTCAGGTACCACCGGCTGCCGCAGACCCCACGCCTCCGGAGTCACCGGCCCCGGCCGTCGAGTCGGCCCCCCCCAGCCCCTCCCAGGTGGGGGAGCCTTTCGTCCCGGACCTGGATGTCACGGCCTACTCCACCGACTACGCTCAATTGCATGACGAGTATGAGGCCCAACGACGGGAGCTGGCCGTGGCACGGGGCGACCTGGAGTCCCTCACGCGGGATCTGGACGCGGTGCGCACCGAACGGGATAATGCCCAGCAGCAGGCCCAGCGTTGCGCCGCGGCACAGCGGCAGACCGAAGCCGTTAGGCTCAACAACTTCATCAGGTCGGTACCCCCCCTCCTGTCCATCGCCACCAGACTCCACGGCCTCCAATCCACGCCGCCGGCATTCGCCAACGCCGTGCGCAGTACCGTTCCGGCTTCATTCGAGCTGCCCCCCCCCGGCTCTCAGCAGTTCCTGGTCCTCGTGCCGGTCATCCTCGCCGCAGCAGTTCTCACCTCGCCCCAGGCACCCAACCTCGAGGAATTGGCCGACGTCCTCCGTAGGGCTATGGCCGCGCCAGGCGCCGTGCCGGTCCCGGAGGCCCCTGCGCGTGCGCCCGAACTGTCGTTCGCAGTCCCGGACCCGATCCCTAAGCCGAGGGCGGTCTCTGCCTTTCGGGCACCGGGCGCGACCGCCCAGCCGCCGCCGTCTCTGCCGTCGCCTGCCGATGCCGCCCTGACCGACCTGCTGGAGTGGATCCCGGAGATCCCCAAGGGCTGTGAGGACGAGGTTGCGCACGCGCTCCACCTCCAGCTCTTCCGCCAGTACGGCGCGAAGGTCAACACCCTCCCGCAGTCGCCGATCCGGGAGCAGTGGGCCTGGGTCCACAGCCACGCGCCCAGCCTGCCCGGCATCGCGGAAGTCCTGCGCTCCTTCCTCTCCAACCCCCCTGCAGTCCAGCGGGTTTCCGCCAGCCCAGCCACCTCCCCATCAGAAGCTGCAGCCGCCAACCAGGCACAGGGCGCAGCGAAAAAGAAGGGGTATACACCCCAAAAAATCGATCCGCAAGTTTACTCGAAAGCCCTGTGGGTCGGCTGGCAAGAAGTCGACGATCCGCCGTCCGGTGAAGTTGATGCAGGACTCCTCGGTGGTATCCTTCGGGATAAATTTGGTGCAGGCCTTTCCTCCATTACTGAAGAACAATTGAACCATACATCCAAGTTCACAATCGTCGGAATCCGACCAGCAGAGTACGAGCGCGGCATGCGACTGACGAGGCAACACACGGCTCGTGGCTGGCGAGTGACGTGGGCCGAATCGAAGAAACAACCGTTCACGCCCTGGGTGCCTGACCCTGACCGAGACCATCCGCCCCGGAAGACTCATCGGGGAAGCCGCGGGAAGCAGCGCCGTCCACGGGACCCTGACGATCAGGTGGACCTTACGGCAACGTCGGGATCGGACGGAGAACCAGACTCCAAATATCAGCGCAGGTACAGCCCCCGCCGCTCGGACCGGTCCCCGTCCCGCCGCCGCAGCCCAGGCCATCGCCGCGACAGCCCGCCGCCGAGGCGTCGCAGCGCGTACCGCGATGAGCCACAAGCGCTTTCCAGCCGCCACGACCACCATGCAGCAGCCCCCCTCCTGCCCTACCCGTACTCGGGGGACCCCCACGACCCCCGAGTGGCCATGGCCCACAACCCCTACGCTCCCCCGCCCTGGAGCCCCCCAGCCGACCCCCACCGCTACCAGCCGTACTTCGGTCGGCGTCCGCGGGACCGGTAACCCGGGACATGGCGGGGCGCAACGAGGACATCCCTGCCGCCGTGTCTCAGCTCCGCCACTCCCACCTCGACGGCGTCCCCCATGTCCGGAACCTGCACCTGGGCGCATACACTCCCAGCTCCCCCCCCAGAGAGTGGGGCCTGGTACCGGTACCGGCCTCGGGCACTGCCCAGTTCATCACGCCCCCCTACGCCCTCGAAATGTGCCTGCGCCTGCCGGTGGGTGTGCACTACTACCGGGCGTGCAGCGGGGCGGACCCCTGGCCCCGTAACGTTCTGTCGTTAGTGGGCGCCGTGCACTGTGTGCAGGTGACGGGCTCCCATCAGTTGCAGCTCTGCCGCAAGGGCCTGCCACCCACCTCCTTCATCTTGCCCGAGCATCACCACGTGGTCCTCCCACAATCCCTACACAGCCGCGTCTCCATCACAGCCACAGGCCTCACCCGGGCCAGTGTCTTGGCGATGGCGGCCACGTACCACCACCGGCACCTCCGCAAGTGGGTGCGAGGCCTACCTTGCGCCCTCCCCGCAGCCGTGGACCGCAAGCTAACCCAGCACTCCACCGCCGCCGGCTCCTGCCCTGGTCCCCCCCCCACCGGCCACGTGTCGCCCCGCCCAGACGTGATGACCCTCAACGTGCAGATGTCCCTGCGACCCAAGCTCCGCGCCCTGGACGTCCTGGTGCGCGAGTGCCAGTACCCGCTAACCCTGCATGTTCAAGAAGCGGGGCCCCTGATCATCCAACGGGTGCACCCCCTGTACCACACCATCCAGGCACCTGCAAGAATAGCTGGGGGATGTGCCACTCTCCTCTACAGGACCCCGGACCTGGTCGTGACCGGCCACAGCGCCCACCCGTCGGGACGAGCCCTCGTCACGCACTTCACCATGGCTGGCGTGACCCACTGCCACGCCAACGTGTATTTCCCCGCCGACGGGAACCTCGACACCCTCCAAGAAATCCTGGATTGGGTGTACCCGTACCTCCTCCTCACCCCGGCTAGAGTGGTTGTCCTGACAGGGGACCTGAACGCCAACTGCCGCTGGGTCTCGCACCTCCCTGTCTCCCCTGCCTCCCTCTGTGACCTCGTCCTCCCCACGCTCACGCGCCTTGGGATGCGCCGTCTACGCCCCCTTGCGGAGGCCCCCACATGGGTGAGCCCGCAAGGTTTCGCCGGTGCCCTGGACCACATCTTCCTCCGCACCCCTTCGGAAGCAGCCCACACCACGGAGGTGCGCTCCGATTCCAGTTTCCCATCTGACCACCTACCCGTGACTGCCACCCTCCATGACCTCCCGCCAGCGCCCCAATTGGTATGCCCTTCGAAAAAGGGCCGCTTCCCCATCCCGCGGGAGCCCCTCGCCAGCCAGCTCCGCACCCTCAACGACACCTTTCGGGCCGAACTCGCTACGCCGCCCCCGGGCGCGCCCGAAGCGCAGCCACGCTATACCGAGGTGACCTCAGCGCTATACACCGCGGCTACGGCTGCCTACGGGCCCCCCGTCCCCAGCCAGCCGGTACCGTCGACGGTACGTGTCCACGTCACCAACCTTCAACGCTACACGCTCGCCTACCCGGATTGGGCGTCCCAATCGTCACACCTCGTGGAGGTCGCCCGCCTCAAAGAACGCATCCGAGCGGCCTGGGACGTTCTCCTTCTGGAGAAGGATGTAGGGCTGGCGCCCCTACCCGCTGCCCCTGGCCAACCCACCAAAGTGGACTACCGCCGCACGTTGGGGGCGCGCTACGTACCCCCAGCGGATCCGGTCTACGTGGTGGGCGTCCCAGTACCTCTTCATCAACAAGCCGCCGTTGCGTTGGACCAGCTGCGCCAAAGGCACCTTGCCCCTCTTGAGGCGCTCTCACTCGCGCGCGTCCGGACCATCACGGGATGGGAGGAAAGGCCGCTCGGCCCACCACCCAACGCCACCACCGCAAACCTGCGGGCCATCATCCGCCGGGCGGCGGCCACTGTGCCGTACCACGACTTACTGGAGTACCGGCTGTTCGGACAATTGGAGGATGCCCAGTTTGCGGCGATCGTGAGCCTGATCAACAGTATTCTCCGTGGGGTGCCCGTGCCCCAGGCACACTCTGCAGACTTCATCAACCTTCCGAAAAAGACGCCGCACGGCCCCATTGCAAACGGCAGGCCGCTGACCAATCTGGCCACGATATGGAAACTCACGGCTGCCCTCATCAAAGACCACTACCAGCCCCGCCTGGTTCAGAACGGCATCCTGCCGCCCTACCAGTTCGGGATGTCCCCGCACTGCTCCTCCGTGGAGCTACTCCGCGTCCTACACGATGTATGGTGGGACCGCTGGCGCAGACGCCTCGAAGCGTGGGTCCTGTCGGACGATGTCCGCCACGCGTATGGCTCCATCAACCACACCACCGAGTACGCCGTCCTCACCGCCGCAGGGATCTCCCCAGCCGACGCCGCGACCCTTCAGCACCATGACCGCGCCCTTGAGGTGCACATGGGGGGAGCTGACGGACGCTCTCCGTCCTCCACCCGGCTGGGGGCCGGCACGGGGCAAGGGTGCCCCGTGTCCGGCATGAAGTACTGCATATATGGCGAAGTTCGGGGGCACGAGGCCTGCCGTTCCGTCCCCCCCACCGACACCCCCGCGGGCCCGCTGAACCGGGTTCTCCTGATGGATGACACCCAGTGGCTGCCCGGCGACCGTTGCCATTTGCCCGCCCTCGCCAGCGGCATTGAGAGAGCGGGCCGCCTCACCAACCTCCACTCAGACCCAACAAAACGGTCTTGATCGGCACCGACATGCGCGATGGTCAGGTCTATTTCCTCAACGACACGGTATACCTCAATGGTCACCCCGTGCGATGTGCCACGAGCCAGGACTACGTCCGCGTCCTTGGCCGCCATGCCCTTCCCCACCTCTTCCATCCCGTCGACTCCCGGCGCCTGTTCTCGGGCGCCCGCGCTGCGTGCCGGGCGCTCCGCGCCCCACGACTCCCCGCCCACTACCCCCTCGCCATGTATACTGCCAAGTGTCATGGGACGGTCAACTGGTTTACCAGTGTCCGCCCCCCCTCCTACGGGGCCCTGCGCGTGCTGGACGCCATGACCGCCTCGGCCATGCGCGCCACCGCTGGGTGGACCCTCTCCGCCTCTGCTCACTTCCTCCGTGAGGTCCCCGAAGGGGGAGTCGGTATACCCCCGGCACCGGTCGTTGGGTTTACTAACTTCTTCGGCGTCTACATCCGACACCTGAACCACCCCAACTCCCTGGTCTGCCGGTCCACGCGCCACGGACTCCTCACTGCCCTCTGGCGGTTCCATCCTTCCCAGCCCTGCCTCACCCCGGAGCTCGGGCTCCGGTGCACCGCACACCCCACGGACCACGATCTATTTGTTGCCCTGTGCCACCGGTGCGACATCGCCATCCACTTACCCCCTGACAGCCATCTGCCACACCACACCCCCCATGTGCTGGCCCTGTCGTCACCCGGACTCGAGGTCCAGGACACCCACGCGTGGATGCTTGCGGGCCATCGCAGTACAGAGGACGCGCGACGCAAGGGGTGGCCCCGGGCCTCGCCCCGCCCCACTCCGCCGGTCGGCACCGTCCCCCCGGTTAGACGCTGCCAAGCGGTGACTGCGACCGTCCCCACGTTCTCCTGGCTCCCTGAGAACTATGGGATCCTCCACGACGCGTCGTGGTGCCCGAAGACCCGGCGCTGCGGCGGGGCAGTGGCGGTGTTCTGCCCCGTCACCCTCCGGTACCAGGTGTACCCCGTCCCCATCCCCTTGAGGCTGGACAACGCCTACACGGCGGAGCTGTACACGGCATGGGTGGCCCTCACCGCCAAGGGGCCCTCAGCCGACCCTGCCATCGGCTTCCGATCCGGTGCGTGGCACTTCGCGGACTGCAAAGGGTACATCACGGCGCAGGAAGGGCGCCGCGAGCCGGAAGACTCGCTGCAGGGGGATCTCATAAGATCGTGTCGCGACATGGCCCACGGTCATGCCCCTCCCCATCACCTCTATTCCCATATCGCCGGCACCTGGCTCGATACCCTGCTGGACCGGGTGGACGAAGCGGCAGGGCAAGCTGCGGACACTTGCCCGGACGCCGTGGGATGGCTCGGCCCCCTACAGAAACCCCGCGTCTGCTTCTCCCACGCGGGCCTCCAGGTCCACGACGCCGTGCCCCACGCGCGCCGCGCCTTGCTCGCCTCCCACCACGCCTTCTCTGCGTCCCCCCCGCCACAACGCCTCCCCGACCTCAACGAGTACGCCAACATCGTCAGCCACGGTCTCATCACATGGGGGGACCACCTCACGGTCACCGGCATCCGCCTCTCCCTGTTCCCCCCAAGAGATACGTCCTGCCCCCTCTGCACCATGCCCGCCTCCGGGGACCATATCCTCTCGTGCCCGCTAGACCCGCTCATCCGCGCCCACTACCATCGGTGGCTTGCGGCCCGACTCTCTCAGAGGTGCCATGCCTGGCGCCACTGTGCGCCCACTGCTTGGGGCACCCTCGTCCTTTGGGGGGACGAGCCGTTCATACTGGCTGTGGATGGCTCCCCGGCCCACCACACCATCGCAACCTACACTGTTGGTCGTCTCGGAGCCATCTCCACGCCACACAGGGATGCCCTGCTGCACAGAGGTCTGCGTCCTGCGCGTCTCCGTCGCCTACTCTGCGATGTCGTTCTCACTACCGTTCTCCTACATAAGCGGCACGCGGTGCCCGTTCTACCTCTTGCCGACCACCTCTCTCCCCTACCGCGGGCCCCCGTTAACCAGTCCCTCGCCAACGACCCACCGCCAGAGTGGTATCACGTAGCCAACTGGGCCCCAACGCCCGGCTCGGGCAGGTGGCCGGCCTGGGACGTCCTCCTAGGACTCTGGCTATCAGGGGACCTCCTCCTGGCCCCTAAGGTGAAGTCCGTCATCTCCACCCGGAGCAAGCACAGTCCGTACCGCGTCCTGTATGTGTACAACGGGTCGAACCAGATTCCGCCGACCATGTGGCAGGAGATTGAGCAGAATCCCCATGACGTGATCATCTTGGACAGTCTCGGACGGCACGGGCTTGCCCCTCATCTCCCAGGTCGACGCCGCCTCTGGGCCATCCATTACGGTGGCAATGGACGGAGCCCGGAAGCCGGCCTCTGTGGAGATGTGATCCCCTCGTGGTGTGCCGCACTACATTCTGCGTTCTCGGCCATCCTCACTGCGGCTTCCCAAGGACCCCGCACGGTCTTTAAGGACATGCAGGTGGCCATGGGTCGGCCCGCCCCGTGGCCCTGTCCCCGCCCGTGACCCGTCCTCGACCTCACGCGCCCGGACCGCTCCGGTGCTGCGCGCAGTCGTGCCGGACCGCGCTCCTTGTCTGGCGGCGTTCTAAGTCGGAGGTGATGCCCCGGGAGACCCACATCTTCCGTGCACGTTGATCTTGGAACGCTTACTCGGGTGGATCCAGGACAGTTCGGAGCGGTTGGTGGCCGGGACCGGAGAGCAGATCGAGCCGTAGCGTTGTCGTACACTGACGTTGTGACCCAGACGGCCTGCTGGGAGGAGCGTTCTCAGGTGTGCGACGAGATTCGTCTTGCTCTAGCGGAGGTAAGACGGAGGACTCCCTCGGCAGAGCCTGCGTGGGGCCCCCGAGGGACGACGCCAAGGCTCACCGTACGTGGGACCGCGGCAGGCGCTCCTCCTCCTCCTCCTCCTCCTCATCGCCTCACACCCACCCCCATCGCCTCACACCCACCCTCATCGCCTCACACCCACCCTCATCGCCTCACACCCACCCCCATCGCCTCACACCCACCCTCATCGCCTCACACCCACCCTCATCGCCTCACACCCACCCCCATCGCCTCACACCCACCCTCATCGCCTCACACCCACTCCCATCGCCTCACACCCACCCTCATCGCCTCACACCCACCCTCATCGCCTCACACCCACCCTCATCGCCTCACACCCACCCTCATCGCCTCACACCCACCCCCATCGCCTCACACCCACCCTCATCGCCTCACACCCACCCCCATCGCCTCACACCCACCCTCATCGCCTCACACCCACCCTCATCGCCTCACACCCACCCTCATCGCCTCACACCCACCCTCATCGCCTCACACCCACCCCCATCGCCTCACACCCACCCTCATCGCCTCACACCCACCCTCATCGCCTCACACCCACCCCCATCGCCTCACACCCACCCTCATCGCCTCACACCCACCCTCATCGCCTCACACCCACCCTCATCGCCTCACACCCACCCTCATCGCCTCACACCCACCCTCATCGCCCCCTTCCCTCGGAGAGCACACAGTGACGGGGGTGTTTGAATGTCGCTTCGCGGTTGCGCTGTGAGGGAATTGTAGCGCGCTGGGCACACGCCGGGCAAAGTTTCAACATTCACTTTCCCACCTCCAACCGTTTGGGGGCATGTGTCTGTGTGGGATTTTCGAATCTAGCCTAGCACAATGGGATTTGGGCACTTATTTCAGTGCCCAGGAGAGCAAGTAATGATTCCAAGAGAGATTAATATTGTCATCACACTCCCTCGCCACTCCTGCTTCCAATTGTGCATGAATGACACGCTCGGTACGACGGGCGTACAGCATTGGGATGAATGGCTGGATGATTGGGATGCCCGGCGCGGCAACCGTTCCCTCTGTGCCCACCCGAACCCCTCATCGAACCCTTGAAGCCATTCAGCAGCGTTGCCCCTTCCGAAGGCGTTGGTCCTGCGCTGGAGCCCGTGACTCCGCACGAACCACCTGAAACCTGCGGCCGGGCGGCGCGCGGCACGCCCCCAGGCCCCGGGCGCAAGGCAGTCGAGGGCTGTTGAGGGTGCGCCCGCGACCGCTTGCACTGCCCCTGCGCTCTTGCAGGTGATCTGCCCCGTCAATGCCCCATGGCCGCCCCCGCCGGCGGGGGCTGGTGAGCAGGAGGAGGTGTGTGAGCCCTTTGAACCCGAGATCTTTGAGCCCATCCCCCCCAGAACGCGGACTTCCCCGTGTTGGCTGTCGGGGGTACCGTCATTTGAGCCCTTGTTGGGGGGGGGGGGGGGGGGGCAGCCAGGGTGCTCCCATGACGCCCCAGCCCGAGCCCCGAAAGAGAGCGTCGGTGAAATCCAGAAGGAACCATCTGTCATTGATGTCATTGGGACTGCCGAACATTGCTGCGCAGACGTACCAGGACGTGCATGTGTGGGGCGGTTCGTGATCTGCGTGTGGCCCCACCCCTCCCAACGAGGCTGCAAACCCGCCCACCCCCACCGTCGTGCTGCCAGAGGGTCGCACCAAGAGGCCTCCGTGAGATCTTGTGCGGTCCTCTGCTGGGGCCCCGTGCGAGCCCCCCCCTCCTTCCGGCCCCAAGGGACCCTGTGGTAGGATGCTGGTCAGGGGTTGTGGCCGACAAAACATGGCTGACATGGGACCAGGGATGTATTAGAACGGCTGACAACCATCGGAGGAGCTCCCCGCCCCCCCGCCCGCCCCCCTGGACCCCCCCCCTCCCTTCAGACCCCCTCCCCCCCCCCCTCCTCCCCTTTCTCTGTTTGAGGCAAAATTTTCTTCCGCGTCCTTGGCGCAAGAGGATTTAAGCTGAAAAAATTTTTCCGGCGCCTTCGGAGCCGGGGTCGGGGGGACTACAGGAAGAGGGGGGGTCCGGCCAAACCCCCCCCCCTCCCTCAACCCCCCCCCCCCCTCCCCTTCCTCTCTTCGAATACACCCCTGGTGGAGGGGGCAACGGATAGACTTCGCAGCTGCATCAATACTGATGACACCGGACGAGGCTCAAGTCGTAGTAATACGCATGTGGCGGTGCCGCGTACACACCACGTCTCTGGGCACGCGGAGCTGTAAGGGCCCGCACTGGGAGGGTGGGGCCCCACTGTGATGTCCATGGTGTCCTACCTTTTGCTGGAGATTCGTGCAAGCGGGATACCTGTGAAGTGCACAACACAACAAGGCAGCCCCCCGCCTTGCACTAACACGGCCACCCTGTGTTTCCGCACTTTGGGGCCTCTTTTTGGAACCATCGTTTTTGCGGTCCCAATCCAATCAAGAACGTGGTTTGTAGCTTGGTGCAGGCTGCAGGAAGGGTCAATATGGGTGTCAAAGTGTTGGTGTAGCTGCACTTTGACGTGCTCTTGTGTGCTGGGGTGTACGCCAGCGTGTTGCTTTGTATTGTCATGGTTTGATGGGGAGGGCTGGCAACATGTGTTCCGTGGCACATGCTGCGCGGTAACATGGGCTTTTCCAGACACGGCGACCCCGTGTTTCCGCACGTTTGCGTTGAACCAGAACCTGTCCGTGTTCGGACAAGGGGGGGGGGGTAAGGCACGCAGAGGAGTCAAATCACAAGAATGAGCTCTGAAAGAGCACGAACTGCCGGACATTGCTGCGTATGCACACCAGGACGTGCATGTGTGTGTGGAGCGCTTGTTGACCCCCCCCCCCCGCCCGCCCGGAAACGAGGAAGGTAAGGATAGGCCAGCGAGGGAGAGGGAGGTCATAGGGAGGTGAGAGGCCGATGGGCGCTGCCGCCTACGGAGGGAGAGGGTTCAGGGAAAGGGCAAGCGTAAGTTGGGAGAGGCGCCGCCAGCTGCAGACAGCAATACAACCAGGCGTCATGCCAACCACCCCCCCCAAAAAAACTGTGTAGGGGAACTCAAGGCAACATTCGGTACACCGGCAAACCCGCCAGAGATCCGTTAGTCACGGAGACCGCCAACGGGACAGTCTGGCTGACACCCAGCGACTTGTGAACGGAACACGGCCTGTGGATGGGCTGCAATCCGCCCACTTGTGCCAGAAGCGGTCCAAAGCGCACCCAAAGCACCTGCAAAAAGTGCTGATCCGCAGCTCCCAATCACAACCGCAGGGAGACGCTTTGTAGAAGAGTGTTCCACAGCGGCTCTTGGGGACTTGGGCTGTGCGAGAAACTGAGGGGCCGGAACGATAAGCAGTGTTGGTTTTTGAACCGTTCCGGGATGCGCCCTGTGCCAATCAAACCGCAGCCGCCAAGGGGCAGTTGGGTGTATGCCCGGAGTCCGGGGTAATGTGTGTTCTGTTTTCCACCGCACCCGAACCGCTCACTGCAGGTGCTCAGGCACATCTGCCAGGCGCTGCCTTGGAAACGATACAACGTCTACATTGCGTCGGCGAGGTATCTTTGCCAGCCTCTGGGGATAGGGTGAGGGCGGGGGTGATGAGACGTATGGCCTGGCATCACAGTGGGCCAAGGGTGAGCGGTAGGGCGGCATGAAGTCAGCAGGAATGTGACTGGATGTGAAGCAGTGCACCGCAAGCAGTAGGCAGCAGCAGTACAAGGGGGGGGGGATTGGCAGGGGAAATTTTTCGTTTTTCAGATTGGTGCCGAAGTCCCACCCCGAAATTGTGTGGGTGATGTGGGTCGGTGGCTAACATTTGTTTTCTGTTGAGAGGCACTGGTGCCCGTGTTATTGCGTGAAAGGATGCATGAGTAGGACTAGGGTGCGTGCACGGCATGTTGTCGCACTACAGGCCCATGGATCAGTGTGTGGCGCGTGTTAGCGAACCCACACCAAAAAGGCTGCTGTTGTTGGTGACCATTTGGCATAAGTGGCCCCCAAAGGCAAAGGCAGAGGCAGAAAATGTGCTTCATACACCGCGAAACCCCGGCAATCTGTTGGCAGTCAAAGCAGTGCAATCGGTAGTTTGGGCACTACTCGCCATGCGGCGAACGGTGTGGACCTGAGTCACACCGCGTCCTCAAGTGGGCAACCCCCCCTCGATATGGAGAGCTCACCCTGGGCCTTGCCCTGTCCTTTCGTGACGGCTGATTTGGCGTGCGCTGTTCCCCAAAATTTGGGTCTACGACATTTCCTACAACTGTACACAAGGCACCAAAATTTGGGAGTCGCCGAAATTTCCCCCCGCCAAACCCCCCCCCCCCCCCTTCTGTAGGCAGCCCCGTAGGCGGCAAGTGGGGGTGCTTTTCCTGCGATGCGCAGTTTGGGTAATTATCCTGGAATACAAGCAATATTGTGGTACATACACACATCGATTTTTATGTAACGTATACCCCTATACACCCTTTTTCCCCTATTTTTGTTACTATTCTTACCTTTTTCGGCCTATTCCCCCCACAAAAGGTGCCTTTGTGGACCGTCCCCAATATGGAATTGGCCGTGTATGAGCTTTGAGGATTTCGATCCCCGCGCTTGGCGTTGGGGACCCCCGAAAATGCAGGGGTGACGTAGCATTTCTGCCCTCTTTTGGGCCCCTTGAGTTGGGGTTAGGTACTCTCAATCCCTTTCAATGTGGTTTGTGCCGTGAGCCCTGCACGAAGTTGGGGATGAATTGGGAAGAGCGTATCTTGCGACTCCATTGGATGGTCCATGCCGTGGTTCACATCCAACAATTCATGAACAAGCGCAATGTTAAGTATCAATCCTACGGTCCATGGGGCCATTTCCCCAAGCGGATGTTCGGGACAAAACCTTGGGGCTCTGCTACTTCTGACCGAGGGGTTGGCGTCCCTCCTCCTTAACCACAGTAGAAGGGTGGGATTCCCCACCACGCTTTGCACGTTGAGCCGGGGCCGTAGTCTCTCACTTTGTAGAGAGCGATGGTGTCAACAAATCAACGTGCACAGAACTTTTTTGTTCTCGTGTATATTTCTTGACAATGTACACTAAAGCTAATTACCCTTACCCTGCGGCGCGCCCGTGGCGCGCAGTAAGCGCTCCCAGTAGCATGGCACGCAAGCAGGCATCAAACAAATCTGCCAGGGCTGGACCGCCCCTCCACTGTAGGGGCCGGCATTACGAAAGTGGGGGGACACAAGAGAAAAGAAAGGGCAGACACTCTACGGTGCTGTGCTGGTTTTCGTTGTCCGCTGGCTTGCAGTTTGCACCAATACTCTCTGCTTCACTCTGCTCACCATTGCCCTTCCCTTGCATACCGCACAATCTGACTGAGCGACTCCCCCTCTCAACATGAGCCGCGGCCTGGGTGGCCTATGTCCGAAATGGTGACACCTTTTTGCGTTCTCAGGTAGCAATGCCCCCCCCCCCTGGGGGGGATATATACGTGTGCTCCACATGAAGCCACTCCGGATGCAAGCTGTGCCCCCCCCCCCCCCCCCGCGCAGCACTAACACACAGTGACACGCATTCAGAGCATCCCAACCCACCCACAAGTGGGACGGTGCCCCATTCAGACTTTAGGCAAATGGTGGGCGGCACCGGGCGCCCACTGTGCGGCAGTTCAGCACATGGAAGTACTCAGCAGGTGGGGCGTAGTGTGGGGACTGCCGAACTGGGCCGAAAGGTACCTGCGGGGGTGCCGACTTGTGAAGTGGTGGTTTTGTGGGATGGACACAGAGTGGCGCCACGTTTGTACCTTGCACGGCACTGCCGCCACCACTGGGTAAGGGGTTGTCACCACCTGCAGAGGAAGGGGGCAGCACGGGAGGGGATGCCTCACAACACCACACCTGCTCCAGCGCCTGCCCAACATTCACCCGCAGTCCGTTTCCCTGTGGGGCTGGAGGAAGAAGATGGGGGCATGGTGCAGGATTTCCCCCTGTTCCAGGGAGCCATGGCCGCACATCTTCCCAAGTAACATACCCCTCCATCCCGCCCCCCCCCCCCCCCCCTGCAACAGCAACGCCCTTGTGAACAGCAGGTGTTGTTTCCGGAACTCTTGGAACCATGTGCTTTTTGCCCTTTATGAATATGCCTCCCTGTCAGAGCAACGGTCGGTGTTGTTTCCGTCAGGTTTTGGGTATTTGGTGTTGCTTTTGCAAGGGGGGGGGGGCTTCTCCGCCCCCATACGAACAGAAGGCATGTGCATGCATTACCGCGCGTGGGTCTCTCATTGGCATGTTGCCCACGTGCGCGCGCCCGGCGCATCAGACATATTTCCAAGACTCGTTTTTTTGATGTTGTGACCACGTAATGATCAAATTCCGCATCTACCGCATGATTGACACCTCTGGGTGCGTTTTTGCCCCTTTTGCAGATTGGGTGCCAGGGGATGGGAGGCGGGGCACGATGGCCTTTAGCAGCCCTCGGCCTCCAAGGTTCAAAAGAGTGATAACAAACACCGCATCGGCGCCAATCCTACGAGGCGATCCTCTCTCTGATGTGTTTCCTGCTGCCGGCCACAAGGCACTTGATTTCAGACACGACCACTCCCATCCGCTGCATTCAGGTCCCATGAGCAAATCATTGCCAAGTCAGGGAAAGGCAACCCGGCGGTGCAGGCCGTCATCTGTCACGTGATGTCAACTCTTGCCGTTTCGTGAGCGCATGGGCTTCGTTGTTGTATGAGCGGACGTTGAGGCATTCTCGTGGCCGACTCCTTGCTGCCCAGCGTACTGGTCGTGGTGCTGGTGGATGGATGGCAGGGACGCATTAGAATAAAACTTTTTTAAGGAGGAGGTAACCCAGGTCCAGACCACCCCCCAGCCTCCCAAGTCGTCTGAAAGAATTCATCTCAGTGCCTTCGGCGCCACTGTTTTGTGTGTTTCGTGGACAATTTTTGACGACCAAAAATTTTTCGGCGCCTTCGGTGCCCAGAACTGTCGGTCTTCAGTTGGCGAGCAGGAGGGTCAACCCCCCCCCCCCCCCCATTCCGACCCCCCACCCGCACCCCCCTCCTCCCGCCGTAATGCGTCCCTGTGTTCCGTTGGTGCGAAGTGCCCTTGGTTGAAAGTCGGCACGAACTTCCCTCTCTACCGCCCTCCCCCCCACCATACCCCCCCTACCCACTCCCTCCACCCCCAATACCTCCTGACCCTGACCCCCATAGCCCCCCCCCCCCCCGACACACACATACCTCGAAGGTATGGAGTGGCTGGCGGCTGGTGGCAAGTGGTGGCAAGTTGCAGGCCCAGAGGATGGCGGATCTTGCTGCGAATCCCGATTCGAACTCGCATCATGTGGGACAAACGTGCATTCATCGGTTCGATACCCCCTCCCCCGCTGCCACCCATAAACCTCGAAAAACCGTTTTACAACTCCCCTCCCCCTGCTGGCGCTGCTTCCCTGTTCACTTTGTGTCTCTTCCCCCTGGGACAGCCCCCTGCACCCAACCAAACCCATGAACACGCTGCGAAACGCTACCACCCCCCATGAGGAGCCAGAACCCGTCCACTCCCACCGGAACAGGCCCACAAAGTGCCTGAACAAACAAAACAGACCAGCAACATGTTCCACACCCAGTCCAGCCCATGCAGGTCAGCATTCTGTCCATGCCCCCCCCCCCCCCCCACTCCACTCGATGCCCCCAAAGAATTTGTTCTGCAAGTCTTCAGGTTCTTGCCACGGTGTGGCAGTGCCCGCGCTTCTGTGCGATGTGTCTTGAACAGTCGGCCATTGTACGTACAGACTGGGCTCTTTCAGAAGCAGCTTGCGGCACACGGCTGTGACAACCCACTCAGTGTTATTGCCATCTGTTGAACACGATGGCTGGTTGCCCGTGTAGCACATGTCGCACAGCCATTCCTGCTTAGACGGCCTCGGTATTGCAGAAAGGCGAGAAGCGAATGCAAAGTGGTGCATTTGTGGTTCAGCAATGGGTGCCTCCCCATCCAGAATGGACTCCAACAAACTGGTGCTCACCGAAAGACACAAAACTTTCTTGCCACCAAAGGCAAAGGAAACTTCAGAGGGGCCCAATATATATCAAACCGGATGTCATCACATCAACAAGACACGCCCTGGCGGTTGAAGAACTTCCCACTGGAACCCCAGGCAGGGCATCTGTCCTGTTACCTGGCTCGTGCAGAATGGTGTCTGTGCAGCCCTTGGAGTGTTGTGAGAGTTGGAGTGTCGTTTGAGTGTTTTGATCATTCAGCAAATTTGGCCCCAGAAAAACCGTGAGGGGTACCTGGATTCGGACCCTGACCCCCCCCCCCCCCCAGCCCCCTTGGAGTGGCCAACACAAAAAGGTCCGGACCACATTTTGTCCCAACCTGCCGCCAAAGGCACCGGAATATTTTTTGAGCATACGACGGGGCGGGAGTGAAAATTTGTTTTCACCCGATTTGTGTACACTCCGAATGCTTAGAATTTTATGGGGAAGTGAAATGCGCATGAAGACATGAAAATTGTTTTGATCCCTGACCTCACCCCCCCACCCACCCCAAAACCTGGCTGCTGGAATCAGACTCACCCATGGGGTAACAAAATTTTTCGAAAAAAACAGTTTTTGCCCCACATACGTGTGTTCAAAATAATCAGCACAACGAGGGGATCGTTTTGAGGTATGCATGTTGGGCTATGTCGGGGTACCTGGGACCCTGCCCCGCGCCGAACGCCCCCTGTTCCCCAAGCCCCCACCCCAACGCACCCCAGCCCCACAGGGCCCACAAGTTTAGGGCCCTATGGGTAGGGTGAGGCAGGGGCATCTAGTGGCAAGCATGCGACCCTATGCAAGTCAAAAAGGTGAGGGGGCAGTTGGGGTCAGGGTCTGAGTCCGAGTACCCCCCATGAGAAAAATTGATGACGAAAGGTACAAGGACTTACACATGCAGGGAAGAGGCAGCAACGGACATCATGGAGGCCACTCAGCCGCCCCGTATGCATCTGTTCAAGGCTTGTTAACCCTTAAGTTATGGTTGCATCTTTGCACGAGTAAATGGATCATGTTGGCGCATCGACGGGCTACAGATTGCAATGCCCATTTGTGCCAAAGCCAAACCCCCTTCCCCGCACTGTTCCACCTTCATGGGTCACCCCCCCCCCCACCTGTCCCCCTTTGTGCCAATAGCCCCCCCCCCCCGTCCCCCCCCGCTTCCACTGCCCCCCTCCCCCTGGTCACAATCGCATTCTCATTATGTGGTATGAGTCAGAGCAGGGCTCAAGGTAGGCAGTCTTCCTTCGATCCTTGTCATCTCATGGACACAAATATGTGCATGGTGCCAAGCTAGGGCCATAAACACATGGCAAAAAAAACACGAAAAGGACCACTCCACCAGGAATATCATCCACGTCTGTTTTTTGTTCCTCATATTTGCTGAATCGTTCACAGAGTCTTAGGAGAACTTGGGACTGCACGGTTAGCCGCAAGAACATAGGCTGCGTCAAAGCACCGTCACATTTGGGGCAGACATATGTCGATAGTGCTCCAAGTGCCAACAAGCTCGAGGAAGGTGAGCGGAAAGGTAGGTAGCCAAAGTAACAAAAATTACTGGGTTTGTGAAAAAGTCTCATGAGGTTGCTTTCAAAATCGAAACGCCATGTGGGTTGTCCGAAGATGTGGGTGTGGTGGCCAAGGGGAATGGGCGTGGGGTGGAAGTTGGCAGGGATAGGGTGGAATGAGTCCAGCCGGGGGGGGGGGGGGGTGGGGGGCAATACCTGCCAGCGACCCGATCACGTTGTACCTGGCACTAGCATACAGAAGGGACTAAGAATGGGGAAAGTGGTGCAACATGAGTGTTTGTGCTCTTTTAGTAGTAGTCACGCTGGAATGGTGCCCAATGAGTTAATGCGTCAAGGCTGGAGTTTGCCTGTCAGAACAAGTGAAGGGAAAAAGGGCAATGGGGTGGAAACAAATGTTCATGGTCATCTACATGCCTCGAAGAAGTAACAAAACCATCCAGAAGCCTCCAAGAAATAATATCAACTAATCAAAAGCCTTTGGGAGGTACTAGCAAGCATCCAAAAACCTTCCAAGAAGGAACAACAACCATCCAGAAGCATCTAGGAAGTAAAAAGGAAGAAGTAACAGCAACCATCCAGATGCCCAGATGCCTCCACGAAGTGCGGCACTGTACTGCACTATTTAGTGTGACCATACCCCTGGTGCAAAGTTAAGCGCGTTAATATGAATCCACGCAAATATGAGCCACCAGGGTCCGTCTGCATCGTTGTTCACCCCCCCCCCCCCCACCTTTGTATCGGCTCCTGGTATCCCGGGCAACTATAAGTCTTGCCAAGGGAATCAAAACAGAATCTCACTTGCATTCCACGTATGGCCTAGCCGCAGAGCCTCAGTGCAGGATCTATTCAGAGCTTGTGGCTGTGGGTAAGAAGCCCTCCCTACCAATGCATATCAAGCGTGGCACTAGAAAAATAATGGTGGCCATCTAAAAGCCTCTGAAAGGTACCAACAACCATCTAGAAACCTTCTAGGAAGTAATACTAATCCAAACACCTCCAAGAAGTAATAGCAACC
Organism: Eutreptiella sp. 'Long Island Sound 2002'; assembly: GCA_964036045.1. NCBI lineage: Eukaryota > Euglenozoa > Euglenophyceae > Eutreptiales > Eutreptiaceae > Eutreptiella > Eutreptiella sp. 'Long Island Sound 2002'. The sequence goes on along the minus strand of OZ038380.1, from coordinate 186,128,584 downwards.
ATCCAAAAGCCCCCAAGAAATAACAATAATAATCCACGAACCACTAGGAAATCTGCAGTTTTGTGGTAGAATTCAACAGCTTACTTTCAGCGTTTTGTGTACACCACATGGGCTAAAATATTGTATTTTCTGCTGCCCTTGCAGCCCCCTCTCTCCAGCAAGGGGACGTGGGGGGCGTCCTTGAGGAGAAAAAAGCCCCCCAAAGGGGAACATGCTGGGAAGAGACTCCACCCACAGTTGTCTGCAACCACTGCAGAGATGTATGCCCCGTTGGTGCACCGTAGTGCAATGCCCTGGTACACCCCCTTATGATGTAGACTGATAGCAGACCATAACAGCACCCAATCTTGGTCTCACCAGTGCTGAGAAGGGGGCTGGGGGATGGAGGTTTGGTGGACCAAAGCCAGCGGGAGGGCAGAACGGAATTGAAGATTTGTTCAGTTTTGCACTTTTTCGACTTGGAAAATATGATGTACAACAATTTTGCCAACACATTCAATGGAAAACGACCATTCTTGTGGTGCAAGGGGGATGTGCACAGGTTGGTGGAAGCAGACATGGAAGGCTGTCAGAAAGTAGGTTGTTGTTCAGAATTCCTGCATAGTATCCCTTGCATATTGTGGTACCTGCCGGCTGTGAGCAACACCGAATGGGTATCAAAGGGGAGAATGCAACAATATACTCAAGTAGCCCATTTTCGGTCGTGCTGGGGAGCTGCATGTGAGACCTGGGCATCCTCCGTGCTTCCATTCCCGCCGACACCTCTTAAAATGCGGCTTCACAACACAACTGTTCCGACGTCATTCCCAGGCTGAAGTTGTTTTCAGAATCTTATGGGCATCTTTCATCAAAAATTTGGGATATGACAACCGCCCCCCCCCACCACCTGGCCGCCCTCGGGGCCCAAGCCTATCTGGGGATGAACTTGCACACATTGTTGAAGGGGGTAGGGGCTGTCCCCCGAGTCTGTTCAGTGCCCAGAGCAGGGCGTAAATCGGTGGAGAGACCAGTGGCAGTGGCAGAGAGGACACAGTGGCCTACTGAATCCTGCATCGGCATGGCGCTGGTGCCTGTCCGACATGATAAGCCACATCCCTGGGAGGTGAAAGGGTACCGTGACCCGCACGCTGCCATGTGCTGCCTCCCTCACCCTTACCCTACGGCTGAAGGGGCATGCCACGGCATGCATTGGGTGGGAAGGCACAAGCAGTCTGAGTGGTACAGTACGGTCCCCAACATGGTTCCGGGCCATGTCTTCTCTCCCTATAGCTTGTTAATATGCAAGTTCCAAGAGTACACGCAACATAGCCCACCCACTGCCCAGCCTGTGCCCTCGATGCAGCCCTGTATTGTCCCCTTAGATCCCTTGTGTCCCCCTTGTTTGCCTCCGTGTCCCCTTGTAGGGGATTCAACATGTAGCTGCACTCCCAGATACGCCCTCCAGGCACTCCATGCACTAGTCAATCTGGATCCCGCTGTCAAGCCGTGTGTGTAGGGGGGGGGGGGGTTCCAGTACCATTGATACTTTTTTTTTATCCGAACCCGCCCGGATGGCACACACACCAGCACCAGGCAAACTGCAGTGAACAGAACAAATGAGGTATGACCCCAAGGCAAACGCTTGGAATGATGGGACACTCACTGGAGACGGTCTGCCTTCCTCCCTAAAGCCAAAAGGTGGTGGCCATCAGACCTGCCGCCGCTGGGGTGCAAACGTCTGAAGGTTGAGCACTCTGAGCGTTAAGGATTCAGTCCCCTCAATGCCAATACGCACTGCCACTGTGTCAGTTGAGGGATAGCATCTGACAATTTGCGATCAGCCCCGTACTGAGCACCTGATTCTCTTTCTGCTGAAATTACCCTTTGCTGTTTCGGCCCTTCAAGCAAAGCACAAAATGACGGCTTTTGTTGAATTGCTTGGCGAGGACCTCGTCTGTGGCACTGAAACAGTGAATACTGCAGATGCTCTTCAGGGCAAAGTCGTGGGCCTTTACTTCAGCGCCCATTGGTGCCCCCCGTGCAGGGAATTCACTCCAAAGTTGGCGGAGTGGTACAACAAATCGCTTCAAGCGCAGGTCCCGTTCGTGTGCCGTGTCGTCGTTGTGTGGCCACCAGCGAGCAGCAGTCCCGGGTCCGGAATTCGGGCCACCATGCCCTTTTCCTGTGCCCCGCTGCGCTGGGGTTGCGCGTCCTGTGCGCGTTCAAGTCGCCTCCAGCCCCGTTGCCTGGGGCCTGCTTGCTTTGCCCCGGTAGCCCCATAGCGCTACAGGGGCCTGTGACGGTGGCACGCGCTGTCCTGGGTTATGCATATGTCCAAGGTGACCACCGTCAGGCAGCGGGGTCTTTTACCAACGAGATTTTGTTTATTTCCACTGAGGACCACCAACCGCCGGCGGTCAAGGGTCATGTTTATTAAGACCTGACCTTCACCCGCGGTCGGTCTTCTCTTCACCTGCAACACACTCCAGACGGAGGCAACGGTTGAGTGTCAAATGAATTTTCTGTTTTTCTCATGTGATGCCCTTCAGCCATGTCTTTGGGGGACGCCTAGCCGTTGGCACCACCTTAAGGCACTTTTAGGTGGTGCTTGCACCGAGGCCCCATATATTTACATGCGGAGAAGCATACAGAAGGGGGGTGAATTTCGTGGGAAGATCCCGTCTTTAAGGAAGGTGGTGAAATTTTCCCCTGCCGAAATTGAGGGGTGTCGGCAGTGCAGTGCAGGGGGTGTTGTGATGCAAGTGGGGTCCGCCCTTCATCGTGGGGGACCTAATCTTCGTATTGTGTGGGTACCCGTTCATCTCCTCTCCTGCTTTCATGTACCATCGCTTGCACGGGAGAGGTCAGGGACTTTTGCGACTTTTGATGTCCTTCGATTGACGTCCAACGTTTTTTTTTCTGCACATCCAGGCAGCGTTACCTTCAATAAATTTGTGTTCCACACTGTCTGCCTCACAGATGACAGTCTGCATTTGTTTATATACATTTTTGGGCAAGTGTTCGGAACAGCATGTTCTTCCCGATGCAATGCTGCTTTCACTGGCAATTTGATTTGCACGTTTTGAACGCAGCATGGGTTTGTGTGTTAGGGTGTGTTAGGGGTTTTTCCCCCCCAAAACCCCACATATGTGTGTTCAAAAGGATCAGCGCGACGAGGGGATCATTTTGAGGGATGCATGTTGGGGCACCCGGGACCCCCCCACTGGGCGCCCCAAACCACGCCAAGCCCCCCCCCCCCCCGGCGCCCAAAAAGTTCAGGATGGGGGGTTGGGGTCAGGATTTGAGTCTGAACGCCCCCCGTGTCCAGCACCGTGCATCTGCTTAGGGTATGGAGGTGGTCCTTGTCAGTTCCGATGGGGATGAGGCCGCTTTTGAGGACCACCTCTCCGAACAGCCGTGGAAGGCGCTGCCCTTCGCAGACCGCGACCGGAAGGCGGCGCTGTGCCGGCAATTCCACGTGCAGGGCCTCCCAGCGCTGGTGGTCCTGGACGCGGACGGCTCCACCATCACGAAGGGGGGCCGGGACGCTGTGTCTGCGGATCCCACTGGGGAGGACTTCCCGTGGAAACCACTGCCTTTCTCTGCGGTCCTTCGGAAGTCGTTCGTCGGCGAGGGTGGGGCCGCGCTGGACAGAAGTGCTGTGGACGGCAAGGCACTCGGGTTGTACTTCTCCGCCCGATCGTGCCCCCGGTGCCGGGAGTTCACCCCAAAGCTGGCGCAATGGTACCGCAACGTCCGAGCGAAGTTGCCCGGTTTCGAGATTGTGTTTGTCTCCAGCGACCGCGACCAGAGCGCTTTCGAGGAATCGTTTGCGGAAATGCCCTGGATCGCGCTGCCGTACGCTGAGCGTAAGCGCAGGGAAGGGCTGAGCACCTTCTGCGGTGTGCGGAGCATCCCGGCCTTTGCCATCGTTGATCAGGATGGCAGCATCATCACGACCACCGGGCTGTGGATCCCGGAGAATGACCCGGAGGGGGAGCAGTTTCCGTGGTCCCCAAAGCCTGTCAAAGACTTGGCCTTGGAAGCAGCCAGTGTCAATGACGCCCCGTCGTTGATCGTGCTGATGGAGGAGGCTGATGCGGAGACGCAGAATGCCATCGGTGCCGCCCTGGAGCCTGTTGCCAGGGAATATCAGGACAAGGCCAAGGCCTTGGGTGAAGCGGAGGTCCTGTTTTTCGCTGCGGGTCCCGCAGCTGAGGACATTGGAGCGCACGTCCGGGCCTTGACCAAGACGTCCGCTCCCCCCAGAAAACACGAGCATGGCCTGGAAGAGTGCGAGGCGACTGGGAATGCGTGCGATGGCTGTGGGGACCCGATAACCAGCAGAACGTTCCGGTGCAATGATTGCGATTTCGACTTCTGTGCCAAGTGCAACTCCGAGGCAGAGGAGTCCCCTTCCAAACCCATCACTGCAGTGCTCTTGGATCTGCCCGATGAGGGTGGGTATTACCGACTGAGCCAGATGGACCCGAAGAGCACCGAAAGCATCCGCGAATGTTTGTACAAATACAAGGCCCACAGTCTGCAGCGGCAGCAGGCCTATTCTCTTTGTTGAATGCCTGAGGCTCTTCCCTTCACTTTGTGAGAGGGAAGCCACCTCCGTGAGAATCATGGCTCAGCGAGGGTTCAAGGGGGCCTCGCCAGCGTCCAACTATGGTCTTTCCTGCCCACCACGCCCGCCATTGTAGTCCCATGTGTAGCGCATCGAGAGCAGTTCTACCGCATGCTACTGGCTTGGGATCCTGTCCGCTTCGCTCTCAAGGCTCTTGCGGGTGCGCTTGATTGCATATTGCTCGAACTACCAGTGCTTTAGCTTCGGTAGGATGGTGTACCCAAACGATGGCTTGGGCTTGAACATGTTGGGGACTGGCAGGCACACGCCTTGTGCGCATGCCGTGGGCGGCGCACCGGGGGAGCGTAATGCCCATGTGCACCACACGCAGAGATGGAGTAATTGGGCCTCACGCACGTGGCAGCGTGGGAGGCAGGTTGCGGACGACCAGGACAAAATGTGGAGCACGCACACGCAACCGCGGCGAGGCATGTGGTGGACAACCTGGATGCGGAGGGGAGTGGGCAGCAAAAACCGTAAACCAACCCCCACAACAACCAGCACAACCCGCAGTGCGCCAACTGCTGGGCTCCGCTAATGCGAAAACAACACCAGCAGGAACACAGGCCGTCAGAACGCAGCAACCTGACACAGCATGCGAAGGGAAGAACGGGTGACTATCCAGGGCCCTGTAAAGAACCAGCAACCCGACGGAATGTCACACAGGGGGGGGCGGGAAGCAGTGCGGACAGCTACAGCAATCGGACCTTGTGGTTTTACTTTTATTCAAGGTTTTTGATGGAGAACATGTTGATATGAGACTCACACCATCACTAGTCAGATAGCAAAGTAACCGGATGTATCACAGCCATAGACTATCAACCCCAAACCTTTCCCAAATCGAGTCTCATTATGTCCACAGATGTAGTTGAGACCTCTGCTTGCTGCCAAAATGGTTATCTCTGCAATTTCTGATGCACCCATCAGAATTGGGACAACTCCCTCTTTCAAGTGACGCAGGCTGACCGCTTTGAGGGTCATTTGGGAATGGTTTGCAAAATCACCTCGAAGAGAGGTTGTTAGATCAAGCGCAGGCGCCGGCGTCGTATACCCCCCTTTTTTGGGGTCATTCGCGTAGCATACCCCAAGGCATGATATTTGATGTCCAACCCCTTGTAAAATCATTATTTTGCCCAATAAGACCATCCCCCAATGGATTTTTGGATTCTGAGGCCTCTATCCCCTAAAACTGGATATCACTTTTTTGAGGGGGGGGTGGGGGGGTGGGGGGGGGGGTCAAAAGTTTTCGCTGAGAAGGCTCCAAGCAGTGGGGAAGGTGGAGGTTGGCGTACAACTGCTGGTCGAATGGTAACGCAGCAGGGTGCGGTGCCAAGAGTCGTTGGTTCGAACCCCGGGCTGGGTGCACTTTTGGCGCCGCCGCCGCCGGCACTTTTGGCGGCGGCGGCGGCATATTTACCTCACCAGGGTTTGAACCGCCGACCAAAAAGTCCGCAACTTGCTGCATTACCATTCGACCACTGCTTGAGTACCAGGAGAATTGCTCCCCACTGCTTGCTGCTGTGTCTGCCACTGACAAAAAACCCAAACTGTGTGTTTCTGTCTGACTGACTGCTGGCCTAGCTCAGGGACTGCTTGGCTGACTGTCAACCTCTCTTCGAGGTGCACTGCCGAAGGCAATAGAATCACCTGGCAGAGGTTGTTAGATCAAAGCCAGGCAGGCGTATATAGGGGAAAACGCCACATACCCCCCCATTTTGGCCTTTTTGGGCCTATTCGCGTACCCTACCCCAAGGGGTTGAATTGTTAGTTTAACCCCTTGTAAAATCGTTATTTTGTCCAATAAACGCATCCCCCAATGAGTTTTTGGTCCGGACCCCCCCAGACCCCCCCCACTTGAAACCCACTTTTGAGGTTTTGAGGTTTTGAGGGAGGGGGGGGGGGGGGGGGTGGGGGGGGGGTCAAAAATGTCGAAAAAAATGACCCCCCCTTTTTTTGGGTCGAAAATCATGAATCTTTTGGTTTTTTTCGATTTTGAGCCGAAAAAGTGTTTCCGGGTCCCGACTCCATAGGGTTTGTATGGGGCGGAGTGGGACGAGTGCAGTTTATGCACTTTTTGGCCATTTTTGCTATGTTGGCTGTTTTGGCGACCTCGGTGACCCCGTGGTACCCACTTTGACGGGGGCAAGTGGGGATGTTGTGACAAGATATGCCTACTAGGATACGAAAGGACGTTTTTTGCAGTCTCTAGCCTTGCTCAGGGCCGTTCACAACCCGTGCCAAAGACGCGAAATGACTGTTTCCACCAATAATGGCCTAGTGAATGGGCCGGTACACAACCTGCTTATGCAGTTTTTCACCCCGGGCAGCTCAAAAATCGAAGTTTTCGAAACCTGTTTTTTTGATATTGTGACCACCTAAAATGACCATCCAAGGTATGTAAAGCATGTTTTAGGCTGTATTTACGTGTTTTTCACCCTATTTGGGTATTAGGTCGGGGGGTGGGGGGGCTCCCAAGGGATTGGTACACAACCTGCTTATGCAGTTTTTCACCCTGGGCAGCTCAAAAATGAAAGCTTTTGAAATCTGTTTTTTTGATATTGTGACCACCTAAAATGACCATTCAAGGTATGTAAAGCATGTTTTAGGCCGTACGTACATATTTTTCACCCTATTTGGGTATTAGGTCCGGGGGGGTGGGGGGGCTGCCAAGGGATTGGTATACAACCTGCTAATGCAGTTTTTCACCCTAGGCTGCTCAAAAATGAAAGTTTTTGAAACTTGTTTTTTTGATACCGTGATCACACAAAATGATCATCCAAGGTATGTAAAGCATGTTGTAGCCCGTATTTATGTAGTTTCCACCCTATTTTGGGTGTGTGTTGCTCGGGGTGGATTCTATGCGAGGTGGACTTGCCGAAGGCAATAGAATTTGTGTAAGGACACGGAAATCTGAGCCTGCAAATTGCATTTCATCAAACTTGCACACATCGATGGGTGCTACTATTGAATTTTGTGCACCTCTGGGAATATCATTGCCTTAAGACGAGGCCAATCTTCTGCTCGGGCCAAAACCGAACACCTGGGACAGTTGTACAGTTTTTGACCAAGATATTGTTGCTGCTTGCTGCTTGATGCTTGATGCTTACTGCTGCTGCAATCCTCTGTCTCACCCTAGTACCCAAGAAGATTTACAAATGTGGACCCCCCCCAATTGTGGACAAAGATACCCACCCGGGAGAGTTTTGATACAAGACCTGTGGTACACCCCCCCCCCCCCAGCTGTAGGTTCAAAACAAAAACCCTTTGGGGTAAAACTGCCCCACCACCACCACTGCAACCCCACTTTGTGGACAACCCTCCGCTGTGGACGAAAAGCAACAGAGCGGTATGTAATCTGAAGTTTGATGCACTCTAGCCCTACCCTAACCCTAACCCTAACCTGAAGTTTTGTTGTGTGCACGCACTGGTTTGTGTTTAGTGTGTTTGTTTTCCTACGTGTGGTCTGACGGCCCGCCTACGCACCCGACACATACATGATGCTGATTTTACAACAACAACAACAACAGCAACAGCAGCAGCAACAACAACTGTAACCAGTTCGTGCGAAGCACAGGGCTGAAGTACCACCGCAGGGATGACCTTTTGCATGATACCACTATACATTCAATAGCCTACCTTACCTTACCTTACTTTGCACTGGTGCTGATTCTATTTCGCTCGACGAACTGCAGACCCATCAGGGATGTTGTGATGTATTTTTGCGTGTTAGCTTGTGTTTGCTCTACAAAACCACAAATGAACTTTTCGTCGAAGAATGTAGCAATGCTTGACTTGTATTTTGCAAGGCATACATGAAAATTTGGAATGTAGAATGGGGCCAACAGTGGCAGGGAATACCAACCAGCTGCCTCCGCAAACCACATGTGCACAATTTGCAATGCGGAGTTTATGGCTGGGAGAGCATGGGGCGCGCACTGGATTTGTACTACCAGCAATATGTCCGCACTACACCACAATAAGAAATGAACAACAAGCAAGAGAAATTTCAACATTGCTTGAACTGTATTCAGCAAGGCGCAAATGAAAATGTGGAATGCAATTCAGACCGGGGCCAACAGCGGTAGTGAATACTAGCCCGCCGCCCCACAAAGCACCTGCGCACAATTTGCAGTGCGGAGCTTTTGACGGAAAAGCATGGGCAACAAACCGGTTGTGCGATAATAGCAATCTTTTTGCACTCGACGCCAATAGGCAATAAGCGCAAAAGTAATACCATTATTGGTTGAGGTGTATTTAGCAAGGTGCACATGAAAATCTGGAATGTAGGGCAGACTGGGACCGGGGCCGAAAGTGGTAGTGAAAATTGGGACTGAAAATCAGCCCACAGCCCCCGCAAAGCACCTGTGCACAATTCGGGGTGTCGAGTTTATGACTAGAAAAGGAACTAGGTTTTGATTCCGGGTTTCTCAAAAAGAAGCCTTTAAGATCCCTACTGTGTAGCCAACCGAGACAATTGGATTTGTAAAAAAACAAAAGGTTGTGTGGGAGTTGACCACTATGTCAGAAGTGGCTCAAAACTGATACAATTTAAACAACACAGAATGACAAGTTACAACAAAGGTTTAAAGTAGATGCGAGGGTTCATTGAAGGCATGTTCACGTATTGTGAATGATACCATAACCTTCAGCATGTCAAGCGTGTATGTTATGGGCTCAAAATTATGCAAAAATATACAAAAAGAGATTTTTGAGCATTCATGAGTAAAAAAACGACTCATAAATAAATTTGAGTTTCAAAATTGAGGATTATTATCTGTGTTACTGTTAATGTATGTTTCAAGCGGGGCTTGTCTATGGAACAGTATACTGTGCTTTGCGAACTTACGCAACCATGGGCTCAAAGAATTTGCATTCTCCGTAACTGCAGCAGCATGACCTCTTTGTCCGTTCGAAACTCTTCAGAGGCCGATCTCAGAGCCTTCTTCTCCTTCGTCACTGCAGCTAGCACCACCTCTTTGTTAGCATTGAAACATTCACTAGCAACTTGTAGATAGTACTCATCAGTGGTAATGGCAGCTGATACAAATGCTTTGTTGGCCTTCAATTCCTCGGTTGCCACTACCAGCAGTATCCCGCCTCCATCGTGTGTGCTAGCAGCCAAAGAATGTCCGGTTCACTTTGCATCTCCCCGCTAGCATGAAATATTGCCCCCAAATCATGGGTGACAAAAGCTAGCACAACTTTGTTGTCAACTTTGAAGACATTAACAGCATACTCCATTGCCATCCCACTCTTCGGTAGGTATGGAAACCCCTGCAACATAAAGACATTAGCAGCATGCTCCAACGCTATCTTATTGTTGGGTAGATGAAGAAACCGTTGCAACAATCCTAGGTTACTTTGCTTTGATTTCCATCTACCCGCATTTCAAACGTTCAAACGTCACCAGCTTGTTGTGGTTGCTTAGATTTAGGGCCCCTCAGGGCATTGTAGGGACTACCGGTCTATCATGTGTGAACACCTTGGTACTATTGTATTTTATTAGCCTAGACCAAAATGAGCTGACATATCCTGTTCATTGTATGGTACTTGGGATGTCTCGTAGATCGCGCTAGCAGCATCATTGCTAATGGTAGTTAGCGCAACCGGTTCAGCAGTGCTGATGTCAAAGAAAACATTGTTAACCAAGTCATACTTCAACCTTGCACCGCACATAGTACATGTTATCTGCACGTGGCCAACCGATGCAACAGATTCTGCATAGAGCAAAATGTGCGAGAGGTAACTCCATCAACCGATGGATGCTGCATGGCAAGCAACATAGTCGGGGCCCAACAGAACCCTGGAAGGTGAAGTATTTATGCATGCCCACCATCAAATCATTTTACTACCGACCGTCCACTAACTTAGATCTTTCAGGGAGTTTTACAAAAACCATTGTTCTTGATTTTTGCAGACCTTTTCATTTTTGTTCATTTTGGGGTAGCTGTGTAAAACGTTACTTTTTATTCTATTCATAAATTTTTGATTCAGCAATTACCCGCATGCTGATATGACCTCAGTGACTTAAGTAGGTAGTCACGGCACACAGTGCAACTCAATGTCCAGGGTTCAATGAAGTCAATCCCCTGCTGGTTGTTCCCTGTTTCGCACGCGCGACTCACAAAGAGTTCAAATTTCGACCGGATGTTTTCAGGGGATTTTCTTCAGCAAGGCAGGTTTAGACTGGTATAGGTTTCGATTGCATAATCTGACTAACCCTACCTAACCCTAGCCTGGCCAAACTTCACAGTAGAATTATTCTTGATCTCGGGGGGACATTTTTTGGAAGATTTCCACCAAATTTCAAATTTTCCGTTCAAATTTTGGACATTTCTTGTGGTTCGTGCGCACTACACAAGAGCACTCGCCATAGCCATGGAGCAAAGAGCGAAGCACCCATTAAATGCAATTTACATTGCTAACATGGGTGCAAAAGTCGGATTCCCAAAAGGCCACATTGAGACAATGCCATTGAGGAGCCATGCGTGTCGACCTACCGGTAGGAGATGCGTACTTAGCCCCATTGGGCCCGAGACCGCCAATATTTTAAATTTGAAATTTCAAAAAGGGTGGGCTCACTGGCTGAGTTAATTCACCTAATTCGACAATAGGTCACAACAAGTTCCGAGACGCAAACATAAGAGACTCGGTACACTGTAGGAGACTCGGGGTTTTCGCCCCGGGCAACAAAATCAAGAGACTGAGGCTTATGGTTGGTAGTGGTAGCATGAGCGGAATCTTCAAGAAATGAGAGCAGAATGGTACACAGATGATGATTGTGTGTTACAAGTGGGCCGCAGATGTGCATGTGCACTGCAATCTAAAAGAATGGAAACGTGCACAGACGATTGATGCATAGGTAAAACATCCGGGTACGAATACTTGTAGAGCTGAATGCGGTACCACAACATGCCTGACACACGCACAGCAAATCCATGTATGCTCATGTGGGGACGTGTTCGGCACACACGTACCTATGCACCGTGTCATATGGCGCATAGATCTAGTGCTGAGTTGCAGCGCTTGAGGGGGTGGGAATGGAGTATGGACATCGTGCTCGCTGTGGCTGTGTATCCTTAACACAGGTTATGGCCATTTGAGAAGAGTTTTCTTGTTAGTGCACACGCGTGCCCGCTACAGATTCAAGGAAAGAGATAGTGGGGGGACGGGAGCACGGAAGTCACGGCACACTACCACAAGGCTTGGACACAAAGAATGTTAGCGTTTTCGGGTTGGGTTTTTAGGGCCAATCGAAAAGCATGGTAGAAAGGCCACATGTCGACCATTTCGAAGTGAGATTTTTCGAATTTTTTTGGGACACGATTTTGTGGGATTCCAAAAAGCCAACCCGCGCCATCCCCCAGATTTGATCGATTCGTCCCCAAACTATGTCGAGAATTTCATCAGCAAAGCAAATAAAGCACAGGGCTCCGATATCAATCCACGGCCACTTGCCACGCACCCTTAACTAGGAATTTGGTCATCACAACCATTGAATGTGAACACGGAACGTGCATTACGTGTATTCACACAAGAAGTACATGGACCGTACGCTCGCACGTATAACGTGTTGTTCCGGTATAACGTGGTGTTCTGGGCGCAAGCCACTTTCATGCGTGTTGAGTTCTCTGGCTTGCCTAATTGCCCATTGACAAGTTTGCATCATAGCGAAGGAGAAGTCCGAATTGGCTTTGCTAGAAGAAGGCAAGGTCCGTAACTCGTAAGCAAGGTATCATGTGACATAGGCAACCCTATCTACATGTGCCCACAAGGGGCCAAAGTGTATACTGTTGGTGCTATTTGCATTTGTGTTGCAAATTGTTGCATCGCGTCACGGAGCTAAAACCAAGGCATTCAACGCAAACTTGCCGAACTACCTCGACCATATGTGTTTGTGATGTGCAGTTCCGCCTCCCATGAACTGAGCATTGACCGTTATGAGCATAAGGATTAGGCCATTTTGGGCTAAGTAAAGGCAATTCGGCGTGTTTGCATGGAGTGCCTTGCTTTTGCTCCATGCACGCGTGCTTTCAAACAAGCGCGATGCAACGCAACACGCATGCAATTAGCACAACACGATGACAAATTGGGGTCTCAATTCCTCTTACGAGCTCACAATTGGGAAACACGGTTGGAATCAGTGTAGCAACAGTTGGTGGACGCTCATGGTTTCTCTACCATCATGACAAGAGGTTCACACCGTTTTGGTTGATTCCCAATTTCGCTGAATTTTCATACAAACCACAACATTATTTTGCTTACGGCTCCCCGTCCGACCTACAAGCACTATGTTTCGGCAAAAAGCATAACGAAGGGGTATTTGGTGTTGCGGTTTTTTCCCTCGCGACGTATTTTATGCTAAGTGCGTGTAGTTGAGGTTTCCAACTTTGCATCGTTAGGCTTTTGAGGTGTCTCTCACCTGTTGTGTTCAATTGTTGCCCCACCCCTTAGAGTTGGGACCGTGTTCTTGGCCTTTGGGGAGCTACGTCTTGCTTGGTTAGACATCATTGCTTGTATTCGTGACTTAGTCTGCATCATGTCTCATTTTGGTTTGAACCAAGATGTGAGGAACGACAACAAGCATCTATCGCGATTATCTTATGGGCCTCTAACAGTCAATGAGCGGACGCAATGGTTGCCTTGGGCTTTGATTGTTGCAACCTCATCCGTGGGGTTTATCATGGTGTACAGTATCCCTCAATCCAACTTTCCCTCACTTTGGGTACGTGCAACTTCTCAACATGCCAACCTACGAGGGCGGTTGCACTGTTCGCCAAAAAACTGCAACCTCCCGTTGCATGCGAGACTTTCATCCACGACCATGAATGATAGCAAATTGGTTGGAAGTGAGGTGTGTGTTTTTCAACCGTTGATGAACCCTTGGTGAGCTAACCTACATCTTCTCAAATTCCTTTTAGGAACGGAGCGGAGGGCTCCGTTCCTTTGACGCACCGATTGGTCGAACGATTTGCTTCACGGACAACTTGGGGCTTGAGTTCGATTCGTGCCCTCGGCGAAAGTACACAAATTTGAACTAGTGCTCCGCAAACACTCAGCAATTAGGCTTCTTTCATGTTCGCTACTTTGCAGCACGCACGGCGGAGCCAGTCAAGAAGATCCATTTCCTCTAGTATCCCACGAGTCGGCTCCTCTCGGAAGCCCGAGCTTGGTATGTTTCGCTCTTGGTTGACTTCCCATTTGTCGACGGTTGTAGCATTGGAGCCTTCATTGAACGCGGTTGGTTGTAGGCTTCAATTAAAGGGTCCCAAAGCAATCAAAAGGGGGCTCGAAGCGCAAAGGGAGGGTCTCTTTTTTAACACGAGGAACAAACAACACGCCTGTGCAACAGCTATAACCGATTGGTGGCGTTCGTTTTATGGTCTTGTGTGGAGTTGAGGTTTGTTTGCGGTGTGTTTGTTCCTCTCGATGATGTACATTTGCCACATGCCATGCTTAGGATAGCAAGGGCCGAGTGGAGGTCGTTGCCCCGAAATGTGCGCTCATATGCCCAATTGTGCTTGCGTGCTCATGTGTGCCACCTTGTCATTGTTGAAACGTTTGTGGTGCGGGCAAGGGAAATAGGCGCGGGGGGGGGCTTACCGATCCATGATCCGATGCATTTCGCAATGACACAACATGGGGGGAGGGGGAGGGGACGAAGTTTCTGCGTGTCTATTTTTTTTTTTCGCAAAAGGCGCCTATGGCAATGTGAAGAGCTTTTTGTTTTGACTTTGTTGCCGTGCCTTGTGCCTTGGCGTGCAAGTTAGCATTCGACATTTGCATCCCACAACCGGGGGGGGCACAGGCGGGTGGTGGAACCCAAACACCTCAAAGCCACGCAAAAGCATTAGACAAGGACAAGGAGAGTCATACCATCGCAACCATCGTATGAATCGTTAACGTAGTAATCCCCCCCCCCCTTGGGCAAAGTGCAAGCACTCCAGTGCAAGCACTCCAGGTACGATATTTTCGGCCTGCATGTATGGTACCAAATGAACCAAGGTGCCACACGGAAACATCAAACATATCGATGGCCGCGTTGGTTTTGGATTTATTTTTTTTTTATGCAATGGGAAGGGCCCCGGCAAGCATAACATACTAGCGGCCGGACCACGGCAACACAAACGGACCACGGGCAACACAAACGTTCACGTAGATTTATGCAACACAACGCCAATAAGCACCAAGCGCCATGGAGTCCCTCAAGTCATCGCCACCCATCGAGATACCTGCCTTTGTAGCATGAAAACCTTCATTCGTGTGTTTCCACTCTTAGTCTTGAAACGCACTCACTCACATTTCCCTCGGACTCGCTTGGCACGCCCACGTACGAGCACAAAAGAAATCCACAACTGGTTTTGATGCGGTACTAATGCGCACGAAGTGCGGCACGCAGCACGAAGAGCAAGCCCATTGACCCTCCGAAAGTGCATGATGCAAACTGTCAGTGAGCTTTAGGTAGCGAAGGTTCTTCCGTTTCTTCCGTATGGTTCCTACAATCGGTCATGCCAAATGTATGGGACATATGGGACTAGGCGATCTGATCTGCCCCGGATCAGTGGTGTCATCTTGCAAATCCACTAAAAGCAATGCCGCTTTAGGGACGAAAAGCCAGCACCGTACATTGAAATTCCTGTGGGTTCAAGCGACCGGGATGTCTTCGGGTCGTTCCACTTCTCCCGTTGTTTGTTAGCCGCCGATTCGACGCAGACCCATGCCGCTCGCGTTTTGACGCTTTGTGGCGTTCTTCCGGTGATGTACGGTTTGCTTTCGCGGTGGAGACAAGATCGAAGGCCTGTGAATGATGTTACAGGTGTGGTTCGGTTCGACCGTTGCAGTGGCCGGTTGTGAACATATTGGCGGTGGGCAGTCCACACACCCTCTCGCGATCGTTCGTATTTCCGCCCGTCGTTCGAGTCGATTTCCGAGTGGCAGGGTTTCCTGACCTACCCAGACCAAAAGGAAGAGCGATCATCAGCTCCAAGATTGCGGAGCTCATATAAGCTCCCTTGCACTGGTCGTGCAACACGTTTGGTCAACAGCCGAAACAAGTGCGCCAAGAAAAGCAGTGGAAACATACGTCCTTCCGTGCGTGTTCAAAGAACCACGTTCGGGGAGGGCATAGTTGGACTGTACTGCGGCACTTCACGCATTGCGGAGTGGTGCAGCAGAGCGCAGAAAGCGGGGGAAAAGAAAGTTTAGGAAGTTAGTGGAGCCCCAAGCCCCAAGACTTTTGGACAGATGCCGTTGCTGCCCTGGGTGATGGAGCTGGCTGCAACTAGTTGACACACAACTGTCTCAACCGTGGACCTTAGGAAACCTTTTTTGCGGCCGTTTTGGGTGAAAAGCGGCTAAGCTGGGCATGTCGGTGGCAACCCTCGGACTCAGAGCCCACGCCCCAGGGCGCCACGGGTAAGTTGGGGCCTCAGCCTCTGGATTGGGGAAGGCCACGTGCCAGTAAATGCCACGTGCGAGAAGCCCTGGGATGGATTGTGGCAAAAGGGAAAGGACACGTGTTGTTGCTTGTTTGCTAGCTAGATATGAGTGGAGAGGGTGTGGTAGAAGAATGTGTATTACGTGATTGAGAAACTGTTGTGGAGTTTACAACAGATGCAGCAACACAAAAAAAAGGAATCTTGTTGCACGCCCCCTTATCGCTTTGTTCGCTCTCTCAGGTCCAGGAACGATGAGTGCGCTGCTTGAAACCACTGATTCTGGGGTTGAGCGCAGGCCTCCACAGGTATCCACAGGGACGAGTGGACCTGTGCAAGCGACACATGACGGGGTATCAACTGGCAACTTTCAAGCGTCATACAACAGTTTCTCAGCGTCAAGCAATATATCGTCTTCGCTCCCATCACCTGCACAGGTGCAATCAATCCCACTTGTCCGGCACCCCTTGCACCACCGGTTGAAGGGCATGCCTCTTGTGGAGGGAGCAAGCAATCGCTCAGTGAGAAGAATCCCCCTCGCCCCGTGGGGTGGGTGGGTGGGTGGGTCAAGGAGTGCGTGGGTGGGTGGCCAGTTTTGGCCAGTTTTGGGCAGTTTTGGCAAACTGGTACCCCCCTGTGTGGCATTCCGTCTGGTTGTTGCTCCTTTACGGGGCCCTGGACGGTCACCCGTTCTTCCCTTCGCATGTTGCGTCGGGTCGCTGCTTTCTGTCGGCCGCTGCGGCCGGTGCTCTTGCTGGTGTCGTTTCCGCGTTCGCAGAGCCCAGTAGTTGGTGTGTTGGGACTGTGTTGGGACCCCCCCCCCCATGGGTAGGGGTCCTTTCCGGGGGGCTTGGGTCAGCCAGGGGTTTGGGACAAGGTCGAACACAATGGTTGGCCGTGGCCGATGGACTTATCAGCCTCTTGTACCCTTTCGTTTCCTGTCATCCGCCCACGTCAACGAAGATCCGCAAGTTGTAGTGCAAGGACCAATTGCAACCCCTGTGCCATGGAAGAGCACGAGAGAGCTGTAGCTGGGGCACAAGGGGACCACCAAGGGTCCCGACCGGTCTGGTGACCTTCCTCCTAGCTAAGGCCAGCCGAGATTCGGGGGTGCATAGGTAAATGTCTGTTTTGGGCGGGGGGGTGTGGGGCCTCACAGCACCCGGGCTGGGCCGGTGGGGGGGTGCATAGGGGGCTGGGTGGGGTAGCTCGGGCTCCCCGGGACCCTAAAAGACCACCCCCCCAGGGGGTTTACTAAGCAATGGATTGGGAGGGAGTGCATGGCTCCTTGTCGCATGCATCTGTGCATGCGCATGCCATGAATCTGCGGTGTGCATGCCTCCCTGTCTGCATCGCAGTTGCTGCGGATGTAGATGGATGACTTTGTGTCTATACCTGCACAGACGCATGCTCAGCAGCACGCGTGTTCTTCTGTGTGCATGCAGTCCGTGCAGAAGCTCATGCCATCTCGAGGCATCTCGTTGCACATGGGACAGTAGCTGATATTGCAATGTTCTCTTTTCCCTGTTCAGCAGTCGCTGGTTGCAAGGCGTCGTGCATCGACGCGGGACACATGGAGGCGCCAGAAGCAGCTCAAGCTCGCCGCCATGGTAAAAGAGATGATGATCCCTGTGGCGCATTTGCTCCGGCAAGTGCTCCACATGCAGTCCCTAATGTCCAAGAACATTGCTGCTTTCGCTGTGGGGGGGACCACCGCCGCACCCGCGCGTGCACAGTGGCCCGTCAGGGCTCTGCGGACGTTGATGCGCCTGTCTATCGGAGCTCTGAGCCTGTTAGCATTCTGGAGGTTCTCGATTCTGTGGGTGGCCCAGTCTGCAGGTATTTGGCCTTGTCTTTGCACATGCACATGCCTCGCGTCCGTTGCATCCAGAAGTGCAGAGGTGCTTTTGCTCTGCAATCTGACCTGTTGACATCGCCGCTGCTTCGCACATCTTCTGTTCTGATCCAGACCGCGCGCGGGGGGGGTGTTTCTGAGAAACTGAATATCATTGGGGGGCAATTAAGGGCATTTTACGGCACAAACCCCCCATTTTTTCTTCATAATGCCCAAGGTGGCAATTTTAATTTTTATCTTTGATTACGATTCTTCCAAAACCCGAGGTGTATGCCCTTAGGGGCGGGGAAGGGTCAAATTTGCATTGCCCTCACGTTGCTGTGCGACACGGTTCCGTTTACCCCCAACCCCCCCGATTAACCCCCGCGCAGCGAAACACCTTTAACACCCCCCCACACCCTTTTTAAACTTTGATCTGGAGAGGTCTTTAATCGTGTTATCCGATTCCCGAGTACCCCCCCCCCCTCCTCCCCTGATCCAGACTCCACGAAACCGTGTGTTGTTTTTTTAATAGTGCCACGTTGAGATACCTGGACCCCCCCCCCCCCCCAGTAGGGCAAACACACTGCATGGGCGGTGAATCCCTGAAACGCCTGGCAAAATACCTGAGCCTGCTGCGCACTGACGGGGAACATGTGGTGATCCGGAGCCCCCTGGCCCTGTGTGTGCACATCAGTTGGTGGTGAGCACCCTCCGAACTCCGTGATCTTGCGAAAGTTTTTGTGTGGAGCATTGCCGGCGCCGGCGCGGGAGGGACGCCCAGGGGCAGAAGCAGCACTTGCGAGTACCGGGACAA
This sequence comes from Eutreptiella sp. 'Long Island Sound 2002', assembly GCA_964036045.1. Lineage (NCBI taxonomy): Eukaryota > Euglenozoa > Euglenophyceae > Eutreptiales > Eutreptiaceae > Eutreptiella > Eutreptiella sp. 'Long Island Sound 2002'. Next base: position 186,109,886 of record OZ038380.1, on the reverse strand, counting down.
CCGTTCCACTGTCACGTAGTAAAAACAATTTTGCCCGGCTGTTGGGTCGCCCAACAGGCTGCCCGCCTCTTGCAATTTTGGTTTGAACCCGCCCTCCTCACCCCCAAACCAACGGGTGGACAACAGGCCTTTGCTTAGTGGCTGGTTGATACTATACCGGGGGGGGGGGGGGGTCAGAGGCCAAAAAAAAGTTTGTGTACCTAAAATCGACCTCCAAGTTCGGGCCCCTTTGATAAATTTCATTTTTTTCCTGAGGAACAATTTTCTGATGTGGGTGGGTGGGTGGGTGGGTGGGTCAGCCAAAATCCCGGGGGGCCAATTTGACCCCCCCCCCCCCCCCAGTATCACTAAGCAAAGGCCTGGTGGACAACCAAGGTCCCCATCCACGAGTGGAGGATTCGCTCCTCAAAAGGTGAACACGTGCGAACACCCGGAAGTACCAACCGGCATACTCCGTCAGATTTTTTGGCACACACGCACCCGCTTTTGGTACCACCCACTCACTGAGGAGGACGAAAGATGAGGACCGTTGTGGACTCTCTGTACCTGCGAGCCCCTCGTGTCGTCCATGGGGCCTACGTCCAAATCCAAATGACCCGCAACCCCGTGCCTTCGGTACGCCAGAGCCTTTGCTGTCGGTGGTGCTCGCCATCGCGTCATGTGCAGGGGCGAAGTTCTTGGGGGCGTGGAAGCTTTACCTCACGATTCCCGCCATCGCCGGCTTTCTGGGCTGGGCAACGAATCGGTTGGCCGTGTGGATGATCTTCAATCCCTTACAATTCGTCGGCTTCCCTGGCTCTCGCCCCTGGGCCCCCGAGCAGCCATTCGGGCTGTTAGGCTGGCAAGGGATCGTGCCTGCCAAGGTATTTGCTGCCCGTGCACTGGCCAGTCGCACGGCGGTCGGGCCTGTCCTGGCGAAGCCCCGCCACACAAGACATCCAGCGGCGTCTAGCATGCCAGGCCGGAGGGATCCCACTACTGCTACTGCGCAGCCGCTGGGGACCTGGGGCCGAAGCCCTCAACCGTGTGATCAGGCGGGTGGCCTTAGCAGTGGAATCAGTGAGTCGCTGGTAACTCGACAACAGATGGAGATGTGTGAGATACGGCGCAAGCCCCAACGGATGCGCCGAGAACTGCCCCCAGTTGAAACGGAGCTTCACTCTCCTTCTGTTGCTCGGCAATCTCCCGAGCACTCCGAGGAAGGCCATGCCGGGCGGGGCGGAGCGGGGCGGGGCGGGGGCCATAAGCCATTTGGAGGCCATCATCCGAGTGTGTGTGTGGGTGTGGGTGTGTGTGTGTGGTAGATGTGTGCGTAAGCACCAGGCACCATCCCTTGGAGGGCGCACTTTGATGGTGCCCCCTGTGTGCCCGAAGGCATGTCAGGCGACCATCCCCACCCTTATTTGGATGGGCTTGGTGCATGCGTGCGTGCGTGCGTGCGTGCGTGCGTGCGTGCGTGTGTGTGTGTGACCTTGCCCTCGCTGCCCTTATGCTACAGAAAGGCGCCTAGCCGCATGGCCTGTTTCACACACTCCATGTCGGCCTGAGGGTTGGCAAAACGGTTCGGAGCGATGACCGTTTGTTATAAACTCTCGACCCCTTCCCCAAGCGAGGTCACTAGTTGAGTATGTTGGGTGTTGGTTAGTCAAGGGTCTTGGAGGCTGGCCAGCAGCCCTCACCACCCACTCGTTGTTTTTCTACAACATTTTGCAGCCAAGCCGGACCAAAGGGAGGGGGATGCGTCGGACCTGTGCGCGTGCGACATGCATGTCCCCAACGACACGCTGCCGCAAGGATTGTGTTGCTGTGGCAGGGGATGTCCTGCGGTGACTAATCGTCCATTCCCGGGCAAACAAATGTGTTCGGGCTGGCCTCTCGGCTGGGGGTTGACAGTTTGCGGCGTGTTTGGCGTCTTTGCGGTTTGGCGTGCCTGTGTCGCGCGTTCGTGCCGTGCAGTCAGAGCACGTTTGCCAGCGATCCCTCGCGCACATTCGTGCAGACAGGCTCGTGGAGGGTGCTACTCTCTCAGGCCCTTGCACCACCATTCCAGGGGCCCTGTCCTGGCCTGGGTCGCCTTCCGTGACTCGCAGGTGCGGAAGATGGGGAATGACATCGTGACCATGGCAGTGGACGAGCTGTTGGACGTGAAGGCGGTCTTCTCGAAACTGGAGCCAAAGACCATTGCGCGTTTGATGAAGACCGAATTGCCAGGTCTTGTGTCGTGATCGGCCGTTGGGGCATTGATTGTCGATGAGGACACCGGCTCTCGACGCCTTTGTTTCGGCTTCTGCGTGCTCTACCCCGTCCCTTTCCCCCTCGCTTTGGGTCGGATAGCTCCAAACGATCGCGTAGCCCGGCAGCGAATGGCGATCGGCCAATAGGCGCCGCCAGCTGCAGGCGAGAACAACACACCATAGCGACATGCCAACCCCCCCCCCCCCTCCTTAAACAATAGCCTGCTTTAGAGTGTGTGGCCCTTCTTTTCTCTCCTGGGCCCCCAATGGGCACTTTTCGTTCCCTACACAGTGGAGGGGCGGGGGTTGCAGTCCGGCCATGCAAACTTCCCCCCATGACCCTTGGCGATGTAGAATGCTGAGACCTAAGGAACGATTTTGGAACAAAATCCACACCAGCGGGCACGAGGGGCAGGGGCACGGGGCACGGGCTGCCGATTCCTCGAGGTGCCAGAGACACAGCCTCGCTCAACAGCTCAGCCGAACTGCATTCACGAAACGAGGCGGGGTCGGTTGCGCCGGAAATGGTACAATGCCATTAGAACGGGGTCTCGCGTCTCCACAAGCCTGGTGATAGGAAGCCCTCGGTGGTGCATATTTACTCCGTGGGGCATGGGGAGCGCTCACTGCACGCCGCAGGGGAAGAGTAAGTAGCACTGCATCAACGTTCCTCAATTTTGGGTGAAGGAAGTAGGAAGGAAGACACCGCGATGCATGACTGAGCCCCAAATGAACCCCAAATGCATGTGTCCACTTAGCCATGAGTGAGCCGCAGGCGCAAAAGGGTGCAATTTCCCTTGCTCCACGACAATTACCCAAATTGCGCGCAGCAGGGTGTGCCGCAGGGTTAGCACCCCCATGGCATCCAACTCAAACAAACTCCGGGCGTTCACCCCCCCCCCCAAAAAAAAAGACAACAGCAGTGGTCCATGGGGTTTTGCTGTTCATGTCTGCTGCGATCAATCCCCAGAACTCGTGTGCAAAAAAATTCCAATGAAAACTTCCTCACGCAAATACCCCACTTCCAGTCACATTTCGTACGCCTCAATGTCCTACATCAACACTTTGTTGTGGGGCCCACATATCAATCGTTTATGGACCCCTTGTCATACGCACGTCACCGGGTTCGATGTGCATGTCTGTGCTCGCGGAGGGTGAACACACGGCGCTCCCCAGTCCATGACATGTTGTCTTGAGAGCTGTGTCCAAAGTTTGCAACTCACCGACCACCCGCTATCGAAGCAGATGCACCGCAACGGGGGGAGGGCCCTTGGACCCTTTCCCTCCATAGGTTCCCTTAGTCGGTTGTGCCAACGGAGCCCGTTGTGTCAGAGGCCAAAAAATGTTTGTGTCCTAAAATCAGCCTCAAATTTCGGGCCCCTTCATAAATTTCATTTTTTCCCCCGAGGAAAGTTTTTCTGATGTGGGTGGGTGGGTGGGTCGGCCGGGGCTGGCCAGGGCCCCAAACAACCCCCCCCCCCCCGGAGGTCCTTAAGCAGTAGCCTGCTTTAAAGTCCTCTGCTGGTTTTCTTTTTCCACTGACCTGTGGTTTGCCCGACAGTCTCCGGTTCCCTATCCCCCCACCAACCCCCTCCAGAAGTGCCCAATTGCACGTGACGTTGTCAAAGCGGCCCAATCGCGTCGTTTCTGGGTCCGTGGCGTCTGTGATGATCCTGGGTTTATTAAGGATGTTTGTGGGGCCGTTGGGGGCAGTGATGTATTAGAACGGCCGTACACCGCAGGAGGAGGGGGGGGTTAGGACCCCCCTCCTCCCCTTCCAATGTTTGAGGCTGACAGCCAAAAATTTGCTTCAGCGCCAAGAGGAATAAGCTTAAACAATTTTGGCCCGCCTTCGGCACAGGCCATAGGGGGACCGTAGGAGCAGGGGGGTCCCAGCGAACTCCCCTCCCCCCCTTCAGACCTGCCCCCCCCCCCCCTTCTAATACAACCCTGGGTGGGGGATGCGGCTTTGGTCCAAAGAGGCGCGCTGATGTTCAGAGGGCTGTGCGCGTGACATGGTGCACGCATACGTGACTCGCACATTGGCATGCAGCTGTTAATGTGTGCGTGCCCAAGGGTAGAGCGAGCGCCCCCCCAGGGCTCCTTTAACAACTCAGCACCACTGCGGGTGGGGGATGGGGGGGGGGATTCCACCCACCCTCCCTCCCCTGGACCCAACCCCCCCCTTAAGTGATTGGGCCAAATTTTTCCCCGGGCCTGCGGCCAATCAAAATTTTCTCTGGCGCCTTTGGCGCCAGTTAGTTTAGGCTATAATTTTTGTTCGGCGCCTCTCGTGCCCCTAAAAAATCAGCACCACTTGGGGGGGGGGGGGGGGGCGGGGGGCTTTGGGGTTGGGGCAATGTCTTTTGAGATCACTGCAGTCTCACTTTCAGACGACTTTGGATCGGGAGGAGGGAGGGGGGGGTTCGAGTTTTCATATTCAGTCACGGCTCCACAGTTATAGGCAACCCACTCCTGGGCACCTCACGTCACACCGGTGCAACACATGCCATGCCTGGACCCTTACAGTATGGCTGGCACGCCGACCCCATGCCCAGCATGCTGCACCCACATCCAGCATGCTCGGCACGCCCTATGCCCATGCCTGGCACACCAAAGCACGCCACCCCCATGCCCAGCACGCCACATGGAATGCACTGCAGCTAGGCCTGGCACGCAGCGCCCACCCCTCGCACCGCACGTGTGTGACACTTGTCCCTCGCAAACATTCCCGCACGAAAACCGGTCTCTCACAATGTGTTTCCGATTGGGTTGGCGCTTCCACCCAAGAAAATCGGGGTTGGGGTGTGGTTTGGGAAGAGGCTGGCGGGCTGCAGCGGGGGGCGGGCTGGTTCTGGCTTGGGCGCAGGTTTGGAGCTGACCGCTGAAGGTCGGTTGCAGGCGGAGCTACCAGTCAAAGGCTCTGACCAACAAACAGACAGAGCGTGGGCCCTGTCTGGGGCAAGTCTACCGCATGTCCGTTCCGTGGGTTGCAATCCCACAGATCGCAGTTGTTGCCTCTGCACTGTCATCAGAACCTCTGCTCAAGAAGGTTGGGTGGTAAGCAGGAGCCCCCCCCCCCCGCCCACCTCAGGCCACCCCTCCCATTCAGGTCCGGATGCCCGTGTTCCTGTCCCAATCCTTAAAAACGCTTCAAAGCACTACGTCCCTTTTCTGGTAAAGTGTGTTTGCTACAACACCAGAGACGAGAAAAGGCCTCCGGCACAAATTCCCGGTGCGCTAGATACCGCAGTTGACTGCCCTTCATTCTACGCGCAATGTACTCATCAACACAGGGCTGCAGTGTTTGGGATGCGCCGCACCTGTGTACAAGCACCCGCTATTGGGCCTTGAGTCGATGAACCTGTCACGGCGCCGCTTTGTCCGGCCATTCTGATCCCCCAAGAAAAATGTGTGCCAAACCCTAAGCACAGTGTAAAACCTGCGTCACGAAATGCTGGTCAGATTTTGTGTAATAGAAGTTCTAAGGTGCTCCTTCCCCCAATGCAAGCACAGTCCTGCGCACCCCAATGCTTGTTTCTATGCTGTGCCTGATCCTTTTGCAAGCCGTTGTTGCCACGTCCCCTGCCTCCAGATCTCCTGGCCAAGGCCGGTTTGGGGGCAGGTCTGGTGTCGAAGAGTTTTGCCGACAGCTTCGTGGGCTGCAAGGAGCCACCGGCCACGCGTGCGTCCCCGACACTGGGCACCATTCGCCAGCGTGCCCTCTACACATGGCGTGAGCAATCGGCGGAACTCGGAGAGAAGGTCACTGCAACTCAGACCCAGGCCTGCTGGGCTGTGCTGGTGCATTGCATCCCGTGCTCCGTGCGGGGCCCAGATCTGTAAGCGGCAACGCCTGCAGCCTCTGGCCTTGCCACTTCTCAGTGATTTCCCCACCCGCAGTCAAGTGACCCATTGAAATTGTTATGTGCGGCACCAGAGCGCGGGTAGGTCTGCTGGAATGCTGTACGCCCGGCGACGATGGTTTGTTAAGAAGAGGTGCAATTCGGATTGTAAAATTACGGTAATTTATAGATTATGAATTACAGGCTGAGTTTTACACCCTAACTTACAAAATTACGTAATTTATTGCCACGATGCAGCCTTTTGACTAACGCAATGTTATTCCTTATAAAAAAAAATCGGCCAGGGCGCAATTTATGGTCTGCAATTTAAGATGGCCGTAAATTGTGGCCGCAACTTACGTTATAACTTCCACTTGTCACTTATGTTACAATCCTAGGTGCAATGGACCGACCTCAGAGGTTGGGACTTAAGGAAGCCCAAGCATTCAAGGATTGTCTTCTCCCGTGGGACTGCATTATGCGAATATCTGCAATTCTTGCACAACTGCATCATATATCGCACGAAGTCGCCCCCCACCCCCCCCCCCCCTACCTCGGGGGTATGGAGGGGTTAGGGGGGGAAACTTCAGGGGTAAGCGGGGGAGGTGAGGGGGCGAGGTACAGGGGGGGGTAAGGGGGGGGTTTGGGGGGTGAGGGGGGGGAGTAAGGGGGGGATTGGGGGTGAGGGTAGGGGGGGGATGAGGGGTATTTGATTTGATTTGATTTGAGGGCCGATCTTCAGGCTCACAAGCCTCCTGGGGGGCGCTCCATGGCTGTCCCGACGACTCTGCATATCGGCCGGCCATGCATGCAGTGCACACCCAGCCGCATCCGTGGGCCGGGGGGGGGGGGGGGGCAGGCCTGTCGTTGTGCCGCGGGTTGGGTGAGGAGGGGGGAGGGGGGAGGGAGACGCGCGCATCCTGCTGGGGGGGGGGGGGGGCCTGGGGGGGCGCGGAGGCCTCGGCAGGCCCCATGCATGGCTGCCGGGAGTGGGGGGCAGGGCTACCACCTTGTGCCATCAGCCCAGGGTGGGGGGGCGCCCGCCACCTATGTGCATGCCAGCGCAGGTTGGGGGGATTGGGCCGCCACCCCTGCGCACATCTGCACAGGCGGAGGCGGTGGTGGGCGTCGCACCATTGCAGCCTACCCCCGCCCCGTTACCAATCGAGGGGCTATGGGTGTGCTGTGAAACTGCCGCCCCGGGGGGAGGGTTGGGGTTCGCATCCCTCTGTGCACCAGAGCACGCAGGGCTTGGGGGGCGAGAGGGGGGGAGGGGGGAGGGCCACGGTGGCCTCAGCGGTAGGGCCGCCCGGTGCCCGCACACCTGGGTCAGGGCGCGTGGAACACGACCTGCACCCTGCGGCCCTGCCGCCACGCCTCCACGAGTGCGCGGACTGCGAGCCACGCCCGAGCGTGGGCGTCGCCCCCCGCGCGGGGGTACCGGTGCTGCGGGGGTGGCTGGGGCGCCTCCGGGGCGGGCATCACCGCGTACCACACGGCGTACACCCGCGGGATGGAGGCCAGCACTGCGCCGGCGGCCGCGAGCGGGTCCCGGGGCGGGGCGAGGGGCCTGTCGCCCCAGAGAAGGCACCTGACAGTGCCGCCGTGGGTGATACCCACCCAATGACCCCCTGAGCCCTCTGCCTCGTCGTCCCACCCCTCGACCAGGCCCGGCGCTAGGGAGCGCTGGTCCAGGTCTGCGGGGCGGCGGCTCCGGCGCGGCGGACGGGGAGGGGACCCAGGTCCCAGAGGGGCGCCAGCAGGGGGGCGACCTGGGAGAGCTGCGCGCCCTCCCTCCAATGGAGGCGGGGGGACCGCCAGAGCGGGGCCGCCGCGCCATACCGCCAGCCGAGGGCCTCGTGGAGCACGGGGCCCGACACTGCCAGGCCCTGGGGGACGCGCTGCAGGGCCGACAGCCCCCACCTGGGGTCCGCGCCCCTGTCCGTCCAGTGGAGGAAGCATCCCAAGAGGATGTCCTCCAGGCTGAGGAGGCGGGGGAACGGCCCCTCGAGGGCGTGGAGCGCGCAGGCGACGGCCGCGAGGGACCTCTCCGTGCGCGGGTGGTGGGGGGGCAGCGCGCGGCTCACATGTGGGGTGGGGGTGGGGTGGGGGTTAGGGGGGGCAGTGGTAAGGGGAGGGGTAAGGGGGGGGGGACTTCGTGCATACTATCAACTGCGTGATTGCTGTACCCAAGTGCCTTTGAAAAGTTTGGCCGGAGTAGGCCCTAGTGGATGACTTCCCTCGCGAGCCACCTCCGCAACATTCCGTTGCATCCATCTCCTCGTGAAGATCACCTCCTCGTGACGAACTCCGCCCCCAATGTCACACCTGCGGGACGTAGAGGGTAGGGACCCCAGCACTCGACCCTTGAGATGAAATTGCGCCGGGGAGATGGGAAGATCGACCTGGTGGTGTCAGCTGCAAAGTGGCACCGCAGGTGCTGGAAGTTTGCTCAACTGGTGCTGGCATGTTCTTTTCAAATCTTCGCTTGTGGAATATCAAATGCTCACAAGTGAACGGGAAGGGCTGGAACAATTCGTAGCCGCTCACCGTGGCAGGGACCCGAGACGGCAGCTAGCCCTAGCAATGACCCAAGTATAGCCTTAGCCTTGGCAAGGTCACGTCCGTGGCTGTCAGCCCAAGCAAGGACACATTCATGGTTGTTGGAAGACGCAATGCCCTTTATGGCAGCGAGCCCAGGCAAGGGCCCCATTCATGGCGCCTGTCCTGGCAAGAACAGGCCCACATGGCGGCTGCACTTCTTGCCCCTGCTCTGTTGCGGGGCACATTGAGTGCAACCACGTGTGTGCCCAAGCAGCAGAAAAAATTTCCCTGACAGGCCCATGACTGGCCATGGGGTGACAGGCGTTGTGGATTTCTGACACAAACAAAAGCATCCTCTGCTGTGATGTCACCTGTTGTGATGCCTGACCCATGGCAGATCCAACAGTGCACCTTGCACCCGTGCCGCGGTAGCCCCAGGGGAAGGTGGAGCCATTGTGTCACAGGGAGTCACGCTGCGCACCGGAGGCACATGGTTAGAGCACCCAGTTGCACCTGACGTGCCACACAGAATGTGCAACAAGACAGCATTTACAAGCCCACAAAAGGTGACACAGTTGAGAGGGCCTTGAGGGAGGGGTTTGAATCGCAAAGGAGCTGTGATTACCATCATTTGCCCTGTATCCCCCCCACCCAGGGGTTTGCTTGAAGGGGGGGGCGCTCTCGGGGCCAACTCAGAGCAGTTACAAAGCGGTTGGGGCGCACTGTAAAATCGGTTGCGGGGGCAGTCACTGGCGGTTGGTAACGCCGGGGGGGGGGTATTGGGGTTGTGGACATGCCTTCTGGTAGAGTTGTAGGAGGAGCGTTGGGAGGGGAGGGGGGTGCCCCCCTCCCTTCAAGCAAAGCCCTTCCCCGCCCCCCCCAAACAACCTAATACTGAGGCCTTGTGCCGCCCCCCCCCCCCCCTCCCTTTGTCTAAACAACGCCTATGTTCAAGCACCACCAGGCATTGGTTCCGTCAATTTTTGCACCGTTGATTTTGGCGGTGCGTTTTTCAATTCGTTCTTCTCTGTGCCATGTGCCTGATACCTTGGTTTTGAGAAGCACGAAGTTCATATTGTTTTTGTCAAGGCAGCTCTGTTGGCCAAGAGGGCATTTGTAGCGTGTTTTACCTCTCGGTTTTCAGAATAGTACATCATGTCTACATGTGTATCATGCAAGTTGCGGCGCGTAGGCAACACCCTTGTCCAAGCAACACTAGGCCTTGGTTCCGTCAATTTCTGGTTATTTACCGTTGCTTGGACAAGGGGGGGGGGGGTTGCACTTCTTTCCGATTGCTTTCTGATAGCCACCTGCTGTCCAATCCCTGCTACTGGGGACTCTGAGATTCATGTTGCAAAGCCGGCCTGCAGGCTGTTGCTTGCATCCAGCCCCCTCCAGCCGAGTACCAAAGCAGTGGTGGGGCTGCCTGTGGTGTACTTGTGCAGCCGAGACCCCGACCGCAGCCCTTGCAGCGCGAGTGGCGCACAGAGACGCCCAAGTTAAAAGAAGGGGAATGGACACCCTCCCGCGCAACCATTGGACTTGGCGCATCTCAAATGTTGACCTCGGGCGTCAGCCCAATTGATCTGAGCCTCCAGTGACCAATTCCAACGCCACATTTCACCACAGTAGGTAGTAGTCTACTTGTGTGCGTTGAAAGCTTGGGAGACCAACACGCGCATCGTCTAGTGCACCATGCACGTCCAGTGCGTGTGGGTTTCGACAGTGGGGGTTGTGCCAAGAGCCCATACACCCGGTTCTTCTGGGACAGTCGCCGAGTACTCCAGACAGGCCTCTCAAGGGACAGCATTTTGAGCACCTGGGAAACCGTGTGGCCCAGGTTTGGTGCAAAGCCCTGCACAGCACGGGCCGTGCAGACAGATACCCCCCCCCCCCCGAGGCCGGGGTAGGATGCGGGGAGGATGGGGGGTGCGGGGATGATAAGGCTCTGGGAACGCTGTGGCCCACAATTCGGGTAATTATCATGGAACAGGGGAAATTGTTCATTTTTGTGACTGCTTTGTGCTGTACTGTTTTGTGACTTTTTGTGACTGAACCGTACTGTTGAATGGGTAGTGGTTATCGCAATATTTTTGTCCGTTTTGAGTGGTGTGCCTCGCCATTGTGCCCGTTTGATCTACTTCTTTCACCCAAAAGTGAGGAGAATTTCTGCGGTGCTAATTACCCCACAGCTGATTACCCTTACCCTGCGGTCCTGCGGCAGACAGGAAGCGTTCCCTCTGATCCTGGGTGCCGGAGAATTAATCCCAAGGACATTGGAGCTGGTTGCGCACGGAACTCCGTGTAGACATTGCTGGCTGCGCACTACGGCTCGCGTGGCCCCTGTGCCACCAGACAGAAGTGCCGTGCTGCGTCCTTTGTGCAGGTTGTGGCGACGGTTGTGCGGGAGGTCACACAGGACCCATTGCGGTACCTGGCCATCAAGCACACGGTTGTGGAGGCCATGGCCCGCGAGCGGCGGCTGATCTGCGAGTTGTTCCAGCGATGCGGGCGTGACGAGCTGAAGTTCATCGTGAACGTCGGGCTGTGGGGCGGCGGCCTGCTGGGGTTTGGGCAGATGGCTATGTGGCTGGTGTTCAATCCCCCGTGGTCTCTGGCGGTCGGGTATGCCGGGCTCTCATCTTGTCAGGGATGCATCAGAAGGGAAGGGACCTCAAAGGCGGTCCCAGAAGCAGTTGCACAGGCGGTTGGAGGAGGTTGCCAAAGCGGTTGGGGGCGGTTACTGTCGGTTACAAATGCTATTGAGGCTCGCACTTGGCGTCAGGGAGACAGTGGCTAGGCATAGGCTGGGCGCCCTGCCCTTCCAATGCATCCCTGCTTGTCACCCTGGCAATGCTACTCACAGCATTCTGTGTCGACGCAATGTACCAACTCAAGTCATGGAGGGTCCTCCCACGCTGCTCCCCTTTTTGTAAGCCATGATTTGTACAGCATTGGGACGGCCCAATACAAGTCGATGTGCAGTGCCCAATTGGTGGCCAGCGCTGACATTCGGTGATTGGGCCCTCGGCCCCCGTTCCTCTGGCGCCGCACGAGGCCCGTGCCATTTAGACCCTCTTTTTGGTGTCACGGCGGTTTTGGACACTGTATTAGGGGGGGGGGGAGGGAGTGTGTGAGAGGAGTATGGGGGGGGGGGGGTATGGAGGGGAGTTCGTGCCGACTTTCAGCCGAGGGCATGTTGCACCAACGGATCACAGAGAACATAATGGTGCGGCTTTCCTGCCAAACAGCCCACCCTTTGACATGTGCACCGCAGAAGTGCACGCACGCACGCACGCACGCAACCGCTGCGTGTGCTGGACGTGCTGGTCCATTCCAACGCGTCATGCCGTAAGCCCGTGTGCGTAAAATGGTCCCGGATCACCTTCTGACCCTGACCCCCATCCCCCCCCCCCCCCCCAACATACCTCGAAGGTGTGGAGGGAGATTTCATGCCGAAGACGTTTGGTTGCCAGGAGATGCCAATCAGGGCAGGAACTTGTGGCAGGGAAAACTGTGGCAGGGACACAGTGGGCCAAAGGGTACCCCTTCCAGTACCCCGCAGCGGAGCATGGACACACATTGTCCATGCTGTCCAGCAAGGCGCTGTCATCCTTTGGGGTGGGGGGGGTAGCCATAAAGACTGAGTAAGTGTGGCGTCCTGCCCACACAAAACACAGCAGCAGCTTAATGCCATGCATCACTTGTGCTGACCGCTGCTCAGAGTGGACTGGGATGGCCCGTTTGCCCAGGCAGAGACAGCTTGCGTGCCTCACTTGCAGGGTGTGTGCCCCCTTGTGAGTGCACTCTGACAAAGCACATTGGCCAAAATTGCGGAGCAAACGCGCATGGGTGTAAGCTGAGAGTTTTGGCCCAGGGCCATGAGGTGGGCTTGGGGCTCGTGAGGATTCGGAAGATGCGGCTCCAGCCAAGCTGAAGCCTGCTGCGCTGTTAGCAGAAAGCAGAGTAGCCGCAGCAGCAGGCACCCCCTTCACTTGCTGTCCGCCGCCATTGAGTTTCGACCTCAAACCTTTTGGAATTGGGCTTCATGCATGAAGGGCACAACCAACGTCCGCGGATGACTTGCCGCTCCACTCAGCCCCCTCCAAATAATCCTGGACGAGTTACCAGTCGCAACCCCAGGCCGCCGCCGGTTACACAGCAGGTTGCAGGCACCTGCCGTGCACTGGCCCACACTTAGAAGGCGTGTGCACGACCAGCCCCCTCCCTGGGTCTGGTTTCATGAGGCGCGCCTACTGCCTGGCTCTCCAAAAGAGGCAGAGCCGCAGCGCAATTGCAGCCCAGCACACATCAAAGGTGATAACAAGTAGAAACCTGCCATACTGCCAAACCTGCCACCCACAATGAGCACGCGACATGCGGCAGGGGTGGATATAATAGTGACGACATTACCAAGGTGGGGGTGGGGGGGGGGGGGGGGGGCTGTTGAGCCAGGAGGCAGTGATGACGGAATGACGATTACGATTACAAGCTCAGGCAGTTCAGGCAAAGATGATTCGGAATTGCAAGCCATTTTGGCAAAATGTGTCAGGAAATGATTGCACTGTGTGGAATGTCTTCATGGGATATACCAACCGCTGTGCAATGTATTGTCTTGTGTTCAGGGCTGGCAGGTTGGCTCAGTAGTACAACGGTATATGCACAGGCTCATAGATTGATTGTCCTGGGATGAAATCCAGGGTATCACCTGCTTTGGTGCCTTTTTGGGCCATCAGTCCTCTTGTAAAACTGCTGGCAAAATTGCTAGGTCAGTCAAACGGGTAAATCGTAATCGTAATCGTCATCGGGGGGGGGGAGGGGGGGGGGGGGGGGGCTGGGGGGGGACCCCCCCCCCCCCACTATATCCACCCCTGACATGCGGCACCTTCCACGCTCAAATTTGGGGTGGAGTACATCCCCACTGGGCTGCTTGAGCATCATGACAGCAGGACAAGCAATATGTTTGGGTCATCAACAACTGCGGCTGGAAACCACAATGTTTATGCCCGAGTGGGCAATTCGAGCTTGAAAGCATTCTGTGTGCTATGACCATATGGCTACGACCAAATACCATGGTATGGTGGATTTCACTTGTAGGGTTGGGCCAGGAGGGCCACGGCCACACCTTAGGCTTGGGCAAAGAGCATGGGCGGGGCGGCTAAGCTGGCTTGGCGGCCTGAAGGCCGCAAATATGCTTTGCAAAAGACCCGTTGTCAGACCAAAATTGGTCGTAAGTGGGTGACGGCAGTTTTTTCAAAAAACAAAACACAAAGGTGATTTTTGGACCATCAGACGTAGATTGAGACCCGGGTTCCCCCCCCGCAAAAGTCCCTATGTGGCTCACGTGTGCTCTGTGCAGAGTGCAAACTGCCATGTGCACAGTGCACTGGGTGCAACTTCCAGAGCGTACATTGCGTAATGTGTGTGGTGCGCCCCGGGATATCGCGATATGCATTGTGCAGAGTGTGCGATGTGCCGAGTGTGCAGCTTATGGTGCAGTGTGCAGAGCGCGTGTACAGAGTTCCCCACCAGCTTGGTCCCAAGCCCGGACATGTTGGCAACTGATTGTCAGCACACGCCCTCCTCTGCTGCAGTGGTGCTGCAGTGGGATATCTCACAAACTACGTCGGCATCAAAGTCATGTTTGAACCCATTGAGCCTTGGAAGGGCCCTCGGCAACTGCGAGGGTGGGGCCCGCTGAAGCGTTGGAAGGGATTCCAGGGGCTTTTCTTAACAAGGCAACAGGAAGTCAGCTCCGAGTTCGGAAAGTTCATGGGCAATGAGGTGTGCAGTAGTGCCTTCTGCCGGTGCCTTGTAGGCTGCAGGGGGCTCATTGTGCACCGAGGCCAACTGGGGTCTGAGTACCTCCAACAGGAAAGCGGGGTGGACCAACAACAATGCTGTGGGATTGGTTGTTTTTATCCGACTGCCACTCTTTAACCCCCCCCTCCTCCCCTGTTCAGTGTCTTGGACATGTTGGGTGGACCCAATCTTTGTGGTCCGAACCCCGAAACAATGCAGTCTACACGTTCTGTGGTTAGTACACGAGTTGGGGGTTGGGGGGTTTTGCTCTTTGCCGTGTCTGGACGTAAGAGGGGGGGCTTGCAAACTAGTTTGGATTGTCAACCCATTTCTGGACACCACGTGATGTGGATTGGGGAGGAGGTCGAGCTGCTGGGTCCGCTAGTGCTGCACCCCGGTGCTCGGCTCTCAGGCCGCTGCGTATCCGCACTTCTGGGCCAGAAGCCATTTACCGCAGTGTGTCTCCGGCGGAGCTTCTTGGCACGCGGATCTTCGCCACCGCATTGGGGCTTACAAGCAACAAGCGGCACCGCCTTGTATTGCTCAGCACCCCTCAGCGCTGCTCAGTATCACCCACAAGGGCCTGGACCTGATTGCTGATGGGGCGCTGGGGCGTACGGGGGGGACGGGGTGAACTAATGGGCAGGGGAGTGGGAACTGGATCGGTGTGGCCATGACCTCCGCTGGGAGCGATCGAAGTGTGACTGTGCGCATGCAGTGGGCGGATGCCCTGTCATTCAAAGGGGAAGAATTCGGGCCTCTGCACAGTCTCTGGGTCTGCGTTGAAATGGTCTGCAACGTTTGTGTGCAGGTTGAGTGGCTGGACTCTGGCGGGCACATCAAAAGGCTCGTGGGCAGGGCTTCCGCAACACGCCGTGTCGGCGCCCTCTGTATCGCATGCCCTTCAGGGGGCACAAAGACGCGTTCTTTTTGAAGCCGAAGCCCTGCGCACCGTTCGCAATGCTGTTGCCCGGCACGGAAAGTTGTTGTTCTGCTGGGCGGCTGCGAGTCCATCGGGGCCTGTGGGAACGCTTCCTGCGCGCCGCAGGGTTCCATCGCTGTGGGGCTACTTAGCACCGCATTAAGTCTCCTCGTTTTTTGGAATTTTTTTTACAAATTCTTTGAAATTATGGGACATTTTTGCTTTGAGCTGTGCTGGAATCCTCGCCATAATTTTGGAGAAGACGCCCTCAATCCAAAAATTTGACGGCCGTAGAGTGTTAGTGTTGTGGCATGGCGGTGTTTACAATGAAGAAAGTCCTTCACAAAATTCCCCCAAAACCTTTTGGGTGAACAACATTGCGATAACACTCCCCATTCAAACGTACGGTTCACAAAGGGAACCATTTCCCCTGTTCCATGACAATTACCTAAATTGCGCACCGCAGGCGCCGGAGGATTAGCGTTCCCCGCAGCCCCGTGCCCCAACCCTGTCCACAGGTGCTCACCGCTGCGCGTTTGTGGGAGAGCCTCATAGCCCCCGATGACCTGGAGGCCAAGCGGCAGGAAACCAAGAACTTCGAGGCGCTGATTGCACGCGTTCTGGAGGACGAAGCCGGACTGCAGCTCCAGGCGGCTGGGGTTTTCGACCGGAACACGAAGAGCACGCAGGACCGGGCGCTGCGTCTGGCGCGCCAGATCCGCCTGCGGCTCATAGCCACGGTGCCCCTGACGTACGACTACGTGGACACAACCCTGAAGATTGACGAGGAGCTGGAGAAGGGGATGCTGTCCATGTCCACGGTGCAGTTTGAGAACGTGTTGCACCCGATCTTCCAGGAGGATGAACTGACGCTAGTCCTCGTGGGCGCCGCGTTGGGGGGGATGGCGGGCTTCATGCAAGTGCCGTTCTATTGAGGGGCTTGCCCCGGCATACCCAGGGAGTGCCCGCGCGTCGTTTGCACCCGGTTTAAGGGTCAGGCACCGGCATGCCACTGGTGCCTGGCAGGGCAACTGAGTTTCGCTCAGAATCAGCCCAGTACCAGTGCGCCAGTCAGTCAGATCCGCTGTTGGTGCATCGGAAACTCAGTAGGAACCAGCCGCGGCCGTGTGCAACTCAGCAGAGCCCGGCTCCTTCTGATCACGTCTGACGTTGCGGACGCTGGTGGCAAGTCTGGTCAGGCGGGTCCCTTTGTTCCGTGCAGGCGTGCTGCTCACCCACGCCTCGCAGCCGCGAGCCTCCCCATGTGCCATGGGCTTCGTCGGGCACACTTGTGCACCAGAACGGGCAGTCCCCACGCATTTGCGAGCAAAGGGCGGAAGGCAGCCCGCAGCCTCGTCTCTCTGAAGCCCAACGGCTGTTGTTGTGCGGGTGGTGAATGCTGCGGGGCCCAGTGAGATCGTTTCCATGGGGGCGGGGGGGGGGGGGGGGGCAATGGGGTCCTGTGTTCCAGACCCGGTGCAGGTCGTGCGCCCGGGCCATCGCGTGTATTTATACTCCTGCCCATGGGTGTCACCTGCCGGTATGGCCGCCTCTACGAAGCGAACGTGCGCACGATTGTCGACAATCTTTGACACGAGGAGCGCAACGGCGGTCGCTATTCTTTTTTTGTAGGCAGTCACCATCAGTCTCCCATGCGCATTCTATGGGCACCAAATGTTATGCGCTGCAAACCTTACGGTGTTCCCATATAACACACGGGGACACGACCCCTCTTCTGCGAGACTCCACGGTAAGCGAGGGTGCATTCCTGCCTGTCCCTCCACCTCTCCAACAGGCACGGGCAACTGGGTGTCCGGTTCGGGCAAGTGTGTTGGGAAGCCCCATCCCAACCTGGCTGGGTGCGGGTTGGTGAGTGTAGCCCATCTCCTTGCCGTGCACACGCCATTGTTGTTAGGTACCGTATCCCCTACCTGCTCCTGCAACAGGATTTGGGCCGCAGGGGCTGCAGACAGGGGCTATGACATTCCTGATTGGACTCGTAGACCAGAGCTGATGGGGTTGTTGGTCTGCTGGTACGCGTATAAGGTGGTCTCACGCATGCTAAGGCCTCCGAACTTTATTCTCGCTCTTTGGGGTGGGGGGGGGTCGTCCGCGCAGCACACCGCAGGGAGTTGAATGGGCCGTTCAGCCCTTTGTAACGGCATCATCGTGGGAGACAGGGTATTCTCCGGGGACGTTTTGGTCTGAAAAAGCGGAACCAACTGACCGCAAACCCCATTACCCCTCCGCCCCACCCCCACTTTCCCTGCTTTCAGGCCTCCTTGGACTTCCCACGCGGTCATCAGGGCTTCTGCCGCTTTGATACACGATGCCGTGGGCTTGGCCCACCCGTGTAGTTGCAGCAGCAGGTGCCGTAGGTCCGACCTACTGCAGGATGTCTCTCTCCCTAGACCACGCCACTTAGCCATCTCTACTGTATTTGCTGCGTTCCAAGGGAGCAGCATGAGCAGTTCCAGCCCCTGGGGCTGAAAAATCGAAACTTCCGAACCGAGTTTTTTTGACGTAGTCACCGACCAAAATGATGCCACGTGTACACCGCGTAAAACGTGTATCTGTTTGTGTGATCCATCCCAGGTCTGAGCCAGGTTGGACGAGTGTGTGGTTGGGAGGGATGGGGGGGGGGTGGCCACAAAAGACTGAGCCGTCATCGGCCCTGGGGCTGAATAATCGAACCCGGTTTTGGTTGTATTGTGACCAACCGAAGTTTCGGCGCTTGGGGGATGGGATCTCTTCGAGGTACCTTCGAGACGCCTTAGGCAATACATATTGTTTTGGGAAGCTGACTAAACCCTTGGCCTCTGACTAATGCTGTTGCCCCTGTTCCTTCCAACTCCGTTGCCCTGTTAATGGGACAGTTGTGGTCAACCGGCTTTGCATGGGCTTCTGTGGGCACTCACATCTGCTGCAGAGCCCATGCTTTCTGCACTTCTGGTGTAGTTTATGTTATCACTGGCCCCTGGCCGCAGGTCCCAGATGGCATGGCACAAGAGCAGTGCCCAGGGCACTGTGGCTTGGGGGCAGTGCCCCTGGAATTTCACGTCACCCTTATTCGTCAGGCCCCGCGTTTTGATGTGCATGTCGGGCGGGGCGGGGCAATGGAGATCTGCACCCGCCCCCTCTTTCCTGCGGGAGCCACGCACTGGGGGTGTGGGCCCCTTTGCATCGGTGCTCGGACCGGGTGTCTGTCAGGCCCCGGCGTCCCCCAATCATTCCTTACCTCTTTGTGCACGGCGTCTCGGTTGAACATGAGCCCTCGAGCCTTTTGGTCTGGCCACGCGATGACCCTTTGTGGAAGCCTTCCAGGCCCCTGAGGCGAGCGCAGGGTGCCTGGGTCCCCGATCCTGCAGCGGTGCAGCCCTGGGGCTTTGGGGCTGCCAAGCAGGCATCGCTGCATATGTGTGTGGTTGGGTCCGCATTGCGGTCTCCACTGGAGGCCCATCCCTCCTTCCATGCGGATGTATGCAGCCCATAAGTCCACCCTTGCCTCCCCACCATTCGTGTTCCTGGACTTGTGTGGGTGGTGTGCATGGCCCGTCCCCCACACCAGGGCTGCAGCTCACAACTGGGAGCCTTCGGCGGCCTGGAGGGGGGGCACTTGACACGGCGCACGCGCGGGGCGCGGAGATGTGGCCGTCTGGCTGGATCAGGCAGCTGTTGATTGAATGTCGGCTACGCCAGAAGAGCTATAATTTCCCACCGCTACTAGGACAAGGGTAGGGGAAAAATCGACAATCCAGGAAGACCCCAAACTACGGTGGTGGTTGCTCCCCAGGGGCCATCTTATGCATTTTCACTTTGGGAGGTGATGGATAGGGCAAGACGGAGGGATGTTTACACAGGTCTTGTACCCAAGGGTTTGCGCTCCTTCGGGGGCATTTTTGTGAGGGGGTGAAAGCCGACCCATTTGGGAAACGCCGCCGTAACGGTTGCCACGGCGCAGATACTCCTTTGATGCCCCTCTCGCGGAATCTGTACCTCCCTTCCCCTCTTTGAAGGAGAGGGGGATTTCCCTCTGGCCTGTTTTAGAATGTCACCGGAGGAGGCTTTCATGCTGGTCAGCAAGGTCTTGCTGTGTAGCCGGATGCAGAAGCTCACACACAAGCGCTCGGCAGTAAAAGGACCGGGGGGGGGGGGCACGCATAACCCTTTGGGACCTTTGGAGAGGGGTGCCGACATCTAAGTGCCAATCAGACCAGTTCCTCAGCCTTATGACACCCCTCCACCCGGGGGTTGATGGGTACCGTTATGATTCCACGACGCACCCCCTTCAGAGTAAGTGCCAGTTTAAGAACCTGGGGCAAGAGGTCATGGGAGTGTGTCATGGATGGGGGCGGAGGGCATCTGTTGGGTTCGATTCACCTCCGCGCAACCGATAACTGAGGCACAGTGGTGTCGACCTCCAGCCAGGGAAATAGCAAGGAAGAGGGTTTCCTGATTGCTTGAGAGACGATGATTATGTCTTCCGTCCATTTGTTCCTCTGGTGGCCCGTCAAGGTCGGCGAAGTGCAAGTTCAGGGGAGGCGAGGTCCTCGGTGCGGATACCGCGGCCACCTTGGAGTACCCCCCATCAATGGCGCGCTCGTCGCCACTTCGCGGGGGTGCTTGCACCAGTCGCACCACTCCTTCCTCGCCCAATTGTGAGTGTCGCACAGTCGAAAGAGTCAATCTCCAAGAGCCACGACCGCTGTGTTTGCCGCCTCAAGCGTGCAGCATCTCGCCAAATGTGCGCAGTTGTAGTAATGACATGGCGTCCACACCCAATCCCCTGGTCGTCTTTGTTTTTGCATGCTCACGGTCACCTCTGTGTGTTCGACATGGAATACTCAAAATGAAGGACAGCGTACCTGCACTTTCACCTCCCTTTCATGCTGCCTAAACCGGATGCATACCGACACAAGCTCGGTGCGCTCAGCATCAGTGCTGCGGCACATAGGTGCGTGTGCTCGTAGTGTCAAGCATGGGATGCATGCGCTTATGCCGCGGTGTGTGGTGCGCGTGTGTAGGATGTTGGTCTGCATGCGGCAAACCCCACTAGATTGTAAACATGGCCCTCGCCGCGGCGCTCCCACGGTATGGGGCTAGCCGGCGCGGCCTAGGTGGATAGGGTCGCAGAGCCGCGGGATTGGCTTGGGCCCGTTATGGGAATGAGTCACTGGCCATGGAAACCAACAGAGCCCAGAAGCCAGCGCCCAGGGACTGATTGGCGCCTTCACGGTTGGATTCACCTCCCAATTGGACGCCTCTGATGCTTGTGGCTAGTCTTGGTCAGTGCCCCAAGGGAGTCTTGGCAGGATGAATAAGAAGGACTGCAGACCAGGTGGGTGAGTGGTGCTGAC
Source organism: Eutreptiella sp. 'Long Island Sound 2002' (assembly GCA_964036045.1). NCBI lineage: Eukaryota > Euglenozoa > Euglenophyceae > Eutreptiales > Eutreptiaceae > Eutreptiella > Eutreptiella sp. 'Long Island Sound 2002'. The sequence continues at coordinate 186,089,182 of OZ038380.1, read as the reverse complement.
AGAGGCAGCCTCCGCGCATCAGAGGTGTGGATCCTTTGCAAAAAAAATTTTGGGGAGGGGGGGGGGTAGATGCAGCGGCAAGAGCCTACAGCACTGCACCGTCCGGGCCTCGCGCAGCTTTGTATCTGTACCGCCCCCCTTTGCGCAAGCATGCACTTGTCCAAGCACGGAGTGGGCGTTGCCGCTGTTTTCAGGATTTTTTAGGACCGCTTTTTTTGTGGTCCTGAATGCAGGATTGGGCGTTTTTGATGCACTTGTAGAGGGAAAGAAGGGCTCATTCATCATATCTGTGATTGTGCATTCTGTTCACAACAACATTGTACCACACGTTGCAACCCCATGTGGTTTGTTTTGATGTGCTATTCCCGGCATGGCTGTCACGTGCCGTGCTTTGCGTGTGTGTCGCGCACAAGCACAGGCTTGTCCAGGCACGTGGTGGCATGGGAGGCGGCCCCACCGCCTTGTCAGACATTGTGACAATTAAGCATTGTTTGATGAGGGTGAGATTCCCGGGGTGACAGCCAATGCGTCATGGAGGCTAAGCACGGAGTGGGTGTTGGACCGCTGTTTGGCCTGGACTTTTGAGACCGCGGCCGTGCTTGCGCAAGCGGGGGGGGGGGATGAGTGTCTTGGTAGCGATGGGGTCATTGAGCTGATATCCGTTGACGTCGCACTTTGGTTTATATATGGCAGAGGGCGCAGTGTCGATTCTGCAGATGCGCCACATTTTGCTCGCCTGGAAGGTGGTTGGCCCCGTTGCCTCCGGCAGTGCCTAGCGACCGCTTGTCTACCGCAGGTGGTGGGGGTGGTTGGGGAGGGAGGGGGAGGTCAAGATTCAGGTTGAAAGGATGCATCCAGAATGTATTTCTGTTTGTGCCGTTTGTGGACCCTGGTGCCCTTCGTTGGTTCCGCATGTCATATGCACGCGACCCCCTGCGAGGATGGGGGCCAGCCAGTGATCGCTTCTGTTGGGGGAAGGGCTCTAGCCTGTGCATGAAGCTCAGCTCAGCTGACCTGCCGATGCCACCTCCTGTCCAAATTGTTCCCTGGCCCCTTCACAGCACGAGGTTTCAGAGGGCTGGGTGGGATGCGCACCCATGGGATCACTAATGGCAAGGGGTGGAATGGATGAAGGGATGAAATGAAGAGGTTTCCAGCTGGTGTGCATGGTAAGGCTCTTGCAGACCCCCCCCAATCCGAAACTGATTTTTTTGATACTTTGACCATCCAAAATGATCAAATATCCTATGTAAAGCATGTTTTGGCCCCTCTCCCCTCTTCGAGGTGCCTTGCCGAAGGCAATAGAATTTACCATTGGGTAAATCTTGTTGGGCCAATTTTGGTACACAAAACTTTTGGGTCCCTTGTTACCCGCAGCGATGCCCTAGCCCACGTGCAACGACCATTACTATACCCCCCAAGCCCCATTGGGACAATCATCGCCGAGGCCCATTTCCTTTGCGGTGAGGTTGGAGTGACTGTTATTGCGGGTGTTCTCTGGACACATGGGCACAGGAGAAATGGGGTTTGCGTGCAAATCTGTTCCCTAGGTCACCAGCAAAGTCCTTCGCTGGTTGACACAATTGTGACATGGATGGCCATCTTTCGGGGGGAGGGGGGGGGGGATGGTTGGGGGACAGACTTTTTGGGGGGCCATTTTCTTCATTTTTTTGTGGCAACCTGCGTTTTGGCAAATAGAGAGTGGGGACTTTGCAACACCCACTTTGGCTCTTTGCTGTTGGTGCCCCCGATGTCCCCGCCCATGCGATTCCCCTGGGGGTAGGGGGGTGTTACCGTCGCCTTGAACATTTCTAATTTACACGGGAACGGTGATTTTCAGGGTTTTGCAGGATTTCTGTTCATTCCTACAACATTTGTGCACAGCAGTGCAACTGCATTGATTGCATCTCAGGCGATGCATTCACCCATGGGGCGTGCAGATCACTCATTTTTTTTTTTTTGCAACTTCGGCCTTGAGGACAAGTTATATTTTGAACGGGATGTTCCTAAAGCAAACCGTTTGCCACAACGGCTCTGCCCCCCTGCCAAACCCGTTGCCAAGTCCCCTGCCAAAGGTGCTGCCAAGCCTCATGTCAAAGCCTGAGGCAAGGTGGCAGCCCAGCCTGCAGCAAATGAGCCATTCCAGTGGCCCCTATGGAGCCTGTTCCGCTCTTCAAGGGTGAAATATACCCCACCAGAAAGTGGCACACACAGCCTATTCCGCAATAGACCTGAGCACACACGGTAACATGTTCTTTGAGGGTCATATGATGCATGGTATGCTCTTGTTGTGTGCATGTCTTGTTGTGGGCCCCGCGTTCCTTGAAATTCCCCCTGGGTTGTCAGGGGAAACCGTCACTTTTGGCCATTTTGGTCATCCGTCATGTGCCAGCAGGGGAATCGCAGGGGTGGGGGGGGGGTACAGTTGTGCGTATGGCCATGTGTTTGTTGTGTCCAATGGTGAAGGGGTAAACAACTTGGCATTGACAAAGTGACAAACAAAATGATATATGAGCACCTGACGCCTTCATTCCGCATGCAGAGTTCAAAATCAAATGCTGGTGCTTCACCGATTACTCAAATTGGTTCTGAGAAGCTCTGCTCACCTTCTTGCCCATGTGCCCTTTGGGGGCGTACCATGCGCTTTACCCGCGCTTCGCCCAAGTAGGCTATTTTGAACCTGGTGTCCCTGCTGGCCAAGGTAACCGCATTAATCACTGTGTTCCCACAGACAGGACTGCCCAGATTCTTCCTCAGTCCAAAAACTTAGATAATGAGCGAAAACAAATTATGTTTCACATTGAAAATGCCAGATTGCTGTCAGTTTTCTATCTAAATCTGCTGTTTTTGCCATGTGGGCATATGCTTCCCGGGTGGTGGGTGGTTTTCAGGGTGGTCACGCAACAGCTAAGGGGGAGTGTTAGCACGCTGGGCAGCGCCAGGCATCTTTTTTTTACCATTGCCCACCCGTGCCTGCTTTTTGCTCCTCCTCACCAAACAATCTGCTCCCAAGAAGCCAGGGGTGATGTAGCCACTTCTGATTTGATCCCCTTCTGTTGGGGGCCCCTGAGAAGGCAGGGGTGATGTAGCCATTCCGCCCACACGTGCTTTGCAGGGAAGGTTTGCGGTCCAGTGCGGTCTACTTGGGGGGTGTTGCCTGAACCGTGCGCGCACTGTGCGCGCACCGTGCGTCCTTTTGCGCATTCTGTGTCCACCAGATCCACAATGCCTGAATCTGTGCTGCCCTGGCTTGTCGCCGGACTGCCGGACGCCAATAGGGGCTGCAGGGTGCAGAAAATAGGACCCTGGAACCTGTGACAAGCATCAGACTAAAAATTGAAGAATCCTGGTATGCCAGTATGGACTGCAAGGTGCAAAAATCAGGACCCTGGGTGTGTTTCTATGGGGGCCATTCAACGGGGTACAAGTTGGGCAACCATCCCAAAAACATTGAACCGTGCGCGCACCGTGCGACAACGCCCCCTTGGGGGACTTCCCTAGGTGAGGATAAAGTTGGGGCTGGAGCCAGGATACTTAATATAAAGGTAGCGCGTGCCGGGCAAACATTCCCCCTTAATTTGCTACTGGGCGCTGTGCCCACGCTGTGCAGAAACCCCCTTTGAAGTAATGCTCAATCCATTACCCACACCGTATTACAAAGGACCTGGCAATGGAGGCCAGCCTCCAGAAGGAGAGGTGGGGTATGTACCCCAATAATAGCGGCAAGAAGTGTGCCCTTGACCCAACCCTAAACCCCAAGCAGGGATGTATGAGAACGGCTGACAACCATAGGAGGAGGGGGGGGATCCCCCCCCCCCCTGGACCCAGATTTCATAGTGGGAAAAAATGAAATTTACAGAAGGAAATATTGATTTGGGCCATTGTTGGTCCACAAACTTTTGGGTTCCAGACCCCACCCTCATTTCTAACACACCCCTGCCAGCCTCTGTTTGAAGCAAGGAGACTCCTTGCATCTGCAACACACATGGGAACCTGTACACCTTGTCGCCTTGGGCTGGGCTTAAAGGCAGTGAATCTGTGAAGAGGCCTCTGATTCTGCTCGTCTTCGTGACCTGGGGCAAGCTGACTATTTTCCTCCGGTATGCTGGTGAACTTGCACCTGGAAGAGGATTGTGACCCTCCTGGTACAACAATAACTTGCAAGCTAACCAACCCTCTGCAGACGTAGCACACTACGTCCACTGCTGCTTGATTTGATCTCCAGCCCCAACAGTCAGGATCAAAGTCGGTGTTGCTGGCAACCGTTCTTGCCACCAACACATAAGTGCATCGACATGGATATGTGGGTGGGATATGTGGAGGAGGGTGCCCCAGAGGAGGGCAAGCTTCCATAATCGACAAAAGCAGCACACTCTTCTTGAGTTCTGGGAGCCTTTGTTGCCTTGTGTGTGAAGTTTGCTGTTGCAAAAGTGTGCCGCTTTTCTTGAGCATTTGGTGGTAAATGCACTTCGCAAACCCCCCCCCCCCCACCGCCCTTGCAACTCAAGAACTGTCACGTGGCCATTTTTTCAATTTGCCGGGGCATGTGGTATGCAAAGTTGATGTTGTGGAATGAATTGTTGAGCCATAGGTGATGTCCAGAAATTGAAAGTGGTGTGGTCTCGTGATACAATGTTCCATACTGAGCCAGTGGTTGATCGTGGGGCACCTCAGTAATGCCATGTCACGTTGATCATGTGTGTTCTTTGTGTATTGCAAGTGGATCAGGACAGGCATTGGACAGTAGTTGGGATTTGATTCGTGTACTTTTGCAATCCCCCCCCCCACACACACACTGGAGGGGGAACCATCATGGGTGTGGTTCCCCGGGGGTGGGGGGCGAACCATCCCACGCTTGGGAGGATATTTCAGGGGGGTACCATTCAATGGATCGCTAAGTGACAAGCCATTCAGGGCATTTGGTTAGATAGGGCGGCACACCCCAAGGAACCATGGTCCATCTACATTGCCGGAGGGGAAGCACCTACGACGGCCAAAAAATGGATCCACCTACTGTACCACCGCAACACGGAGGACGAGACACATTGGGTGACATGGCTCTCACTAAGAGGTACGCGTAGGTGGGTGTTGCAACCATTGTTGTGGGGGGCAACAACAGTGGACGGGCAACCTTCCTTTTTTCAGCCCATGATACTCCATCGCGGTTGGCATGGGTAGCTGTGTATGTAACCGTGTAACCCCTAAAAACGGGTGGTACTGAAAGTGCGCCCAGTTCCTTGCTTTGGGAATATCCTTTTTCCTCCAATGCCTTCACCAGGGTGTTGGTATTCTTAACATGGCACACGCCACTTTTTCTTCGTCCATCGCCATGGCCCTCCACATTGTCCCCTTCTTCTGTCCTTGGTCCCATGCATCTTCCAACACCTTCCAAGGGGCCACATTCCATGAGCCTCTCCGGCAAAGTGGGTCCATGCACATCCGCGCTCACCGTGCATCCCACCTGTTTCTCCCTTTTCCACCGTCCCTCACAGCCCGCCAGCCCGTGCGGTAGGCCCACGCACTTTGTGGTTGCTTGGGCACCTTGAGATCCACAAGGGCGCTAATCTTTCCTCCCGTCTTAAGCGCCGGTGAAAGGGTTGCTTTCTGCTGGCAGAAGGAACACACTGCACAAAAGTGACGAGGCGCACATCCCAAAGACCCGTGGAACGTGCTTGAATAGTTTCACGTGGTATGGTATGTTTCGGAAGAGGCCATTTCAGCCAAACCCTACAACATGGTACCTATGGCAACAAGTACAATTACCCAACAAGATTCCTAAGGCTAAAGGAGAGCCAAGGCTCAAAAGAAGCTCAAGAGGGATAGACCAGGCACCGATGAGTGACGAGTGGTGGAAGTGCATCATTGAGTCTAGAGGGACGCCGGATCAGCTTGACGAGGCCCAGACCACCGTTTCTCGAGCCTGGGGATTTAGGTTCCAACAGGGGTTGGTCTCCTCAGATGGTGCTAACCTGCGGGCTATTAGGACATCACAACCCTAGTTGAAAAAATAAGAAGAGTACGGGAAGCTGCTATGGGAGACATACTGGAGCCAACACCAAGTGATGAGATGGCATCACAAACGAGATAGAAGTTGATGCACGTAGTGAAAACCCATGAGCAATTGGTGCATGTTGTGTGGAGAAGAAAGTGCACTATGGGTGGGGGCATGGCAACACGCGTGGACAAGATGTGCCATGAAGCAACATGCATGGATGCAGCCGAGTGTGCAACACTATAGAGCCAAGCCCACTAGGTGGTGGCACACCAAACTAACCGATGGATTATTGCAAGATCCAGCCATGGCTGTGGCTGAAGGCATATCGCCTGCTGGATTAATCACACACAATAGCGGACGACGACTCGATGCCATGCTAGTCTGTGTTGATGCATGGAGAATTTGTAATCGTGAGGCTTACTATGCCGTGGACTATTCTAATGCCGGCGACCACCTTGGGGTCACTATGGTGACCCACAGTCCACTCCAGGAGAGCCCCCTCCACCACAAGGATTCGTTTGTGTAGCCCATTGGCCCCAATCCCTTTTTTACAAGTTTAAACGGCATACGACCAAATGGTCCAAGGCGCATCCTCATACCGACTGCCCTCCGGTCGCAAGGGAAGAAAAATTTCCTTCGGTGGTGTGCATTCCGAGGAAACTGTCGTAATGCTTTATAGACACCCCTCATTTCCTTGTCACCAATGTATGCCGCTCAGTCATGTAGTGCGTATGGGGAGGCGTGGGTTGGCTATGACGGCACTACGTAGTGCTTGTTCCCTGGTGTCGATCTCAAGTTCTTTTCTTGGATGCTGCAGGACAAACTGTGTGATTTCATTGAGTGTCATGTCGGCTACGAATGTGGCTCCTCACCCCTTTTCGTACTTCCAGCCCACAACCTACAGTAGGATCTGCACGGCGGATCTCCCCCATTTTTTTGGTAACCCCCCATGGGACCAGACAAGCCATGTCTATGATGAACTACATTCTCCGCCCATAGGAAGGGTTTAAGCTAGGCAACCCCACATGGAAGCAATTTGGCGAAGTCATCGAGCAGCCCAAAAAGAAAGCCCCCGGACCAGGCAAGATATCCCCGCACCTGTTGCAATGGCTCCCCAAGGAACTCCAATGGGATCTTTATGAGGCCATACTCGGCGTATGGGTGACAGGGGAAATCGCATCACATTGGTTGGAAGCTAGGCTCTCTCTTTTGTACAAGAAGGCAACACGACGTCTGCCATTAACAATAGGCCCATCAGTGTATCCAACTGCATTTGCATAGTACTAGCTCGGCTCATTTTGGATGCCATATCGCAACCCATAAATACAACACTGTCTGACACTCAAGCACGTAGTCGTAAGGGTTACACCACCTCACGGCAAGCCGTGAACCTCCTTATGGAATTACATGAGAGACCCGAAGGCAGTTACATCTGTCTTCTCGACATTGCCAAAGCCTTTCGTAGTACCCCGCATGTGTGCCTTGTAGAGTCGCCGCAGGCAATAGGGGCGCCACCACATGTGAGTTGCATGGTCAAGTCCACATACACCCTAAATACGTGTCAGTATGGAAAACTACGATTTCCCCTTACTAGGGGCATCAAAGAGGGCCGCCCCCTGTCACCGGCACTGTTTGTGTTGGTATATGACACCTTCCACACAACGTTGGCCGAAGAATTTCCTGAAGCTAGTTTTTTTGTATGTGTCGACGACATTGCAGTTGTCACCAATGATATGCCAATGATATGCAACGAGTGCTGAAGAGGGTCAAGAGTTGTCCCTCATATTAGGATTTTAGACAAATCCGGACAAGACAGAGGTTTATAATTGGCCACAACCCCATGGGCCAGGCAAAAGAGACAGGTGCCGCAGCATGATGTACTCCGATGGAATGGCAAGGATATTCTGGTGCGAACCCCCATATTTAGCTATTTAGGGCATACATTAGCGCACCCCTCGTGGGCACAAAGAGCGAGAGATGAAGTGTTGGCTAAAGTGGTGTCTGATCTCACCCGGTATGGGGCATTACTATTAAATGCATTTGAACGGGTACAACTGCTTCTGTGCTCATCCCACGTTGGTTGTATCATACCATGTTCATCCCACATGACCGCCTGTTTCAGCACATAGACAAAATACGTTTAGAATTTGTTGCAATTGCTAAACAATCAGAACACAACAAAGAGAACATCTACAAGGCTCACGATGTTGACCACATCAACTCATTTGTCAAGTATGGAGGACTAGGACTACAACAAATATACTAGGTCTACAGAACTGGGTACGTCACCCTTGTTCAAGGATTACTACGGAAACCCACTAGTAGATTGTCAAGATTGGTGGCACGACCCATAGAACGCATGATAACACCTCTTCGTGACTATGTCACATTCCCACCTCCACGGGGGTAAACCCTAGTGGGACTTCTCCGTCCCTGGGATCATCATTTGCACTGCATCGTGTTATGTACCTTCTGGCTACTTCAGGTATGCCCACTGCCACTTCTTGTTGCGTAATCCATTCTTCATCACCGGATGTTTGCTCATCAATGAGATTTGCAGGAGTGGGGGGTCTTCTGCGCGGGGCCGCAAGCTTACAATGCTACACCAATGGAAAGCAGGCAAAAGGCAACATATGGTATGAAGACGGGAGTAAACTAACCCAGGAAGTAGGAGGAAGAACAATATACAGAGCAGGAGGAGCCATCACTTGCGGTCCACTGCAGGTCATTACCCGAGTGACCGGGCCACAAACCTCATGCAGAGTAGAACTACAAAGTTTTGCGGTTAATTCGGCTTTGGCTAGCGCAGATCAGGAACTGACTTACGACAACAAAGCAGTTGTGGACCACACCCTACATCCTTCCCAATGGATGTGGCGCGCCATGGGATCATAATGTTGTGAAATGCGCCATGTGCAATACCAGGCATGGCACCACCATGCACAAGCGGCCGATTCAATGCCCCAAATGGGCTCCCTCCTTCCGGAAGGCATGGACGCACTCATGGGCTGAGTACGTAGAGCAATGGTACGGTAACACGTCCCCGGAAGACATGCACCATGTCGTGTGTCTAAGAGTTCCCGGTTCTTTCTATGACCAATTGCCCCAGGGATATGGACCCCACTTCCAGGAGCACGTGGCACATCACCAATACATGATGCTTCACATCGTCTACCAGCTAAGAAAGGAGTTCACCCTGCCCCCTAGAGACAATGAAGAAATACAGCCAAGTCGGTCTGTTAGCGCATGGTATGGCAAGGTCAAGCCTAGGGTGTGTACGCCAAATCCCACCCCACAAGTGTTGCAACAACAATTAATGTATAAACCTCGGAAGCAAAAGCGTGCAAAAGTCAAGGCACCTACCACGGCGACACAGGGAGATGACAAGGAGTGTCACAAGATTCTACAACGCCAGGATTCATACCATACCAAGGTGAAGGTGCTAAAATACCTTGAGTTCACCCAGGATACTATCGGGCATAAAAAAGTGACGGAGAAATTGTCCGCACCCAGGATTAAGTACCAAACCACTAGAATGATGCAGGAGGCACAGGACATGCACAACAATGGGTGCCAAAGTGTTCTCAGAGACTGGCAGTACGACGGTATTTGGCATAGGAGGGTGGGTAAGTGGCTGCATTGTATGGAAAAGACATACCAGGAGTGGCTGCATGAGGTGGACCTATCGTATCATATCCTTGGTCTGCGGCATGCGCTTATGCAAAAGGGCTTGTAACGGCACGAGGAAGCACCACACAACACAGCCTGCTCACTGCCACAGGCCAAACGGATGTGTACCACTCGGAGGCTCACCCATGTACATCCCCGGAGCAAAGAAAACTTGTCATAGGTGAGAAGACGGGGGCCAAACAGAGTCGTGGCGACCCTAGGTTGCTCTGCAGGTGTGCTCAAGGTAGGAATATAAGTTGCTCCTTCTTTGTCAACCTTGTCCTTGATGGGAGAAGAAGCTGTGGTATGTTCTGAGAGTGTACTTAGATCCCGAGGCTGACTCGTACTGCTGCAGAACTATTGCAACACTATAGAGCCAACCAGAGAGGCGTTGTTGGTAAGGGCTAGGAAAGAGGTCAAGAAGGGGCCAACAAACAGAGAAGGGCGAAGTCGTGACGTAGGTACAGTACCCAAAAAGAATAATGAGCAGCACCGAGGAGAGTGGAGTGAAGCGAGAGACACGATAAGTAGAAAGACAATGCTCAAGATGAAAAGCATCGTGAGATGGCACGTGGCCGAGAGGCATGCCGTGATGGTTGAATGTACCAATACTGGAAATTTGAGGGGTGTTTTTCGACGCCTTGGACAGAGCCTCGGCAAGTCACACCGTTTTTCAACGCCTTGGACAGAGCCTCGGCAAGTCAGACCATTGCGGACTATGGCATAGCCATGATTCTGCTCCCCAGATGGGGCTGTACATTGGATTGGAGGAGGAACAAAAAAACAGGCATTTTAGGGCATTTGGTAGATAGCAGGGGCGGGCCTTGCAATTGGGCATTGCTACTCACACCGTCAACAATGCACTCTTGTGGATATGTGGCCCAAGTAGCCAAAGATAACAAGATCAACCAAGATCATTAAGGAGAAGCAACATTAAGGAGACGCAGGATGAACCAAGATCAACCAAGATCAACCAAGATCAACCAAGATCATTCAGGACAACCAAGATCGACCAAGATCATTAAGGATAACCAAGATCAATCAACTTTGGGTCTGCGCTCCATGCCCTGCATTGCAGGGATTCATTGTATCATATGCTGAAGTGAGGCCCACCTACCAAGAGCTTTCTTGAGAACTCTTTGAACTTCTGGAGTCAGCCAAAAAAAGAATAAGGAGAACCAAGATCAACCAAGATCATTAACGAGAACCAAGATCGACCAAGATAATTAAGGACAACCAAGATCAACCAAGATCATTGACGAGAATCGAGATCAACCAAGATAATTAAGGACAGTCAAGATCAACCAAGATCATTAAGGATACGCCAAATGAACCAACATCAACCAAGATCAACCAAGATCATTAAGGACAAGCAAGATCAACCAAGATCGACCAAGATCATTAAGGAGAACCAAGATCGACCAAGATCATTAAGGAGAACCAAAATCAACCAAGATAATCAAGGACACCCAAGATCAACCAAGATTATTAAGGCATTAAGGACAAGCAAGAACAACCAAGATCATGAAGGAGAACCGAGATCAACCAAGATTATTAGAGAGAACCAAGATGACCAAGATCATTAAGGATAGGACAACCAAGATCAACCAAGATCATTAAGGACAACCAAGATCAACCAAGATGATTAAGGAGAACCAAGATTAACCCAAGTCAATAAGGAGAACCAACATCAACCAAGATACCTAAGGATAACCAAGATCAACCAAGATCATTAAGGAGAAGCATCGTAGTTCTCCTTGATGATCTTGTTTTTTTCTTGGTTGTCCTCAATGATTTTGCTTGACCTTGGTTGTCCTCAATGATCTTGGTTGATCTTCGTTGTCCCCAATGATCTTGGTTGATCTTGGTTGTCGTATCCTTAATGGTTTTGGGTTGATCGCGGTTCTCCTTAATGATCTTGGTTGATCGTAGCCCTCCTTAATGATCTTGGTTGATCGTGCGCTTGATTCTCGTTCTCCTCAATGATCTTGGTTGAACTTGGTTCTCCTTAATGATCATGGTGATCTTGGTTCATGATCTTGGTTGATCTTGCTTGTCCTTAATGATCTTGGTTGATCTTGGGTGTCCTTAGTGATGTGGGTTGATCTTGGTTTTGCTTAACGGTCTTGGTTGATCTCAGTTCTCCTTTATGATCTTGGTTGATCTTGGTTCTCCTTCATGATCTTGGTTCATCTTGCTTGTCCTTAATGATCTTGGTTGATCTTGGGTGTCCTTAGTGATCTGGGTGGGGGTCTCCCAATGGACTACTACACAAGTTGCTTATGCAGTGTTTCACCCTGTACAGCTCAAAAGTGGAAGTTTCCGAAACTTATCTTTTGACATCATGGCCACTCACAATGACCATCCATGCTATGGAAAACATGTTTTAGGCAGTATTTATGTGTTTTTCACCCTATTTGGGTATCGGGTGTGGGGGGGAGGGGTCTCCTAATGGACTGGTACAAGTTGCGTATGCAGTGTTTCATCCTGTACATCTCAAAAATGGAAGTTTCCGAAACTTATTTTCTTGATATCGTGGCCACTCACAATGACCATCCAAGCTATGTAAAGCATGATTTCGGTAGTATTTATGTGCTTTTAACGGCTATTGGGTGTCTATGTTACTTGGGTGCGCATTGCTCGGGGTAGTTTCTCTGCCGAAAATTTTTTTGATATTTTGACCATTCGGAATGACAAAATATCCCATGTTTTAAACCCTCCGTACATGTTTTTCACCCTTTTTGGGTGTTTGGAGGGGGTGGGATGGGGGGGGGGGGGCTCCCAAGGGGGCTGGGGCACAACCTGCTTATGCATTTTTCCACCCTCGGCAGATCAAAAATGCAAATTTACAAACCGATTTTTTTGATATTCCGCCCATTCACAATGATCAAATATCCTAAGTAAAGCATATTTTAGACACTGTTTGTGTGTGTTTCACCCTGTTTGGGTGTTTGGACGGGGGCACCGGGCTGGGGCACAACCTGCTTATACAATTTTCCACCCTCAGTAGCTCAAAAATGGAAATTTCCGAAACCAATCTTTTTGATATTTTGACCATTCACAATGATCACATATCCCATGTAAATCATGTTTTAGACCCTCTTAATGTGCTTTTCGCCCTTTTGGGGGGTTTTTGGGGGGGGGGGGGCGTCTTCAAAGAGGCTGGGGCACAATTTGTTCACGCAGTTTTCCACCCTCTGCAGCTCAAAACTGGACATTTCAGAAACTGATTTTTTTGATATTCCGCCCATTCACAATGATCAAATATCCTATGTAAAGCATGTTTTAGACATTCTTTTTTGGTTTTTCACCCTATTTGGGTGTTTGGACGGGGTTGGGAGGCTTCTGAATGACTTTGTGACGAACCGAATGATTGCCTGACTGTGCTCCCTCCCTCTTCGAGGTGCCTTGCCGATAGGCAATAGAATTTTCCAAGATTCGATTTTTTCCGAAACCCTTCCGTTGCACCCGGCTCTATGACCCCTAGTATGTTTGCGCTTGGGTGTGCCGCATGTGATGCATGGTAGCCTGAAAGTTCAAAAGAACATGACTACATGAACAGCCACACTGAGCAAACATGACCTGAGGCAACGGTGGGACTCAGTGCCCTCAAGCCCCAGGCCTATGCTCCTAAATATGCACTCCGCCGCATGAACAGCCACAAGAAGCCATGGCTTATCAAGGTCTGGGACTGGCCCTAGGTGCCTTTCGCAAAGGTCTGGGAAAAGTGGTGCAGTAGCCTGAAAGCGTGACTCGATAGGCTACCCTTTTAGGGTGTATACATCAACATATCACATCACAGAATTGCTTCACTGCGCCTTTCCTCTCCACAATGGGAGGCTGAACACAGGAGGTGGCAAATAGTACGGCGAAATCTAATTCCAGTTGCCACACCATGGGGTGTGGTCACCCCTGTGAGGGATATGCCATCATGAAGCGCAATGGGAACTTTTCCAAAACACATGCATGCGAAGCGATGCAAGTATAGCCTACTTGCAGTGACCTTGTCACTGGGAAGCTGAAAGGTGATGTGGCACAGGCATTCCGTGCTCATTGTGCTGGGTCCAGGTGGGTAGGCGGCGTTTCGAGACAGCGTTTCGTGCATGGCGCCTGTCCGCTCCTAGCCAAAGGGAGGTTAAAGGGACAGGATTTGGGTCAACAGGACTCAAAGTGGGGTGTGGGTAATAGATAGTCACAGCATACGCATGTCCGTGCATCAATAGTCATGATGACTGATTTTACCAAACCCATACCTTTGCATCCCGTTATAGCGTGCAAGGCAACGTCGTGCGCAGGGCTGCACCGGAGGCTCATGGTCAGCCAAGGTCTTGGATATTGTGACCAGCCGCAATACTTACTATGGGCCCTCTGTCCACGGTACAATGTTGCGACCTGATTTCCTCAGCAGAGCCCCCCCAAAAATTGTATCCTTTCCTGGTGTCTTCCTTCTTCAAAGAGGCCTTTTATCATGCCGCGTCAGGATGTGTGCTCAGTTGGAGTTGGACGAAGTCATAGCAGTCCTCCAACTGAAGGCTCTCATCCTCTTTCTGCTCTACAGTGTCCTCCTTCCCGTCGGCATCTGCACCATATCTTATGAGATCCACAACCACAGCTTGTCTCTCAAGTATATCCTTGGGCAGACATTCAACGGCTCCCCACCTCCTCCCTCCTGGTGCACCGATGCCATCGTACTGGACCCTGCCGTCAATCAATCGGGCTACTACATCTTTGCCGTCTCAAAGTACTACCCCAATGGCATGTATCGGGGCTGGATCCTGGTGACTGATTGCCATAAGACAGTGGTGGCGTACCGAGGCCCGTTCCCAGGCCGCCTTTGGGGCGTTAAAATGGTGAACAGCAGCAGCTGTTTTGTGCTGTGTACGAAGTGGGACACGACTGCGGGGCAGAAAGGAGGCAGTCTCGGGTACGTGTGGAATATGTTCACTGATCGATTGGACGCCGTTGAGTTGGGGTCTGCGTTCCACGACGTGGACTACGACGCCTTGTCCGACACATGGCTCACCGCCGAAATCTTCTCCGCCAAAGTGCGTTGCCGCAACGCCTTCTGGCGGTGCTCGACCCGAGGGAAACTGCTGAACGCGGCGTACGACATCCTGCGCGAACGGCGGCGCAACGGCACTGTTCTCTGGGAGTGGAACCCCCGGGAGTACATCGCCTCCTACGCGGCCCAGCACAACATGACCTTTGTGCTGCATGACAACCCGTACGGCCTGTACCAGGGCCCATGGGCGTCCATCTGGGGGGACTACAGCCATTTGAATAGTGTCACTCTGGACCCCGTCCGGCAAATCGTGTACACGTGTTCACGCAGTTTGGACACCGTCTTTGCCCTGCAGCGCTACACCGGGAAGGTGCTGTGGGCCGTGGGACGCCTAGGCACCGTGCCCCTCACCGATGATGACCACGACTTTGGAGTGCTGAGCAAGCCCCACATCTTCCATCCCGCCGGCAATGACCGGTATTACACCTTCGACAACCACTACACCACAGCATACGTCAATGGGACGTGGCAGGCAAACATGTCCGTCAACCAGAGCCGCATCGTCCTCATGCAACGGGGGGCCAATGGGTTCCGCCCCATCTTCCGCTACAACGGCCCCAACCGGTTTGCAGGAGGAGGCTGGGTTTTGCTGCCCAACCACACATTTTTGGCTGCCTTTGGAGAGACCCCCTACACCATCATTGAGGGCACTCTGAACCGTGAGGTAACCTTGACTGGCCTCGTCAGAGATGTATTTACATACTACCCGAGTCGGGTGTACGATGGCCCGGTCGTCACGACAAGGCTGAGCTCGCCACAGGCTTCGACTTTGCGCGTTTGTGTTTGGGACGCTTTCCTTCGGCAGCGCCCTGGTCTCGGGACCCTGACTGTCACATCTGTGGATGGCCCTTGTCGGCTGAAGTGCAGGAGTGCCGGTACGTCCGTCGTGCAAGAGGTAATGTTCAAGGCGTTTTGGGAAGAGAGCTGCAAAGACGTAGCCGCCCCTCCTGGCGATGTTGAGGTGCTGGTTGCCAACCAGGAGGGACGACAAACCCGCATCCATGTGGGGCGCCCATGCATCTGCCACCGGACCAACTTCCCCGCAGTCGCGCGGTGGCTGTTTGGGATGGCAGCTCCGGCAGCCATGCTCTTCTTGCTTGTATTCAATTTACCATATTTAACCATTTGTGGTGCGGGTGGAAGACAGGGGCCCACAGAACCCGGCCTGAGCCAAGCAGATGTTGAGCTACAAAGCTGCCAAAGCCTTTCACCAAAATGAAGAGGCTGCTGTTTTGGGAGTAAATTTTTTTCGTCTTCACCACGACAGCCTGCCTAGCAGGGGACTCTGTGAATGCGCAGCATCGGGCTTGCCTCGGCATGCGGGTGCTCACACGTAATCAGAGTTGATTATGACGAAGTTGCATATCGGATATGAGTGGGTCATACGGAAAGATGGCCCCTGCTGCTGGTTGTGAATTTGTGTCTCTTTGTTTTGAGGAATTCTGTTTTTTTTTTCGCATCGTCCTGATTGGATTTACCCCCTCAAACATGCCGGACGCTTGCAATGGGAGATTGTGATCCCCCCGCATGAGTTCCACAGAAAGGATCACCCATGGGGACGTCTTCCACCCGGACCAAAACACGGATAGCACAGTACCATGAACCAGAGCCCCTGGCACAGTCACCCCCTTTGTGAGATGCCATTCCCCCCAGCAGCACAACGCCCAAAACCAGCACACCCCAGCACAGCACGCCACAGTACACCCACTGCCCCCCACCAGACCCACCACCAGAACCAGAACCCCCCCATCAAGCACATAGCCCAACGCACCGTAACCCACAGCCCCCCCCCCACCCAACGCAGCCCCCATGCAGCCCACCGAACCCATAACCAAAAGAACAACGCATGGTGTACACAGCGCGGCTGTCCTTCGAGGAACACTGCATTGTGATTCAGCACCGTGTTGGGCAGCAGACAAAGAGCAAGACAGAACCCCTGTCAGCCAAAGTGACCAAAAGAAAATCCACACAACAGAGCAAGCTCTCCAAACAATCAGCCAACAAGTGACCAATGGTTCCATGGCCATATTCCTCTCCTTCTTTGCTGACAGCCTTTTCACCCAGACCCCCATCTGAACCTGGTGCGTGCTAAGAATCCCCCGTCTTTGTATTAAAATTCCCCCGTCTGATACACCCCCCCCTGGGGGGGGGGGTTTCTTTAGTCTAAAACGGGGGGGGGGGGTGTTGCAGGGGTTTTTTAGTACTTTTGGGGGGGGGTAGTACATTTTGGGGCTTTTTTGGTGCAATTCCGGGTGGTTCTTTTTGGCACAAACGGGTGTTTTCTCCAGTATATTGTTTGGGGTTTCCAGCACATTCTTGAGGCTTTCTAGTGTATTTTGGTGACGAGAGGGGGGGGGGTGGTAAAATTTGTCCCCATTTGCCAGGGGGTGGGGGGATGGGACAGGTCCAAGCCTTTTTAAGTCGCAAACTCTTACTTTTTAACACTTTTCTTATTTTTTAGAAATTAGAATGTTTTTAAAAAAAAGATTTTGCATTAAGACAAAAGATTCCACGCTATAAAAAAGGATTCCATGCTAAAAAAAAAGATTCCGCAATAACGAAAAAAGGGTCCGCACTGAAAAGTTGATTTACATGATCATCATGTATTTCTGAAAAAGTTGTGGGGGCGGGTTTACAGGGAGTTCTACTGCACCGAGGCGACCCCCTACTCCCAGCCCTCTCCCAAAATGTGCTTCAGAGATGCTCAGAACCCCCCAGAGTGAGTTCATTTTGGGAGGATCAGAGTCAATGCCTGAATTTTGTAAAGTAGGGTACTCAGCAACCTTGGCCAGAGCCCATGTGCACAATTTCATACAGTAGGGGAGCCTGGGTTTCGGGAATGACAGGGTATGCACCCCAACTGGTGCACACAATCCCATTTCATTTTCCTTGGTGCCTCGTGCATGCCATGAGGAGGTACCATTTGCAGGCATGGGTTGCATTCTACTGTCATTTCCAGGCTGCAGCCTGTTGTGCCTTGTGCCTCCTCCCTCTGCGACTGCATGATCTGGTTTCAGATTCCAGTAATCCTTTGTGCATTTTAGATTCACGCCCACAGTTTTGTGGAGTCATCTTGCAAACATGTTTATGTGAATCTTGAGGATGTTTACATACATGACCTCTAGGTCCAATTCCGCCCCCACCCAGGGTTCTGGGTTTTTAGAAACCTTTTCTTCCACTGCTTGTAGGAATTCCCGTGCCATCTGCATGTCATAGAATTCCAGGTTTCCTTCTACCAAGCTCAAATGCCTTACAAGCAAGGTTAGGGCACGTCACACTAAGGTGGACACCTTGCGGGCCATATGTTTGAAATGACTCACAATTTGTCTCACTTTATCTTCTCCCTCCATCTCACGGATTTTATCTCTCAAAATAAAGAAAGCCGAAGAGTTCTTGAATGATTTTAGAGCAAATATTGACGAAAACCTTTGGCTTCTAAGTTCTCCCTGAGCATCTCGGTCAACGCCTGATTTGCCTCCCCCACTTCTTGATAAACCCCCTTCGGGGTGTATCTATGTGACAATAAGCAAAGAGCACCAATCCCCACGAAAAAACACAACACACTGCAGGGGGGCAGGGATGTGTTAGAACCGCTGACAACCATAGGAGGACCCCGCCCTGGACCCCCCCCCCCCTCCTCCCCTTCTAGTGTTTGAGCCAAATTTTGCTTTGGCGCCTTTGGCGCCAAGAGGATTTCAGCATGAAAATTTTCGGCCTGCCTTCAGTGGGGACCCTTGGGGGACCGTAGGAGGAGGGGGGTCTCGCCAACCCCCCTCCCCTCCTCTCTTCCCTCCCCTCAATCGCACTAGCGTCCAGGACTTGAAAAGGCGAATGCCTCCTCTCTTCCAATACATCCCTGGCGGGGGGGGGGGGCTGCAGTACTAAAACCGCAGCACTGCAGCCACCCAGGGGTAGATGGTAGCAGGAAAAAATCCGAAATTGCTGTAGCGGACAGTGCGGTGCCCCAAAAAGGCAAAACAAGACAAAAGACACCCATTCCTAAGGGCAATAGATATTAGAGCTGGTCTCACTGCACACAAAAACTGAATCATTGAGCCATCATATCACAAAAACACACCAAATACACATAACAAAACGGGTTGGGGGGGGGGGGTAGCGGCGCACCACAACCCAAGCATAGTGCTGAAATGGGGAAAAATTAGCAGTGCTGCGAAAACAATGCGCAGCTGACACGTGGGTCTGCTTTATTTTCACAAATGTTCTCAACACTCAAAGCAGGCACGCTGCCTTGGGCTGCAATCATCTCGCATTGCCTGGGTCTGTATCTCCACGGCAAACCTCACAGCACAACACATCTCGGTTGGGAACTGGGATTCCCGGCATTGCTCCTTTTTTGCTGTATGGAGCCACATAGGACTTAGGTTCACAAAGCACACCACTGTGTGTTACCCATCAATGCACCCGGCACCTTTGTTTTTGGTGCAGGCCAAGATGAGCTGGCGTAGCCTGCTCACTGCATGGTGCTCTCAACCTCTCAGAACAGACGACCTCTCAGAATCAAGATTCAGAGCTGTCCAGTTCTGCGAACATCCCACAAACGACTGTGGTAGCGGATCTGACAAGCAGTGAGGATTAGCTGAGTCTGAAACCAGGTTATGCAGTGGGAGACTGCCACGCCCGTCGGCTTCCCAGTGTGCCTTTCCCCCTCCCTTCACTCAGCACCTTTGCACTGGCTTTCAACAGCTAGAAAATTGCATTGTTGGTTCGACAGGGGTGGTGCACACAAAAGCGTTTTTACCCCTCAAATCATGCACTGCAAAGCATGCAATAGGGTATATCGGGGCACAGATGAATGGACCTTACAGCGCGGAGACAGGAGGGGAAAAGGGCAGCTCACAGGGAATCGTCGTGCCTTCCCTCGCCACAGGCCCTTGGCCTAACTCCCACAGAACACAACTTCAGCTAATACACATTGTGTGCCCGTGTTTGACCCTTTGCGTTACTTGTGTCCATGAGACGACGCATTTTTCCCCCACGCAGTGAAAGCATTCCAGGGGCGAGTGTCACCACATATCGGAACAGACCTCGGCACCTCGCCCTCAAAAACACAGAGCGAAGGTTTTGTCGGACACAATGTGAAGGAAGAATATGCCAGACACACGTGAACAGCATGCACGAAACTGAGAGCCACGCAGGCTGCTCATATGGACTGCACCTGTCGACCCATCCTACACATGCAACACAGCGGGTTTTGTTGTAATGTTTCGCCACCCAAGGGAAAGCGTCAGGATTTGGTTCCCATCTTAAGGGGAATGTCATAATCAGTTTCAGGAACAGGCACCCCTTCTCGAACCAAGGACACCAGTGGTGGCGGGATCACAACTGCCAATGTAAATTGCCTTTCAATCGTGAACGCACTACTGTTGGGAAACCCTATTGATAGTCTATAGAGATTATAACTTGTGTGTGGGCAGTTTTCAGGTGCTGCCCGATATTGCTCGGGTCAGTTATGGAAAAATGTCCCGACTGCCACCGCTGAAGGGGGTGTGCAGAAAACCAAAATTTACATAACAAAAATGCCCTGAAATTTTCAAACATATCTACCACAGGCTGAAAAAACTATGATGGGCTGGGAAAACACTTCAGAAAACCCTGTGACATATGCAAAAGGAGGAGAGCGGGGGTTGAGAATGTTGTTACACGTTTAGCAGTGTGCGTGGGCAAATGGTTTATCAGGGAGTACTCATGTTGGCTCCTTTATGATGTGTCAACGGTGAGTCGAGACAAGATCATAACAGGCTCAATGTTTTGTCGTGGTTGACACATGTTTTGCCATACCAATGGGTGTGTGTCACGGGGAGGTGCATGTTGGGTCCACGCCGGCGTATGACTTCACGTGTTTCATCAGGCACATGTTTTCTTGAACGCAACACGACTCTCGCCCTCAACATTTGATACATGGCAGGTATTTGGCCTCCTTGTGTGACGAATGAGGAGATGACGCATCCAGGCGGGGTAAGTAGACAGTTGAGGACCATGCCCACCACCGGCTCTTTTGCCAACATTTTCTGCTCCCTGGCCTTCCCGATCCCACAAGCTGTGCTGCCAGGAACCCCACAACCTCTTGTGTACAGTCAAGCAGCCATGTGCTTATTACATACCACATCAAACCTCTACTGACTGTAACTAACTCACTCTGATAGGCATGCCTGATATCGTTTGCAACTTAACGTTACGATGGACATACCCCCCCTTGCGCAAGCACCGGCTTGTCCAAGCACGGGACCCTGTCTGACCGTCGTTTTTCTGATTTTTTCTGACCGCGGTTGTGCTCCAATTGTAGAGGGAAAAGTCAGATTCTGGGGAGTGTGACACCTGCCGTTGTTTCCGCAACTTTTGGAATTTTTGGTTTTCTTTGGAAAAGGGGGTTGGGGGGTAGCAGCACTGTACAGGGGGGAGGGGGGGATTTCGCGACGGGAATATTTCGTTGTGGGAAATTTCGTATTTCAAATGTGTGCGAAATTTGCCGCTCACTTCTCTGGCTGCTGTGCGAAATAAACTCGTCTCGAAATTTAGCTACCTTGGTGCGTCACCACTCCGCCTTGGTTTGGTTAGGGTTCTCCTTCCTGCAGCCTATTTTTCGAATTTTAAATGCTATCTTATTAAACAGTTCTTCAACTGTTCATGGCTGCCCAAAGTACAGCCCAATCTTCATGTTGGCAATCGATTTTTGACGGGATTCGTACGTGCATTCGTCTTCTAGTGGCTTTCTTTGTGCATGAAAAACAATTTCTTCACCAGGAGATTGGTTTTGTGACAGCGCATTACAGAGAATTGAACCCAGGACTTTTCTGCTGGCAGACTGCTGCACAACCACTACACTACTGCCTGTCACTGACATACCCGAGCTGAAAGACCATTTACATTTTTTTTCGAAATTTGAGGACTCTGGCTTCATAGCAACCAAAAGGAAGGTGTGCTTGGGGCCTGGGATTGAGATACAGGTCATGCAGGAACTTCTTGGGGGTAACAAATCCTGGAAGCATGCCAAATTTCCCGCTCAATTTTCAGGCCACTGTGCGAAATAAACCCGGTGCAAAAATTTTCTCGTGCGAAAAATTCCCCGCGCAACCCCCCCCCCCCCCGTATTCACATTTTACAATGATGGTTCTGTGGCAGGCTGGGCTTGAGCGTTTTATGGAAGTCCTGACCCTACACTGACCAATATTACCCACATAACTGAAGACGTGGCAAAATGGTGGCCCAAACAGATCACCCCAAAAGGCAAGTTGCTCAGTATTCTGAAAGGTGGGCAACAATATCCAAATGTGGCACTGTGTTCAGCCTGCCTCGAGGACTGTACATGGGCCTGCTTGTCAAGCAGGCTGCAACAATTGAGAGGGTGCTGGGCAATTGATACGGATTGTATGGATCTTTGGACGGCAGGAACTATCACCGAAAAAGGAGCCGTGACAATTCCTCAATCTCTTGCAAAGGTGGGGCTCATGCAGTGTGCCCTCATTCGCTATCGGGTAGGTGTGTGCTTATCGGGCTCAGGGCAAGTAGCCTCGTAGCGTGACGCATTTCATTTGTGTGGCAGCCCTGAAGGCATCGAGCAGCAAACTTGAGGGATCATCAAGCAAGTCGAATGATGACCACAGGTTCCACCTTTGGACTTGATGCTACCTTGTTGGGCGTGCAATTGGATGGAGGCAAGACACCATTCTCGTCCCCCTCCCTCCTGTCCACTTGGTCTGTTGCACCCCAAGGGCGTAGGATTTCGGCTGAATGGTGTTGCAAACTGGATGGACCTCCAATTTCTTGGGCGCTTTTTGTACGGATCAATTTTCCTCGGTATCCTCGGTCCATTGGGATGGTTCACAGAGTCCCGCACCTTTGGGAAGGGAGTAATCAGTGACCGAGTTGATGTACGAGAGTCTGGACCCTTGGTATGCAAGGAGGGAGGTACCAAGGAACCAATTGTTGTGAGCAGGTAGCGCCTGGGAGTGTGCAGGCTCCGGGTAACACCTGTCCCACCAGCACCTCCTTGGATATTTGTGAGTGCTCCTTCTTATGGGTGTTCCACTGCCACCGACCACCTGCGACCGCACCAGGTCTTGAATTTTGTGTTGTACGCTTTGGCCCCAAGACGAAACATATCCCAACAGCCGCTCCCCCCTTCGTTCCTTACCTTACCCGGACGTGTGACCTCCGGGGATAGTGATGACACGTTGGATGTGATGTGAAGGTAATTGGCGTGTGCACGGGGAATGCGCAAGGGTTTGCCCTGTTCGACCTCTTGTCCCCACTCGAAGGTAATCTGCCACTGCAAAACACAACTGTTTTGGATGTTCAGATGACTCCAAAATATCCAACAAACACGGACAGCCTCCCTTGAGGGAAGTGCAAACTTTAAAAGTACCAACGAAAGCTAGAAATACAGCTAGAGCTAGCACTAGAGCCAGCGGCACAGGCAGAGGGCTTTTTCTTGGAACGTATTTTGGGGTTATGGCTCCAAGGGCCCATGGGCTCATACTTGTGAAAGCGTTGCACGCAGCGTGCAGTCAGATTTACCCCGATAAAAGGGGGTTTGCGGCCCTCACATGGGCATCTCCACTGCCTGCGGCCACCTGCGACGGCCTGTGATTCCGAGCATCGGGGTATAGGATTTCAACTGTTTGGCAACTTGACCATGGCGAACCAGCTCACCCTTGATTATTGAGGTGCTGCACAGGAGGGGGAAATGCTGCACATGATGGGCTGAATTGTGGACGATTGGGTATGCGCAGCATGTGGCATCTCTCTCTCTCTCTCTCTCTCCCCCCCCCCCTCTCTCTCTCCCCCCCCCCCCTCTCTCTCTCCCTGTTTTGTATGTGTATCCAAGCAAGTGCAGCTGCAGATGCCGCAGCAGCTGTTTTTTGGGGATGCAGATGGGGGTTTTGAAGTATGTCCCAACATGTGGCAGCATGCCCCAGCATGCCACAGCAGGCCTAACTTTTGATGTTGCATGTGTATTGCTCGTCTGCTGTGATAATACCTCTCACTTTTATACATTGTGCAGACCTGTACTCCAAAGGCTCTTCTCATGACTCGACCAGCACCACCAACAACACCACTTCTCAATCAGATGGGCCCAAATGCACATCCAGAAGTACCTGTGACTGCTTGCAGTGGGCCGTTGGTGGGGGCATTGCTGAACATCTCAAATTGACTGACCTCTCAGGAGAAGCATGCCCTGGGAAGCTGTACTGCAGCCTTTGTGCAACATGGTTGATGTCAAAGGGAGCTGTTTCAAAGGGCCATGTGCTTGGCAAGAACAAAAAAAATATGGATGGAGGATTTGCACGCAAACCTGGGACCTACAAACCTGGGACCTACGCTTGTGAGCGTTCAGCTTAGTATAGGCCACATCCAGAGTTGAGACCGGTTGCATATGGGCAACAAAACTTTGCACCATTTGGCTATGCTGTATGCACGTGTTATATGCTACAAAGCCACCACAGACAATTTGGAAGGTGAAAGTGATTAATTTGCCCCAACAGGTTTGTGTGTGTTCTCTGCTGTTTGTGAGTTCAGGGGCCATGGGTCCATGGAAAGTGGGTACCCACAAGTGCAAGTAGAAGCAAGCCGCAGCATGCCGCAACACCACAAAATTTGCCAGGGGACTGTACTCACGTGTGCGTATCACGAGGTTGTGTGCAATCTTTTGCCATGTAGAGCGCGGCTTGAAGGTTGTACCGAGCAAGCACGTAAGCAGCAACAGACTTTGCAGGACGCCAAAAGACTCGTAGCCGAGATGGATGATATGGGGTATGTGATGATGTATTTGCAATTTGGTCTAAGTCAACAAAAGGCAATGGGTGTTGGTACTTTGGTGGTCGGCGTTTCTACCTTTTGCGCCAGCACAGTAGGCGAATGCGCGGTGGATCTAGTGCAGTTGGCGAGCACAGAGATACACACTGCAAAGAAGATTGCTCAAAGATGCATCAATAGGTTTGGGTATAGTCAGCACATGGGGCCGGCGAGAGATGTTGCGCTCCTAGTGAAAATGCATGCACAGGGTGTCATTCCCCCTACCCGCCCCGCCCCAATCCGCTCTGTCGAAGCTCCAAACCCCTTTATGGCGTCCCTACAATCGAAGGGCGCTGCCCCACAGGCCCTGAGGATACTCAAACTAGGAGTTGCAGGAGTCTCAGAAATCCACAAGGAACAAGGAGACAAAGAAACACACCCAGTTATGAGTTGATTCAGCAGTGTTGACATTTGCAGGGGGTTAGGGCATGTGATTCACTTTGTTCTCTCTGCCTTTTGAAACCTGCGTCGCCTTCGGAAAATGATGGTACCCTTGACCGACAGCTTGAAGCATGCTGCAGCATGCCGCAGCGAGCCAAAATTTTCTTGGGGACCGTTGGTGCCTGCCAGGGACCCTGCCAGTGCTGGCCTCTCAATCTGCGCCGTGAAAAGACGCAAGGGTGGACTGGTCCTTCGGAGTGAGCTTGACAAGTGCTGGGGTCGTATACTCAGTGTAGCAGATCCCAGTCCTACCTGAGGTACCTCAGCATCACCCTACAGTTGTGCTCTATGGACTGTCCCCCCCCCCCCCCTTGCAATGCCCCCCCCCCCCATGGGGGGTACCGTCACTTGGCCCAAAAAGCATAGGAAACACTAGGCACTGAAGAAAATTTTTCTTCAGGTTACACTAGAACTGGGGTTGGGGGGGACCGTCACTTGGTGACCGCCCCCCCCCCCCCCCCCATGGGGGGGACCGGCCTCACAAGGGGGGGGGGGGTTACAAGGGGGGCTGGGGGTATGTCGAGATGCACATGTTGTTTGCTGCATTTTGTTTTGCGTGGCCGTCCTCCTCAATGAGCCCCTGACGCTGTGCAATGCAAATCCCCTTAGCCCCCCCGGACCCTGTACCACTGAGACGACTGTGCATGTGCTACACCCCCACCCCCCCCGTGACTTCGGAGAGATCCGCCCACCATCTTTGGCTCTGGTGTTTAGCCTGAATCTGCTGTGAGCAGAATGCGGCACTCCGTGCTCCTGTGCAAAGGTTCCCAAACATGGACTTCCTCCCCTGAATGGAGCACCCCCTGTCGAAAGAGAGATCACATTCGCTATGTCGTATTTTGCTCTTTTCCGTCGATGCCAACGCCCGCCCGCCCCCGCGCTCGCCGAAAAGGGTGCAGAGCGCAGAAGGAGGCAAAGGAAAGGACAAAAGGGAAAGAATCACTGTGGTTGTTAGAAGCCCCTGTCAGGAAAATCCTGCAGACACACACACCGGCAAGCACAAGTCAGTGCTGGAGTTGGCAAACCCTGCATGGACTCGGAGTGTGCATCTGGATGCAGCTGGTCAATGGCACGGACAACAGCCCGTCTCTGGGACGGCCGACCCCGGAGTAGTCAAACAGGACAAGTCATCCAGGGGCTCCGTTGACACAACCAGAACACGTTCGGACCCACAAAGGGTCGGAATGTGCAGGGGCGAGAGACCAATAGGCGCCGCCAAAGGCAACCAAACCAGAACCATGGCATTGTGCCAACCCCCCCCCCCCCCCCACCCACCCACACCCACACACATTTTTCACCCTGCTGCATGCTGCTGCACTAGTTGTGGTTGGTGTGTCGCATTGCTCTGTGCTCGGTCTATTGTCTGCTTATTTGTTTGGTATCTGCACGGGTCACACAGAAGTGTGGTATGTTCTGCCGGAAGATTGTATGCACCACCTCGAGGGAAATGGCATGGACTGGCAGTAGGGTAGCATATTGGCCCCGTTGGTGTGTGAGGGAACGTATTGATTGCTTTCTCTGGGCCTCAACATCCTACTCGGTGATGGTGTACTCATGTTTCCTTGTTTGTACTACCATCTGTGGAGAAGAAGAGCGCCTTGACAAAAGTACACGCTTATTTATCCTAAGTGGTTGGGTTCTCTGGGAAACATTGGGCAAACGGAAATTATGGGGCTCTCATGCAGATCCTAGCACAGCACTGCACAGCTTGACTCCTGGTTGGCAGAAGTCACTGGGCTTTTTTGCATGCTGGGCCCTGTTGCAAGGCTGCACAGGGGTTTACTGCTCTTACCATGCATTCTTCAGGAACGTTTTCTGGTCCTACCACAAGGGAGAACCAGCCCATTGTCAACACCCCGAAAACTGGGGGGGGGGGGGGGGCGGCTTAGGGTACCCGTTTCATACCAAACCGGTCTGGACGTCCCCGGTTGGGCTCTTTGATTCATACTACACACAGATGTAGGTACCCTCATGTCATTTGAAGCATGGGGTCATTCTGCGCAGACGTCTTTGCTTCTGCAGCCCACCCAATTCCTTGATCAGTGCGCCCTCGTCGGTGTCAAAACAACAGCCGTGAGGCGTGCACAAACGGTGCATACTGCGGCCCTGGAAGAGGACCATTTTTTACTTAAGCCGAATCCATGGTTCACCAGGTGTCTGCTGAGAGTTCACGAAGCAGCCCAAAGGCCGTGGATAGGCCTCAGTGTGGAAATGGAACGTGAAGCAGCCTCCCTGGATGAGGCAGGGACGGGGGGGGGGGGGATTTGGAGCCTCTCTTGGCATCCCATCCATCCCTCAAAGAGCTCTTTGGAATGGGTCCACAACATCCCGCAGTCCTGGAAGGCGGGGGGCGGGGTACTCCACCAAATGATCATGGAAGGTCGGAGTGCCCAACCTGCCGTGCCGGGGGGGGGGGGGGGCAACATCTGTGGCTCAAATTGATCCCCACGGGGAAGTTTTGTGGCGGAAAAAACTCTTTCGGGCCAAAATTTGTGTTCCGGGGCCTTCGGCGCCGCCAACATCCATTGTTACACAAACCAAAGGGCCTGGCACGGGTGCCCAGTTCTCTACCCCATTGCTTATTGGAATGCTTCTTGCGGCACGACGGATGGTGCGGTTGTTTGGATTTGCTGGTTCTATTGGCGTCAAGCCAGGCAACTGCCAGATATCGGGTCTGCTGGTATCGTCAGCCACCCTGTGTCCGATATAGCAGAGCTGGCAACACAAGCATTCCGGCTTTTCTTGCACAATGGCCTTGGTCGTCTCTGCTGGTTGTTGTGTCTGCTGAGCTGATCATTCTGCGCTGTCGACAGGCCTCACCAGCGCCGTTGATGAGGGAAGGAACAATGTACAATACCCCCTGGTCAACCTTCAGGAGGTTGTTGCTAAGTGGGACCACAACATTCTGATCTTCCCCGCAGGTTCACCCACAAAAGGGTGGCATAAATCAAACCCCATGTAGTTTGGGCTTTCGACCGGTTCAGTCCCAGGGCAAGCCTGGTTGGGGTCCCCTTTTCATTACAAGCGCCCCGGGGGGGGATGGCAATTCAAAACATGCCGCCACCTCATGGCTTGAATCCCGCCGTGTGCCTGCAGGGAGGACACCAAAGCCCAGCTCCGAAAACAGAGGGAAGGGCTGGAGAAGAACATTGATGATGTCAGAGATACAAGTGAAGAGGTATCTGCAGTCAGGGAAGTGTTGCATTCGGAACACAACGGGGCAGAAGGGGGTCCCCAGAGCGACCGCCTCCTGGCAGCGCCCAGAAGTGGGCGGGATGTACGGATGACGCATTCCTGAGTGCTGCATCGACACACGCCCGCCCGCGCACACGTGCACACACACGCACGCACACAGACGCACGCGCACATGCACATGCAGGTAAGGGGGGGGGGGGCAAGTATAGCGCCGAGCGCTTGGCAGTGTACTTCTTTGCAGAGCCGGCCCCAGGGGTGTGTTAGAACCGCCATACACCGTAGGAGGAAGGGGGGTAGCCCCCCCTGCCCCCCACCCCCCCTTAGACCTCCCCCCCCCTTCCCCCCTTCCAATGTTTGAGGCTGACAGCCAAATTTTTGCTTCGGCGCCTGCGGCGCCAAGAGGATTTAAACTTAACAATTTTCGGCCCGCCTTTGGCGGGGACCAGAGGGGGACCATAGGAGGAGGGCGGTCCCAGCCAACACCCCCCCCTCCCCCTCTAATACATGGCTGGCCCGCCCCTTGGGCCCCCCTCCGGGGGCACAGGACCAGGGACACGCAACGGAGGCTGCAGCGAGGCCTCCGGTGGCGGACATGCCAATGGCAGTCGTCTCCCTGGACACAGGGCCATACAGACCCCGAGGGCCAGAGGTCAGGCAGCGCCTGCCACGGGCCTTTGGATGTACTGCCCACACGTCAAGGCGCGGTGTGCGGCGTGCGCAGCTGCGGGCAGAGGGGTACGGCCCCGTTGTGCCAGGGCCATGTAGGGCCCCTGCGCATGGCCGCCGCACGGGGGCGAGCGGGGCACAATTGGCGCGCCACGGGACGCGGGGGTGCGCCGGAGGGCGACCTGAGAATTGCCCCGGGGGGGGGGGTAGAGAACTGGGCACCAGTGCCGGGCCCTTTGGTTTGTGTAACAGTGGATCTTGGCGCCGAAGGCCCCGGAACACAAATTTTGGCCTGAAAGAGTTTTTTCCGCCACAAAAGTTCCCCGTGGGGATCAATTTGAGCCACAGATGTTGGGTCCCCCCCCCCCCGGCACGGCAGGTTGGGCACCCCCCGCGCCGAACCCCCCCTCCCGGCACGGCGGCCAAGGAGGCGGGGGGGGGGGAGGGTTTGGGAAGTGGGCCTCCGTGCCCCCCACCCCCCTCAGAGCCATTTTCTTCTCGCCGAGCAACCACACGGCGGCGGCGCGGCAGACCAGCGGTGCAGGGGCCCAGCCCAAGGCCGCAGGGCTCCGCGCGCGAGAGGACAGTGCCAGGAAATGCCGCGCGGGGTCAGCCCAACCGCCCCATTCCCCGAGGAGGCTCTCACGCAGGCGAGGGGACGGGCGGGGGACCCGGATCTGCTGCGGGCCCAAGCCCACAAGCCAGGCCACATGCGGAGCGCCCGTACCCCATACCTGCCCCTGCTGACCACTGCTGGTGCCCCCCGCCCTGCACGGTGCCCAGCCCATGCCCAGCCATTGTCCCCCTGACGGCAAGTGCGTCAATGGCATTTGTAACCGACAGTAATAACCGGCCCCAACCGCTTTGGCAACCTCCTCCGCCTCTGAGGTCCCTTCCCTTCTAATGCATCCCTGCCCCCCGCCCCCCCGCACATGCACACACGTACGTACCCACACGCACGCGCGCACGCACGCACACATGACTAGCCCACCCCCCGCATGTGTCGTAGCAATGCATACACGGGTCCTGTGCATGTAAACGACGCAGTCGTCACAAAGCCCCCCCCCCCCCCCGGAGTTCTGTGCAATGGGAAGCAGACATTCTGTGATGTTCACTGGAGCAGGTTCATGCCATGTTGGCTCACCTGTTCCTCCGGGGAATGGCTCTAACGCCCTGCCCTAAACGCGAAAGTGTGCTGGACCTTTGGACGTGCAATGATTCCGTCAGGGATGTTTGCCAGTGCGGCTGTTGTGTCTGTTGGTGTGCACACTCTCAAGCCCTGCCTGAAGCTGCAGCCGCCAGTGCCCAATACCGAAGACAATCGTTCTTCCGCTGTGGGGTCTTGTCACTGACATGCGCGCAGGTTTCCTTCACAGGCCGTTGGTCTGGTTTGTTTGGTGCATTGGATTGCATGGGGTCTACCCCTGTGGCTGCTGACCTGCTGGCTTGCCTGGGTTGTGCCTGCTGGACACTTGTGTGGTACGCATGTGTGCTTGCAATGTGCATGTCTGGCACCCACAGGTGTCGAAGGCCCAGTCGATGCTCTCGAAACTGACCAAGCGATTTGGCTTGTGGTAGCGCTGTTTGAGTCCCATCGTCGGCGCGGGGCCGTGGTCGCGAGCTCAAGCTGTTGCTATTGTTGTGTTTCTCCAGTGATTGGGCCTCAGATGATTGGATGAGGCATCTGCCTCACTTGACGAGCTGCGCACTGCTGCGAATGTCTTTTGTTATATGGGTTGGTGGATCCGTCCGCTACCACCCCATTTTGTCCCTCATTGGGTTTTGCGCCCTGCATGTGTTTCTCCCCACAGCAGTGCACATTTAAGACTCAGCTAATCCTCACTACGTGTCAGATCCGCGACCACGCCATTGTGGGATCATCGTAGCACTGGACAGCTAGGAACCTTGATTCCGAGAGGTTATCTCGAGTACTGTGAAGTGACGCTGCACCAACTCATCTTGGTCTGAGCCAAAAAAAAAAACAACAAAACAGCAGTGCACATTTAAGTTGGCGGGGGGACTGCTACAGCACACCAGGAGCATGTCCAGCAGTCCCCCTTCGCTAGTGGTCAGCTGGTGGCCCCATTTCAAGAGGCTTCTTCACTCGCATTCACCCGACTCTTCCTGCTGCGAGCGCGTCTCTCACAGAACATGGGAGGGCTGATCCTACCTGTTATTGGGGCGGAACTTAACCAGCACATGTGTGCACAAATAGCGGGCAAGCCCACTGCAGCATCCATTGGGCAGCAACCCGCAGCCGCATTCGGATCAAAAGATCCTCGGCCTTCCAGCACGGCTTCCCTAGTGGCTCAAGGAGTGCAAAACTGGAGGGATTGCACGTTCCCTCATGGGGCATGCTGTACAACAGTGGTCCGCAGGTTTCAACCCTCTCAAACAAGCCCCCCAACAGGCAATTGCTTAGTGGCAAAACCACCACCCCAGGAGGGTCAGAGGCCACAAAAGGGGATCAATGTGCCTATAATCTGCCTCATATTTGCAGCCCCTTTAATAAATTTCACTTTTTCCTCGAGGAAAGTTTTTTGATGTTGGTGGGCGGGTGCGCTTGGCCAGGGCCCCAAAGCATCCCCCTGGGGTTCCCAAGCAATTGCCTGCCCCCTAACCCTCCTGATATCCTTGTTACTCCCTGTGGGTGTCCCAGTGCTGTGAGTCGCAGAGTACAAAAGGGTAACCTGCATTCTTTTGATCCAGACAAGGCAACAGAATGCTTTCCAGCCCCGGTATGTGAAGGC
The DNA here is from genome assembly GCA_964036045.1 of Eutreptiella sp. 'Long Island Sound 2002'. NCBI lineage: Eukaryota > Euglenozoa > Euglenophyceae > Eutreptiales > Eutreptiaceae > Eutreptiella > Eutreptiella sp. 'Long Island Sound 2002'. Next base: position 186,057,591 of record OZ038380.1, on the reverse strand, counting down.
GAGACATTCCATCTGTCCAAGAGGCAGCGGCAGAGATGGCTGAAGGGACAGCAACACGCCTGCACATGCCGCTGCTGAAGTCCCGATATCAATACGCTCTGTGCCTGCTCCCTGTGTACAGTGGCGCTTCCCGACTTCCCCAGATGCACTCTGACTTTGTACAGGGTGATGTACAGCTTTGAGATGACTGCCAATGTGACCTTGTGCACAGAATTTGTATTCGGCATTGCACATTTTCAGTTGCGTGTTCCACATTCGGGTTGGCAGCCTGTGTCGGTGATTGACTGGGCTAAGACGGGCGGGTACAAATGCAGAGCCAGCTGCTGCGATGGCACATGCGCTGTTAACCATTTTTGTGTCCTCTGCACCGGCGCCACGGGGTTCAACGAGCACCTTCAAAAAGTTGTCCACGAACTTATCGATGGTGTTCCTACGAACAGACTCCAGAACCCCCTGCTCCTGACCATCAATTTGGAACCTCACCAGCCATGGCGTTTCTATCTTGACAATGTCGATGTAGCCGTCCTCCATCCACTACTCCAAGTCAAGACTAGAGTCCATATTTTTCTTGGCATGGCGGAGTGCTGCCTTGGTCCCATGTTGGCCAGACAAGACCACTTGTTTCTCATCTGAGGGTATCAAACACAGGATTTGTTAACGCGCAATTGTGCGTTAGAAATGTCGAATGTAGGGCACATACCAGCTTGTTTCCACGTTATTAGCTGCAGCAGATGTTTCGGGGGATTGTGCAAGAACGACTCGTATTTCACATCAACCTCTGCATCAATGGAGTGCCGGATCTACCCAAACTGCTTCTATTCATCAATAATCAGGACCTTCAACTTGTACTCCAACCCCAGTTGTTTGAAGTATTCGGCAAACTGGGTCACAACGGGGTCCGGTTTTTTTTTGTTTGCCTTTTTCTTTGCTACTAGACTGGTGTCCATTGTCTTTTCCCCCACAGGTGTGCCCAGCTTTTACTTGCTCTTGCTATCTTTGTTCTCCCTTTTTCCCTCTTTTGGGGCGTGTCTTTTCTGCGGCATTAGACAAACGTCTGCAATACAGCACGAAAGCGGCGCAAAAATAAGTCGAAAATGGCAATGAAAGCACAGCGTTTTTCGTTATTCCATTGAAGCGTGCCTGTGCAACAGCAAAAGCTAGCGTTTCAAGCACTCAGTACTATTTTTAAATGCATAATTGCACATTAATCTTCATCGTCACCGATAGGTCAGTGCGCTTTTACATTGTCAATGGCACGCTTAATATTTCGCTGCTCCGTGTCGGACCTTTTTGGACAGTCACCATCCAGTTTGGGACGGATTTTCGGGTTCAGAGGATATTGTGTAACGAGGGTCAGCAACATCCGCATTGTTGGTGCTTTTAATTGTTCCGGTTCCATTGGCTCTGTTTGGTGTTTTAGGAAAAAGAATTTTTCTAGGCCTCAATCCGCTTTTGCAGCTATCATTTTACCTCCAACCCAGTAATGTAGCGCACAGCCAACGGCTCGCCATCCAAGTAGGTTGCAAATTTGTTTGCAACTCTGTGACAAACTCGGGTGGGATGTTCCGCACATGCGCTTTTGACTAGCCGGAGGTAACAAAGTGAATCAACAATAGGCATGTTTGTCGCCCATGCGTGTGTACGCTTAACGTTTGATACTTTGGTCAGGTTTGCTTCTGGGACCTCTTTAGCATGCATGACACCTGGGCCCCGGTCGTGCCACTGCGACCATATCAACAGAGCAAGCGGAATTGTTCAATGATAAGGACTGTTCAATGGTACAAACAAACGAAGCAACACACAAGACACCCACAAGATCTGATGAGCGTAGCGCGCTGTACTAGGGCACATCGCTACCCAATTGCATTGCCTACCGAGGAATCTAAGGTGAAGCAGCAGAGGACAATATTTGGTAAAAAAGATATGGCAACTGCAACTTGATAGCGAACCTTATGTCGGTAGGTAATGTTGCGTTGTGCCCGTGTTCGTTTTCGCTTCTAGCACAGACTATGTAACATGTCACCACTGCTCACCATGCATGCTGCCACAAAAGTTTTCAAGAACGATGGGCTTTGGATGTGCTGGTTGCTTATGCTCAAGAGGCACTATGACAAACCTTAAGTATGCAACAATGGGCCATAAGGCTTGATACGTAGCCAAGACACTGTATTTATACACGTGCCAAAGCCTGTACACAAGGAGACACGAGTGCAACATGGCATAAATTGTGTATGCATTGCGCCATTCACCGTACATTAGCTTGCTGAGACCGTAGAAGATGTCCAAGATGGCTGACCAATTGCCTATCCAATATAATAGTGCACACCAAGTGCTGGTTTCAGTTTGCTTGACCAAAATACGGCCACTTTTGCACATAAAATCTCTTAGGCGGCTCAAGTTGCAGGGTCAAAAACAACAGAAAAGGTAGGAAAACGACAGGTTTTAGAAAGCATCAAAGAAAAATTATTTTGATGGATATGTCTGGACCGTCGCGAACCTTTACCATGAAATAAATATTGTCGTAGAAGTGACATGTCCCATGGGTCATGTACGGAAAAGTATTGTTTTGTGTCCATTCTTTGCGCGAGGCCTCGCGCAAAGGCGCTCATTTGCGTCAGATTAATGTACTACAGCGCAATGCATTAGGCAGGTTGTCGGAAAAGAGAAACCTAACGTATTTATACACGTAACTTTGTACCATTATCACGATTACGTGATAGAAATGGATCTATTAATAAATAAATTTCGATATCGCTACACCTGTTAATCTTAAAATGTATAAATGATCCGGAACAAACTATAGTTTCATGCGCGAGGCCTCGTGCATGGAATGGCGCATGAGAAACACTAAATTTTTGGTGACCTTTGCGCGAGGCCTCGCGCAATGGAGGACATGAGTGTGCATAGAAACAAAAAATGGACAGATCGACCAACTACAGAGCAAGAAAAGTTTATAGTGTTTTCAGCACTGTGTTTTTGCTTCTCCTGCTGCTTGTTGTTGCTGTAGGGTGTCCTGCTGCTGGTTTTGGATGATGAAAAGCTTTTGTTTGTTGAAATACAGTAAAGCCAACTCAATCCAGGATAGCCCAAGCCAATAGTATGCAAGGAGAAGGTAATTCAGGATCAAAGCATGAAGGGCTGCAGTGTAAACAGTGAAAGATGATTAGATATTCACAGAAACTGCAACTCAGGATACAAATGAATGCATATTCACAAAGATAGCTGAAATGTTTTGGGAAAAGAGTTAGAAAACTGCCTCAGGATCACTCTCTCTTCATAGTGCCATCTTAGGAGATGTGCACTCTTTGTTTTGGGTCCCATATGTGCTGAGGTGGCATGGTATGTGGCGATGAGGTCACTGCCATGTCACATGGGATCTTCCTACTTAGCTAGGCTGACCAGGAATTGAACCCAAGACCTCTCAAAAAGAGGTGCCTAGCCCCCTATGGTGCATACCACTAGGGCAGATAAGTATTCATGGAAAAACATAGATAAATTCATAGGCTCTACCTTAGGTATGTCAGTGCTCAGTCAACTCAGGAAAAGATGTTTTACTTCTGATTGAAAGGGGATTAAGGGGTGCACTCCATATCCTGATTGGGTGTTTGGTTCCATAGGTCAAAATGTGTTCTCACCATTTTTGGCTGGACCAATACTAAGATAAAAATGCATGGATGCTCAGTGCATCTCTAATACAACTAGAGTATGTCCCAAAGCAATGGAAAAGCACTTTTTCTTACTCCCCCCTTGTGCTGTGGTGGCCACCACTGTCGCATTTTAGGAAAAAGGGAATTTTTCTTGGCCTTTCCTTGGTTTCCACATCTACTTTAAAATACCTACAGTCTCCCCCACACTGAAAAATGGGCGCTCACCATGGCTGGCGTCCTTTTGCTGCTCTGATTGTACAGTTTCCTACAGAAGACTCAGCGCTCTTGGCGCTGCCGGGGCTCCTGTGGCTTGGTTGGGTTAGATTGGGAGCATGCCAAACATGTGCATATGCATCCCTCCCTCCAAGACGCAGCGTCGACACAACCCAAACGCAAGACACATTATACACACTCGCATGGGTTCTCGTAAACCTGCTGGCGACCTGTGACCTGTCTTAGGGCGAAGGGAGTCGAAAGAAAATTAAATTTGCCCCTTGGTGGGGTCTTGGTTCTGCTCAGTCTCTCCAGGCACCTGCGTTTCGGCCCGAACACGGCCTACTCAGCGAGGCTGCGCGTGGGTATCTGCAGAGGCAGGAGTGGGAGGAATATGGACGAATCCACGCAAAAACGAAGCGACGACACCAAAATCCGTCAAATGACGGCGTAGAATTTTTCTGAAACGACACACCTGAGCAGAATCCAATTGTGCATCAGAAGCACATTTTTATAGAAATTATAGTCATCTCTGGATTTTTTAAATCCAGAAATTCATACGCATAAAATGGCGGCGCGCAGGAGCGGCTCCTAGCGAAGCGCCGGAAAATGGAAAAATAATGGAATTATAAACGTATGTATCACGTAGTCTTGAAAATGACGAGACACACATTAATAAACAAACATACAGATTCCACCCACACTAATAGAAGCTTCAAAAATTCAAGAATTCGAGAATCAATCGAAAAGACTTCAATGAATCAGGTATAAACTACAGGTATGCTTGTCTTGCATGCCGCATACACATTGCTCGTCTCGTGTCTCCGTGAACGAGTCGTGTAGCAGCGTTAACAACGATAACCACGATAGGACGCGGTAGAGGGATTGATTAGAAAGATTGCAGATGATTAGCGGTCAGATCAGGGTGATTAGACATACACACAAGTGCATAGCAACGTTCTTCGCGTGCGCCCCTTTTGTCCTCTCACCTTGCTTCACTTCCCAGCGGTAGGTAAGGTAGGTACGCCCAGGCGGGGCCACCCCCTGGTGGAGTCAAGATTTGCGTTCAGATGGGCAGGTCTGCCCACGTTCTCGGTGCATACTCGCGCATGCACACACGCATTAAAGGGTAGGCCACGCGAAGTGCGCACGGTAAACCTTGTTTAGGCTACTCAGGGGCTCCTCGGTACGTTCTTTAAGAGAACCTGAGGAGTCTCTTAACGCTTGCTTGCTTGACAAGGGCAGCTGCTCCATGCAGCGTGTTTGCGGACAGCGTATTATGGGGCACACTGAGAAGGGTATAATACCTGGAGTGTGCCTTGGTTCCTCCGCCGCAAACGCCCTTTCATTTGCCTTTGTTTTACAGGTGGGCAGGTAGGGTGAGTGGTGCAGCAGCATTTTTTTATGCCCTGCTAAACAGGGGCGCAGATCACACAAACAAGTAACTCCGCTCCGCCTGTGGCAGAGCAGGGAGTCCGACTTCATCGACATCTGCGCCTTGCACACGAGGGCACTCCTTCCCTCCAAGCCCTAGCAGGGGAAACGCGTTGTGGCGTCCCCTGTCAGGCCACAGTTGCTTAGTAGCGCTGTGTTCTCTTGCAATTTCACAGGAGGGTCGCTAGGACCCAAGAGACCTTCATCTTCGCAACGCCAAGTAGAGTGTGCGTGTAGGAGTGGTAGTCCTGAGTGGGGGCTAGAGCAAGTTGCCCAGTGCTCGCCCACCAGGATGGTGCCACTGTAGGGTGTGTAGGACCTGTAGGGGGTGTGTCACTGTCCCACCCTTTTCCTGCAATTTTAGCGGGGTTGGTGGGCTGTGACAGTGGTTAGGTCAGTGTTTTGGCCACATAGCAAACAGGCGTTTTGCATGCCTTCATAGCTTTTGGCCACCCCTCCCTGTAGTAGACAGATAGGTAGGGAAAACAATACCTGGATTAGCACGCTGGGTATTCCCCCAAGGTTTTGCGCCAGCACAGAAATTGGGCGCATAGGGGAGGGGAGACCCGGGGCGTACCCCGTGGCATCAATAAGCCAACCCTCCAGGTTTAGCAAGGGCGCAGACTTGGGTATAATTAGGACACCACTTCTGCGGCTTGCTCTCAGGACCTTAGGACTAGCACACTCACACATACGCTTTGGCAGGTAAGGGTAAGGTTCAGTCCCTAGCTTTAGTCTTGGAGGCAAGCGTCTCAGCGAGCCTCAGCAACTCACCAAGGTTGTTCTGGGACAAGTAGTCAACCAGAACTGAGTTTAGGCGTCCCTCAGGTAGAACAAATGCAGAGAAGGGCTCCCAGGTGGCCTCTTCGACTCCAAACCCTTCCCAGAGTGTGAGGAAGCGCCAACCCTGGCGATAGCGGTGGCGTAGGACAGACTTCACCAGGTAGAAGCCCTCCTTAGCCATCTCCTCGGCGTTCATGTCGGGGAGTTCACCTTCAACTTCCATAGGGCTGGCAGCCCCTTGTAGGTCCAGAGCGGCGATTTCCTCGTCGTTCAGCTCCCACTCCTCCCCACAGAGGTCTTCAGGATCATGGTAGCGCTTCAGGTGTTGAGCAGCGCACACCAGGGTCCCCCCTAGTCGGGGAGAACACCGCACAGTGATACGGTGACCGTCCACAGATAGAATCTTGTACGGCCCGAAGTATGGGTCATCGCTGGTAGAGCGAGGCCAGGCGGGTAGTCGACTGTGGTGCACCAGCACCCAGTCCCCCTCTTGGTAGGTGGCCGGTACACGGTGCTTGTTCTTCTTGTTCCATTGACGCTCCCTCACTCTCTGGAGCATAGCCTTGGCCTTGTCCACCTTCGCTTGTTGCTCTTGGACCCATTCACCCACAGAAGAATGGGTATCCTCTGGATAGGGGGCATGTAGGAACCATGCCGGGCGCCCCATGAATAGTTCATGTGGCGAGTAGCCAGTAGCTGAACTCTCTTGGGAGTTCATCATCAAGGATATGACGGGGAGTAGTCTCACCCAGTCTCTGGTGCGTTCCGTCTTGCACCATATCCTGACGTTCTCCTTCAGGACACGAATCTGTCGCTCACATAGGGGGTTGCTCGTGTGAGAGTAGGGAATCCCCGTAGACACCTGGACATTGAGGGATCTCAGGACCCTCTTGTACCAGCCAGTATCTGAGCGTACTCGTACGTCCTCGTCGGAGTTGATCTCCTTGGGCGCCCCATAGACACAAAACCACTCCTCCAGGAGTATCTTGATAGTCTCCTCCCCGGTACTGTGCTTGGTACATGGGAACACCCTGGTAAACCTGGTCAACCCACAGGTTACCACGAGGGCGAAGTCATAGCCCCCGAACTTCGGCATCTCCGTGTAGTCCACGTATAGAACACTGTTAGCACAGTGAGGGATGGGCAGGGTCGAGTAGAGACCTCTGTCCCTGATATCCCCTGGTTTACAGGACCTGCACGGGCACTTGTCCACGATAGGCAGGAGCGTCTTCCGCAGCTGGTCGTCAGTCCACGTAGTGTGGAACCACTGCTTGAACAGCCTCAGGGTACGGTCAGCACCCACATGACCACTGGACTCATGGGTCCACGTCAGCAGCGCTGGGACTCGGTCACTAGGCACCACGATGCGGTCCTCGTGCCAGAGGTAGCTCTTGTCCCGCTTCCACTGGTCTTGGTTGACCAGGAGGGGTTCAAGGCGTTTCTCCAGGCGCCGGTAGATATCCCCAAACTCCTGTAGGTACTCCGATTGTTGGAGTCCATCCAGGGGGCGTATCATGGTCATGTTCAGGTCCAGGTGTACGTCCATACGGCTGAACGCCTCCTTAGCCAGCGCTTCAGACCGGGCACCAATCAGGGCGTCGAAGTTGTTGCGGCTGATGTAGTCGGCACACTCGTTCTTCACTCCCTGGATATGGTGTACCGTCAGCCGTAGTTGACTGAGGTAGGTCCACCAGCGACGTAGCTTGGCCTTCTCAGGTGGGGGGCCCTTCTGGAAACTACGGACCGGTTCTTGGTCGCATAGCCAGACCACAGGGTTACTCCCCAACAGTCGTGCTTGTGAGGATAGCACCAGCATACCCGCGAGCAATTCCTGCTCATAGGTGGAGTAGTTCCCCCTGGCCTGCTTCCACTTCCAGTTCCAGTGGCCCAGAGGTACTAGGACCCACTTGTCGTCAGGGTAGCTGTGCTTGAGGGTTCCATCTCGGTTGAGACCTTCCGTCCCCCATTGGGAAATGGCCGAGTCGAACTCCTCCTTCTCTAGTGCTTGCCATTGGAACAACGTTCCACCACCGCCCACATTGCTGGCGTCGGTCACCAGGATAATCTCCCCTTGTGCCCTAGGCACGTCCAAGCACTTAGCGTGGGCTACCTTGTCTTTGAGCTCGTCAAACGCTTGTTGCTCTTGTGGGCCCCAGCGCCAGGTAGTACTCTTCTTGATCAAGTCAGTCAGTACAGCGCTGGTGTAGGTGAAGTTTTTGATGTGGCGGCGATAGAAGTTGCACGCCCCAATGAAACTGCGTACATCATGAAGTCCTTTCTTGGGGTCTTCGTGTCGTACCTTGGCATCCATCAGGGGTTTGGCCTTAGAGGCCGCTGGGGTCCACCACCCATAGCCAACGTCAAACCCCAAGTACTGCATGGTCTCCTGCATGAACTCACACTTCTCCAGCTTGAGTCGAGTGTGGTTCTCCTGGCAGACCGCAAAGAACTCACCCAAGAGGATTAGGTGATCCTCCTGGGTATTGGTCCCGAGGCATACATCGTCGATGTGAGCCTCCATCTGGGCCCCACGGGATATGAGCTCCTGCACCTTAGGTCTCCTCCGTAGGATGGACAAGATCTTGTTCATCAGCTCTTGGAACAGAGCGGGTGCGTTAGCCACACCAAATGGCATGACTTTCCACTTGAATACCCTCCCCTGAGGGGTGATGAAGGCCAGTAGTTCCTGCGCGTTGGGCGTCAGGTCCACTTGCCAGAATCCACTTCGCTTGTCCATCTTGGTCTTGTAGCGACAGGAGGCTATCTTCTCCAGGGTAGACTCCATATTGGGAATGGACCCTGAGTGGTTCAGCGTCTTCTTGTTCAGCTCTCCATAGTCCACTACCAGCCGTTTGGCTGTAGACCCAGGTTTAGCCACCAGGAAACAGGGGCTGCAGTGTAGGGGGTAGTCCCCGTCCTTGTACTCCAGGACTAGGCCAGCGTCAATACACTCTTGTATCTGTCGCTCAATCTCGTCGGCCTGCTCTTTAGGAGCTGGATAGGGTCTCCTCCGGATCTTGTGACCCACGAACTCGGGTTTCAGCTTGAGGTCCATCTGTACCAGCTTGTCGCATGAGGCTGGAGGGGGTAGTTCTCCGAACACCTCCAGATAGGTCCTTATCAGCTTCTGTACCCGCGGGTCCAATACCTTGATCTTGTCCTCCATGTCCTCGTCGGAGTGTAAGTTGCTTGCCCCTTGAATAGACGTCGGGAGGTGGTCCTCCACCGACTCTTCGCCCGAGGTAGTATCCTTCAGCCCTTGGTAGGCATATAGAAGGTCTTGCTCGACCATCTCCGGTGGACGATGGCAACGTAGGCACGCTCGAGGGGGTTCACATACACATTCCTCCGAGAGGTCGTCCTCCTCTGGGGTCCTCACATGGGCACCCCATACGCTCTTCATGAGCTTGAGATCTACCTCCCTTTGCCAGGTGGTGATCTTCTGTTCGAGGTCCTCCTTCAGTTGGGATAGGTCTCCCATACGTCCTTGCTTCAGTGGCCATGAGCTGCGGGTAGGCTTCGCGTAGCATAGCTTTTTCGCCACCAACTTCCTCTTGGAATCCACATACTCCCTGAGCCTGGATCGAGGGTCCAGCTCTTCATCCACGGGGTCTTCCACCCTCATGGAGAGTAGGGGTTTTAGTGGGGCGACGTACTCGGCGTTCTCCACTTCCTCCACCGCGGTCTGCACGAAGAAGGCGTCGTGCTCAGTTTCGTCGTCTGAGTGGATAGAGCTAGGTAGCTCAGATAGTCCACACTCAGAGACTCCATCAGGAACAGGTACATGACAGGGAGAGTCGGGGGCGTTGGTGTCAGTCACGACGTACTCATCTCCTCCGGGTGTAGTTTCAACAGCATCTTGAGGTCGTAGGCGATCCTTCAAGTCACCCAAGGCGAGTCCATCGCTTTCTCGTTGTATAGCATGGACCAGAGTAGGGTCCAGGTCTTCCCAGGGGATGGTGGTAAGACTTCCGTCCACCACGCTGAGCATACTCCCCCATCCGGGCTTCCCAATGGGCGTCTTGCGTCCCAGAGGCACGTAGATGGCCTCATCAGGTAACCGCACAGAGCTGATAGTCAGCTTGTCAAGGAGGGTTCGCCAGTACTCGTTGCCCCCATGGGCTCCCCAATCGGGGGAACACAGGACCATACGGGAACGTTCCAAGGCCACCTTGGTCAGCACCTTCCCCAGTTCACTGAATCTGGGGTTCCCGTAGGCCATCCCGAAAGAGGGCCAGTAAAATTTGTAGCTGCAGTTCTTCCCCTTGCTGCAGTATAGGTCCAGTACATGCTGCTTGTCGCTGGCGAACAGCTCCACACTTAGGTCTTCTCGAGAGTAACCCAACTCCTTCAGACCTTGGTCTAGGACTTCCCCCAATAGTTGATAGTCCTCAGTTTTGGAGGCCGCCATCATGTTCGAGGGCTCCTCCTTCGATAGTCTCAGGTAACTCGAGGTATGTTCCGACTGCTCCAGTAGCACAGACTCTCTGCCACTGCCGTGGTCCACGTACAGGAGGTAGGGCGCTTGCAGCGTCAGGGATTGTATCTGGGAGTGCTGCACGAAAAAAGTCAGTACCCAGTACAAAGTCGAAGGCCTCAGTGTCCATCACATAGAACCGATGGGCGATAGTTCGAGAGCCCATAGGTACCTCCACTTCACAGTCCCCGCAGCTGTGCACCACATGTCCATCCCCCATGCGTATAGCGGCGGTGGTCATGGTGTTCTTCAGGCTCCCACAAGGTAAAATTTTCTTGGCCACTATAGATATTGTGGCGCCAGTATCCAGTACCCCCAGGTATTCACGTCCCCCTAGTCGGATACGTACCCAAAACACCAGGTCTTGGGTGCCACAAGAGCGTCCCCGTCAGAATTCCGCGGGACAGGTCACCTCGAACCCCTTGTTCCGCAATTTGCGGGCCATCCTCATGAAACGGCTTCTCTTCTTGGCGTTGCCGTCATCACCACCTTCATGCTCACGCTTGGCTCCTTGTTCTTGCTGGGCCTGCGTCTGTGAGCGTGTGGTAGGTCCAGACTGCCCTCCAGAGGGATCGGAGTTCCCCCCTGGATTAGGGTTGGGGTTGCCTCCGTTCTTGTCCTTGTTCTTGTTGTCGTTCTGGCGGTTAGCGCCTCCTCCTCGTCCACCTTGACCCTTGTCTTGACCACCTTGACCACGTCCTTTCGACTTGCCCTTGCCGGAGTCGTTGCCTTTGGCCTTGCCCCCACCTTTGCCTGAGCTTTTGCCAGGATCTTCCCCCTTAAGCTTCGCCGATAGGCGTTGCTTATGGTAGCACTCATCCTCGTAGTGCTTCCGCTTACCGCAGAATGCACACGTGATGGTGCAGCGGTAATGATCCGGCAGCTTCACTTTGGCGCCGGTGATCTTCTCCTGCTGCTTCCCCTGGACGACGAAGCAGTCTCGCTGCTCGCAGTCAGAGGCGTGCTGCAGGTGGCCCTGCTCATCTCTGGCATCACACCAGAATAGCTCCTTAACGTTCTCCATTAGGCGGGCGTGGGCGTGTTTGGGGGTATTCCCCTGCCCAGGTCGGGACCCTTGGTACCCTTTGCCTCCAGAACCTCCACCACCAGGACGGTAGTGGTTCAGGTGTTGGTCGCTCTCCTTCTCCAGCGCCATCTCCAGGAGCAGCACGCATAGATCCTCGTAGCGGAGGGATCTAGCCTTGCGCTCAGCCGTCAAACGGCACTCGTCCCATAGCTCTCGGGGGAGCTTGGAGCACAACCAAAACAGCAGGTCGTCGCTGCTGTAGGAACCGGGCGTCAGTCGTCCAGCCCAGTGATCCAGATCAGCCAACAGCTCGGAGACCCTGCCAGGTTTTGGGTTGTTGGGCAGCACGGGCAGGTTCTGGATCTGGGCCCTGATGGAGAGGTCGGTCTCGTAGGTCGGGTACTGCCTCTCCAGGGCAACCAACACGTCGGCAAAGGTGGCGGAGTTAGTGACGATCTGCCTGACCTGCTTCTCCAGGTACTTGGTCTTGCAGCACTGCAGGAGCAGGTCGCACTTCACTCGCCCACTCGCGTGGGTTTGGCCGGTCAGTCGTAGGAACCGGCCAAAGTTCTCAGCGAACTCGCTGAGGTCCTTGCCTGTGAACTCAGGCAGGTTGACCACTATCTTGGAGGTGGCAATAGCCTTCGCCTCCTGACCTCGGCGTCCTTCAGGGCGTCGGGTCTTCTTCTTCTTCTTCTTCTTCTTCTTACCCTTGGGGTCCTCGGGGTCCTCAGGGTCTTCGTCATCCGATGGCGAAGGAGAATCCATGGACGGCGGCCCGTCGTCGGAGGGGTCTCCGCCAAGATCACTGGAGCCATAAGGCTCCACGTCCACCATAGCCCTTAGGGCTGTCAGCCCCAGCTGGTCCAGCTCGGCCCTCGTCGAGTTCGTCACATGGCTGTAGGGCGGCTGGGCCGTTCTTGGGACGAATGGACTTCTCGGTACTGCTGCAGGAGTCGGCATCGGTCGGCTCCTCAGGCTCCCCAGGGTATTTGTCAGCCCTGCCGCCAGGTGGTTAGCCTGTACTCGGTGGGGTGACATTCCCATCGTCGTAGGTGACGCATGGGACGGGATCATCAGGGGCTGCAGTTTCTCCCTGATCTCTTGCGTGAGGTCGCTCACGATTTGCGAAGTGGCTCCTCGGAGCACCTCGTTGATCTCCGACCGCGTCAGGGACCTGTTGGAGGATCTTCCCGATCCTCTACTCCTGCCTCCCAGAGACTCTGGTCCTCTCCTCAACCCACTCAGGGGTGCATACCCAGGTGCACACCCAGGAGCATACCCAGGAACTTCCATGTAGGTTCCAGTGGCGTGGAGTGGATGGGGATGGTCAGCCGCATACCATCGCGGCGCAGAGCTGGAAGCCACCGGCTCACTGGCAGTAGTTGCCTCAAGGAGCGCAGTGGTTGGTGGGCCCATGCCATAGGCGGGGTAGTGAGGCATGCCAGTAAAGCCTGTGCCCTCTGCCATAGGCTGGTTGGTTGTGGAGGTGGATGTTGCGGCGGCTGGGAGTGTGGTGGTTATGGGAGAGGGTGATGTTTGGAGGCCAGAAGCGCTTGGTGCGCCTTCGAAGGTAGGGACATCCGTCGGGTCTTGCCCTTGCTCCTCTCCTTCGTCTGCTCCTTCTCCAGCATCCTTCTCGCTCTCGTTCCCTCTCTTCCTCTTCGCAGGCTGAGGCTGAGAGACCACTTCCTCGACCGTCAGGGCCCCGAAGGCCGTCTGGAGGCCATCCAGGGAGTCCTCCGCCGTATCCACTGGCCCATCTAAGGGCTCCACCGAAGGTACAGCGTCAGGCGCCGGCCTTGCCGGTGCCTCAGGCGCTGGCGCTGTGTTCACATCGGCGTCCACTCTTCCTGGGTCCATCTTAATCCGCCCTTCTGCTTATATTTGCCTGCTCGGAGCACTGGTTGTACGGCGCGGGGTCGCTGCCGGTGCACAGAGACAGGCTGCCTCTTGCTACCAGAAAAGTTTATAGTGTTTTCAGCACTGTGTTTTTGCTTCTCCTGCTGCTTGTTGTTGCTGTAGGGTGTCCTGCTGCTGGTTTTGGATGATGAAACGCTTTTGTTTGTTGAAATACAGTAAAGCCAACTCAATCCAGGATAGCCCAAGCCAATAGTATGCAAGGAGAAGGTAATTCAGGATCAAAGCATGAAGGGCTGCAGTGTAAACAGTGAAAGATGATTAGATATTCACAGAAACTGCAACTCAGGATACAAATGAATGCATATTCACAAAGATAGCTGAAATGTTTTGGGAAAAGAGTTAGAAAACTGCCTCAGGATCACTCTCTCTTCATAGTGCCATCTTAGGAGATGTGCACTCTTTGTTTTGGGTCCCATATGTGCTGAGGTGGCATGGTATGTGGCGATGAGGTCACTGCCATGTCACATGGGATCTTCCTACTTAGCTAGGCTGACCAGGAATTGAACCCAGGACCTCTCAAAAAGAGGTGCCTAGCCCCCTATGGTGCATACCACTAGGGCAGATAAGTATTCATGGAAAAACATAGATAAATCCATAGGCTCTACCTTAGGTATGTCAGTGCTCAGTCAACTCAGGAAAAGATGTTTTACTTCTGATTGAAAGGGGATTAAGGGGTCCACTCCATATCCTGATTGGGTGTTTGGTTCCATAGGTCAAAATGTGTTCTCACCACTTTTGGCTGGACCAATACTAAGATAAAAATGCATGGATGCTCAGTGCATCTCTAATACAACTAGAGTATGTCCCAAAGCAATGGAAAAGCACTTTTTCTTACTGAGCATGTACATTCCCTTTGAGGCGGCGATGCTGCATGGGCGCCCATACAGGTCCCGCCGGCATCTCTAGTTTTCATACTGTGGTCACCGCTGACTTCACTGCCCAACAGCGATGGTAGCGTGCCACAACTGGGTACCACAGTTAGGATTAACCAGTTAAATGTGGGACAACCAGACAGTTACAGTAAACCGAAAATGGTGCATGCAACTAGCGAATCATTGAACAATTGGTCGCGCGAAAACTGTGTGACGGGTTGATGTTTCAAGCGGGAAACTTTTTCGAACAACGATTTTTAGGACGATACATTTACCAAATGTTTTTTTCACAGTAACAATGCCCCTGCGAAAAGTGTCGGACCTCGAGAAGACAGTGGCCGCAGCATCTGGAGTTTTCCGCGATGTCTGCTTAGAGGAACAGCCGTATCACACGGCAGAAGAATTGTGGGAAGGGCTAAAACAGGGGGACGTGGGCGCGTGATTGCTGTTTCCGTTTTTTCTGCGTATGCGCAAAAAAGAACGGACGCGGTGCAGCGTTGAAAAGGCAATCGCGGCAGAGGGCAAGAGGTGGGTTGGTGTTTTGATAGAAGAGGCCTGGCGCCTTTATTTACTGATGCGCCACCACGCAACTCCGTACCAGGGAAAACCAAAGTCTGTTATTGCGATAGAGGGGAGTAGGGCGCAGCGGCGGATTTTGGCAAGGTCCGGTCTGGCGCGATACAGCACACCTTCAGTGAAGGAAAGGGCCGCAGTCAGGTTACAGACTACATGGAACAAAATACAAGAGCAGTGGGTTGTGTTCTGGATGGACAACTGGTACAACAAACAATTCACCACAAATCCTGACAAGACCGACAAGAGCCTTAACGCAAAAGCGTTGGCTGTCTTGCTACTGCAGGATGCAGCACGGTACTGGCATGGTCATCCTAGCCTGGAAGAGCTCGAACGGCGTGTTCCTGTTGTTGGGCGCATGCCGGGGCACACTAAGGGAACCTTTGCCCGTATCTTGCGTGATCTAGGATTTGCAAGCACGCGGCCTGTTGTGCGAAGCATCAGGGCACCGCTTGACATTATCGGCCCAGGGCCTGCCAAGAGACCGCATTGGCGGCCCCTCTGTCTAAGCAAAGAAAAGGTAAGCAGCAACGTATCGCTTCTTAACCTACTGCAATTCACTAGGGATTTGGCGCAACACACTCGACCAGCTGTGCCTGTTTTATGTGATGAGAACATCCATTACCGCATTTGTAAGATGATGTATGGTGAAAAAAAAACGGGCTGGAATGTCGGGCTATTTTGCGGTCACATCCTATATTATACGGTTTCTTGCACGTGTACAGAGTTTGCGTTACACAAACATTTCGCTCATTTTGGCCGATTGTGACTTTTTTCCGTAAAGGTTTGTTGCGCAGCGGTGACACTGTCCCCTGTCTTCCCAAGCTGATCACGATGGAGACAACCGTAGGTGCACTGCGGTTAGGTATGGGCCCCCACATACGGCGCCTCAACAGGAAATGTCACTCCCTCGGGTTTGCGCGTCCATCGAATCGGCGAAGTCGTCTTCGGTACGCTGTGTGCAAAGCCATGCAAGTTGTGTTAACACAATACTGTCCTATCTTACTATACCTAGGACACCTCGTAAGGCAGTGCAATTGGGCCGGTGAGACCGCTAACACGGGTGTTTTTGCTTCTGCGGGGTTGCACATCGTCATGTGTATTTTGGACCGTTTGAACATGGGGGGCACACTTTTAGAGTACGAACGCACTGTTGCAACTGCCTTATTATGCCACACTGCATGGCACTCAGCCATGCCTGGACAGTCTTTTGCTGAGGAATTTTGTGAAAGTCTGCTCTCCAGCCTTGTAACGAAGAAAGGGCGAAGCAGTGGTGCAGTGACCATTGACGATGTTGACGATCTGTACCATCTAATCACTATCCGGAAAGAAGGTCACAGGGTTAACGTCTGCAAAATCCCCAATTCCTTTGTCAATTCCGTGTGTCAGCGGCTAACCGCTTATTTGAACGCAGAGCGTGTGTAAGTGCCTTGGGTTAGGTGGTGCGCGGAGCCTACTTGTGCAATCCAGGGACATTGGCCACGCAGGGGTGTACCCAGCTTTCCACCATCTCTTCTAATTCCAAAGGGGCTGACCATTACAAACAAGTCCTTGTGTTTGTGTTGTTAGTGCTGACTCAGCAGGGGCCGCTTAAGGCTGGTTTTAAGAGAAAATTGTCGGAGCTCATTCTCCAACGCAGTGTGTTGGACGAGCAGAGAGAAGGTGACACGATCCCGAACGTTCGAAGAAGATTGGAGACCATGCAGTGATGCGCGAGGCCTCGCCCAAACAGCGTAAAACAACAGGTTATTACACCCCCTCTCTTGCGCGAGGCCTCGCGCAAGGTTGTTAGCAAAAACAGTTGCGGTACCTCTCAGTTTTGCATTCCGAGCAATACCTTACACGTTTTCGCTAAAAATGCGTCACACATCGATTCTTCTCGACCATTTTAAACCTTACCTGTACCTCGTTTCTTCCGAAACAGGCTTTCTTCTTATCGCAGAATGGCAAGCCCCGCCAAAAAGACAGGTGCGGAACTGGTGGATACCGACTATGACCCTGAAGAATAGGAATCGGAGACTGGAACGCCAAAGAAGGAGCGGAAGAAGAAGGAAACACCAGATCCTGGCCTGACCCTGGGTACAGACATCGAGGACCACCTGAAGCCACATGGGAAGCAGGTGGAGATTGAGCTGAGCAACGTGAGAATCGACCAGGAGAAGACAAAAGGACAGATCAGACGGAAAGATGCAAAGTTACTGCAAAAGCGTATTGAGTCACTTGAAGCAGCACCACCAACACGCCCCATACAAGTCGGTCTCGGGGAAGACAACAGTATGTTTCCAAGCGACTGTTCATTGTTGTCGTTGCGCGAGCCCTCGCGCATGGACCTGTCTTCTATTCGCAGATGGCGATTATTGGTGTGTATCTCTACAGCACAGCGTTGAAGCAGTTTTGAAGATTCGGGACAAGCGACGGGCAGCATGTCTGGATTTGTACAAGTGGCACACCACATGCACGGCCGATATGTTGAAGCCTGATACACCGTGGGTCTTCTGTGCGAAACTGGCGGGACAAGCACAAGGAAGCGCACAAGACGTTGAGCCGATACCACTGTATGAGGCGGCAGATAACCTCTTGGTTGTGTTCAAGATCAGCGGCGGCGAAACACACCTGACACATACAACAATCTCAAGATCGCTATTGTGGATGCTTTGCAGATGAGTGCCCTTGTTCCAACCGCTGAACTGAAGCAACCGGGTCAATTCGCATGTTCATTTAACGTTGTTTGCACTTCGCTCGTTGCGCGAGGCCTCGCGCATGACTTTGTCATTTTCAGTATAATACGTATAAATTGTGGAAAGATTTCATGACGTTTGCCTATTATGCTGGTGGGGATGCTGTGAATGGTTTGTAAAAGTTCCATGACAAAGGGGAGAAAGTCTCGAAGAATGCACTAAAGAAACTGGAGGGTGTCACCTTGCCGGATTTCTACAAGAAAGTGGCAGCCGAGATGCAGGAAGAAAAAACAACCCTCAAGTCGTTGCAGAAATCGTTCGACACCATCACCATTGAACAGTGGGTCTCAATGCATCCGGACCACCCGGGAAACGGCCAGTACGTTGGACCTGAGAAAGGCGTGTATCATCCTAAAGGCTTGGGTTGTGTTTCTACACGGCTGCGCGACACCTTCTCCTTTTTTGTTTTGCAGGCAAGGACATGCGCAGCCGCAAAGAGGTTGCTGCACTTGGAACGCAAGCCCTGGAGGTGACTCTTGGCACATGGGGCTATTGGCGGGAACCTGAAGGCAAAAGTCGCGGTCCATGGCCGGCGTGGAAATCCATGTTGCGCGCACCACTGTGGTTGGTGGCAGAGAAAGGCAAAGCCCTTCCCCCGAAAATCCTAAATGTCCAAAGACTCCTGGGCACAGAGGTTACCAAGAGCCGTGTGGTCCCCGCAGCTTCTAGCGTTCCTGGTGACTTCAAGACAGTAGAATAGCAGGATCCATGACTGGCAAGTCAAACTATCACAATTGAGGCGACCCGAATGGCAGCTCTGGTGAACGAACCCCCAAAGCGGTTCTTGGAGATTGACAAGAACCTGATTGTTATCAACAGCGACATATTTGAACATCTTGCTCCTGATACGATGTGCCCGACCTGGCTGTATGAAGAAATGGCGTGTGCTGATACACTTATCTGCGGATCTCAAGCTGTTGTTGACAACATGTATGACATTCTGGACACGGAGTCAAAGAGGCGGCTCAACGATAATTTCAACGCGCCGCGCATTGGCAACATGTTGCGTATTCCGATCTTCAGCTGGCCAACCAAACCAAAGGCAGCGGGGGATGTTACGTTGTTCGGCGTTCGCTGGTTGCTGATTTCTGCACTTGATAGCTGGAGCAGAAAGGTATCATATCATCGTTATGTCCTCTCTTTGCGCCAGGCCTCGCGCAAAAGCTTCTCCCTCTTCGCATGTTCCGAATTATCTGATGTTTGGACCTACTCAAGTACAGGAGATGGTAGACACTGAATTTGGCGGCCCCCTGTCGATATCGCATGTTATGTGTTCTGTTTAATTGCCGCTTTGCATCTCGTTTCTCTATTTGAATAGTCTCAGTATCCTCTGGTTGCACTTGCTTTGGTGTTTGCTCCTGCTCCATTTCAGGTACTCAAAGATTTCGGTGGAAAATAAAACAAAAACAAGACTCCAAGACGAACAGAACTGGGATCAATGAAATAAATAAAGAACTTGATTGGGCTGTACAATGAACAGACAAACAATGGGTGATGTTGGGCCTTGTGATTGCTTGTATGCATGCATGTATGCATCAGGACCACTCAGGATTTCAAAACGACTTCACTCTGCACTCTACAACAGTGAATACTGACTTCAGATCAGGGCAAAAATGGTATATCTCAGAAATAAGGCTTCCTGCAAAGATAGTCAAACAGACGCAAGAAAAATGGTTTCCCAATGATAAAAAAAGATAGAAAACCACTTTAAATGTCTTCCAGGAATTTTCTGTAGCTCATGAAATAATTAATTCACGTCTGCAGAACTCAGTAGGAACTTCCCTCATGACCTCAAAACTCAGTAGGAATCGCCCATAGTGGAAGCGGCGCGCTCACGGGGCAAAAATGGTCAAAAAAAAGAAATAGTCTTATGACCACTAGATAGATGCGGAATTTTATGCTGAGTCTGAAAATCATGTTCTTCTCCTGTGAAACGACCATATAGTGGAGAAATATGCAGATTACTGAACAGCTCAATCTCAATGAGACTCGGCCTGGCCAGCCACAAAAGGCGCCGTTCAGTGCAAAAAATCTCAATGAGACTAGCCAAAAAAAAATAGATAAAGCAAAGGCCAACACCCATGTTGTGCTATATTACAAATAGTGTTCAAAGGAGACACAATGGAATAACAAACAATAACTGATGGCATATAATACAATAGATAAACCCTCTTTTGAATTAAAGTTAAGCCACTAACTGTCTTTCACCCATATTGGAGGTGATCAAGCTCCATGGATAAAATTTCCTCCAATGTCCCGACCAAAGTCCAATAAAGAATAACACCATTGCTCCACATGAAACCAATGTTTTGGAAAATGGTTGCTCATTCATGGACTTTTAACACACCTCCCAGCCTGATTACACGCTGTGTGTGAAGGCGTCGTCCAGGAATGACTGCCATGTTCCACGTGACCAACAGATTTCACCTCAATCCGGTGTCAATGGGGTCCAATCTTACAAACAATTGGGAGTAGAACCAACCATAAATGACCAAATTTAGACCAAGATGACTCCTTCAAACGGTCTCTGGATACTCCAGTGTCGTCCTCTTACGCTCTCGTAGTCGTGAAAGTAGAAGTAGTCAGAAATCCACCTCTGATCCACACGCTTGACCCAATAAATGTCACCAAATCCAATCAATCTGTGCAGATGAACACAGTAATTGAGCCATAAATTCAGTGAAGTAGGCACCATAGATATCAGGCTAGTACCTCAGCTGTCAGGTGGTGGTAGGTGTCGCTGGGGGCCTGCACTCGCAGCCATGAAACTCCAGCATATGAACTTGAGCTTCAGATCCTACATCATAAATGTACTAGGATGCCGCAATCCAGCCACATGAATCAGCCTGTCATAACACAAATGCCAGGGCATGAGGGGTCAGCTCCTCGCTGCACGTGTACAACGCCGCGTCCAGACTTTTAACGCGTTGCTTTACGTGTTCGCCTCAACATGTAGACTACTGGTTCAAGTCAGGTAGGTGCCCTGGGAATAACTCCCTCCAAAACCCCAAAAAACTCAACTTGTAGTTACAAACACTTGGCTTCAAGTTGACCATAGGCGCTGCGAAGTAAAACCGGGACCAAGTAATATTCAAAGTACTCTCCCACCATGAACTAACCAAAAGATTTTGGGAACCTCAATAACCCCAGGTTCCTTAATACTTGGCTCCCTCCAACTCAACTCCCTCCAGAAGTTGTCGTTACTCCAGAACTCGCTGCTATGCCAGTCATATCCGCCTCTTAAATCTGTTCAATATTTGACCCTGAAACTTCTTTCAACTCCTTTCTTTCTGGTTCCCAAAATTGTGCTGCTGACCTTGCTGGCGGCGTGAGCGGCTCAGAGCGCAGAAAGCCGGCAGTCCCTCCGAAATTCCCACGAGGAATAATGGAGACCAAATGAGGTGTGGGCTTTTCCATGCCTTAAACTGTGCTTTTCCGGATCTCTCCTGAACTTCAATGATTGTTCTGCAGAATGAAATGAAGTTCTGCAGGTTTTCACCTTGGTCCTTCACTGGAAGCATAAAAAGCATGAAAACAGACTTCAAGGTACTGTTTCCTCCTCAGTTTCTTGGTAATCACTCAAGGTAACCAGTCTTCTGCCATACCACCAACTGTAGGCTCTTCTGTAAATCGCCGTTTGCCTCCGCGATGCTGTGACACCTTCTTGGTACTGACCTCTCCTGGTTCCTTGTTGTCCGTGGCAGTCTCTTCGTTGGGTTCCTCCGCGCTGGAATTCTTCTTCAGCGTGCTGCTGGTCCGCCGAGCCTGCCTTAGCGCTGTGTCAAAGCCAGGTGCGTGTGCCAGACAGTAATCCACAAAAACATGATTCGGCTTCCCATCATCATGCACGAATGCACGAACTGGTTCTGGAGTGCTCTTGCTTGTGCCATAGCCTTCCCACCTCGTCAAAAAGCACCAGCCTTGCCTATATTGTCCTCTCAGGATCTGTTCGACGTGATAAGCTCCAATTATCTCCATCTCAGTCTGATTGTAGAATGGTATATCCTGCTCATTTGCCACGATGTCCTGTTCATCCGCCAACGCTGCTCGCTCGTCGTCATTCAGCATGTCTGTGTCTCCTTCTTCGATCGTGTCTTCGCCATAGTCATCCACCAGCTCAAATGGGAAGCGCTTCACGAACTCCAAGGCAACAGGTACTTCGCCGCCCAAAGTAGGACTGCAACGCGCCGTAATACCGCCGCTGCTGACTCCAGTGACAAGGTACGGACCATACCACATAACATCCTTCGCGGCGCCCTTAGGTACCTCCAATTGTTTAAACCTCTTTCTGCTCACAAGCACGTAGTGGCCGACGTTGAAAACTGCAGGTTTCCTCCTTCTATTGACGCGTTCAAACCGACTCGCTCTTTGTTTCCTCAAGTGGGCTTGAACAACTTGGGCAACTTGGTTTTGTTCTTTGACCCAGTCCTGCACTTGAACGTTGCCTTTGTGTGGAAAGGGTAGGTCCAAACGTAGAGTAGGCCTTCCATGGAAAATGTCTCCTCCTGAATAGCCAGATTTTCTCCTCTGCTTGTGGTTCATACATATGAACACGTGGTGGTTCAACGGGACCAAATTGCTGGTTTTGATACTCTGCCTCAGGATACGGAGCTCTTCCTGGTACTCATCTTTCATACGCTCGCATAGTCCGTTTGATTGAGGGCGGTAAGGTTGTGAGAATGATACTTCCACACCCATTGCAGCAAATACGTTGCGATACCAGCCATAGTCTCCCTTGTAGCGAATATCCTTGTCACTGTGGATGCGAACAGGTGGGCCATAGAAACAAATCCAATGGTGTTTGATGAGCTTCAGCATGCCCTCTCCATCAATAGTCTTCTTGCATGGTACAACTTGACAGAAAGCACTCAGAGTGTCCACAATCATCAAGGCATAGTCGTAGTTATGACACTTGGGTCCGTCAATGAAGTCCACATACAGCAGTGCCTTGACCATGTGTGGCAGTGCCAAGACACCACGTAAGCCTCCGTCGCTTGGTCGGTTCCGTTTGCTCGTGACACACTCCTTGCATGTCCTGTGCATGTCCTCAATTTTCTGTGTCAACTCTGTATCAGGTACGCGAGTGTGGAACATCTTCTCGAAAGCCCAGAGCCAGGAATCCGGTCCAGGATGACCGACAACATCGTGGATCCACTGTAGGGCTGCGCCCAGCGCCTTATTGGGTATGCATGTTTGCACCTAGACTTTTAAGGCAGGTATTTTTCCCAAAATGGTCCTCAAAAGCCGAAAGGGGCATCTATTGGCCTCATACACCTTGATGCAATTGGTATGGTGTAACCATAAGAATTTTGAACGACGACGTACATATACAGTGTGTTGTCCGCATGTCGCACTCCCGGTTTTTAAAAAAAACCCCATGGCACCCTTTGTGACATGCAAAATGCGCTTCACAAGGTGTGTCCCACCTATTCTTGAAACTACTTGACACTGACGCGGATAAGAGGCAAATGCATTCGGTGCCAAGTGTTGCCCGTTTGTTCTGAATGGTTTGAAATATGTTTTTGCTTTTCAACAGGGTTGTTTTCGCTGTTTTGTTCCATGGACTGTTTGTGACACGCTTTGGGACACGAATATGCGTGTCCCAGAGCGTGTCGCTGGCTATCCCTTCTTTTGTACCTCTGCAGAGGCCTTTTGAAATTTTTTGCCACACCATTTCCTCTTTAAAACAACAATGAAGCACATTTTTCAAAGAGGGATGCCTCATATACACCCACAGCCCCACATAGCACAGCAACAGCAAATTAGCACACAGATTCAGGGATTTCAGGGCTTCCTTCAGGGATTTCAGGGCTGCCTTCAGGGATTTCAGGGCTGCCTTCATGGCTTGCGGGAGCCTGTTGACACAGAGCACGGCTGCTGGCTCGCACGTTGCACGCTGTGGAATGAAAAATAGCCAAGGCACGTCGTGCGACGCGCGATTTACCTGTCACAGCGCGTTACAACATTGCACAAAGCTGCCAAAACGCACCTCTATCCGATTGGCTGATTTTGAAGCAGGGTCTGCGTCTGTGGTCGAGCGGCCTCACTGGTGCTTCCTTTTTTCTGCATTTCTGACAAACAAAGAGTGGCCGCTCGTGAGACGTTGCGCGACGCAACAATGACTTAACACAGCGCGACACAAAACTGCATGTGTAAACCAGCGGGCGATCGGACGCTTCTGTGGGTGGGAGCCTTCGTTTTTGGTGCTTCTTTGATTGCTTGGCATCATCTGACACATTGGAGAAAGGCTGTGAAGGTAGAAGATGGGACAGCCGATGACAGGTTGTCTGACGTGCTTATAACATATCACAGCGCAACACAACACTGCATATGTGAACCTGCGGGCGATCCGACGCTTCTGTGCGTGCGAGCTTCCGTTTTTGGTGCTTCTTTGGCTGCTTGGCATCATCTGACACATTCCAGAAGGGCTGTGAAGGTAGAACATGGCGGAGCCGGTGACAGGTTGTGAGACGTGCTTATTACCTGTCACAGCGCACCACAGAGACCACAGGCAAAAGCATTTTCAAAATTAAGAAAGGCACCATACTTTCACTCATTTTGCATCTGTAAAAAGGTCAACATTACGTGTCAATTCTCCCGCATAGATGGATCTGCGCGACCTGCTGGCGCGTCGTGCGACACCCAAATGCAGATCACAGAACACACATTTGCGGGTCCACGGTTCAGTGGCTTGAGGAAGTGCTTAAACAATATATTGTGATACGCAGAATTACTAAACAAGAACGGATCAGACAGAATTTTTGAGTCTAGGAAAGCAAAACATGAGTAGACCTGCGACACACCTTGTGAGCCGCATATACGTGTCACAAGGTGTATCACACGTAACACAAAGGGCAGTGTTCTGACAGCCCCCGATCCATTGAAGACAAGCTTCCACAAATGTTCAACACACATTAAGCGTTGGATTTTGCAATGTATACCCCCCCGAAAAGACTGCCAATGGAGGGTAACGGGGTGAAACAGTATTGACACACATTGTGAAGCGCATATGCGCATCACAAGGTGCCTCACCGGGTGTTTGTTGAATAACATGTACTTGACATGCGGACAACACAGTGTATACGTATGTCATCGTTCAAACATCCCATGGTTGCACCATACCAATTGCATCAAGGTGTATGAGGCCAATAGATGCACCCTTCGGCTTTTGAGGACCATTTTGGGACAAATGCCTGCCTTAAAAGCCTAGGTGTGCACTTCCTTCCTTAGAATACCACTTGAGGATAGCGACCACAGCTCCTTGTCCACCAGTGCATAGGATCCATCCCCTAGGGTTTTCAAAACATCTCCATACTCCTCCACATGGTCAGACTTCCGCAGAGAACTGAGTAGTTCAGCTTTGCTCATAGTGAGATCCAAAATGGACATTCATTTTCTGGAAAGCTTCTCGGGAGAGAGCTTCAGAGCTTGGAGAAACTTTCTCATGGAAATTCTCACGTGATGGCCAATCACATAGCTCATTTTTCAGACCCGGTACCCTGTAGATGTTGAGCTTCAGCTGAGCCAGAAACGTCTGCCAACGTCTGAGCTTTCAGCTTTCAGGAGGGGGCCCCTTGAGAACCGTCTCCGTGGACTCCTGATCACATAACCACACCACGATATTGCTGCCAAACAGTCGGCTTTGTCCAGACATAAGCAAATTTTCAGAACGTAATCAACGTTCATACGTGCTGTAGTTAGCTCTAGTTGAGGACCATTTCCAATTCCAGTGGCTAATGGGTACGAGATGGAATTCCTGCGAATGGTAGTTGTGATTGAGTAAGCCGTAACGATTGACTCCGACTGTCCTCAGTTCCTCCGCTATTCTCCTTTTAGCTGCTCCTGGAATTCGTTGCCAATGCAGAAGTGCGCCTCTGCCTCCCACAAGAGAAGCATCAGTGATGACCACGAACTTGCCGTCAGATGCAGGTGTGCCCAACAGCCTTAGTGAACTCAGTTTTTCCTTGATCTCCTGAAACTGAGCTTCATGCTCTGGCGTCCACTTCGAAGGTACTGTCTTCTTAGTCAAGTCCGTGAGAAGGTGGCTACTGTACGTGAAAGTGGGGAGGTGCCGCCGGTATAAATTACAGGATCCCAGGAAAGCTCTGATGCCCTTGATGCCACGGGTCTTGTCATCACGAATAGAAGCCTTCAAAATTGGGGCAACTTTTTCCTTCACAGGTCGCCACCATCTCCATCCAACTTGAGAACCCAAATATTCTCCATCATCTTGTCGTCTCCTTCCGTGGTTTTCTATTTTTTTCTTGTCCCGATCGTCCTCCTCATCGTCTGCTGGTGGCGATTTGTAGTCGCCTTCTCCGCGAGTATGGCCCGATCGTTTTAGTGCTTCAATTTCCGCAGCATGTCATCTCAGCGTATCATCATGCTCGTGACGTTCACCTTGCAGTGTCTGCACTTCCGCATTTAATTCCGCCTCTAGCTTTCCAGACTGGGAGTGTTGGTCGTGCATCAACCGGGCGAACTCCTTGAACTTTTCATCTTGCCCCTTGACACACTTCTTGATCTCTGTAATTTCCTGCTCATTCCCCCGAGTGTCTGTGCCTAGGCTCGGACTCTGAGATGGAGGTTTTGGCAAGGACTTCGAGACCTCAGTCCACACCTGCGGGTACACCTCGTTAGCGATCTCTTTCCTGGAGCCGTGAGCCCTCTTGATGTCTTCAGATGTGTCCATGATGTCCTTCCTGGCACTTGCGATGATTTCTTCTTGCGCTTTGGATATTTTAGCTGTGATTTCTTTGTGAATTTGTTCGGAATTCATCCTTATCTTATCTTGGAGTTCCCGTTTGATGGTATTCACCGTCGCGGCTGCCTCCGTCATTTCTTCAGCCTGTGCCTCACACCTGTAACTGCACCTTTCTTCCGTGATACGTTCGGTTTCCCGTATGCTTTGGGCATTGGTGTTAGATCTCTCCTTGCAGATTGTACTCGTTTGCCGCATCTCAGATCGGAACCATTCCTTCAATTTGCCAATGGCTTGTTCACGTTCCCGTGCTGCTACCTCAAACGCCTTCTTGGTCTCCTGATCTATCTCCTGCAGCAAGCCAGCATTGTGATCGTACTGTGTCTTACACACCGATTCTCCTTCAAACGACAATAATGATATGGGTTGTGTCTGCGACAACGACTCATGGGCTTTCGTTTGCGCTTCTTCGCATGCTTGCTTCAGTTCTTGCGCCAATTGTAGTCGTTCCTTCATGACTTGGACGGCTGTTTTCGTGGGCTCCATGTCACTTTTGACGTGTGCTGCCGTGTGTTGGGACTGTGGTTCCTTGGCTTGGGCTTCTTCCCTTGCCACGTGGCTTTGTTCAGCCCACTTCCTGGCTTGTTCCACCGCTTGTCCCGCTTGGACGGCATACCTCTTGGCCCTTTCCGCTGCCGCAGCGGCCACACCTTGACCTTCGCTTTTACCTCGATTTGCACCTTGGCGCGCAATCAATTCTCGCTTGGCACTATTGTTGGTCAACTCCTCCAGTTTTTGGTCATGCATTTGCACTTGTTCTCGTATTGCTGCAAGTTGTCCATGGCATGTCTTGATTTCCTCACGGCATGCACCTTTCCATTGCCTGAAATTCGTGTCATCCTGCTTCAAGCGGTGCTCGGCTCTTTCTCTATCCAACTTCACCTCTTCCTCTACACTCATGCTTCGCCTTTCCACCGCGGCCAACTTCTCAGCAATTTTTTTGTTACGCATCAAAACATCCGACTGCACCTTTCGTAGAGCTTTGTCATCAGTTTTAATGCGCCTTTCTGTGATCTCCTGTTGCTCCCGCGTGCGGTCCCGCATTTGCTGCAGTGTTGCCTCGATGTCCTGACTTTTCGTGTTGATCGCGTAGACTTGTGTTTTCATCTCCATCATATCCTCACTATGCGTATGCCGCGTTCTCACCAATTCCTCTCTAACCGATACTGCAGCACTTGCATGCACCGTCACCTGCTTTGCAACGTCGATGATCTCCTGCTTGATTAACTGCAAACTAAACCCTCAACAGTGAGCCATGCAAAGTAAACCAAGCTATCTGCGCGCAGCAATGCCACAGCAGACAAAACGGGGCAGGGCAAAAGCAAACATGCACAGTACGCCCCCAGAGCACACGCTTTCTGCTTCCACTGCCCGTCCCTACCCCGAACAGCCAAGAAAACAGCAGAACTCACTGACCCCTAGCACTCCCAGCAGACAGATAAATACGTGCACAGCTCGACACCAGAGATTGGCGTCCTCGCTCCATACTCCAAGTCGACACCGCGCATTGTTGCCTCCGCCCATGTCTGCACAAGCAGTGTGTGAGCACATGGAGTTCAGAGAAAAGGAGAAATAAGAGGTCGCAAAAACAAAGCCTGACTGACGAACAAACAAACAGCACTGGGGAGGGGATGCAACACCACCCAAATTGGAACGGTGTGGAACTGGGCTCTGAGATATAAATTTCAAAAACCAAAACAAGGGTGCATATCAGTGCAAACCCTTGAGCACAAACACAGTACTTTTAGACCAAACCTGGCTTTTGACACAAAAGTCATTTTGACATTCAGCTCATTTTGAGCCAGATTCAGAACAAGGATCGAAGACCGAGGGAGGACAGGTGACACTGGTGTGTTTTGCGCCGCTCCTAGCACTGAAATAACTCAACCGACAGTGCCTGAGCGCCTGCCTCTGTCACAGGGCCGTCGCCGATCAAACAGCTGAGTAAACAACACATCTGTGCCAGCAGAGCACACACTGCCCGACCACAAGCGCGCTCACACACGGAACACACACGACCTTTCAAAGTTGTTGTGGCCTGGTGCATTGGCGAATGTTGGCAAAGCTCCCGTGTCGTGCTGCTGCCGCATTCACGCACTCCCGGACGCCAAAGGTGACTGGCGCCATTTTCTGCCACCACGAACGCGGCGTTTCTGTCTGGATGCTGCCAAAAGAGCTGCAGCGAGCGCAAAGGCAGCAGCAGTAGCAAAACTGCGTGAAGCAGGCAAGCCTAGAACACCGGCACTTGCACGCTGCCCTGCTCCCGGATCTGGACGCGGCGTGACCGAAGCTGATGCTCTCTGTGAGACGTCTCGTAACTCCTCCCAGGCCTCGTTCAAGATTTACTCACGGTCAAACTCCAACACCGCCGCATTTTCCAGCACAGACGAAAGCGAATAAAGAAGGCAAAACTCACGGGAAAGACGCTCAGGCAAAGACGAACTACACAGCCGGCGCACTCTGGAACTGTCTAAGGTCTTGATCTTGTCAACCGACTTGATCTTACGGCGGCGGCGCGGCATTCTTGTCCTGTGTCTCAACGCAGTCTAACGGAATCGATCTGGTTGTCAAGTTTGTTAAATTGTAACGTACTACGACTTGACGTTAAGCCTGAGAAGCCCAATCCCTCAGGAGGCACCATGAACACCAAAAGATCCGAATCACAACTGATTTAACAAACAGGACATTTTGTGCCTGCAATAAAACAAGCAATGTTTTATCATAAAAACATCACAACAGTAAATTGCGCATCGCTTGATATCACTCCTTGTGCAGGAACTGCCTTTTCGCGGGGCTGAGATGGAGGCCCACATCAATGCCGTGAGTCTGGGTACTAATACCCAGGAGGAGCATATCCTCCTCCTACAAGAGTTTTTCACTGTTTGCCAGGAAAATCATCTCCGCATTAAACCCGAGAAGTGTGAGTTCATGCGTGAGGAGATGGAGTACCTAGGGTTCGACGTGGGGTATGACTGGTGGAAACCAGCCGCGTCTAAGATGCACCCCTACACGACATGCAGATACGTGACGACCCTAAGAAGGGTCTCCACGATGTCCGGAGTTTTATTGGCGCCTGCAATTTTTATCGACGCCATATACACAATTTTACGTTTCATCAGCCCCGCTGACCGACCTTATAAAGAAGACCAACCCTTGGCGGTGGACCGACAAGGAGGAGGCCTGTTTCCAGGAGTTGGAGAAGAACATTTCCTCTACCAACTGCCTGGGGGTACCCCGCTCTAAGGGAGAGATAATACTCGTCACACATACATGTGACATAGGGGGCGGTGGTACCCTATACCAGTGGCAGGAGCTTAACCCCAATCAGTTGTCTCACTGCCAACTTCACACTTCAGGTTTGAACCGTGACGGAGCCCTGAAGCATGACTACCCTGCCAATGAATGGCGTCTAGTGCCCCTTGGGCACTGGAACTGGAAGTGGAATCAAGCACCCATTTTTGACCCATTTTTGGTCCCAAAACGGCTCATTTTCAAGGCATTTTGGGATTTTCCATGGCCCAAAACGCGCCACCACGGGCTCAAAATGGCCCAAAAACACTTGTTTGAGCATCCCAAGTGGTCCGGGAACAACTTTGGAAAAAATGATTTTTTCGCCCCGGGGACCCTGGTGGACCCACCGTTGGCCCCCACTGTGCGTGTGCTGCCCGGCCCTCCGGCTGCACCAAGTGACCACTGGTACGGGGGTCTATGTGTCTCGTTGGGCGATTCTGAGGGGTGAAAACCATAAAAAGTGGGGGATTGCAGGTGGACTAGGTGCCCTCGGAATTGGTTTTTGAGCCACGTAGCCCAAGATGCGGCCCGTTCTTGGTTTCGGGGTGCTGGTGCACATTGCGCAGTTTTTGGGGCTTTTTGGCGCCCTTTTGGGCTGTTTCTCGGACATATCGTGGAGTTAGAGGGCACCAAAGGTCCCTTGGTCACAAGAAAGTCAAGCCGCACGTGAAGTGTAGGAGCTGTTTGCCTTCGTTGGGCTGTTTTGAACCCTTACTAGGGCTGTTTTGGAAAAAAAATGGCTGTTTTTGGCCCAAAACTGCGCAGATTTGGGAGGGCACCTACCGACTTGGCGCCACCGCCCCGGGCCGCCACCGGTGAGTTTTTGGCTCAAAACTCGGATTTGGCAAGGCCACCACCTAAGCTCCAAGATGGCAACATGGGCAAATGATCCGAAGCGTTGGGACGGAGCAATGGCCAAAACAGCAAGGATACGTGTTGTTGTTGTTGTTGCTTGCTTGCTTGCTTGTTAGCTAGATTTAAGGGGAGAGGGGTGTAGTAATATATATATATATATATATATATATATATATATATATATATATATATATATATATATATATATATACATATATATATATATATATATATATATATATATATATATATATATATATATACATATATATATATATATACATATATATATATATATATATATATATATATATATATATATATATATATATATATATATATATATATATATACATATATATACATATATATATATATATATATATATATGTATATATATGTATATATATATATATATATATATGTATATATATGTATATATATATATATATATATATATATATATATATATATATATATATATATATATATATATATATATATATATATATATATATATATATATATATATATATATATATATATATATATATATATATATATATATATATATATATATATATATATATATATATATATATATATATATATATATATATATATATATATATATATATATATATATATATATATATATATATATATATATATATATATATATATATATATATATATATATATATATATATATATATATATATATATATATATATATATATATATATATATATATATATATATATATATATATATATATATATATATATATATATATATATATATATATATATATCCTCCAATCTACACCCCTCTCCCAACTCTAGGTGGCTCCACCACACGGCTCTAAGGTACGGGCCAAGGGCACAAAGTGGTGCATACATGTGGTGGAAGTGGCTAAACTCCATCAAAACGGGCTCAAAACGGGCTAAAAACACTTGTTTGAGCATCCCAAATGGTCCAGGATCACTTTTGGAAAAGCGCATTTTTGACCCATTTTTGACCCATTTTGGTCCCAAAATGGCCCATTTTCAAGGCATTTTGGGATTTTCATTGTGCCAAAACCCGTCGCCAGGGGCTCAAAACGGGCTAAAAACACTTGTTTGAGCATCATAAATGGTCCAGGATCATTTTTGGAAAAACGCGTTTTTGACCCATTTTTGACCCATTGTTGGTCCCGAAATGGCCCATTTTCAAGGCATTTTGGGAGTTTCCATGGCCCAAAACGCGCCACCACGGGCTCAAAACGGCCGAAAAACACTTGTTTGAGCATCCCAAGTGGTCTAGGAACAACTTTGGAAAAAATGATTTTTTTCGCCCTGGGGACCCTGGTGGACCCACCGTTGGCCCCCACTGTGCGTGGGCTAGCCGGCCCTCCGGCTGCACCCAGTGACCACTAGTACGGGGGTCTAGGCGTCTCGTTGGGTGATTCTGAGGCTTGGAAACCGTAAAAAGTGGGGGATTGCGGCTGGACTAGGTGCAATCCCACCGGGCTCTTAGTGATTCTTTTCTCGACTCTTTGTTGCTTTTGAACACCACTGCTTTTCTCCTGCTTGTTTGTTTTGCACAGCGAAAACGAAAACAACAGAGCACGCCCTTGCAAGACCCATGCACTGCCAGCGCCGACACCAACTCAGATTTGGTCTCTTGATCCCGTGTTGCTTAGTCTCGAACCAGTCCTCAATGTCCTCCGGGCGGACTGTAACTTTCACAGTTCCTTGCATACATTGGTCTGTGAAAGAACAATATAATACAGATCACTGAACTTTACTGAACATCACGATATCTTACACCAATCATTGCAGTATCGCTTTTATATTATAAAACACTGAAACAGCGTAATAAAAATGCGTAATTCAACAGGATTTCATTCCTTCGCAATATTTGATGCATCCTCGGGGTGCGCGTGCCTGATCTATCTCGCGCATGCGATCTTCACGACATTTCACTGTACTGCACATTCGGGCCTATTGCACTCCCCTCACAAGCTCAGTGCCAGCTCACCAAACAGCGGCACTGGGCTGAAAGCAAATAATATAGGCATGAATGGGCCACAAGTACACTTCTCCGCATTGACACACTCCACCATGCACGTCCCTGCTCACACACTCACTCTGGGGGCACTCTACCA
The DNA here is from genome assembly GCA_964036045.1 of Eutreptiella sp. 'Long Island Sound 2002'. Classification (NCBI taxonomy): domain Eukaryota; phylum Euglenozoa; class Euglenophyceae; order Eutreptiales; family Eutreptiaceae; genus Eutreptiella; species Eutreptiella sp. 'Long Island Sound 2002'. The sequence goes on along the minus strand of OZ038380.1, from coordinate 186,024,848 downwards.
TGCGACCCATGCTCCAGCAATGTGCACTCGCACACGGGGCGGTATTCTGTTATGTTAAACAGTCTTCAGCCACCTCAGTCTATCCAGACCCGACCTAGCTTGACCAACACAAGCACTGCAACAGACATACCCTCAAGCATTGAACCAACTAATCCCACATAAAAACTACACGACACTCGTGGGTGTTTCGTCTGACATCCACCTGCGCCAGCTGCTGCACTGTGTTCAGCGGCGTGAGTACATTCTCTGAAACCTTATGAGGGCTACTACTTACGTGGCCATGTGCATGCTCCAACTCAAAGCGAGGGGGCAAAAAATGTGAGGTGTAAACTTTTTGCAGAGCACCACCGCAGTACCTGTAAACCCACCATGCACCACGCACACACTTGTACTGCACACACTCACTGCACAATTATGTTTGTTCAATCATTATGTCACAACTCAAGTTTACTGGTCCACAGCCTGCAAAAAGCCCATAAGCCTTGGCTCAAAAACTGGACTGCGGAGCTACGTACATCACGGGCTGCATCTGGTGCAAAAGCCAGTATCCCAGCAGTCATCTCTGGCGTCTCAGGAAAAAAATCTGAGCTAAAGGCATATATAAGTATCAAAAAAGAAACAGCCCTGCAACACCACAGAGGGCATTTGTGGCCTCTTTGCCCAAGCCATTTTGGCATCCAAGCCAGATCTACACTACACTCCATGGCCCCGGCGCTTCACAGGTGTAGGCGGTCGTTTAGGCAACCTTCTGATACTCAGCTCCTTTGTGTTCGGCGCCTCCTGTGGCTTCTCGGCATGCTGCAGCAAGCGTACATCCGTGCTCCTGTCGACACTGCTCTCCACCGCGTCGCTTGGCCCTCTTCGCCTGCGTCGCTTGCCGCCGCGCATCTTCCTTCGGCGCCCCAACGCACTCAGCACTGCATGTTGCTTGCTTGCTGGCTTGTCATCCTCCTTTGACTTTGTCTCACACTGCGTAGCGTCGGAATCTTCACTTTTCTCCTGCTTCTCGTGCAATGCAATGAACCTTCGTCGCAAACGAGCATACTCAGCGCCACGCCACTTGGCTCTTTGCTTGTGTCTCTCCAGCTGCGCCTTCAGTTGTTTCACAGTGTTCTGCTTGAACGTCAGCTCTCTTTGCAGCTCCACAACGTTGTTTTCATCCTTCTTGGCTTGCGTCATCTGCTCAGCACGCCTGCGCAACTCCTTGTTTTCTTCCACAAGCCCGCGAACTTCGCTGCGTAGCCGCTCCACTTCATCTTCAGCTGCGTTGCGTTGTCGCACATACCGCTCACTGGCGTCTTGAAGGCTTTGCACTTCGCTGCGTAGCTCCTCGACGTCGTCATCCGCTTCATCGCGTTGCCTCCTGTAACGTTCACACCTTTCAGCAAGCGTCTCCATCACGTTGTCGTAGCTCGTGCCTTCAGTCTCATACCCACTGTGCATCCTTCTTGCAACCAACTTGCAGCAGTATTCTTTTCAGGAAGTGAAAGTTTTGCAATCCCACCGGGCTCTTAGTGATTGTTTTCTCGACTCTTTGTTGCTTTTGAACACCACTGCTTTTCTCCTGCTTGTTTGTTTTGCACAGCGAAAACGAAAACAACAGAGCACGCCCTTGCAAGACCCATGCACTGCCAGCGCCGACACCAACTCAGATTTGGTCTCTTGATCCCGTGTTGCTTAGTCTCGAACCAGTCCTCAATGTCCTCCGGGCGGACTGTAACTTTCACAGTTCCTTGCATACATTGGTCTGTGAAAGAACAATATAATACAGATCACTGAACTTTACTGAACATCACGATATCTTACACCAATCATTGCAGTATCGCTTTTATATTATAAAACACTGAAACAGCGTAATAAAAATGCGTAATTCAACAGGATCTCATTCCTTCGCAATATTTGATGCATCCTCGGGGTGCGCGTGCCTGATCTATCTCGCGCATGCGATCTTCACGACATTTCACTGTACTGCACATTCGGGCCTATTGCACTAGGTGCCCTCGGAATTCGTTTTTGAGCCACGTAGCCCAAGATACGGCCCGTTCTTGGTTTCGGGGTGCTGGTGCACATTGCGCAGATTTTGGGGCTTTTTGGCGCCTTTTTGGGCTGTTTCTCGGACATATCGTGGAGTTAGAGGGCACCAAAGGTCCCTTGGTCACTAGAAAGGCAAGCCGCACGTGAAGTGTAGGAGCCGTTTGCCTTCGTTTGGCGGTTTTGAGCCCTTACCAGGGCCGTTTTGGGCGAAAAATGGCTGTTTTTGGCCCAAAACTGCACAGATTTGGGAGGGCACCTACCGACTTGGCGCCACCGCCCCGGGCCGCCACCGGTGAGTTTTTGGCTCAAAACCTGGATTTGGCAAGCCCACCACCCAGGATCTAGGATGGCTAAGGTAAAGTCAGGCCCGAGGCGTTGGGAACGCGCAATATATATATCCTCTAATCTACACCCCTCTCCCAACTCTAGGTGGCTCCACCACACGGCTCTAAGGTACGTGCGAAGGGCACAAAGTGGTGCATACATGTGGTGGAAGGGGCTAAACTCGGTCAAAACGGCCTCAAAAGGGGCTAAAAACACTTGTTTGAGCACCCCAAATGGTCCGGGATCGCTTTTGGAAAAACGCGTTTTTGACTCATTTTTGACCCATTTTTGGTCCCAAAATGGCCCATTTTCAAGGCATTTTGGGATTTTCCATGGCCCAAAACGCGCTGCCACGGTGTCAAAACGGCCTAAAAACACTTGTTTGAGCATCCGAAGTGGTCTAGGAACAATTTTGGAAAAAATCATTTTTTTCGCCCCGGGGACCCTGGTGGACCCACGGTTGGCCCCCACTGTGCGTGGGCTAGCCGGCCCTCCGGCTGCACCAAGTGACCACTGGTACGGGGGTCTACGTGTCTCGTTGGGTGATTCTGAGGCTTGGAAACCATAAATAATGGGGGGTTGCAGGTGGACTAGGTGCCCTCGGAATTCGTTTTTGAGCCACGTAGCCCACGACACGGCCCGTTCTTGGTTTCGGGGTGCTGGTGCACATTGCGCAGATTTTGGGGCTTTTTGGCGCCTTCTTGGGCCGTTTCTCGGACGTGTCGTGGAGTTAGAGGGCAAAAAAGGTCCCTGGGTCACGAGAAAGGCAAGCTGCGCGTGTAGTGTAGCAGCCGTTTGCCTTCGTTTGGCTGTTTTGAACCCTTACCACGGCCGTTTTGGGCGAAAAATGGCTGTTTTTGGCCCAAAACTGCGCTGATTTGGGGGCAGGGCACCCCCCGACTTGGCGCCCCCGCCCCGGGCCGCCACCAGTGCGTTTCTGGCTCAAAACTTGGATTTGGCAAGGCCACCACCTAGGCTCATGGATGGCTAAAGTAGAGTCAAGCCGGAGGCGTTACGAAGGTGCAGTGGCCAAAAAGAATTGGTGACGTGCTTGCTTGTTGTTGTTGTTGCTTGCTTGTTAGCTAAATTTAAGGGGAGAGGGGTGTAGTAATATATATATATACATATATATATATATATATATATATATATATATATATATATATACATATACATATATATATATATATATATATACATATATATATAGGGTGGTTTGCGCACACCCCGCACAACACCAATCATGGGCCGATCCTTCACTACGAAGTACAATCAGCGGCACAACAAAAAATACAACCTGAACATGCTTGGCGCACACAACATCATGAATGCCTGAGGTAATGTGCTTCGTCAGTGAGTCCTCCCGTGTCTTATCCATCTTTTTTCCACATGGCTTGCAGTACAGCCTGCCGTTGTTGTCATAAAGACCATACCTACTGTCACAGGGGGGGGGGGGCGTAGCATCGGGCCATGCGCCGACTCTTTCCCACTCTCTGACCACTTTCAGGGTGGGGGAGGGGAGGCAGCCAAGCAAGGGGGGGGGGGGCAGGCTTCATACCCTGACAAATATGGCATAAAATGACCGCATCATACGCTAATCACTTCAAAGCATGTATGTTGGAGAAAATGCTACATCACCCACGCATTCTCGGGGATCACCAAAGAGAAAGGGGACAAAATCAGAATTGGCGGGGCCCACAAGTGGGCGGAAATGCTACATCACCCCTGCATTCTCGGGTATCCCCAACAAAGGGGACAAATCAAAGGAAAAAAACAAAAAAAACAAAAATTAAAATTTTCCATGGTGTCGCTAATCCTGCCGACAGTCCTGCAAACTGACCCCACTGGGGTTTGAGCCCAGGAACTTCCAGTTGCAGAGGCACTGCTTTACCCACCAGGGTATGGCCCATCTCTGACATACCTCTGCACAGGGGTGGTATTCATATTTGGTCCAATTTGGTTTTCATCCACTATTGGGTCCCCCTCAAAAAACTGAGTAATTTGAGTATAGACACATGGGGCGAAAACCCATTTTTTCACCCTCTACTAAGTCAAGCAAAATTTTCTTCGGGCGCCTTCGGCGCCCATGGTCGGGCACTTCGCAGCCAAAACCCAGCAGGGAGGGGGGGGGGAGTCGGCGTAAAGGGTCCGGTCCTGGCGCCGCCCCCCCCCCCCCCGTGCTTACCGTACTTTTCAACCCTCTGTGCAATTGTAAGTTTTTTCAGCACACGGGGCTGGTTGGCCTTCTCCGGGCGCGAAGGGTTTGCGCACACCTTCTGACCATCTGATTGTGCTGTGCTGGGTGGGTGTGCACCAGACCCTGTGGCTGACCCTATGGCAGCAGTAGAAGACTCCGCAAAAGACGCTCTCGGCTCCACGACCTCAGATTCAACTGACTCTGTGGCCAAAGACATAGCTGCACCAGACACAACTAGAAGAGCCGAAGGCATCAGCAGCCCAGAATCCACTGATTGTGGGCTGATGATGAGGTGCTTGAAGAACGGCGGCTGAAGAACGCACTGGGGCGTGCTGGGGCGTGCAGAACGAACACACAAGTCGCCAATTGCCCCCTGACTAGTATCAGGGTACTTGTCCCGCAGAAGAGTTTCATCACTCAGGGACAATGAACCCCAAGGGACAAGAGATGCGTCTTTTTGTGAGCAGTAAAAACGCTTCACGTTGCCAATCTGAACGGCCAATATAGAAAGAAACGGTATACCCAGTGTCCGGAAGTAATTGATGCACATCTCAGAGTGACACCTCCAAATCAGGTGTCCTAGAATCACAGAAGCCCCAAAAAGTCGGCAGAACCAATCAGCAAAATCACAGAAGCCCAACAAATTGGCAGAACAAATCGGCGAGGTCGGCCGGACTCAGCCGCCGATTGGGCCGCAATTGGTCAGGTGTGGACCCGCCACTGTCGCTCCAGCCGCGCCTGCCCCACGGCCTTCATTGCTCTCTCAGTTCATCACGTGTTCATTCGGCCACTGGCCTTGCTTGTGTTCCAAACAGTTCCAGGTCCCTACCTCCCTGGCTGGGGTAAGAGCTGTGGGTCTCAGGTTCTGGGCTTTACCGCCTGGGCACACTACCCACATGATACTGAGTCCGGGTTGTGGCGTTTATGTGGTGTTCCATGTTTGGGTTGCCTGGATGCATTGGTTGTGCTGGCCACCAATGGGGGGGGGGGTTGTCTATGTAGTGTGTGGGGCAGGGACGGTGTGCGTGGAGAGTGTGTCAACCTGTGGGTGAGTCCGCACGCTTGAGGGGTCACTGAACAGGGATTGGCGCCCACCAAGACCTGAGGTCCCCACGTACCAGACACCAGCACAACCACCCCCCCATCCGGCGAAGAAATCCCAACAATTCGGCAGGATAATTCGGCAGGCCTATTTTTCGGCGAACTGCTTCCCAGTCACCAGGATTATGACCCAGGCCCCCCAAACACACTGTCCCTTTGGTTGCTGTGTTGTCAGAGACATGTGGAAACCCTTGTAAGCTGAAAAGCCTTTTGCATCGTGCAGGAGGTATAAGATGAAAGATGATGATGGCAGAGCGAAAATGAGTGGTTGACTGGTTACAATGCTGGGCTATAGGACGCTGAAATTTTGGGTACCCAGGTTCAAACCCCTTTGAGGGTACTTTTGTGACCTGAATCCAGAGTCAAAGACAGGTTTTTGCAAGTGTCCGGGGGGTAACTTGGCGTAACTTGGTCCCACCGTTTTGGTTTGTGGCGCTTCCTTTTGCATGTGCACGGGACGACTGTGCACTTTCTGAATATCCAAAAAGCGCTGATTGCTTCAACGACATTTTGGAAAAACGGCACCGTTTTTGGGCGGGGTCACCCAGAAAAATGGCAAAACCTGCCCATAGTCAAATAGGGGGTTTTGGAGGTGTCCGGGGGGGGTAACTTGGTCCCGGCGTTTCAGTTTGTGGCGCTTTTTTTTGCATGTGCACTGGAACATTGTGCACTTTCTGAATATCCAAAAAAGCGCCGATTGCTTCAACGACATTTTGGAAAAACGGCACCGTTTCTGGGCGGGGTCACCCAGAAAAATGGCAAAACCTGCCCACAGTCAAATAGGGGGTTTTGGAGGTGTCAGGGGGGGAACTTGGTCCCGGCGTTTCAGTTTGTGGCGCTTTCTTTTGCATGTGCACGGGAAGACTGTGCACTTCCCGAATATCCAGGAGGTGTGAATTGGTATAACGACATTTTTAAAATCTGGGCCCGTTTCTGGCCGTGATCACCCAGAAAAATCACAAAAAAATGAACAACAACAAGAGCACACTCCTTTGGCACTGCACCCAACCCGCAAATGCAGAGAGAGAACAAAGGCACACAGAAACAAATGCACAGAGATTTCTCAAGCAATGAAAGTCCGCAGTGGGAATGACTGCAATCACAGTCTCAGAGTCCGGAATCCACTGATTGCGGGCCTGTTGATGAGCTGCTTGAAGAACGGAGGCTGAAGAACGCAATGGGCCCTGCAGAGCGAACACAAAATTTGCAAACCGCCGCCTCACCGGCATCAGGATACTTGTCCCGAAGCAAAGCTTGATCAGTGGAGGACAACGAATCCCAGCGTCCTTTTGTGGACAGTAAAAACACTGCATGGTGCCAATCTGAACAACCAATGTAAAAAGAAAAGGTATTATGCAGAGTCCCAAAGTAAGGGATGCCTCCAATTCAGGTGACCCGGTACCCATAAACCCCAACAGGTCGGCAAAACGAGGCGGCAAAGTCCCAGAAACCTAGTGGTTCGGCAAAACAAATCGGCAAAATTCAGAAACCGAACAATTCGGCAGACCAATTCGGCAAAATCGGCCAAATTTGGCCGCCAAATTGGGGGGGGGGGGGGGCTGGCATTGCTTCAAAGGCCAAGCTGAGGACAATTTGCAGTGCAATGTCAGTTTGCAGTGCTACACGCAGCATTGTCCGGTCATCGGATGCAGGCGGGGCGGTTTGCGCCGCGCCCCACACAGCACCAACAATAGGCTGTTACCACGTAGTACAATCAGCGGCGGAACAAAAAATTAAGACTGAATATCTTTGGCGCACACACATCATGAATGCCTGAGGTAACGAACAATTCGGGAGACCAATTCGGCAAATTCGGCCAAATTCGGGCGCCAAATTGGGGGGGGGGGGGTTGCCAGCAGTTCTGTTTGTTCGCCGTTCGGGATTGGGCTCGCACCACCGCAAGGCGACGGAGGCGTGCGGTCCATCAGGACCCCCAAGGGGGCGAACCTGCACGGCGTGGCCCGCTTGATGGGCGATGCGGAGGGCCGCCGTGTACCGCCTCTCCCAGCGACAGCGCAAGGCCTGTCACTACTGGCGTGAGGGTGACGGCCAGATACGACGGTAAAATGCTGTCACTGTACGGCCGGGTAGGAAGTGTGCAGGTCAAGAAGGGTGGGGGGGGGGGGCTGCCGTACCCCCCTGGAGAGCATGTGCAGCTCTCCAGGATGAAGAGGGCCAGAACCCAGACACGTTGGCCACGCTGCTTGTTGTGCCGCGCGGAGCTGTGGTCGTACGGGTGCTATCGTGGGGGCTCCGCCACGTTCACCTTGTCACTGTCCTTGAAGCCCAGCTCCTGCAGCGTTGCAGACGTTTTGATGTTTCCAATAATCAACCCGTTTCCCATCTCTGGTTAACTCGACTTCTTCCCATGGCTCGTTGGGTGCAGTGGTCAGAGGCATGTTTGTGACGATATGCACTTTATGTAAGAAAAAGTCACTGCCATGTCTTTCTTGGAGGGCTTGATCCAGGCCATGCCCCCCTTAAAACCCTTTTGTTGATGCTAAGACTAACTTAAGTATTTTTATCTCTCTTTTGAAGCCTAAAGTACACTTTCTCAAAGTAACTAGGGCTGTAACCCTAGCCCCCCCATGAAGTTCACCCCTGCCACTCAACTGAGCGGAGGTACCTTCCTTCATGGAGGATATACCGAAATAAAATAGGCATTTCATGCTTTAGGCCCTGGAGGTTAAGCCTAGTGGTCTCCCACCCCAAGACCCCTATACTCAATTGTTTCTACCACTTATTGTGGTTCTACCTTTTAACTGTTTCTGAATTCAGTTGCTTGGCCAAGTCATTTTCTGTGTTGGCCTGACATCTATACCCCACATTCCTAACCAGCATCATTTTACCCAAAAGAGTGCACATGAAGTGCCTGATGCTATCTTGGAGGCCAGAGTCAGTCCAGTTTTCATAAAAAATCTTTTGTATTGTCCATTTGTGATTGAATCTTTGTGTTTATACCTGCAGCCCTTCTGTGTTACACTGGATTTCAAAACTATTCATTCATTCGATCCACATCCTGTTCTTGCTCTACTTGCTGCTTTGGTTTCGGTTTTCAACTTCAAAACCTGCAGGATTTCATCAAAGTATCTAGGGCATTAATCAAGGACATCTTTCCGGTAGCAGAGACAGTCCCTTGTGACCTTTGGAACCGACCCCGAGAAGAAGTGCAGCACACAAAGCTCAAAACAAGTTCATCTTGTCCACGCCAAGCGTCAGGACCTGGCCGATAAGAACTGTCAAAGTACAAATGGGCAGCATGGCCCACCCTATGAGTGAACCACCTTACCGAGCTCCACATCTCAGTGTCGCATCTGGGTCCCAAGGAGATCCAGATCGCAGAAGGGCGGAAGAAAAGAAAATCCTTACTACCGAGGCCTTAGCGGCCCACGGTGGAGACAGCCTGCATCATCTCCACAGGCGCGTGGCAGCTTCAGTCTCCCGATCCGCCTGTCCGGCATCATCCTCAACAGCGATTGGAGGCCCTGAGGAATACGAGGACCTGAGGAAGAAAATGGATGAATACATCCTCCATGAGGAGTACTACAAATCCATTCGTGGAGAAGATGGGGAGGAGCCATTGGCAGTACACGGATCCAGACAACGTACAAACCTAGGGTCCTACACGCACTCTGGCCCGCCGTCCGACAGAGCCGAGACAGCATCCCTGCCAAGAGGACCGAGACCCGAGTATCCAAGAGCATGTTGTCCAACCCCAAGGGCTCCCAAAGTAGGCCCGACTCGAGTTGAGGGACAACAACATCCAAGGCCAACCTACGGTGCCCTGGATAATACGGCCGAACTGCTGGCCAAACTTCTGTCTGGATCAGAAGATTTAGATGTGACGGCCCTATCGGAGGCCGTTAAGGCGAAACTGGGTATTGCAGAACCCTTACCCAAGCCAGAGTTGTCCTCCCCCTCCCCCGGACTGAGTACCCTGGCCGAAGATCTTAAGAGATCAAGGGTCTCAAGGCTGTTGCCTAAGGTCACCTGCCCCAGCCCCTTTCACCCCTGTGCCAGGACAGTGCCCATGGCTGAACTACAGGACGTGCCTGTGACAGAAACTGAGAAAAGAGGGCTGTCAGCCCTGGCACCTCTTGCCGGCGTATCACCTTCTGGCCTAACTCCGGGGGGACGGAAGACGGGCAGACCTATTGCCCAGGCGAACATCCAGCTGGAACTGCCGGAGTTCGACCCCAAAAATCTGCCCAAATGGGCAGAAGAATTTGCTGAGTTTCTTTTGCTGACTGGCCAATCCCATGTGGATGGGGCCACCAAATGCTCACTGCTGAAACGCTCATGCAAAAAGAAATTTTTGCAAAAACAGGTGAAACAGATTGTGAAAACCTGTTCCACCTCGGCAGAGGTACTCCAGAGATTGGAGAAAACGTTCCAAGTCTATGAGACTGACCTCAGCGTGCGCACACAGATAGAGGAGCTACCTATGCTCCCTGAGTTTCCATCCGCTGCGCGAATTTCTGAATACGTGTGCGACTTGGAGTATCTGTTTTCGCGGATGAACGTGGGCTCCTACGGAGCCACGGAACCCCACCTGTGGCTCATGAGTAAGATCCCCTGACGTACGTGGGATGATTGCCGCTCTACCTCTGAGAGTAAGAGTCGGACCCACTCGTACGATGAACTGGTGGACCTCCTGATTGAGCTAGCTCTTGAGAGGGAGAATGACCCCCACATGGAGAAATTCCTCAAGAAGCACTTGGGTCGAGGGGGTAACCCAACCCCCGAACGTGGCGAAGGGAAAGGAGCTAAAAATCCCACTAACGCCAACCAGGGAGGTGGTAAAGGAAGGGGTAACCTACGTGCCATGAATGAGGTTAAACCTGAGGCAGGTACACCCCCTTTGTTCTACTGCAAACCTGTCAATGACAAGGGGGGACCTTGTCATGCCCCTGACTGCGATCAACGCAGTAGCTGTATGCTGCAGATGAAACGACAGCAGCATACCAAGGATGGGAAACCTGTGACCCATCAGGATCATTTCAGGTGTACCATCACCTGTGGCTATTGTGGCAAACGTCGTCACTACGAAGACGAATGTCACATAAAGAAACGCGAGAGTGATACACTCAAGCGTCAGGAGGCCGAACGCCAGAAGACCCAAACACGCACCAAAAACCCCCAGAATGGGGATAAAGGTGGTAAAGAGGGGGCAAGGGGGGTGGCAAAAATGTACCCCCTAACCCCCCGAGGCGCTCATCAGCGCCTGTTGCTACACCCTCTCCTGCTGCTACACCCCCTCCTGCCGCGGGTGATCCCAAGAAGCGCCCCCAGGGGGATAACGCTACCCCTGAGGGGAATAACTCCAAGAAGAGGCGCTTGGCCTGGATGGCCAGGTCCCACATAGCTGCAGGGGTGGATGTCAACTTCCCTGATGAGGAGTAGGGGGGCGGCTCCGAAGAGGAGGACTTGGTTTTCTGGATCCTCATGAAAATCGGGGATCAAGTTTTTCGAGCGGTGCTTGACACCGGTGCAACACTTTCCATAGTGGCCCGGCGTCTGCTAAAGACTTTCAAGAAAACTAAGACCGTGGCCATAAGAGTAGGGGATGGGTGTACCATCCATTCCTTGGGGGGGTTGATGTGACTTTATGCCTGGGCGACGAAACCGTGACCCAACACTGCAGAGTGCGGGACACCGACGCCTTTGACATCGTCATTGGTGAAGCGGTATGGGGTGCTTCACCCATACCCGCTGCACAGCCTGTGGCGCTCTTCGCCAGGCCAGATCAGGAATTTTCCTGTCGATGCTACGGCATCTTGATTTCTGTGGGATTTCTGTAAGATACCCCAGAAATCGACATTTTACGTCTTTTTTGGGCTGGCGACGACAGTCGTCGCCTGCGCGACGCAGCTCCAGAACGAGGATTTATTCCTCGATTTCTAAAGATTTTAGGCAATTTTATTATTGTTTTATCGTTTTTAGGAATAAAAGATTATAGCGTGACCTTTTTCGCGGCGTTCCGCGAAGGTCCATTTTTGCGAAAAACGGCGCGTTCACGCATTTTTCAAAAAATGCTGAGGCGATTCCAGGAATCGCCCAGACGCCTATGGCGTAGCCCAACAGTGGGCCTTTTCATATGTAGGTTGAATTGGCACAGAAACGCGTCGCGTCGCTTACGCTACGCGTTGGGGGGAGACGCGCAAAATGAGTGTTTTTGACTCAAAAATCATTTTATTTCATTGTTTTTCGCCCAAAAACCACTGGTTGGTCCAGTTTGGGCAGGATCTCAGTGGAGATCCTGATGGCGACGCCTCGTAGCCGTCAGATTTTCTGATGGCGGCGACGCCGTCGCCTTCATTTCGTCTTCCTTTTTATGCTTTTTTATAGTATAGAATTGTTACTTGTACATATTACTTGTCTACATATTTACTTTGTCTACATATACCTTCATCTCCTTGCCCAGGACGCCAGATTGTGTCATGGCCGAGGCAAGGATCACAGAATCCTTTGGACAATCGTGAATGCAAGTGGAAGACTTCGCCTTCATGGGTTTGGGGTTTGAGGTGTGCATGCCGAAGGGAAGCTTCGAGGTCGCCCCCTCCCCCCAAATATCCTTCAAAAGGATTCTGCCGACGCCAAGGCCACCAAGGGCGTGTGACGGCCTGCGGACGGCGACGACGCCCAGACTGCAGGAGTACGCGGATCGCTGATCGCTGTTCGCTGGGAAACTGCAGGAGCTAAGGTCAAGGGCATCAACGCGATGAAGGACTCCGACGATGGATAAGACCATGACTTCCCCATGGACCCTATGGAGCCCCCAAGTCCAGCCCGACGCAGCTGGGCGACGACCACAGCGACGACGACGACGTCTGCGAAGTGCACAAGAAGGCGCGTTAATTCGTCGCCTTGGGTTGGGTGATTCGGTCCCACCCTAAATAGGCTTGGGGCGCCTTGGGTAGGAAATGACCCTAAATCCCCCAAATTAGGTGCGTTCATTCGTCACCTTGGGTTGGGAATCGACCCTAAACTGGCACGGGTTGCCTTGGGCAGGAAATGGCCCTAAATTCAGGCTCGGTGGAAGGCCTTGCCTTGGGTTTGACCCTAAATAATTTTTTCCGAATTTTCCGAATTTATTGAATTATTGATTTCCATGCCCATGGAGAAAAAGGGCCAATATGTGCACCTAAGTGCCATCAGTCAGGGCGGAAGGCCCTGCAGCGCCCCTGGTCTGGTCACCAGAGGCTACGAGGAGTGCCAGGGACCAGTGTTGTCGCCTGAGGGGCAATTGCCCTATGAAGATTTCAAGATCAAAAAAAAAAAAAAAAAATTTAATTTTTTTTTTCTACATGTGGGTGGTGCTCCCCCCCATGTAAATTACTCACGAAGCCCCCCCCCCCCCCACTGTTCTGATGAATCAGTATTGAAACCAGGACACTGCAGGGGTCAGAGCGCCTCCTTGGCCTTGCCTTCCTTTGGATATAGGCAAGGCTTTTAAGGAGGGGGGTGAAGCGGTATGGGGTGCTTCACCCATACCCGCTGCACAGCCTGTGGCGCTCTTCGCCAGGCCAGATCAGGAATTTTCCTGTCGATGCTACGGCATCTTGATTTCTGTGGGATTTCTGTAAGATACCCCAGAAATCGACATTTTACGTCTTTTTTGGGCTGGCGACGACAGTCGTCGCCTGCGCGACGCAGCTCCAGAACGAGGATTTATTCCTCGATTTCTAAAGATTTTAGGCAATTTTATTATTGTTTTATCGTTTTTAGGAATAAAAGATTATAGCGTGACCTTTTTCGCGGCGTTCCGCGAAGGTCCATTTTTGCGAAAAAAGGCGCGTTCACGCATTTTTCAAAAAATGCTGAGGCGATTCCAGGAATCGCCCAGACGCCTATGGCGTAGCCCAACAGTGGGCCTTTTCATATGTAGGTTGAATTGGCACAGAAACGCGTCGCGTCGCTTACGCTACGCGTTGGGGGGAGACGCGCAAAATGAGTGTTTTTGACTCAAAAATCATTTTATTTCATTGTTTTTCGCCCAAAAACCACTGGTTGGCCCAGTTTGGGCAGGATCTCAGTGGAGATCCTGATGGCGACGCCTCGTAGCCGTCAGATTTTCTGATGGCGGCGACGCCGTCGCCTTCATTTCGTCTTCCTTTTTATGCTATTTTATAGTATAGAATTGTTACTTGTACATATTACTTGTCTACATATTTACTTTGTCTACATATACCTTCATCTCCTTGCCCAGGACGCCAGATTGTGTCATGGCCGAGGCAAGGATCACAGAATCCTTCGGACAATCGTGAATGCAAGTGGAAGACTTCGCCTTCATGGGTTTGGGGTTTGAGGTGTGCATGCCGAAGGGAAGCTTCGAGGTCGCCCCCTCCCCCCAAATATCCTTCATTGGTACAGACTTCCTACGAAGAAACCCCCAGGTAAAAATGCTGTCTCTCCAGCGCCCCTATTCTTTGCACAGCAACTTTGGCAGTGGGCTGTTCTCTGTACCTTTGGAGCTGTCAGGACGAAAAGACTCTGGGCTGCGCTACTCATCCAAGACTAACTATCGTACTGAAAACTACCAATTGGCCCGTCACGTTCTTGAAAATGGACTGGCGGCCCTTCAGGTAAACCTGGATGAGGTCCAGGTGGAATTGTTTGCGAGCCAACAACAGCACAACATGCAGTTGTACTGCTCGAAACAATTCAACAATGCTTTCCGTTTCTGCTGGAAAGCAATGGGCCTAGCGTATGCTAACCCTCCCTTCTCCCTGCTCGCGAAGGTTCTAACCAAAATCGCTTATGAGGGAGGAAGGGTTGTCATGTGCACCCCTGACTGGGGCTGCCCTGGTGAACATGCTTACTGGCGCCGTATGCTAGATCGAATGACCGTGGGAAGAGTGCAACTCCCCAGCGGCCCCATCTATGTGCCTGAGGACTCAGTCACAGCTATGCAGGCCCCTGGGTGGGCCAGTTTCCTGTCCATCGTTGATGGATCTCTCAATCCTGTACCCCTGTGTGACCTAGACCAGGTGCTACTGAAAGAGGTCATGGCTGAAAATCGTGGCCTGTCCCTTTCTGATCTCAAAAATCGATCTCCTGAGCACCTATCTGCCACACTTACAGGGTGTGAGTCTCCCGATGGCTATCTGGAACGTGCAGCTGTAAAGGAGGATGCTGACGACCAACTGTCTGAGATCGCCAGCACTATTCCTCCTGTTGATCCCAGCTGTGTTGACCTAAAACACAGTGCCTTCCTAGCCCAGCTGTTGCTAGAGGGGGTAGATCTAGAGTCAACCTCTGAACCCGCTTCCCCTGTTGGGAAGCCAGTGCTACACATGCAGCCTATGCACACAGGTGAACCCGTTGTAACCGCTGCATAGTGGCGGATCTTTCTTGTAATTGCGAAGCCTGGGGCCTTGATGCCGCAGGGGTCGTAACGCCCGACACTGCCCCTGATATCTCCGAACCCAACTGACCCTCTTCAGACCCATATCCAGCCTGTGGGAGCAACATATGCGAAGCACCTGTAAGTGCATTGAACTCCATGGTGGAATATGAATAGTCAGAAAAACCCGGTCGACAAAAATGGAGCAGACATAGAATCTCATTGTGCATCCATCGCACATAATGACACAACGTGAAATCATTCGAAATAATTGTAATAAATCCGATTGGGAAATCACGAAAGACAAATACGACTCGACGCGCGCTCACAGGCGACATCTGGCGGCGAACGGAAAACATGAAAACAAGCGGAAAAACTTACTGCACTAATGTACATGTGAGAATCATTGAAATTCTGATCACATTGATATATAATCTGAGTGCTGTCACTGCTGCCGTTACACTCCCCCTCTGAAAACATACGCCAGTATGTCAGGCTGGGTCGAGTGAAGTGAAAGAAACGTCAAAAGTGACCAAAAACCGACTGCTCTGTGACAAAATGTGAGAAAATGAGCTGAATTGAGCAAAATTGTGCTGAGATCTGTGTTTCGTGATGGCCATGGACTTGAATGAAACGCATAGGTACCTTAGGGCACACAGAAAAAGCTTCGTTCAAGCTCGAAAATTCGAAAATTGAAAGTCTGAGTGAAGAATGTACATGCATGATCAAGATACATGATCCATGATGAAATCAGAATCTGACATCCCACTGCCAGAAAACAGAAAACGAGTGTCGCCATGTCGTCGAGCGTCCAAAAAATAGGGTATCCCTTCATGGAGTCCAAGATATGTGAAACTGGTCGGTGTCATTTGCAGTCATGAGACCAGATGCCAGATTATGGTACAAAATGTGCCTGAATTGAGACCAAAATCAGTGAATCGCACACGGATTGAGGGCGGTGAAGTCTGCAGCAAGCCAATATAGGTCCAATTCATTGTCGATAGGTACTGTGTGTAGTGCTGAACAGAAATCCAGTTCTCATTCATAGCCAAATCCAGGTCAAATCCTCATGATGATGATGAATCCCATGATGGAAATCCAATCATGCAAGAGTAATGATAGCCAAGAAAACCCAGTGAGTGTACACCACACTGTCAGTATCGTCTCCAGGGCTTCATGTTTAATCCAGTATGAGCCAGAAGGGGTAATTGACTCATTATAGTCCCAGAATGTATAAGCATCCAGTGCTTGGTACCAGGAATTTGCCAAAATTGAGCTGATTCTGAGGGGGATTCCAACACAATCCACAGATGAACAGTGAGTCGACACAAGTAAGAACACCATCGTTGTCACTTGGTCTATATAAGCCCTTTGACAGCGGTCGATTGAAAAACAAACGAACAGTCTCAATGTAAGAGCTGATTGAAATGACATTCTCAGCAGATCCGTCAAACACATGAAAAACATCAGACCCAGTCATGTGCCAGAATCTCTGAAATGAGCACGAACTCGATCGAGTCCTTCCCAAGGCGAGTAGAGGGGTCCAGTCGACAGCAAAACACGAGAGTGTTGTCGTGGTTGAGGATAAAGGCCTTTCGGAACTTCCGATGGAAATCATCTACGATGAAGCACATGATTCACATGATGACCATGATGGGAAGGATGGATGGAATGACCACGATGACCCCAGAATGTCCCATCATCTGTTCATCGAACCACATAGACGATGCGTCAGGACTGTTTTGTCCCAATGCCAAGGGTATATGTAGACCGTAAACCTTTTCGAAAGTTTAGGCGATTTAAATTCCGATCAGATCTTGTCTCGAATGGATTCTGCCACGATTGCAGCTTCTTCTTGTGCTTGTAAGTCTTCCTTGGTGACACAATCTTCGATCAGCGAGAGCTCACGGTCAATCTCAGGGTGCTTCTTCAGGAACTTGATGAAAGTGTCCGTATACCCATGGATAAAGCTTGAAGCTGGCTCCCCTTTGTCTTCTTCTGGACCGAATCCTTTCTATCTGCACAGAAAGTACCACTTATTTCGAGCATTTTTCTTGTAATCAAGGATCTTCTCCAACTCGAAACTGCTGGTGACCATCTTCCTGTCGCTCAGGTACTTGGAAGTCCAATAGAGAGGCTTGAACCTTCCTTTGGGGCAGGGTACTTCGGCCTTCAAACGGTCCCGATGTACTTCTTGATGTCTGCCCGGTTCAACCTGAATGTTGAATGTAGTCTCACTTAGTTGACCACTGACTTGGAATGGGCCTTCCCACAAAGGTACCAATTTGTTGTCCTCCTTCAGGGTCTCGTCTGACTTACGAAGCCAAACTTGCTGGCCTTTCTCGAAGGGTTTTCCTTTTGTTCTTGACTGATTTTTGAATTTCAACCAATCTGCTTGACTCTCCACTTTGGCTTGGATCCACTTGGACTCCAAATCCTTGATCCTCTCAAACCATTGTGAGGCGTCGTAGCACTGCCTTGGATGATACATCACTGGTCCTGGACCCATCTTCTCACGACCAAAAACAAGCTCATTCGGACTTAATCCAGTGTAATTCCTGGTCCGATGGTATCTCCTCAAGACACAGTAAATTGTCTCCAACCAATTGTAGTCTTTTTCAGTCGCCAGGAATTTTCTCAGAATGTTGATAAGAATTCTTCCAGCGCGTTCAGCAGAGAGAGCTCGATGGTCAGAGACTGGGGCACGAAGATGATGAACTTCAAATAGAGCACACATGTTCTCCCATCAAGTCCCAATGAACTCCTTACCACTGTCCGTCAGAATTTCACTGGGAACATCCCAGTTACTCATCCACTGACTTGCAGTCCACTTGGCAGCCATTTCAGAGGTGAGATGCTTCGTTTTGCAAGGGAGGACCTGGATGTAGCCACTGTGGCGGTCTTGAATTAACAAAACCCCATCGATAGGCTTCCTCGTGTAGAGACATTCCTCTTGGATTTGTCCCAACTCGAAGACATCAGCCGTCACCTTGTCGAACAACCTCTCAGGAATTGGTAATCCCTTCAGTAGTCCTTCTGCCTTTTGATTCTTGGGGATGTTCGCCTGACATTGCTTGCATCCTTTGGCAACTCGCTCACAGGCACTCTTGAGGTCTCGTGTGTACACTCTGTGTCGTAGCTCCTGCTCCAGTACACGTGAATGTCCGTGAGATGTCTCATTCTGATGCCAATGTTTGACATATTGGTCAATTAGACAATCAGGAACACAAATCCGTCCTTGCCAAAAAAACTTGTGGCCTTGGATCTTGAAATCAGACGTCTCTTCAGAGTCGTAAGGCTTGTCCCCTTTCAACTTGTGGTATACAGACCCAAAGAACCTGTCCTCCTTGTACATCTTCGTCCAATCCACATAGAGGAAGGAAGTTTCCTTGTCCTTTTGTTGTGGAGGGAGCGTGGATTTCGACTTGGATCTCGTCAGAGGAAACACATTCAGGAGTGGCAGCGACGACTCAGAGTCAGAGTTAACTCCTGCAGTCTGATCTGCCTTGGTAATCTCCTTGCATCTGACCAATTCAACCTTCAATGAATTTTTAATCGAACATTGAAGACAATGTTTCTTGATCAGTGCTTGTTCCTCCTTATCAAACTCGATCACTTCGGCTTTATCCGTCGCTGTCCCATGAAAACTCACTTCAGAGTAAGCCTCTGAGGCTGGGTAGGCCCAGCGACTCAGGGCGTCCGCCACTGTATTGTAGCGCCCTGGAATGTAAGTCACGTGGAGGTCAAATCTGCTGAGAGTTTCATGCCAACGGCCTCTCCTCCCAGCTGGTCCACCAGGGGTATCCACATGTTCTGTCCTCCAGCTCTCCAGTGACTTGTGGTCAGTCAGTACCTCAACGCGATGGCCCAAGATCCAACCTTCATAACGTCGTAAGGCACAAAGGATTGCGTAGGCTTCTTGTTCCCTTGGACTCCAATTTCGCTGTCTTGTTGTAAGCTTGCGAGACCAGAAAGCCAGAGGATGATGGTGACCTTCGTAACCTTCATAACTCGCCACGACCCCTCATGTCGCGCCCTGCCGCCTTTTTCTTCTTCTTCTCCATGCACCTCCCTCCCCACCCTCGTGCCCATCACTCCCCTTGCCCTGCAGCTCAGGCGGCGGCCCTGGGGGAACGCGGTTAACCCTTAGCAATGGACACCAACACGCTCCACGACGCCACGCACAACAACAAGGCCGAGAACATCAAGAACGACGGGTAGCACGTAAGGCACAGCAACGAACATGGTCTTGCTGCATGCGAGTGTGTTGGGTCGAGTATAATTTTATTTTATTTTTATATATTTTTTTTTTCAAAAGCAAAAAAAAAAAAAAGAAAAAAAAATAGCGGCGGTTTTTCAAGTAGGTACAACCACACCCACGCAACAAACAAACCAGCACAGCACCGCAGGGCAGCACGGCACCGCAGGACACGGCACAGGACGCAGGACACCACAGGACAACGCACAGCACAGCAAGACACCACGACACACCAGAGCAGCACCACCACACCGCAGAACGCCCAAGGAGCACGAGGCACCAACAACAGCGCAGACGACACTGGCGCCCCACGACGGGCCGCAGGAGGGCAAAGCAAACACAAACAGCACCGCAAAACGACAGCAGAGCACGACAGCACAGCACCACACGACAGCACAGCGCCACAGCGAACGATACAGGGAAGCAAGGCACCACAGCCAGCACAACAAGGCACCGCAGCGCACAGAGCGGAGAAGACAGGGAACGCACAGCACGAGGAAAAGAGCACCACAGCACGCAGACACCACCACCAGGCAAAAAACAGCACAGCAGACCAACAGCACAACACAGCACAGCACGACAGCCCACAGGAGGGCAAAGCAAGCCCCAACAGCACCGCAACACGACAGCAGAGCACAACAGCACAGCACCACGCGACAGCACAGCAGCACAGAACACGACACAGGAAAGCAGGGCACCACAGCAAACCACACCAACCACAGGGAAACAGACCACGCGGCCAGACAGGGACACCGAAACACGCCACCAGCAGACAACCACGGGCCACCAGACCCAGCACCGCACCACGGCACACCACAGCACCAGGCGCCAACAACAGCGAGCACCACACGAACAGCACAATGCGAGCGCACCAGCACAGCAAAGCACAGCACCGCACAAAGCGGAGAGGACAGAGAACGCACAGCACAGCACCCAGGGACACACACAGCACAAAGCAGAGCGGCCAACAACAGCACGCACCCCCGCGCCACGACAAAACACACACAGCACGGGGGAACACCGCAAAACGCAGCGCCGCAGAGCACAGGGCCCCAGGGCAACGGGCAGCGCCAGAGGGCACAGCACAACGCAGCACACGGCACACAGCACCGAGCGGCAGCGACGAAAACCGCGAGACAAGAAGGGGGGCGGGGGGGGGGGGGGGCAGAAACCGACAGGGAGCAAGCACCAGCCAGGCGAAAAGCACGAAAGAGGGACAAGCGCACGGAGAGCCGAGAGGCGGAAGGCCAACAAAGCAAACAACGCACAGCGACGAGGCCCAGGGCACCCGGGGCCGGAAACCAGAGAAAGCCGGAGACAACGGGGGCGCACAGGAGAAGAAGGGGAAGAAAAAAAAAAAAAAAAAAAAAAACAACACCAAGGCACCAAGCAGGAAGGACGAAAACACCGAGACACAAAAAGGGAGGGGGTGGGGGGAGAAACCACCAAAGAGCAGCCAACGGCCAAGCAGGAGACACAAACGACGCGCGAGCGCACGAAGAGGCAGGCAGCGGGAGGCCGAGAAAAACAACCAAAGCACGGCGCCAAGGCAACGAGGAACGGCAAGGGCAGCAAGAGAGCGGGGGGCAACCCCAGCCCGGAGGGGGCCAAGCAAAGCAGAAAGACAAAGCGGCCAAAGGAAAAGGTGAGGCGCACCACAACGCGCCCGGGAGGCCGGCCCGTCCGACCCGGCCACAAAGAGCAAGCACACGCACGCCAGCCGCCGTCCGGATGGACGAGTGCGCGCCCGGAGGGTACCCAACCCCTGCCGGCAACGAACAGCCGCCGTCCGGATGGACGAGTGCGCGCCCGGAGGGTACCCAGCCCCTGCCGGCTACGAACAGCCGCCGTCCGGATGGACGTGTGTGCGCCCGGAGGGTACCCACTCCCTGCCGGCTACGATAGCCGCCGTCCGGATGGACGAGTGAGCGCCCCGCAGCGGCACCCCACCCAGCAACACAACACACCGAGCGGGCACACCGGTGAACAGGAGCCAGGAGGCCCAGGACACCGCACACGCAACACAACACACCGAGCGGGCGCACCGGTGTACAGGAGCCGGGAGGCCCAGGACGCCGCACACGCAACACAACACACCGAGCGGGCACACCGGTGAACAGGAGCCGGGAGGCCCAGGACGCCGCACACGCAACACAACACACCGAGCAGGCACACCGGTGAACAGGAGCCGGGAGGCCCAGGACGCCGCACACGCAACACAACACACCGAGCGGGCACACCGGTGAACAGGAGCCGGGAGGCCCAGGACGCCGCACACGCAACACAACACACCGAGCGGGCACACCGGTGAACAGGAGCCGGGAGGCCCAGGACGCCGCACACGCAACACAACACACCGAGCGGGCACAACGGTGAACAGGAGCCGGGAGGCCCAGGACGCCGCACACGCAACACAACACACCGAGCGGGCACACCGGTGAACAGGAGCCGGAAGGCCCAGGACGCCGCACACGCAACACAACACACCGAGCGGGCACACCGGTGAACAGGAGCCGGGAGGCCCAGGACGCCGCACACGCAACACAACACACCGAGCGGGCACACCGGAGAACAGGAGCCGGGAGGCCCAGGACGCCGCACACGCAACACAACACACCGAGCGGGCACACCGGTGAACAGGAGCCGGGAGGCCCAGGACGCCGCACACGCAACACAACACACCGAGCGGGCACAACGGTGAACAGGAGCCGGGAGGCCCCGGACACCGCACACGCAACACAACACACCGAGCGGGCGCACCGGTGAACAGGAGCCGGGAGGCCCAGGACGCCGCACACGCAACACAACACACCGAGCGGGCACACCGGTGAACAGGAGCCGGGAGGCCCAGGACGCCGCACACGCAACACCACACACCGAGCGGGCACACCGGTGAACAGGAGCCGGGAGGCCCAGGACGCCGCACACGCAACACAACACACCAAGCGGGCACACCGGTGAACAGGAGCCGGGAGGCCCAGGACGCCGCACACGCAACACAACACACCGAGCAGGCACACCGGTGAACAGGAGCCGGGAGGCCCAGGACGCCGCACACGCAACACAACACACCGAGCGGGCACACCGGTGAACAGGAGCCGGGAGGCCCAGGACGCCGCACACGCAACACAACACACCGAGCAGGCACACCGGTGAACAGGAGCCGGGAGGCCCAGGACGCCGCACACACGTAGGGCGGCCGGGGGACAGGAAAGAACCAACACCCCATGGGTCGGACACACTGGGGCGACCCAGCCGACCCACCGGGCCAGTGGCAGGAGCGGTACTCCAAGGCTGCTGGTCCGAGCCCGGCCAGGCTGCATCGGGGACCATGGCAAACGTCACCCGGAGCCATGGATGCAACCGGTGACAGGCGAGCCGGTACACAGTCCAGGAGGGGGTCGCCTGCCAAGCGGAGCGGCCCCGCAACTCAAGCCACAAGGGTGAGGCGGTCGTACCGTAGACAAGCGGGAGCAAGACCCCTTGTGGTGAGAGATACTCCACACGGCTGGGCAGCCCCCAGAGCTGCCGCCCGAAGGAGGGGGCATGTGGCCCTACTCATGGACACATGTGGGGACACCCTCCCACCTGGGACACATGGACCGGGTGGCCGCGACAATGCCTTCCCAAGCACATGCGGGAGCGGCTCAAGAGGCACCTAACATAGGGCAGTGGGAGGGACAGGACGTCCCCTTGGTAAGACCTTCTTCCTGCACCGTCAAAGGAGGCATCCCGAGCTCCCGAAGATACCTACCTACCTACCTACCTTCGTCCAATCCACATAGAGGAAGGAAGTTTCCTTGTCCTTTTGTTGTGGAGGGAGCGTGGATTTCGACTTGGATCTCGTCAGAGGAAACACATTCAGGAGTGGCAGCGACGACTCAGAGTCAGAGTTAACTCCTGCAGTCTGATCTGCCTTGGTAATCTCCTTGCATCTGACCAATTCAACCTTCAATGAATTTTTAATCGAACATTGAAGACAATGTTTCTTGATCAGTGCTTGTTCCTCCTTATCAAACTCGATCACTTCGGCTTTATCCGTCGCTGTCCCATGAAAACTCACTTCAGAGTAAGCCTCTGAGGCTGGGTAGGCCCAGCGACTCAGGGCGTCCGCCACTGTATTGTAGCGCCCTGGAATGTAAGTCACGTGGAGGTCAAATCTGCTGAGAGTTTCATGCCAACGGCCTCTCCTCCCAGCTGGTCCACCAGGGGTATCCACATGTTCTGTCCTCCAGCTCTCCAGTGACTTGTGGTCAGTCAGTACCTCAACGCGATGGCCCAAGATCCAACCTTCATAACGTCGTAAGGCACAAAGGATTGCGTAGGCTTCTTGTTCCCTTGGACTCCAATTTCGCTGTCTTGTTGTAAGCTTGCGAGACCAGAAAGCCAGAGGATGATGGTGACCTTCGTCATCAACTTGTTCGATCGTAGCACCAATGGCGTAACGACTGGCGTCTGTACGAATAAAAAAAAGGTCATCCATCCAACCACGGAGTCTTTAATGTAACCACATTTGCCAGTGCTTCCTTGAGACCAGTAAAGGCCTCTTCACATTCTGGCATCCACTTGAGCTTGACTTGAGATCCCTTCTTTCCTTCTATTTTGCCAACCTTGAGTAACTCTGTCAATGGACCAGAGAACTTGGCGCAGAGAGGAAGGAACTCGTGGTAATAATTGCAGCAGCCTAAAAAGGCACGAAGCTGCGTGATGGTTTTAGGCCTTTCCCATTGCTGCAGGACAGCCATTTTCCCTGGGGCCGGTCTTCTTGTCTCATCTTCCAAGACAGAGACACAAAGTTCCACACTCTGGAGGAACATTTTCGCCCTTCTTGGGTCCACACACGAGCTTCTCTTGTCGAAGGACTTCGAGAACTTTGCGAACTTGTTCTTCGTGCAACTTCAGGCACTCATCAAAGTTTTTTCCCAACGGCGTGGCAATCAGAAGGTCATCAATGTAGATGCTGCAGAATTCTTGTAAATCCAGAGACTTGTGCTTCTGAAATAAAATAGTCTCCATCATCTTCTGGAACATCGACGGCGCATTCTTCAGACCCATCGGCAGTACAGTCCACTGGACAGTGCCACAGGGCATGCACATTGCCGTCAAATGCCTATCCTCCTTTCGAAGTGGCATTTGGTGAAAGCCATGGCGCAAATCCAACACAGTAAAGAGCTTACCTTTGGCTCTCGCGGCGATCTCCTTCTCGATTAAAGGAAGGGGATGCGCGTCAGGTACCGTGGCGGCATTCAGACCTCTGTAATCCACCACTAGACGCCAAGCATCTATGCTGGATTGGTCAGCAGGTGGGCGTTTTGGCACAGTAAATGGTGCTGAACACCACTCAGAACTCATGCAGCCCTCCAACCAACCGAACTCATAGAGATTGCGCTCAATAACCTTTCGCAGGGCATCTGCTTTGGTGCCGTGTAGGTAGAATGGACGTTGTTTGTGCACCGTTGAGCCTTGGATTATCCCAATCTTGGCTTCCCCATTTTCACATCGAATTGGGGGGTTTTTCCACAACTTCCCACTCAGCACGTCATCTTTATAATCTTCGAACACTGCGTCCCTTCTTGCAGATATCTTGTCTCCGTCGACCTGATTCCCACATTTAATCACCGACATTATGTCCACCAATTTGCGAATTGTTGGTCGTGGTCTCATATTCTTGGCCACTTCATTCCAAACTTCTTCGTCGCATTGTTCGCGGATGAAGCTCACCTGAGCTCGCTCCTCCGTGGGATCCCACCAATGAAGGGGGTCCACGAATGTCTGGAAGGGATTGTCGGACGAATTCAGCTGCATTCCTGTCAATTCAGGTGAAAATCTTGGAAATTTGTCGTCATTCTTGCTTGAAATCTTGACATTTTTGGCTTGATTCTTGTCTGATGGGGACGAATTGTAATGGATGGAGGCGTTCTCTTGAGGGACACCGATTGTCCTTCCCTCCTTCCGCGACGATACGTCGGGATTCCGCCCTCGATCGTCTCGATCCACTTCAATTTCATCGATTCTTGAGGAATTTGAGATGACCTCTTCTGTTCCCATTTCACTGTCATCTTGCCAATAATCTCCCAGATTTCCGTCAACTAAGCACGCCAACGTGCTCCACGAAGGCTGTGGCAAAGGCTTGCCATTGTCTTCGCAATACAGCTTCACTCCCTTGTGAGGTAGCTCGACAATGTCGATTGAAATGTCCATAATGTCCTTGAACCAAGAAATGTTTTGGCCAGTTGGGGACAACTAAAATCGCCTTTGCGCCGGATTGCTTCAGCTTCTGCACCACACGAGGAAAAACGTCGAAGGGCGGATTGATCCAAAGTGAATCAGACCAGTCCTCACTCCAGGCATCGTCGTAGAACTTCGGAAATCTTTTATTCTTCTTGTTCGCAAAGGCATCAACTTGAGGACGAAAATTGTGGTTCCTTTCGAAATAATCCACCAGAATGTCCCGCCATTTGTCGACTACACGATAGCAAACTGACTTCCACTTCTTGCAGTTCAATGATTCCACCTTTCCTTCGTCGAATTCTTCTTGATTCCCTGTCCATTCCTGCCGATCTTGCTGAATATGCAGCTTATTTCGCTCCTTGAATTGGTGTATACTCTTGGTATATGGGTGTTATGGCTTCGAACAGCAGCAGCGCAACAGCGCAGCGCAACAGCGCGCAAATCGCAAGTCGCAGTCGCAATCGCGCTGACAGTCTGTGAATAATAAAGAAGCATCGAATGGCAACTGTGAATGAGCGCTGTAAGATACTTCGATCTTTGAACAGGGTTTATGTTCCCGAGATTGTGTTATTATTGGTGCCCCGTCTAAAGATCCTGCGAGGTTTGTCGATTGGGATTTTGGATTTCGGATTTTGAGAAACAAAGAGGCACAGGAGTGCAGTCGAGTTCCCAAGAAACAAACCACAACAAGTGGTAGCCAGCTAGGTGGCGGGGAGGATCAATCTTCGAGATCAATCTTCGACGCCGCAACGCCGTCAACTTGATTTGGACTTCGATCTACAATGGAGCGGCCCTTCGACGACGCAGCTATGCTGCATTTCATCAGAGACAGTTTGTTTCGAAGTGATTCACCCTTGCATCACGAATTTTCGACCTCGTTAGAGAAGTTCATCGCAGAGCGCATCGCTAGTCGAGAAAGCGAGTGGTTTCCATGTCTCTCTCGTGATCTTCACAGCTGTTCGCAGAAGCTTGCGGATACTCAAGCCAAAGTTATCGAATTGGAACAACGCATCGATGTATTGCAGGCAACAGCAGCAAGTGCTACCGCAGCAACTGAACAACGCGTCGATGCATTGCAGGCAACAGCAGCAAGTGCTACAGCAGCAACTGGCCAGCGCATCGATACCTTGCAGTCCTCGACGGAAAATGCAACTCAAGCTGCTGCAAATGAGCTTCGACACGTAGAAAATGAATTGTCACAATGTTACGCTCTTCTCAACGAATTTGTACGAACTTCGAGTCCACCACCTCCGAACAACATCCAGTTTCCGCAACCACAACAACAACAGTTTCCGCAACCACCGTCTTCTTCGAATTCGAACCAACCTCACCCTCCACAACAACCACTCCCACAGCGGCCTACCTTCGAACCACTACCCCAGTTCGTAGTTCAACGTGCTCCTTCGCAGGAGATTTTGGGACGCCGCGTCGAGCGCCTGAACAAACTGGTGAAGAGGTTCACGGGTAAACCTGGATGTGGAGAATTTGGAACATGGAGAGAATCTCTAACGCGAGCCTTCACTTTGTCGGACATCACCTCACCCGTCGATCAGGCAGCAACGATGTCATTCCTCCTCGATGGTGATGCCGCTGAGTACTATCATAGCCTGACGAAAGTTGTACAGGACGACTGGTTCGAGCTCATGCGTGTGTTAGGCCAGCGTTTCGACTGCATATCCCATGAGCCAGTGTATTTGTCGAGAATGTTGAGCTTGAAAGAGAGCGAGTTTCCCCGACATGCAGATTACGTTCGAGAATTTCGTACATGCGTTATCAAGTCGAAGGTGAACACGAATGAACTCCAGATGGGTTACCTCGTCAGCTCTCGATTTGTTGAAGGGTTGTCCAATGACGCTGTGCGCCGGCAGTACATCGTTGAAGTCCGTTCGAGATGGCGTTCTAATAATCCATTTGGATTCGATACCTTGGTAGAGACCATCGCGGAAGCCTACATTGCGGCTGGGTATCAACTGGAAGAAGTACAGAACGCATCGAGAAGGACATCAGATCACACCCTGGGTCCTGCAGTGTCGAGACCCCTGCCTATGATGGTCCCACCTACTTCGACTTCCACGTTTCCATCGAACCCTATGCCAACGCCACACGTCACACCGATGCCGACCCCAGCTGCGGCGCCCACGGCTTCGACCGTGGCAGAGCCGATGAATCTCGATGCAATTGCCAAGCTTCGAGAAGAGTTACATGCCTACATTGGTGAACGGTTCGGACGTCAACATGGCGGACGCCAAGATGGTCGAGAAAGCAGACGTTGCTACAACTGTGGCGAACAAGAACACTTGGCACGCGACTGTCCAAAAGGTCCGCCGCCATCCCGAGGACGAGAACGCCGGGAATCACGGTCGAACACACCGAAACGAGATCAAAGTCGAGACAGCAAGGGACGGTTTCGATCCCGCTCCAAGAGCAGAGAAAGGCCTACAACGGCCTAGAAAACAATTCCGAAGACCTGGTGGCGGACGCCCTCGAGAAGAGCTGAACACCACCACCAGCACCAATAAACCCGAAAAGAATTCGACGCTTGGAAGTGTCACTGTCGAAGGAACCGAACCTGAGCATGCTTCTCTGTTCACGGTTCGAGGGCGCATTTGCGCATGTCGTGAAGACTCCTTTGACTCCAGCGTGGAACTGTTGGTCGACTGTGGAGCGACTAGTGACTTTATGTCGATGCAAACAGCAAAGAGGGCGCGACTTCCCCTCTATAAACTGAGAAACCCTGGACATGTCTTGACAGCAGGAGGTGTCCAAGTCGAAGTACGGTACTACACGCGAGCTTATGTTCGAGTTGGAGAGCTTGTATTTCGTCATCACTTCAAGGTCTTGGAGATTTTGCCGGATGTAGTGCTTGGACTACCATGGCTTCGAAGCTACAATCCAACTGTCAACTGGAAGGAGCAATACGCCGACATCCAACATGGTTCGATTTCGTACCGGTTGTCTTTTGGCGAATCACGAGATTCCACCCAGCTACAATTTCAAGCAGCTTCAAAGCTGGACCTTCTTTCGATACTTTTATCCAGTTCCTCGAAAGCGAGTCCGGTTGGGAATCCTACCCCACATGCCAACGAACACCCTGACCTACACTCGTCGACACACGTTCAGCGCAGTACTGACACGTACGATGAGTCCGAAACGGAAGATGGTATCACCGATGAGGAGTGCAGCGATATGGAAATTGAGTACATTTCGTTGCCGAAACTCAAAAGAGAGATCCGTCGATCTGATCTCACGGGAGATCAAGTATTTCTGTGTTGCATGCCTCGACCAGCAGTGCCGGTCGATGAAATGTATAAGATGCAAGCCAGTGATGACAATGATGACGGGCTTGACCCTGTTCGACGCAAACTACCGAGTCGATTACACAAGTGGGCGGACCTCTACGACCGGGAGAAAGCGGAATATGGAGACCTACCTCCGCATCGACCTGGAAGAGACCATCGAATACGCCTCGATTCGGAAGAAAATCCACCGTGGGTACACCCTTACAAAATGGATCCGAGCCAACTAGATGAACTTCGACGACAATTGGACAAGTTGCATCGATCTGGTCGCATCAGACCATCCTCGAGTCCATACGGAGCGGGTTGCCTACTGGTGAAGAAAGCGAATGGTAAATGGCGTATGTGCGTCGACTACCGAGCGTTGAATACACGAACTGTACGAGATTGATATCCTTTGCCATCGATCCAATCCATCTTGAGTACACTGGGGGGTTCCACCGTATTCTCAAAGATTGACCTTGTTAGTGGGTTCCACCAGATCCGAATTCAAGACGAAGATATCGAGAAAACCGCCTTCAACACACAATTTGGCGCCTTCGAGTGGGTTGTTATGCCCTTTGGCCTCTGCAATGCACCATCGACGTTCCAACGCGTCGTGAATGATGTCCTTCGAGACCACTTGGGGATCTTTGTATGGGTGTACATTGACGACATCCTCGTCTTCTCGAAGGATGCGGACGAACACCAACGACACCTCGACCTGGTACATGACCTACTCCGTGAGCACCAGCTCTTCCCCTGCATCGATAAATCCACATTCTTTCAGAGTCGAGTGCCCTTCTGCGGATACATCATCGACCAAGATGGAGTACACATGGACCCCGAAAAGATCAAGGTCATTCGAGGTTGGCCTCCACCAACTACGGTTCATGAAGTTCGACAGTTCATTGGATTGTGTGGATTTTACCAGCAGTTTGTCGAAGGGTTCCAAGCTGTCGCAGCCCCTCTGACTGCAATGTTTAAGGCAGACTTCGAGTGGGAATGGACAGCCGTCCACCAAGCTTCCTTCGACAAGCTGAAGCAGGCGATGATCAGCGCGACACATCTCAGTGCTATCGACCCCCGACAGCCGTATCACCTGTACACAGACGCTTCGAAAGACTGCGTGGGTGCTACGCTGGCGCAACGATGTGCGCATGGGAAGTACAAGGGACATCTTCGACCTATTGCCTTCATGTCGCGGAAAATGCAGCCTGCCGAAACTCGATACCCGATTCGAGAACAGGAGTTGTTGGCCATCGTATTAGCCTTGAAACAATGGTTTCACCTACTTCGAGGACCGCAGCAGGTGCACGTGCACACTGACCACGAAAGTCTCCGATATCTCAAGACCTGTCCTCGACAGCTGACACCACGGCAAGCACGATGGTCCCAATTCCTCGAGGAATACAACCTAACGTTGTGGTACGTGCCGGGCCTCGAGAACCCTGCGGCAGATGCCTGCTCTCGTTTAACTTCGCGGCAGTTGATGGAGATCGAAAATGCTACACGTACACGGGCTTTCGCAATTCCCCTGGTCGAAGACTGGGCTTCACCGGAAGGAGAACCTGTCGATGAGTTCCTACATGTACTCGAAGACACATTCTCCCATGACGAGGTGTGGCCCCAGCCGTACGACCACCTGTACGTTTCACTACGAAGCGGACGCTCCGTGGGGAAGGAACTTGACGCGGATGAGCTTGCGGAACCAGCCCTCCAATTCGACACCGAACCCGCCGTCGAGCCGGAGGACCTGGAGCCGCGACCGTCGAGCGCGACAACTGCGGAGCCGGAGGACCTGAGACTGGATCCAGCACCATCGGACTAGATCATGGCTGAGAATTCACACCAACCAAACATGCATCTCGATGAGGCTGGCAATGAGCCAGACACGTCTATTGACACCGACGACCTCCCCGATGTAAGCATGGATCGCCCCCTTCGAGTCACCTTTGGCAATGAACTTCGATACGCACCGACCATGGCGGAACTGATTCGCTGTCGACGTCACCGTGACGGCACGTTGCAATCGGTTCCCTTGCCGAAAGTTGGGTCGAACACGCCGTACCCTTCGAGTCTTAAGGGTACACACCGCCGAGTACATCGACATTATCAGTGCAAAGACTTGACTTCGACAGCTGTGTGGGCGACAGCCTATCGGGAGGACCCCCGGACGAAACACATCTGCAAAGTCGCAATTCGAAGCCTTGCGGCACGACACCAGCTTCGAGATGCCAAGTTGTCCTTCGATGATGGCAAATTCTTCCATTCGTCGATGATGGGCAAACGTGTGCTTGTCCCCCGAACGCTGGTTACGTCGATTGTGGCTATGTATCACGAGTCGGAGTTCTATGGCCACTCAGGAGTCCTTGGAACCATGGCCCTGATTAAGCGCGACTATGTATGTTCACACCTACGACACTATGTCGAGCGATACATACTAAGTTGCGATGTCTGTCAAGCGGCGAAATCAAGACGAGTCGACACCGCCAGAGTCCCAAGACCCTTGCCGGTGCCCGACACCAAATGGCACAGTGTGTCCGTCGATTGGGCTTCGGGATTGCAGCCGACCACAAGGGGCCATGATGTCATCATGACTGTAGTCGACCGATTCTCCAAGCGTGGAATGTTCATCCCTTGTCGCAAGGATATGACAGCCGACGACCTCATCTATGTGTTCCTACGTGAGGTTATTCGATTGAAAGGATGCCCTCGACAAATTGTTTCTGACCGAGACAAGCTGTTCGAGTCTCAGGCGTGGAAGGAGTTGGCCCAGCGCTTCAAGATTGAGATGCATCAAACAGTGGCCAACCGCCCTCGAGGAAATGGCCTGGCGGAGCGCAGCAATCAGTCCATCCTCCAGCGCCTGCGTACACACGGCATCTTCGGCAACAACGAGTGGGATGTCGACCTCCTGTTCGCCGGAATCCAGTTCAACAACCTGACATCCAATAGTCTTCGACTATCCCCGTTCGAGATAGATGAAGGACGAACACCCCATTTTCCATTGGATTTTCCCCGAATGACTTCTCATGCACATGAACCATCGACCGTGAATGATTACATGCAACGAGCGGAACGTACCTTCGATTTCGTGCGTGCAATGCTTGCCGAGAAACGTCGACGCCAGATGCATGTGGTTCTGCAAATGGACCGACACGTTCGAGTGCCTGAAGTCGGTGAACGATGGTGGGTGTTGGTGCCTGAATATCGACATAAAGGGAAACTCGATGTTGTCTGGTGCGGCCCTTACAAAATACTCGAGGTACTGAACAAGGGCGAGAATGTCAAACTGGACATCCCTGCCCCCTTCGATGGGTTGCGAGTTTTCAATCGAGACAGCATAAAACCCTACGTCCATCGAGAGGGACAGCCGGTGTGGGAGTTTCTGATGCCCCCTGTCAAAACTGGAGAATCTCCTCAACTTGTCAAAATTGTGGCTAGACGTCGAGTGGGATCTAAAAAGCGCCGCACATTCCTGTACCGTTGTGAATGGGATGACGACACATGGTCTTGGGAGTCGAGCAAGGCTCTAGAGGAGGATCCTGTGTACCTTGAGTTCCATCGACTCCACCCTGAGTAACTGAGTAACACCCTTACTCTTCCCTGCAGCGTGGTGTTTCGAAAAACTCATGCGAGGTTCCGGGTCGAACACCGGAGCCTCCGCCTATGGTACTACATCCCGGACGCCCCGAGCTTCCTCTCGACCTCCGCCTTCTCCAGCGACATCGTCGAACGTCATCGATGTTGACGCGATTGAACCCCCAGCGAGGACGACTTCAACTGGCCGCTGCTTGTCGGTAGCATCAGCGCCAACTCGTCCGAATCGACCTCTCGATCCACTCGAACCGCCGCACTACAGCCAGTCGGCATATGCTGGGAGCTCGAAAGGAAAAGGAGGCCCGTCGAAAGGAGGCAAGGGAGGTGTGTTCCCTCGCGGGAAATTTGCGGGAATAGCGCCGAGTGGACGAACCATCATAACAGGAGGCGCCGAAGGCTTGGAAGTGCTCGAGATAGCCCTGGCCAGCTTGCCTGTTCTGGAACCGACGAAGGGAGGGACTCCACCCGACATGCCGCCGGAACTCTGTAAGCTGTACGGGCCCCCTCCCCCGGTCGATGCAGAATACTTTCGAGAGCGGTGCTCAAGCCCTGACTGGTTCGATTCTGATGATGAAGATCTTGCTTGGTACACGGGGTACGACGACTGATC
This sequence comes from Eutreptiella sp. 'Long Island Sound 2002', assembly GCA_964036045.1. NCBI lineage: Eukaryota > Euglenozoa > Euglenophyceae > Eutreptiales > Eutreptiaceae > Eutreptiella > Eutreptiella sp. 'Long Island Sound 2002'. The sequence continues at coordinate 185,991,869 of OZ038380.1, read as the reverse complement.
TTCTTTCTTCTGTTCAGCGCCCGGATGGGTCGACAGTTCTTGGACATCGAGGCAGAACACCTGGACATCGAGGTCATCCAGAGAGGATCCGAGTACCGGAGAGCCGAAAGTCGAAGACGACTGGGTCGACCAATCCTGGCATTCGAATGCCCCGAAAACACAAGCTTCTACTCGAACGAACCAATCCGACTCCTACTACCACGACGCCGATTCCTATTACCACGACGATGACTACAACTACGACGCTGAACCCTGGCCACTCGAGTCCGACGACGAAGCAGAATATCCTTACGAACCCGCACGTTCGACAGCACCACCCAGCTACGATTCTGTGCCGGTGCCGGAGTCGAAATGGCAGCCCTACAACATGCCGCAGTACAATCATGAAATCGAGACCATCGACGAACTTCGACACTTGGGAACGTTCGGACTGAAGCCACCCTATCGATTTGAGACACATGAAGATGATCCGATGAAGACGGAGTACACTAAGCTCGAACCATCGGTACTCACTATTGCGTCGAGTACCATGGCTGGTCTTCGAAAGCCGCACACGTTCCTGAGCGAGAAACACTATGAAGTCGTGTCGAACGCAAATGCCGCCATTGTCGAGTTGGGCAAGACCATCTGCATCGACAGTTGGGGTCGAACCGCACCATTCCCGTACGAATTGGCTCGAAGTGCCCCTGACACGTCTTTCGATGAGCATGGAAACCTTGGTTCTAAGCCAGGATACCAATGGTATACGAAAATCAAAGTGGCTTGTCAAAACTTTCGAACGGCCCTCATGAAATGGCGACATTATGATGAAGAGCTCGATTATGGATTCCGACAAGACCTCACAGAACATACCCTGCCGAGTCAAATTGCTCGACTCAACCGCATGCATCGAGAGATCTCGGGTATCCACGACCTGATAAACGTTGCGGATGGGATCGACCTGATCTTCAAGTATCGACGCTTCTGGACCCACGAAAGGATGAGACGAGAAGCTCCCGTTGCCGTTTCGATTATGGGAGTTATCCGTGATCTTCAAAAGGTTTGCCAGGCGAACCACTGGCTCTTCGAAGATCGAGCCCCCTTCCTTGCGTACAAAGTCGATTTGCTTCTTCGCCGACACCAACTGCGCGGCCTTCGAGGCACCTCTCGACTTGGGTATAAACGATATGGGTGCGCTCCACATCGAACACAGGACCTTGCGGTCCAGCTCCAGGAATACTTTCGACTCGGAGAACAGATCGAACCCTACGCGTACAACGCCGTCGCACCAGGCGCCCCCATCGACCTTGTCCAGTTGGCGACGATCTACCAGACTGGACCCGGACGACTCGGGTACCACGACTTCGATAGGGCAATCCGACGAGTTGCTGCCCTTCACTCATCGAATGAAGAGTATGTCAATCTTTTCCCTTTCGTGGATGCCCCCGATTTGGTTCGACGCCTGGGTACCTCGACATACCTCATGTCCCCCTTCGAGGCCGGATACCAAGATGGACAACGTTGGCGTCGGACGGTCAAGTTTTGAAGGGACGTCTATGCTGACGAACGGGAGGAGATCGAGAAAACCGACTCGCCTGCGAGCGACCCGTTCCACCCGGACCCCCTCGATCACCGGTTCTTGTCGATGGAGTCGAATGCCTATCAGCACCACTTCGACATTCCGTTCTTCAAGTACCTCAAGCCGATCCACGAAGACTCTAAGGCTGCACATCGACGCAAGGTCAGCTGCCGAGACCAAGTCCTCGAAGCGGTCATTGTCGACACGGCTTTGAGCCTTGTGACTGCAGAAGCGGTTCGATTCGCTCTGCAGAGTTCCCTCGCTGACGGCCACTATGTCCATCAACACCTCGGTCGACTCCAAGAAGAAGGTTCTCGAACTGACACGCTTGAGATCGTCGACAGATATGCCCTCGGCCCTGAGAAGGACGACATCAGCGCCGTCATTGTCGTACGACGACTTTCGATTGCCGATACGCCGTGGTGGCGAATCGATACGCGAACTGGTCAGTTCTACCACAGCATGGCCGCTGGTACTGGTTCGAAGGAAACCTATCGGTGGTCTACTGGTCGACATGACGGATACTCCTTCGAGGTCACCAATCGGGCCGATCTGTGGAGTGAGGACGTTTGGAAACCGTCGAGCCTCTGGGACTTCTATTCGACCAGGGCACAAACACTGGGACCTGGACAATTTCGAGCGCTTGCCCGTGAACATGTCTTCGTACTCCAGTACAAGTGCCCCGTCGATGACCGACCTGGTGATCCCAACCTTCGATTGCTGAATCATCGATCTGGTATCCTGATTCAGAAGCGTGCCCTCGACAGTGATATCCGTCGACACTATACGGGTCATGACACCTTCAAGTTCATGGCTGGCGTCGAGACACTGAAGGAAGTGCATGAACTATGTCGACTTCCCGTGGATCGTTCGTACACGTTCACGTGGGGCACGGACTGCTGATTCGACATGTCTGGATGCCAAGTAATGGCTGATTCGACAGTCTGGATGCCAAGTAATGGCTTGTTCGACAGTCTGGATGCCATTAATGGTATCGAATGCCTCCAAATGTCCTGTCGAACTGACAGATGTACAGGCCTGTTTGTCTGCTGAGCATCCAGCTTCGATGTTATGGTATGTTATGGTTCGACGTGCCCACAGCCTTGCTGCGGGTACAGCGCCCGTGCAGTGTGCCTGGCGAGGTTGTCTTCTGCAGCTTCCGCCGAAAGCCGCAGCCGTGGCAAAGTCGAACACGGCGTGTGAATGAGGCGCTGACGACGGGTGTCCCATGACTGCACCTCGGTGTGTGATCTCTACCAGAATTGGTCCACTGTTTCGACCAGGATTGGTCCACTGTTATGCTTCTGTAGCCAGCACATGTCGAGGCCCAAAAAATTTTTTTTTTCTGTCTGGGCCTGCTCTCATTCGACATTGTGACGCCCGCCCAGGTGAGTGAGACCTCTTCGAGGTCTCAACGGGGGGGTAGTGTTATGGCTTCGAACAGCAGCAGCGCAACAGCGCAGCGCAACAGCGCGCAAATCGCAAGTCGCAGTTGCAATCGCGCTGACAGTCTGTGAATAATAAAGAAGCATCGAATGCCAACTGTGAATGAGCGCTGTAAGATACTTCGATCTTTGAACAGGGTTTATGTCTTCGAGATTGTTTTATTATTGGTGCCCCGTCTAAAGATCCTGCGAGGTTTGTCGATTGGGATTTTGGATTTCTGATTTTGAGAAACAAAGAGGCACAGGAGTGCAGTCGAGTTCCCAAGAAACAAACCACAACATGGTTGCAGATAATACAGGTCAGACGGGTCGCTGGTCGACGGATCCTGGAGGAAGCATGTCCTGTGTCCCATGGGCGACACACGGTGCGCGTGAAGCCATGGTTGACCAAAGAATGGATCATACTTTATGCTGGCTTTATAGAATTTTCCAGGAAACCATTCCTCCGTCACCATCTCTTCCACACTCCAGACAGATTGTTTCACCAATCAGACTGCCAATTCTGCCTCTCTGTCGCCACCGTCAAGGCGATGTCCGCTGACTCATTCCAGCTGGACAGGTGTCGAGGACATCTTCGCCCCGTCCTCCTGCAGAAAGCCTTTCCTCACCAGATTGACCTCTGAACCATTGTCAATCAGACATCTGGCAAGTTTAACCTTACCATCCGTCGTTCTGACCTGGATCCAGCAGACAAACTGGCGCTGCTTGCCTCGCCGGACAGCGCTGAGGACCCAGGCAGGGTAAAGGAGGCCGGAGGAACGCGCCAGCCGATCCCAGCAGCGTCCATCCACCGCCCCAACTACCCTGATGGGCTTTGTTTCCTGCCACTCAACCCCAGTGTTGGGAATTGGGTCAAGTTGGCTTCCCTATTGCCATTCTTCTTCGACGTTCGGCTGCACGTCCTGTACTTGTCCTTCGTCAACCCATTCTTCTCCTGCTTCAACGGCATTGACTCCTTTTCCACGTCCACGACCACCAAATGACTTTCCACCACCACCTTTCTTACCTCCCTGGCCTTTGTTGTTGGAGGTGTTAGAATTGGGGTTGGATTCGTTGGATCTGCCCTTGCCTCGGCCTCCAGTATCCTTGTTGTTGCCGAAGGTCTTGTTTGCTGGCGTCTCCGTATACAGGGGGTTGCCATTCACCTTGGAATCCTCTTGATTCCCGGACTTTCCTTGTCCCTTTCCGCTCTTTTCGCCAGATTTTCCACCAGATTTTCCACCAGCATCAGTCCATCTTGAGCTGCTTGGATCTCCGCCTTGCTGCGAGTAATCTTTTGGTGTCCATACCCTGTTCTTTCCTTTGGACTGCCCTTTACCCTTTCTGTAATGGAGTAGCCCCTGAAACTTCCATTGTAGTGCCTTGCTCTACGTTAACCAAAAATCAAAAATAGAAAAAAGCTAGGGGCTTGAGATTTCTCTAAAATTTCAAAAAGAAAAATCCCCGAGCAAAGCTAATAAAATTTGCACAAACTCTCACCAAGACGAGGCAAACAGCACACAATACAACACAATTTTGTGTCTGACTTTTCCTCGTGGTCCCGGTTGTGCTTGGTGCGCGGAATGGGCTCGGCGCTTACCTTCACGATTGATATGACTCTCCTTGTAACAAATTGATAATCCACCACTTGAATTGAATTGAGTATTAATTGAAATTCATTTCAAAGAGTCCTGAGATACGAAAGAATCAGACCAAATCAAAGAGTGTCATCGAGGCACTCCATGCAAAAAACATGTCGAACACATGGAAAAAGAGATGGAACGAAATTTGATCAAACATCAAACCTATAACTTAACCTCAAGACAAACATTGCATTCACTCGTGAGGTCATGAATGTAATTACACCACGGAGGTCAAAATACATAATGCATATCATGGCATGACACATGATCGAATATCGACTCGCATGATGAAGCATGCACACCTACTTGAGCCACCTCAAGTTGGTCATTAATCTAACATGGCAAATCAATTGCATACTATGTCTATTTATCCATGAAATGTAAATTCAAACAACAACATGGACCAATGTCGTGTAAATCCACAAGAGTTCAACGAAAGAGTATCCAAGACTAACCTTCATTAATTTTCACGGTTCAAAAGCGAAGCATTGAACAATCAACCAACTTCAAGAGAAATATTGGCTCCTTGCAACAAGATGAAAATTCATGCCCAATTGAGAACAATACCATGGTAGGTTGGAAGACTCCCATCAATTGAAAAGATTCAAGGATAATTGAATTCATGGCATTCCAACAACCATTCACAACTCACCACAAGAGTGTGCAAACCCTTCGAAATTGTCACATGGACCAACATACACATACATGATTGTGACAACAATCCATTGGCACCATGAAGGCTTCGCGTGACGAACATGGTAAAGGGAACCTCACAATTCCTAATTTAGGGATGACCTTGAGTAACACCTCGTGATCGAATATGCATTCATTAACCATGGAAACCTTACGAACATTCACGGATTCTAATTTATGGACGGCTTTGTGTAACACCTCATAATTTGAATATACATTCATTTGCTCGAACACTCTTGGTCTCTCAGGGAAGCATGCATGTCTTCGACATTACAACAATACGCGTGGCTTCCGAATTAGACTGGTACATCCTTCAATTCAAAGCGACAATTAATTATGCTCGACCCATATTCAATTCATTCTTGGCGGCGTGACTCAGTCAATGGATAGTAAATCGAACTGACCAGGGAATGCGAAAAAACACCAGATTGGAACAAACAACATATCTGTCGAGACTCAATCATCCAAAATTCTGTCTTCGTCACTGGAGATTGCAACCCGCGACCTGTCCGGTCTCGGCCAACGACTGTCCAATTCTTGCAACTGGATTACTGAATTTCTGAGTCCTGACTGTTGACTGTCACCGATCCAGAGATGTGCAGTTCTATTACACTCCCTTCCTAAGCTACGAAGTCCCTGACTGAGTGGCTGATAACCACACTGATAGAAATGCACAGAACCTGGCATCTCAGGAATTCATTTGGAAACCTCATGTAGAATTCATCTGGAAATCTCATCTGGAAGTCTGCAATCTGTAAAGGAATCGGGAACTGGAAACACAACAGACACTGGGGGAGGGAACAAGCATCATTGCACAGAAGAGGATGGGTTGACAGTTCAGGGGGTTGAGAAAAAACAATGCGACTGGCATCTGGAATGTGACCGGCCCCATATAGCGGGGACGACGCTTCTGCCGATATATTTACCAAGATTCCACCCAAAAAATAGAAAAACAATACATTGGCCTTGACAACAATCTGTCCTTCAGGGTCTACCGGGAAAGCGGTTACCGACCGTGCATGTACACAGTCCGAGACTGATCTCGGGTCCATAATCCCATCAGTTGTCAAAGAAAGGGGGTGGGGGTCATTGGGGGGGTTACGAACCTCAGTAAATACATCCCTGCAGCAATAACTTGAAGACATGGGGGGGGACTTACATCATAACGGCTGCCCATCTATCATATGTTTCCCTATACATCCGTAGACTACGTATACCCCTCAACTCCTTGGCATCTGCCACTGCCAGAGGAACAAAAGGAGTCAGTCTGGCTCGTTCAGCGGCAGCTTGTCTCAAAATACATCTCCATCCCAACTGCTCTTCCTGCAACACATCTGCCCTTCCCTGCATGGTCACTGAACCAGCTGCTTCCATCTCCTCACACACATCTGTATTATGTCTGTAACAAGCATGCGAAGTTGTCTTTGCCTGTAGTGTACGTACCTGACTGAGTGTGAGGTCTATACCATGCTTGGTATTGTATGTGCGCCAGTCCTCATTAATATCATGTAAAAATGAGGTAGCTGGCTGCCACTCCGGTTCCGGGTAGCCGCGGTACTTCACATACCACTCGTATCGTTTATTTTTACCCTTGCCCACTTCCCTGTGGTCCAAAACTTTTTCAAGTATGTATGTGTCAGACTCCACCAGAAAGTCAGAGTCCGAATAGTAGTGCAGGGGTGGGGTCAATTCTTGATCCCGTTCCCCTTTCATTGATATGTATGGTTTGACACGCATGCTATCCAAAACCACCTCATGATCCCGTTCCGTTTTCACTCGGTACTGGTTTCGCCCCATACGCTGCATAATCATTCCAGGCCCCGTCCACACCCTGTGGAGCTTGGAATTCTTAGCCTTATCGTGCCCCCTGTACCACACATATTCCCCTTCCTGGTACACATGGGTGGGGTGGTCAGCTAAAAACTTTTTTGCTTGCGCATCGTGGATGCGCTGTAGCTGTCGCTGTACATACTGCCGATTTGTAATCATGTCGGCAAAAAATTTGACTGCATCCTGAGACCCATGCTCGGGAATAACAGGGGGGCAGTCCCCAAACCCAATTGGGTGGCGACCGAAAAGGAGAAAATGGGGGGAATACCCATGTACCGGACCAGGAATGTCATTTGCAGCCCAGACTGCCAAAGGCAGTAACTGAGCCCAATTCTTTTTCCTGGTCTGCTCCAAAAACTTTCGCAGACTGTCGATGACAACCTGCACTGCACGCTCTGCTCGCCCATTAGAACGAGGGCGGTAAATGGGGCTCTGCTTCATGTCGATGCCCGACAAGGAACAGAGTGTTGTGAAAAATTTCGCAGTGACCAAATGGTCATGATCACTAAAAATTTGCTGCGGCAATCCCATAAAACCAACCACTCTGTCCAAAAACAATTCAGCGAGCTGTTCGGCTGTAATCGTTTTTGAACAGGGCAGAGCGACTACATAACCAGTTAGCCGGCAAACCACGACTAGTACATAATCGTAGGTATTGCCGTTACTTACTACAGGGTCAGAGGACAGATCGCAAAAATCGATGCAGATGCTGCTGAAAGGGAATTCAGGAATGGGGGCTGGCTGGTTAGCCTCCGGCTGAGTGCCACGGCGTGGTTTGCATGACTGGCAAACAGGGCACCTTCGCAGCACATCTGAAATACACTTATCCAGATCTGAACCCTTGCATCGCACTGAATATTTGCGGTCCATCATTTCTCTGGTTTTACGTACACCAGGATGGCTGAATGCATGCGTCGCTCTGACCACCTGGTCTAACAGGCCAGTGGGTACACATATCTTCCCTTGACTCCTCACCTTCCCTTCATGGAAAGTATACTCCTTCCCTTCTATTTCAATAAACTTGTCACTGACCATTTTGTCCCAGTGAGGACTAAAAAATTTGTCCTGTGCGTATTCTGGGGACCAATCCCTGGTCAGTACTGCCACTGCAGGGGGTATCTTGACGGTCTTGATATCCCTGACTCCCATCACCGAATCCTGTTGCACCAGATTGTACATCCCTGGTAAGTGCCAAGACATATGCTGAAATGCATCATACATCTGTGAAACAGTCATGTACCTGCGTGAAGCTGGTTTGGACTGCATCTGACGAATCCGACGTCGTTCTGCTCTGGATAACTTCGCTGTGCTCTGAGTGGAAGCAACAGACGGTTCTGAGGGGGGTGTCTGAAGTGCAACAGTTCCAGGTTCAGGAATAGGGCAAGTATGCATGAAAAATTCGTCCATGGCATAAAATTGACGTCCCTCAGAATCAATGCCACAGATTTCATCTGTCATACCCTCGTGTACAGATGAGACGCTGACCTCCCTGAGCGCCCGTTCAACCCTGGGAGCATCCCAGCCTTCTATCTGTACCCTTTCCACCTTTCGCTCATCCCCAGTGGGTTTGTTGACAGAAAATGTTTGTGATGATCGCAAGGGTTCAAAACTTTCTGGGTATTGCTTGTGCAATAACTGCCTGATTCGGTCCCTCTCTGCCCTCTCTGCAGCTTGCCAACCCTCCAAGTCGCAGTCACTGCCGTGAAAATTGGTATCTTGCGCCTCTCCCGCCGGATATGCCCAACGGGAGAGGGCATCCGCCGCTTCGTTGTCTTTTCCTGGCCGGTACTGAATAAAAAGATTGAACCGGCTCAGGAACTCATGCCAACGCCCACGGCGGCCGAGGGGACCTGAAATTGTGGTCAACTCCTCTTTATACCATTTTACTATGGCACTGTGATCTGTTTGGACCGTAACTTCCTGGCCCCCGATCCAGCTCTGAAATTTGAGCAAACAGGTCACAATGGCATAGGTTTCTTTTTCACGGGGCGTCCAGGCAATTTGCCCCAAATTTTTATGAAAATTTACTCCGTCAGCCCTTTGACCCTGCAATTTCCGGCTGTAAAATGCAACAGGCCTCCAAGATTGTTCATCCTGAGGGTTCTGCTGTTGCTCCAGCACACCTCCCACAGCATAATCGCTGGCATCACAAACAATTCTCCACTTACCGTGTGGGTTGGGAAGCCAGAGACCGTCCCCATCAACAAACTTGACAAGTTTGTCCTTGAGAATTTGAAAATTCTCAACCATCTCTGGCGTCCATTCAATTTTCGCTTCCTTCCCTGTCAATTTCACCCTGCGACGTTTTTTTGGTAATCCTGTGGCATCCCTGGCAACAGGTGCACTGGGATCCTGGGCCTCGTACCTCTATTTGCCCTTCAGAGCCTCCATAAGGGGCTGGGCATGCTTGGCAAAATTTTCAATATATATTTGGTACCACCCCACAAGGCCCAAGAACCCTTTGAGACGCTTGGGGGTGGTAATGGTACGATGGTCCCAGTTTGCGACAGCCTCAACCCTGGACGGACAGGGAAAACGGCGTCCATCCTTAAGGATGTGCCCGACATACTTCACTGTCTTGCGGAAAAAATGACATTTCTCCGGTTTGACAGTGAGCATGGCCCGTTCCAACGCCTCAAACAAGGAAAATAGGTCTTCGTAATGTTTTTGAAAATATTTTTCAAGTACCTCAGGTTCCTGTTTCTGACTGACTGTCACTTTCCCTGGCACTAACTCCTCCCTCCCATTTGCCGAAAGTATATCATCTATGTATGGGCGGGAGGAGGGGCATTTCTTGGTGACGTGCTGTACCATTTCCTGGTACGCTGCCGGTCCCACTTTGACCCCCATTGGCAGGACGTTCCACTCAAACACACCAAAAGGAGTGCAAAACGCCGTGAGGTGTTTGCTGTCCTCCTCCAGGTGCATCTGGTGGAAACCATCCTCCAAATCAATCAGAGTGAATAAAAAATTTCCACTCTGATTGGCCAATTGGTCTTCAATGACCGGAATTGGAAAATTTTTTCCCTTCAGCTGGGAATTAAGCCAGCGATAGTCAATGACTAATCGCCACTTATTACTTCCCGGCTTTGGCACCAAGAAACACCTAGAGACCCATTGGGGGTTCGCCTGTGCCTCCCTTAAAAACCCACGCGACTCAAAATCTTTCAGCTTCTGCTGAAGCATAGTTTCTCTCAATCCCACTGCTCTGATGGGCTTGGCCGCCCTGGGTTCTGCACCCTCAATTAACTCCAGCTTTACAATGGCATGCTCACCCCGCGCCTCCTGAGCAGCTGGGGTTATATGGGAAGCATGCTTGGGGGTAAATACAGTACTCCCAAAGCGCTGCAGGAGTGCATCACGATACTTTTCAGCCCCAGGCCACATTTCGTCAGCCTGGATCACTGATCGTACATTTCTGGTATACTTGGACCTGTCGCCATATGAACTACCCAAAACCTGCACTGAATCTTTAAACAACCCTTCCTGATGGCCATATCCAATTTTGGCCTTTCCCTCAGAGGTGAATCGCTGGGATGTTGAATATTCTGCAGACCCCTTCAGAGGTGGTTCATCTGTGTCACTCTCAGACACCGGTCCAGGTGACGCCTCAGCCATCGAGGCCTCTGACAACTCATCAGTTTCAAGAGACCCCTTTTTGGCAGTAGGTCTGGGTTTCTCATAATCTGCACACCTGATCTTAAGTATTCGTCGCTGCTTCCTGTTCATTTGAGATCGTTGGGATTCGACGTCCTTGACTGCGCACAGGTCCTGAGCAGTAGGGGTATTGGGGATAGGATCAGTGGGGGCGTCCCAATCAGCATCATTGGGGACAGTGTGAGGGATCTTGTATGCATTCTGAACACTCTCAGGGGGGGGTTCTGTCCCATATGCGTCAAACAGTACAATACGATACGGAACTGTGGTACACAATTGCTGCCCGGTCGAATTCATGAAAAGGGGGGACCCCACTTCCACATCGATCCAGTCAATGGCAATTTCCCCAAAAGCCCAAAACCAAGGTTTGGACTTACGCACCGGGAGAAGGGCCAAACCCTTAGCACCTTCACCTATTACTTTAGTGACAGTCTGGTCCCACAAGGACTCAGGCGCATGTACCCATACCGCCTTGTCCGACCATGGCCGGTTCAAGGCTGACCTGGGGTTTGCCCCGTCCATCACAAGACGTTGCAAACCCCTACTATTACCGTACACATCAATGGCAAGCTGAAATTCCTTATTGTCTGGATCAACTCGGGCTGCCCAGGCCGCAAGCCGATCAAAAACCTCTGGTCGAACTGGGTTTACTTCATCCATCTTACGTTTCCTGTACTTCTTGAAACCTGCTTGTGTTTTTATATGCTGGACCCTCCTATCTGAGGATCGTGCTGGGCTCCTCTGAGCCTTACTGTTGGAAAGAGGCCTTGACAAGGGCGTGCACACCCCTGCGGACATATCATCCATGTCCGCCCACAGGTCGAGCTGCTGCAGATCAGCACACTCGGCGACTGGGAGCGTTGCCGGTTACTCCAGGCATTGCCTCCGTTCATAACCCCACCCATCTTGAAACCAATCTGGCGCCCACTGTGGATCGTCCCTTAAACAGTGGTCCTCTGGGGGTTCAGTCACTTCACCTGTGTGTTGTACCTCCGCCATACTGGGGATTTCCTGGCATCCCGTGCCACCTTCCTGAACCAGCTGAATGGCTTTAACTAGTATGGCCTCAGCACGATGTTCAGAAGCGTCCACTCCCAAATGCCTACCGGCACTCAGGGACGACTCCAGACGCCGACAAAGCGTCGGAGAATTCTGTTTTGGTACCGGTGGATAGTCACCAGCCACTGGAGCCCTCGACCCCGTCGATGCTCCAAAACACGTCACTACAACCGGCAGCACAAGAGCCATTACCGGGAGGACAGAAAGCAAGAGCTGCAATTTTTGCAGGTCACCAGGCGACTGCACCGTCAAGCCTGGGGTCTCAGAAGATACAGGATGATTCGTGTTTTGATTGTAACCAGGCTCCCCTGAGCCAGCCACATTCATGGGCAATATGATTCGATGTATGTATAATAGTGTGTGATACACATATGGCAGGAGTTCAATCAGGGGTAAGGATGGGGCAGGGGTAGGGGGGGGGGGTATCAGGCACCCTGATGCTTGGCGCCTCCACCAAAGAATCAGGATAGTCAACAAGTGAAATCTCATGTAAACCCGTACTACCAAATCCATTTGTGCCCCTGGTTGATGTGGGTAGGTCCTGGACTACTGTCAGGCACACAGGAACGTAATATTCAATAATGATCTGAGCGATTCTGTCGCCTTTGAACACAGCATAGGGCGATGAGCCATTATTATAAAGTATGACCTGGATGTTGCCTCGATAATCCCGGTCAATGACTCCACCCTTCACCTGCAAGCTGTGTTTCCACGCTAAGGAGGACCTGTCAGCGATCCTTCCATATGTGCTGGGAGGTCCCATCAATGAGACGTCAGTTGGAACCAATACTTTATCCTGTGGAGGGATTACTATATGCACAGCAGAATACAAATCATATCCTGCCGACTCGGGTGTTCCTTTTGTAGGAATGGTGGCATTTTCAGACAGAATTCTCACGTGCAGTGGCATGAGGCTGGTAGGACCTGCCAGGCAGGGGGGGGGGTACTCAGACTCAGGCTGCTGTAAGAAAGGTTGAGTTTTCAGACCTGGTCTGGACTTTCCCAGATATGGACGGTGCTGCAGGTCAGCCTCACGCAATGCTCGCACTCCCTTCCTAAGGAATTGAGCATCCTCTTGCCTGTCCTCTAAGCAACCCTGAACCAACCTGCTTGCTCTGACATGTACCCGTACCTCAGGTCCGTGATCCATGACAATCATCTGGTTCCCAGGATAATATTGTACAGGATGGTGAAATTGTTCTGAAAAGGAAGGGCGGGGGTAACAACAGTCACACAAATGAGGAACATAATCGAGAAACGCGTTGTCATCACCGGTAACTGTTGAAAAAATTCTGCCACACCCTTGCCTGGTGCACTCGAACTGCCAAAAATATTGCAAGCGAACCCTCTGAAGCTCTGGGGGGGCGTCAAAAGCCTCAGGCAGTTCTGTGAACAAGACTGTCTGCGTTCCATACCTGATCTGCTGTCCATCGCCACTTCTGTCGTCCGCTGTACAATGACCAGCTTGATCGGACAGTCGTTTTGATGACTTCTGTGGTGCTTCTGCAACCACCTGTACGTGGGAAACATGATGTACATTCTCAGAACGCCCATGCTGATAATGGGGCTTATTGCGACGAAGTTTCACACATTCTGCCTGCACATATGCATCATATCCTGGCACGACGGCCAGCCCGTACCGAACCATAAATGGCAAACCCAAAATCAGGCGGGGCCCAATGGCAGCTACGTATACAAAAACATCCACGCATTTGAAAATTTTGAGTTTTCCATTTTTGGTGTAAACCGGCACAGAAACTGTCACTTTCACGCCCTTATCACCACCCTTGAGGCGGGATTTTCCCGCCGTCACCAACACGATTGGGTGTGGGGCATCTTCAAGTGGAATATTTTGAAATAGCTCATATCCACCAATGGCTACGAGCTCACTTCCTGTGTCCGCCAGGGCCAGAGTGACGATGGTTTCCTTGCCCATCGCATCAGGGAATTGTACCCGTGCTTGTACAAGTACTTCCCTCCTCATCTTGGAACCACGTTTGCCCCTGGTACGTGGTTCCCGGTAAATCTCCTCATCAAGGTCGTCCAGTTTGATCACATTCCCGTTGGCAAACTCTGCTCCTTGACCCACATTCAGCACCCGATGCGCTCCCACATGGTATAATTTCCTCCGTGTAGGTAACGGTAGGTCAGGCAATGACATCGGGGCGGTACTACGCCACTTCCGGAACTTATTCAGTTTTCGGTGGTGGCGGCGATGTCGCCTGGCCCCCTACGGGGCTGAGGGGCAGTCTTGGGCCCAGTGGCCCTTTCCGCCACACTTCTTGCATATGTCCTTGGACTGTGGTCTACTTCGAGGTTTGGACCCTGACCGCGATTCTCGGCTCCGGCTGCGACTCTTGGGTCTCCCCCGTTCAGGATAACGATCTTTGCTTCGACTTCGCCCTCGTTCGCGATCCGGTGGTTTCTCATACCCAGGAGTATGCCCTCGCTCACTTCTGCGATCTCCACTGCGTGGTCGACCGTCAGCACTGGACCGCCCTGGGCTCCGACCACGGTCCTGTCCGCTTTTACGGCGATCCGGCTGAAGGCAATCCTTCGAGGTATGGTCTGTGGCATCGCAATTGTAACACCTCAATTTATGAGGACAGTCCTTTTGAGTGTGGTCTTTAGACTTGCAATTGAAGCATCGACCCTCAGATTTGAGCTTGGCCGTAATATGTGACCGGCTTGACAGTACACTGCCATGTGGAAAATTTCTCCTGTCGTCATATCGCGACTGAGATGGCCCGCGGCCTCCGGTTTCTCCTCCACTGCGATCCTTGCTGTCCCTTCTGTGGTATGGGGACCTTGGCGTACCATCTCGATGTTGCCGACGGTCATCGTGTCGATCACGGCTGCCATTTCGACGTTCTCGGCTGCCGTCTCGGCGGCCCTGGCTGCCATCCCGGCGTGAACGGTGCTCATCTCGTCCCCGGGATCGTGATCGTTCTCTGGAAACTGCCCGTACACTGGCCGCTTCATCCGTCAAAAACTCCTCCTCCATCTCAGCATACTCGGCGGAACTTAAGAAACGCATGACATGCATAAATAGTTCCCAATAATTGAATTCTAGGCCTCCATGATCTGCCTGAACTCGATAAATTTTGTTGTATGCCGCCTTAGTTGCAGCATCCTGTGGGCATTCTTTCACATGTCTGCGAAGCTCCTTGATGAGTCGGTCACGTGCTTGTCTGTGGGTGACGCCTCCCCTCACCAGACTGCCCTCCTCTGACCAGTCATTCATGAAATCTGTCCACGAGAGGGTCGTGAGGGGTTCATTGGGCAACGCACGTCTTCTCCACTTTGCTCCAGGTTTGTGGATGTTTACCATGCGACGTCCAGTGATGTCTTGCCACAGCTCCTCCAGGGATAGACCTTCTCTCCTTCTATTTTTGGCATGGCGGTCACGGACGTCTTCATTTGTCAGCGCCGCCAGAAGGATGTCAGACTGATGTTTTTCATCAAATCGCTCGGCGTAATCGGCCCTCCACTCATTGAATCGTTTGATCCACGCCTCTTGCGTCGCTCGCTCGCAATCCCAAGTGGGCACTTTGGCCATCTTTTTCAGTACTTCATTTACTTGGGGATCAAGCCACGAATTTGTTTGCGTTCCAAACATACCCTGTTCCGTCCGCGGGGCCTCACCAGAATCCTTCAAGTATTTCTGCAACTCATCCATCAATGGCACTGCCCGGACCTCCTTGAACGCTCGCATGTCATCTGGTACACCTGTAGGGCGTACTCTGTACTTCATCTTCATGTTATCGGCGCTCCTGCGTACCATATTAGGCACAAAATGCCCATCCTTCACATATGGCGCCACTTGCAACCACGTCAGTGGATTTTCTTTAGGACACCAATCTGGTGGAGGTTCGTCCGAGCTATTGCCCATGGCACTCGCCACCTCGTATGGGTGTGCATACGGGCGCACCATCTCAGATGCCTCACTTCTCGTGGGCAACGGGGCCGCGTGGTGCATGGGTGGCACCGAGCTCAGTGGCGGCTCTGGATGGTCTAAGACCACAGACGATGTTCCGGGGATGTCGTGCGCTGCTGTATGAGCTGGTGGTGCTGCAGCAGTGGGTGCTGCAGCCCCATGTGAGACCCTGGACACAGTGAAAGCGGCAATCTGGGCTCGCACATCCTGCATTGCCTGTTCCACCTGCGTTTTGTCCGCCTTCTCCTTCTGTAATTCTTCAATGTGACTCAGACGGGACTCCACGTGCGCTTTGTCGACCTTCTCATTTTGTGTGGCTTTGACCCTTCTGATTTTATCTTCCAACGCTCTGAGATCTTCAGAATTTGTGAAGTTGAGGTCCTGAATAGCCTCACCAAGGCGCTCCCGATCAGCCCTGTGATCCTTGTCGGAATCTTGGAGTTGCTGTGTGAGGGTACCTATTTGCGTCTTGAACTCCTCCCTCGTGACTTTCTCATTGTGGATCTTAATGTTCGCTTGGTCAAGGCGATCAATACTCTCCTGCACACTTTCGGAGACGCCCTGTATCGCCCTGGCATGATTCTCATTAGCCTGTGCGACTTCAGATTTGGTGGCCTTCTCGCACTGCATTTTGTTTTGCATATTTTCCACGCGGGTTAATTTCGTACTCAGTGCAGACGAGGCGTCCTCCAAAGACTTGTTTTGTGCAGCGGTCGCACTCGCCAGTTCCATCTTCGTGGCATATACCAGATCCAGCTGCACCCTCAGGGCTGTAGTGTCTACAGTGCCCGGGCTCGGACTCTTTGGGCCCTGTGGGGTGCGTGGGGAGCGATTGTCTGCTCCACTGACCTTGGCTGACTCTGCATAAGCCAGCAACCATGATTCCATCTCTGTGGCCTTGGTCATTAAACCCTGTGTCTGGGCAACGAGCTGGGTGTGTGATTTCTGCATGTACTGCACCCTTTCCTCAATTTGCCTGCTAGTGTCGCCCACCTGTTTCATTGCGGCCTCCGCCTTAGCGACTGCAGCAGTGTGGACACCCTGAATTTGTATGTGGATCTCCTGGTTGATTCGGGTTTCGTTCTCCATGGCAGCCTTGACCTTCTGTCCAGCAGTGCTCAGTCGGCCCTCGGTTTCACAGACCTTGTTGGCCACAGTGTCAATTGCCTGCTTCACCTCTTGGACAGAGGTCGCCACATCCTTCACACTGATCATGTCCCTCTCCATTTTAGCGGCCATTGTCTCCACTCGTTGTGATTCGAAGGCGATGGTTCGCACCGCTTCTGCCGCCTTGTCTTTCTGGCTTTTCGCCTCCCGTGCGCCCTGGGCAGCATCCTCCGCATGCTGCTTTATGGCCCCTTCAGTGGCTATCACCCTGGCCACCGCCGTGTTGGCACTCTGGGCTGCCTTCACCGCCGTGTTGCTGAATTCCTCGATTCGTCTTGCCATTGTGGCGTCCCCTGAAGGGGTATTGTGTTCTGGATGTGGTGCCCTGACACTCTGGCGCTCTAACTCGTGAATTCGTGCGCCCAGGCTATCCACCTCGTGCGTTGCTGCACCTTTGTGGACGTCCAACGTCTTCTCCAACTTGTCAATCCACTTCTCCGCTCGTTCAACCCGTGACTCAAGAATCTGGTTTTGCGTCCTTGGGATACCTTCGTGAGCCTCTTTTTCTAACGTAGATATCCTGTGCTCCAGCTTACTTTCGTGATGAGCCTCTCTTCGCTGGAGCTCGGCACAGTCTTGGCGACGGGCGGCCTCCTGCTGCTCCATTCGTGCCGCCAAGGTATTGACTTGTACCTCCAACTCGTTCATCCGCTCATCCAATCCACGATGGTCCGCAAGGAGTGCATTCCATTTGGATGTACCTTGTCTGTCTACTTCCTGGACCTGGGTCTGCACCACCTGGATCGCCTTCTCCACCCGGGCTGGCATCTCCACCACACGTGACGCCTCCTTGGTCTCCAAAGTTGTCACTATCCTGGACAACTGGTCCAATTGCCTCACGATGTCACTGACGTCGACGTCTGACCTTCGTTTCGACACCTCTGGTCTGGTCTGCTTGGCCGTCATCTTATGGATGGCTCTCTTGACGATGGTGTCGATGGTGGCGTCCGGTAGGGCCAAGATATCAACTTGGGAACCTTCATCAGGACGATGCCGCTTGCGCTGGATGAATGTAGTAGGCTTTCGTGATGGCGGTGGTGGCATATCGGTTGACGAGGAACGGGACTTGGTGGGCACATAGGTGATCTTCTTGTTTCCCAAGCCAAATGAGGCCCTTTTGGCTGTTTCACCATAGCTGACCCGCCGATTTACAGGGATGTTTGTCCCGTGTGCCGCCTCGTCTATTCCATCTCCAAACGGAGTTTCTGAAATGTGAGTCAATTTGGCTCTCATTTGCCCAGTTTGGGTTTTCAATAATGACCTTTTGGTCTCCGTGTGGATTGGGGTGAGCAATTGCTCGACTTCTTGGTCCCATTCTTCCATTTCGGCTCTATGGATTTCCTGAGCGCTCATGTGTCCCAAAGGGGATCGATTTGTACTGCTACCATGTAATGGAGTAGCCCCTGAAACTTCCATTGTAGTGCCTTGCTCTACGTTAACCAAAAATCAAAAATAGAAAAAAGCTAGGGGCTTGAGATTTCTCTAAAATTTCAAAAAGAAAAATCCCCGAGCAAAGCTAATAAAATTTGCACAAGCTCTCACCAAGACGAGGCAAACAGCACACAATACAACACAATTTTGTGTCTGACTTTTCCTCGTGGTCCCGGTTGTGCTTGGTGCGCGGAATGGGCTCGGCGCTTACCTTCACGATTGATATGACTCTCCTTGTAACAAATTGATAATCCACCACTTGAATTGAATTGAGTATTAATTGAAATTCATTTCAAAGAGTCCTGAGATACGAAAGAATCAGACCAAATCAAAGAGTGTCATCGAGGCACTCCATGCATAAAACATGTCGAACACATGGAAAAAGAGATGGAACGAAATTTGATCAAACATCAAACCTATAACTTAACCTCAAGACAAACATTGCATTCACTCGTGAGGTCATGAATGTAATTACACCACGGAGGTCAAAATACATAATGCATATCATGGCATGACACATGATCGAATATCGACTCGCATGATGAAGCATGCACACCTACTTGAGCCACCTCAAGTTGGTCATTAATCTAACATGGCAAATCAATTGCATACTATGTCTATTTATCCATGAAATGTAAATTCAAACAACAACATGGACCAATGTCGTGTAAATCCACAAGAGTTCAACGAAAGAGTATCCAAGACTAACCTTCATTAATTTTCACGGTTCAAAAGCGAAGCATTGAACAATCAACCAACTTCAAGAGAAATATTGGCTCCTTGCAACAAGATGAAAATTCATGCCCAATTGAGAACAATACCATGGTAGGTTGGAAGACTCCCATCAATTGAAAAGATTCAAGGATAATTGAATTCATGGCATTCCAACAACCATTCACAACTCACCACAAGAGTGTGCAAACCCTTCGAAATTGTCACATGGACCAACATACACATACATGATTGTGACAACAATCCATTGGCACCATGAAGGCTTCGCGTGACGAACATGGTAAAGGGAACCTCACAATTCCTAATTTAGGGATGACCTTGAGTAACACCTCGTGATCGAATATGCATTCATTAACCATGGAAACCTTACGAACATTCACGGATTCTAATTTATGGACGGCTTTGTGTAACACCTCATAATTTGAATATACATTCATTTGCTCGAACACTCTTGGTCTCTCAGGGAAGCATGCATGTCTTCGACATTACAACAATACGCGTGGCTTCCGAATTAGACTGGTACATCCTTCAATTCAAAGCGACAATTAATTATGCTCGACCCATATTCAATTCATTCTTGGCGGCGTGACTCAGTCAATGGATAGTAAATCGAACTGACCAGGGAATGCGAAAAAACACCAGATTGGAACAAACAACATATCTGTCGAGACTCAATCATCCAAAATTCTGTCTTCGTCACTGGAGATTGCAACCCGCGACCTGTCCGGTCTCGGCCAACGACTGTCCAATTCTTGCAACTGGATTACTGAATTTCTGAGTCCTGACTGTTGACTGTCACCGATCCAGAGATGTGCAGTTCTATTACACTTTCCCCTTCCATGCTGGTCAGCATCTCGTGCTCCATCCTGCCGGGGACTTTTGGGAGAATTTCCCTTTCCATCCATTTTGGACTAAATTGTCTTGAGATCTGAGGGCGTCCACCTGTGATCTGCGGTCGTGTGAGTCTCCGCTCGACCTTTCTTTCCAAGGGCAATGCACACGGAGCATCCCTTCTCACCAACGGCACTGACCTTGCCTCTGAAGCCTTGTGCATCCTGTGACTTCTGGCGTTCTAAGTTTGCATACTTTTCAAGTTGGTCCCAGATCTGCTCCACTCCGTATGCGAAGATCCACGGCCGCACCTTCAAAACTGTCCCCTTATACTTCACTTTTCCATCCACCATGCTACAGAAAAACTCCGACTGTTCAGAATCATGGAAACCAACTCTCCAACTGCCCTCACGAATGGTGATGTCTTTCAATCCCGTAGCACTGATAGAGTGTAGCAACTCACGAACTGCCATTTTTCCCATAGTCTCCGGTAATCCTCGGACTTCAACCCAGTTGCCCAGGACTTTTTGGTCCGCCTGGGAGTCCCTGATCTTCTGCTTGGTCTCCGACGTGAGCTTGCTCAGGAGGATCTTCTTCATTTCGCCTTCAGAAAGGCCTTCTCCCGAGTTCTCCGCCTCCTGCACCAAAAACTCCCAATCTTGCCTTGCTATTTGGATCTCTTCAAGAAACAATTTCTTGATCGCCCTGAAGTTCTCGAGACGGTTCCTGTAATGATCCTCAGGGAGTCGAGAGCCTTTCTTTTTGAGACTTCGGTACAGCTCTTCATAAGTCAGGGGATCCCCTTGATTCTGCCTTTCCACATAAAGATTATATGTACTTTCCCTGAGTTTGCCAGTCAAACAGTCCATCAACCCGAGAATCCAGAGTTCCTTGTCCAGTTTCTCTGTCTGCAGCCAAACCATGAACTGTCTTTCGAAGGACGCAAAAAAATTTGGGTGCCCTGAGAACTTCGGCTGCTTCATCACTGAACCTCTAAGCCTCATGTGCAAGGGATTGAGCAGGTGGTTCAGGTTGAAACCTGTGGATGTGCCAACCGGATTGACAAAAACAGGATTGACGGCGGCGCCTCCCATTGCCTGTGCTTGAGCAATTGCGGCCGCCAGCAACGCCTGGTCCACCGTAGGCTGTACAAACGGCGTTGATCCTGCTTGATGAAGCCTCATCTCCTTCAATTTCTTCTGTTTTTCCTTCATTTTGGCTTCGTTTTCCTTCTTTTCCTTGCCTTTCTTCTTCAAGGCTATTGATCTCTCCTTCACGGTGGTCCTTGCTTCTCCATCAATATCGTCAACAGTACCAACAGACAGTATAGACCTCTCCGACGAAGATTCTGCTCCTTCAGTACCCAGATTGAACCCAATAGGACTTGTAAATCCAGTAGGGGGGATACCCGAATTTCCAGTAAAAGCTGGATGTGAACCAGTAAAAGCTGGGGGTGCCGGAGAATGTGGAACGCCGTAAGGCGTGGATGCAGGTGCAGCTGAGGAGGTAGGTGCTGGGTGACTTGCCACTGTAGGCGCTGGTCCAGTGAGCCCAGTAGTGCTCAGATTTTGTACCAGATTGGTCAACTTCTCCAGCTTCTGCTCCATCTCCTTCAACTTGCTGTCGTCATCCCTCTTTTTCTCCTTGGCGGCCTTCTTCAGCTCCTTCACCCTGTCTTCCAGCGACGAAATCTGGCGTCGACAGGAGCAGTCCTTGGCACACTCACCACATGACGGGCATCTCGTACCTTTTCCTTTGCTTCTGACTTCATCAACCCAAGTATCAACACTTGAGTTGGAGTTGGGAAGCTTGGACAGTTGCTCCCTGGAGAGGTGAGAATGTGTCGAATCACACCTCATTTCGTCGACCTCTTCGTCGTTTGGACCCCAGGCGCCCGACGGACCAGCGTGCTGACGCACATTCTGGCGTCTTTCCTCGGCAATGATGGCCATCTGCACCATCACGGCAGCCTGGTGGTCGAACTGGTCCATCAGCTCCTCCCAATCCTCTTGTTCCTGCAATGTGGCGTCGAATCGCAGGCGGCCACTGTCCCTGATGAACTGGCACGACGCCCTGAACCAGTCCCTCAGACGGCCTCGATAGCCTGCCTCCGCCAGTAGCCAATTTTGACGGTGCAAGCACTCTTGGTTCCAGATTTCCTGGAAGTGGTTTTCCCAGTAGTCACCACTAATTCCAGTATCAGACTGCTCTCCTTCGCTGCTGCTGTCTTCGAGATCAGGTAGAGGGTGAGAGTCGGAACCAGATTCACTTGAGGAGGGAGATTCTCGACCGGGTTTAAGGTTGGGTGGGGCGTTCACACAAAAATCAGCACAAGTATGAACTCCAGGCCAATGCCTATGGCCACAGTAAGGACACTCAGAAGGGTGATCTTCGGTACGCTGGGGAGATGCCACGAATGTAAACTCAGGGGGAACACGCAGTGACCCAGTACGAGTGATAGCCCCGCTAAAGTCCGATGATCTCAGGGTGTCCGTGGAGATTCCAGAGGCAGAGTCATGATTTCCTCTGCTACCATGTAACCGCTGCATAGTGGCGGATCTTTCTTGTAATTGCGAAGCCTGTAGCCTTGATGCCCCAGGGGTCGAAACGCCCGACACTGCCCCTGATATCCCCGAACCCAACTGACCCTCTTCTGACCTATATCCAGCCTCTGGGAGCGACATATGCGAAGCACCTGTAAGTCCATTGAACTCCATGGTGGAATATGAATAGTCAGAAAACCCCGGTCTACAAAAATGGAGCACACATAGAATCTCATTGTGCATCCATCGCACATAATCACACAACGTGAAATCATTCGAAATAATTTAAATAAATCTAATTGGGAAATCACGAAAGACAAATGCGACTCGACGCGCGCTCACAGGCGACATCTGGCGGCGAACGGAAAACATGAAAACAAGCGGAAAAAATTTACTGCACTAATGTACATCTGAGAATCATTGAAATTCTGATCACATTGATGTATAATCTGAGTGCTGTCACTGCTGCCGTTACACCCGTGGCCCGGAGTGCTGATGCTCTGGCGCGGCCTGCTTCTAATAACATGCCATTGTCTGAGCATGACACTCAGGAACTCCGGCGGCTGTTGTACCTGAAGGCCGAAGGTATTGTTGCCAAGAGCGGCTGCAATACCTCAGACAGACCTGGAAATCCTCCATCTGGTCTGAGGAGGACGATGATTCCTATACGCTGCCTGATCCTGAGATACCGCTAGTGTATTCTCTGCACTATGGGCAGCAATGTTCCCCTGAGTGGGACGATGGTTCTGTGCCTGCCGAAACTGCTGATCGGCAGGAAGAGAAAGAACATGGAAAGAGCAACCTCCATGCTGAGGAGGATTTCCTGCAGAAACTCGAGAGTCTTAACCTTGACCCCCGGTTGAAGAAACTGCTGATAACCTATGAGGAGGTGTTCGGCCCCTTGCTGCCTCCCCTCTCTTGTAAAAAACTGGTCCAGATGGACCTGAAACTGAAACCTGAATTTGAAAAGACGCGAGTGAGGCGTCGTTTCTATCCCGCTCCACAGGAACAGGTTGAAGAAATCGAGCGCCAGATCCAGGAATGTATAGATGCTGGCCTGGTTGAAGAATATAAGAAGGGAGACTACCCCCATCACTGCAGTCCCTGTTTCCTGGTTGCCAAACCCGGGTCGACTGCCCTGCGACTGGTTGTAGACTATGGTGAGGTCAACAAGAAAACCCAGAACCACTCAGGGAGTATTCCTAACATGGAACATACCCTGGAGCGTATTGCCAAATGCAGGTACAAGACCAAAATGGACAAACGCTCTGGTTTCTGGCAGGTGGACCTAACCGCCGCAGCTCAGGAGCTGCTGGCTTTTATAACCCCTAAGGGCCGTGTCTTTAAGTGGAAGGTTATGCCTTTTGGGGTGGCTAATGCCCCAGCGCTCTTCCAGGAGCTGATGAACAAAATTTTGTACATACTGAGGCGCAGGCCTGTAGTACAAGAGTTGATTTCTCAGGGTGCAGAAATGGAGGCTCACATCGACGACGTGAGTTTGGGTACTGATACCCAAGAGGACCATGTCCTTCTCCTCCGGGAATTTTTCATTGTTTGTCAAGAAAACCATCTCCGAATCAAACTCTAAAAATGTGAGTTTATGAAAGAGGAGATGGAATATTTGGGTTTCGACGTGGGGTATGGTTGGTGGAAACCAGCTGCGTCTAAGATGCAGCCCCTACAGGACATGCAGATTCGCGATGACCCTAAGAAGGGTCTACACGACGTGAGGAGTTTTGTGGGCGCCTGTAATTCCATCGGCGTCACATCCACAATTTTACTTACTCCTCTGCCCCCCTCACTGACCTAATCAAGAAAACTACCCCCTGGAGGTGGACCGCCAGAGAGGAAGACTGTTTCCAGGAGTTGAAGAAGAAGATTGCCTCCACCAACTGCCTGGGAGTACCCCGCCCTAAGGGCGAGATAGTCCTGATCACTGATGCCAGTGATGTAGGGGGGGGTGGTACGATCTACCAATGGCAGGAGCTTAACCCCGCTGAACTAACCCACTGCCATTATCGTACTAGTGGACTGAACCGTGATGGTTCGTTGAAACGTGACTATCCTACCAGTCAGTGGCGACTGGTGCCACTGGGACACTGGAATTGGGAATGGAACCAAGCGCGTTCCAATTACAGCACCTATGACCAGGAACTCCTGGCGGGTATGTTGGTGCTTTCGTCACAATCCCGACTCCTGGGATCTAACCCTATTGTCTGGCTGTGTGACCAGGAGCCTGTGAAGTCTTTTCAGAAGGGCCCACCACCAGAGAAAGCTAAGCTAAAGCGGTGGTGGACTTACTTGAGCCAGTTCAGACTGACAGTGCATCATATCCCCGGAATAAAGAATGAACTGTCTGACTATATATCGCGCAACAACTTCGATGCGCTTATGGGTGAGAGCTCTGAGGCGCTCACCAGAGAGGCTTTCCAGCGTATGGATGTCCAGCTTGACCTGTCCATGCGCACTGCTGGAATCCTGGAGGGTTGCAGTCTAACCGACTATCAGTCAGAGTACAAAGAAATTATCCAAACCCTTAGCACTGGTCTCGAACCCCGTGTCATTGACGGGCACCAGTGGTATAAAAACAATCAGTACGTCTTCTACGAGGACCGAATTGTGGTGCCTGAGGCACGACGTGATGGGTGCCTACAGTGGTCCCATCTCAGTTCTGGTCACACTGCGCTAATTGCTCAGTGAACTTCTTCCGTGAGTGTTTCTACTCTAGTCTAACCCTGACTGAACTGAGGTCGCGTATGCAGACCATTGTGCATGCTTGTGGCTGTCATGCCAGCAAGCAGAGCAACAGTAGGGATAGGGGCCTGATCTCCAGCTTACCTATACCCTATTATGCTACATCTCTTCTCTACGTGGATTTCAGCCACGGCCACCACGCTTCGGCGGCTATGATAGTTGCCTAGTGGTCACCTGTGGCCTATCTCGCTTCACTCGTGTGTTCCCTTGCAATAAGAAAATCACAGGTGAGCAGACTGTGAAAATGTTGGTCGAACAATGGTTCGAACCCTATGGAGCACCTAAGCAGGTGCACTCTGATGAGGATGTACGCATCCGCAGTGATACTGGGTGGTACAAACGAGTGCTAAATGCCCTCAACGTGGAGGTAACCACAGGTGTGCCCTATACCCACACGTCTAACCCTCTCTGTGAGAGACAGAACCGTGTGGTGGAGCAAAACTTAAGAATCCTGATGAAACAGGAGCGTACCAAGGACTGGGTACGCCTAGTGCCCTGGGGAGTGCTGACCATGAACTCACAGCGGAGCTCCTCTACGGGTTTCACCCCCCACGAACTGTTCCATGGAGGACGACCTGCTTGGTTCTTCAAAACCCCTTTTCCTGTGGACTTCAAGAGCCCTGTGGGAGATTGGCTGGACCACAAGCAGTCTCTGGCTAACCAGGCTGGGACTAACCTGAGACACATTCGTGACCGTGAACAGAGCCGACAGAACGGCCTACGGTGACGTGCCAGCTTCAAGGTTGGTGACCTTGTTTTGGTTCACCATTCACGCCTACCCTCCTGGCCACGTAACTGCCTACAGGACCCTTATTTTGGACCCTATCGTATCATCAGGATAGATGGATCCAGGATCCATATCAGGTGCAGTCCACGTCTAGGTGGTGAACTGCTGTGTGCACCTAAAGAGTTGAGGCACTATTACTCCCCTGACGATTTGTCTTGGGATGAGTGGCGCCTCAGCGACAGTGAGGTCCAGCGTATAGACCTAGAGAACGCTGCCAGTCCAGAGGAGGCAGACGAACTCGAAGAGATGACTGCCGATGAGATGGCAGTCGATGGTTACTACGTGGTTGCAGGTATTGCTCGCCACGAGTTGAAACAGGGTTGGAAATTCCGAACCCTGTGGGATGGCTATGGGTTATCTGAGGCGACCTGGGAACCTATGTCAACCTTCATACAACCAGACGGGAGTATCAACCCCATCTTCCGCACCTACCTCTTTGAGAACAACGAGGGGCAGCTCGTAACCCGTGCTGAGACTATGTCCCAGCGTAAAAAGCGAAACTAATTTCCCTGTGTCAGTCTACTGACAGGTGCAGTGAGCACTCTTTTGCAGACGTGCCTGTGTATGGGTGTAAGAGCAGTTGTCACAGTTGCCCCGCATTGCATCACAGGACAGGACCGTTAGCCCCCCGTGACAACCACTCCCTGGCCGAAAGCCATTAGTTTTTCACAGACTACTGCTTACTGAGCACTGCACTGACCCTGTCCGTGCCCTGCAGACCCATGCCTATGGTTTCCAGCGTGGGCCAGGTGGCTGCTTATCAGGATTGCAGCCACCCAGCGAGTGTATGCCTTGTTCACCATGTGTTGCATGGGAATTGCCCTGATGTAATGACCTTAGGGAGCCAACGAAGAACGGTGGCTTACTACACAAGGGGGGAATGACAAGCAAGGTGTTATGAGGCACGGTGTGTCTTCCCTCCTTGGGGACAAGCCAGCCCACAGTTAGGACCCCTGACTGGTCCAGACCCGTGGGGTTCTACCCTTCCTTACAGTGTTTACCATACCCCTATGTGTGCTACGTATGTCTGTGTGTGTCTCACTTCTCTCCCCGGCGTGGCTCCCGGAGACCGGGCTTCGCTGACGTCGGACCGAAGGTCCTAATCAGGTAGTATTACCACTCCTATGGCGCCCAATTTCTGTGCTGGCGCCTATCCTTGGGGGAAGACAGCAAAAGCCCTACCTGCTAGAGGGGAGGGGTGGCGGAGTATGCTAAGGGCATACAAAACGCCCATTTCTGCTACAGGCCAAAAGCCAACGCACTCCCCTGCCCACGAGGAAAAGCACACGGGACAGGAGACACCACTACACTACACTCACTAACGCCAGCACCGGCCTTCGCAGGCAGGGTGAGCACTCATCACCTGCACTCAACTCCTGCCAGGCCTGCTGACCCTAACCCCTACACATGCTACTTGGTGTTGCTGTCAAAGAGGTCTCGGGTCCTAATGACCCTCCTGTGAAGAAGACAAGAGAACACAGCGCTGCTAAGCAACTGTGGCCTAACAGGGACGTCACAACACGTTTCTCTGCTAGGGGTTGGAGGGAAGGGGTGCTCTTGTTGCGTGCACAGCGCGGATGTCGATGGAGTCGAACTGCCCACGCCACTCCTGGCTGAGGCGCAGTCCATTGATTGTGTGATCAGCGCCCCTGTTTAGCTGGGGCAGAAAAATGGGATAATCGCCAAAGGCAGCTGCTGCGTGCACCAATCACCCTGAACCTCACCCACCTGTACAACAAAGGCCAATGAAGGGGTCTTTGCAGCTGAGGAACCAAGCCACACTCCACGTATTATACTCTTCTCAGTGTGACCTATAATACACTGTCCTCAAACACCCCTGTCAAGCAAGCAAGCGTTAAGAGACTCCTCAGGCTCTCTTAAAGAACGTACCGAGGAGCCCCTGGGTAACCTAAACAAGGTTTACCGTGCGCATTTCGCGTGGCCTACCCTTTAATGCATGGTGTGCAGGCATGCAGGGAAGGGAGGCAGAACCATGACCGCACTGACTCAACTGGGAGGTGAACTCCCCCTGGGCTTATCTACCTTACTCACCATGCATCGTGTGAATGCCAAAGTGAAGCGAACGCAAAAAAACGCCATTGCGAGTTCTAAACAAGCCTAAGCATTTTAAGCAACCCTACTTTAACGCTACGGCTACACACGGGCAAACACTTTCTTTTCTTACCTGTGAAGAGAGAACAAGGATGAATTGGGGTACAGGGAAAGCGTCACAGCGTGTGAATGCCTCAATTAGGCACATGCATCGCGAGCACAGCGCATATTCTAACTCTACGTGCGCGCTGCGCGCTCCATTCGCATCGCATACCTTTCATTCCTGTTTTGACCTGTGCAGAGCAAAGGAGATGAGCGCCCGAACCCCCAGCGAACACAGCGTTGACAACCCTAACGTTTTAACGAAGCAACCAACACGAACGCAATGCATGCGTGTGAGATGAAATTGGCATACCTGAAAGGTGGGTTGTCCACCTGCTCTGTAGTGTGGGTTCAGTCTGAATACTTTTCCCTAAAGTTTATAAAAATTTTGATGTTACTGTCCAAAAATTTCCTTTATAACTTTAAAAACGACGGCTCATACCTTCTTTTTCAAAAGCTGTTTACGCTTGCGCAACCTTGTTTTTGAAGTCCGCTTCCTTTGCCCTTGTCTGCGACTTTGTGTTGGATGTAAAAATGACGATTTCTCGCGTGATTTCTTCAATTTTTAGCGATTTGACTTGTTAAATCGCTACCCCTTTCGCTAAACCGCAGGAATCACTCCCTGTTGGTTACATTTTCTTTTTTTTTCAGCTCCTGGAGATTTGTGTCCTCCATTGGGAGTATTGCTCCTCCCTGGCCCTTGGTCAGGACGTTTACTAAATTGCTGTTCATGCAGCGATAGCCGTCCGCATTGGAGCGGTTGACTGTACCCTAGTGGGCGAGCACATGTGCTCTAGGGAGGGAGTCCTGGGTTCAAGCCCCACTACCCCCAAATTTTTACCAAACGTTTTCGTCGCACGCCGGTGACTTTTGAGGAATGCCCCATCGAAGGGACATCATTCACGGTACATTACACTGTCTTTCGAGGGTACCTACAGTGTGATAGGCTTCTATGAACTGATGAGGATGTTTTTTTGTAAGTTTAATGCATTTTCTGAGGTATTTTTGGGAATATTTGAGCCTTTTTCCTTGGTCCTACTAGCTTAGCTAACTAGTACTCCACGGGGGAGTAAGAAAAAGTCGCTGCCATGTCTTTCTTGGAGGGCTTGATCCACACCAAGCCCCCCTTAAAACCCTTTTGTTGATGCTAAGACTAACTTAAGTATTTTTATCTCTCTTTTGAACCCTAAAGTACACTTTCTCAAAGTAACCAGGGTTGTAGCCCTAGCCCCCCCATGAAGTTCACCCCTGCCACTCAACTGAGCGGAGGTACCTTCCTTCATGGAGGATATACCGAAATAAAATACGCATTTCATGCTTTTGGCCTTGGAGGTCAAGCCTAGTGGTCTCCCACCCCAAGACCCCTATACTCAATTGTTTCTACCACTTATTGTGGTTCTACTTTTTAACTGTTTCTGAATTCAGTTGCTTGGCCAAGTCATTTTCTGTGTTGGCCTGGCATCTATGCCCCACATTCCTAACCAGCACCATTTCACCCAAAGGAGTGCACATGAAGTGCCTGATGCTATCTTGGAGGCCAGAGTCAGTCCAGTTTTCATATAAAATCTTTTGTATTATCCATTTGTGATTGAATCTTTGTGTTTATACCTGCAGCCCTTCTGTGTTACACTGGATTTCAAAACTATTCATTCATTCGATCCACATCCTGTTCTTGCTCTACTTGCTGCTTTGGTTTGGGTTTTCAACTTCAAAACCTGGAGGATTTCATCAAAATATCTAGGGCATTAATCAAGGACATCTTTCTTTATATGACAGGTCTGCAAGGGACGCGGTGCGGGAAATTGTGAGCTTGCAAGGACCGGAGGTGGAGTTTCTGCCCGTACAATCAACAGTAAGCTTGATCTTGGGCCCAGCCTGGGGAAAAGGACAAGGGATGGACGAGTATCTGCGGGATGCACGTCTCTTATTGCCCGCCCGGCGCCCGGAATGAATGGCAACTGCGACCACATAACTCTGAGCAGTCTACACCATTTGCAGCACAGTTCACGACCAACGACGAATGCTTGGCTCCAACCCCCCCCCCCCCCCCCGCTCCCGTTGCCACCCCGTCCGCAGCCAAGATGGGCAGGGATCCCTGTCTCAAAGGGTAAGGAAGATCTCTTGCCTTTGGCAGAGCACTTCAACATGGTTCAAAGAGCACCAACCCACGCACACCCAACAACCCAGCCTCAAATAGCCGTACTTGAGCTACTTGGTTCAAAATTGAAGAAGACAATGCTCGTTGGATGCACTTCCAAGCTCTGAACATTTGTCCAGTGAAACATTCTATTGCCTTTGGCAGTGCACCTCGAAGAGAGGTTGACAGT
This sequence comes from Eutreptiella sp. 'Long Island Sound 2002', assembly GCA_964036045.1. Taxonomy (NCBI): domain Eukaryota; phylum Euglenozoa; class Euglenophyceae; order Eutreptiales; family Eutreptiaceae; genus Eutreptiella; species Eutreptiella sp. 'Long Island Sound 2002'. Next base: position 185,961,342 of record OZ038380.1, on the reverse strand, counting down.
CAGCCAATCCGTCCCTTAGCCAGGCCAGCAGTCAGTCAGCCAGAAACGCACAGTTTGGGTTTTTTGTCAGTGGCAGACGCGGGGCCAAGCAGTAGGGTGACCCTGCGCTTGAGATTGAGCAGTGGCCGAATGGTGATGCAGCTGGCTTCAGACTTTATGGTTGGCAGTTCGAACCCTAGTAAGGTGACTACCGCACCGCCGCCGACAGTCCTCCGAGCAGGATTCGAACCGCCAACCAAAAACTTTGGGCTGGCTGTGTTACCACTCGACCAGCGGTTGTGCGACAGCAATCAACTTCCCCACTGCTTGGAGCCTTTTGAGCGAAAACTTTTGACCCCCCCCCCCAAAAAAGTGATATCCAGTTATAGGGGATGCGGGCCTCAGAATCAACAAATGCATTGCGGGATGGTCTTATAGGGCAAAATAATGATTTTACAAGGGGTTGGACATCAAATATCATGCCTTGGGGTGTGCTACGCGAATGACCCCAAAAAAGGGGGGTATATGACGCCCGCGCCTGCGCTTGATCTAACTAACTCTCTTCGAGGTGATATCGTTGAAAAAGCACCCAGGACTGTGATTTCACGAATCTTTGATTTTCCTCGTAAAACGGCTGTAAAGTGCACCATGTCGGACCTTTCTGACCTGGGCCCAAAGACTCAGGGCCAAATAATATGATCCAGCAACACTCAAAAAATTATATTGCCTTTGGCAGTGCATCTCGAAGAGAGGCTGACAGTCAGCCAATCAGTCAGTTGGTCAGACAAGCAGCCAGTCAGACAGTCTGTCGGGCAAGCAGGAAGGCAGACAGAAACACACAGTTCGGGTTTCTTCAGTGGCAGACTCGGCTTCAAGCAGTGGGGAGAACAGCTCCTGTCAAAACAAGCATGGTAGGTCGGCGGTTCGAATCCCGGCTGGCCGACCGCCGGCGGCGCCGGCCGACATGTCAGCTCCGCCCAATCTGACCCTCGTTCAAACCCTTCTGAGCACAACTTAGGACCCCCGAACTTTTGACCCCCCCCCCCCAAAAGCCTCAAAGGAGAGGCCATTCGGGTGTGGTCCCCTCTGGGCCCCCTCGTCTACGCGGGCTGTAGCGCTGCAGCCAGTGCAGCCAGCACTGGCGGCACCCAGGGCAGGGAAGCACACTCTGCGCCCTGGTGCCCCTCCACCTGCCCGGGGTACGCCCTCAGCCGTGGGAGCCGGACCCAGCCCGCGAGGCAGCACCACCTGTGCCTAAGGCAGTCAAGGAGTGCGGGTCTGACACCAGTCGTGCCACGTACCACCGCCTTCCCGTGCCAATAGGCAGTCGTGGAGTGGTTGGGTAGTATGTCCTTGTGACGTGGAGGTTGCCAGCCCAGGCCCACATCTCCCCCGGCGGGCTCAGAGTCAGGCTCTCCAGCCTCCCTGTCGGGGCCTGGAGCACCAGGCACACACTTCCCCGTGCCATGTGCGCCACGGCCGAACAACAATGGAGCAAGCAGGTGTGTCACAGCCCCCCCCCCCCCCCCAGACACACAAGGGCACATACACACAGGCACGGCGGCATCTCCAGCCCGCGGGCGCCACCGCGGGGTCTGTGGGCGGTCAACAGTCTGGCAGGCCTTGTGACCGGACACCCGGGTACGGCCGCCCAGTCGGGTCCGGCAGGGAAGGCGGCGCAGACCGTGGGTAGGCGACCAGGCGAGGCCTTGACCCAACCCAAACCAACCCCCCAAAAGTGATGTCCAGTTTCAGGGGATAGACATCTCAGAATCAAAAAGTCCATTGGGGAATTGTCTAATTGGGCAAAATACTGGTTTTACAAGGGGTTGACATCAAATATCATGCCTTGGGTATTGCGGTGGGAGTGAACCCCAAAACGGGGGGTATACGACGCCCACGCCTCGCTTGATTTAACAACCTCTCTTGGAGGTGATTCTGAAGAAAAATTGTTGCCAAAAAAGACTCTGATCTAACAAACTCTCTTGGAGGTGATTCTGAAGAAACATTGTTGCCAAAAAAGACTCTTTGACCCCCCCCCCCCCAAACACCAACACGACCAAAGCCAAATTCTCAGAGATAGACAGGTGCCACCGAACAGCCGAAAACAGCAAGTTTACAGGTTTCATGGGTCAATGGTCCTGGCGGGTTGGACCAAAGAGCCATGGCGTGAGTCCCCATGGGTGCTAGAGTAGTTCCGGTATTGTCATCAAATGATGACCCGACACATCCTAGAGCACATAGAAGGGTTTTGGTGGAAGTCAAATTACGAAATTCTATTGCCTTGGGCAAGGCACCTCAAAGAGAGACTAGAGTCAGTCAGCTAGGCTAACAATCAGCCAATCAGTTAGTCCGTCAGTCAGGCATGCAGTTAGGCAGGTAGTTAGTCAAGCAAGCAGGTAGTTAGTCAGATAGGCAGGCAGGCAAGCAGACAGGCAGGCAGAAACACACAGGCTCGGTTTTGGTGGCAGCCTACACCTACAAGCAATGGGGAACACTGTGTCAGCAAAAATGGTCAGTAGTCGAGTGGACAAACAGTCGGCCGTCAACTTGCCGACTGTCGCTTTGAATCCTGGGCGGCGACCACCAGCGCCGGTTGGTGAGCTCGCCAGTTGTTTTAGTCAACCCTGGTTCGAATCCTTCGAAGCACAAACTTTTGCCCTCACCCTTCAGCCCACCTCCTACCCCCCTAAAACATGGTATCTAGTTTCGGATGGATAGAGGGCTCAAAATCTAAAATTCCATTGAGGGATCGTTCTGTCGTGCAAAATAATGATTTTACAAGGGGTGAGACATCCAATATTACTGCAACCCTGCTTTGGCAACACAGTTGGTCATCCCAGATTCTGTCTGCATTGGTTTGGGCACCAGTGGTGCTAGCCAGAGATTACGCACGTCTGGCTGTGGTTGGCTGTGGTGCGCGCATTGGATAAATCAATGTGCCGAGTGTACTCCGCGTCCTTGCCGAACGCCGAAAACACTATGCGCGCAGTCACCCGCCACCAAGCATGTGCGCAGCATGTCTTCTGCACACGGGTCATGCTATGGCTCGGCCAACATGCACATTGGCAAGATTCCGCAGACACGGACAACACAATACCGGCGGGATTGCAACTAGAAGGGTATGAGCCAACATGCTGCGCCGATATGAACCTGCTGCAAGCACAAAGCGCCGCTGATTAAGTCAGTCCGCAATTCATCCTTGTGTGTGTGCGGTTAGATGGAAGCACCCAACGCAGGTTGCAATGCACGGGCTATCAAGACATGAACTCCTCCGTTCCTTCATGGTCCGTTGGTGAGGCAGAGTTGACAGTGGGACGCAAGTGAGGGCACAGGGAATTAATGGAAGGCACGGATAGAGCATGGATTGAATCACAGGGCAGTTGGCACATACACAGACACCTGATGAGAACCCCAAAAACAAGAACGGAGCAAGAAAAGCAGGGAACGAAAACTCCTGTTGCAGGGCAGCCCTAGACGTCTTTCAGTGTTCTGATAGAGGTGACAATGTGCAGCCCCGGGTAGGTGTGATACAGATACTGGCACTTCTCTAGGGTACTTTATACACACTTTCGTGTCTGTGTCCCTGTGTGTGTAGCAGCCTGGTTATGAGGTGTTTCCGTTCGTGTTTCTATCTTTGTTGCACAATAATTGGAGAAAGATGCCCCTGGCTTATCACTCGTCCGGGTACGTGCGAGGGCATGGGGAGGGTGGGTGATGGAATTGCCTCCCCATTGAGTTCCTCAGGCAGCGAAGGATGGACTTGGGTTGCTGCTTTTTTGGGCTTGGAGGGATAATGAACTGGGTGCACATGTGCCATGTGTTTTCGTTGCAGGTCTCCAGCTGCCGTGCTTCCACGGGTCCGACCGAGATACTGAAGTTCAGCGGGCCCATGGGCCCTCTGAGACCCCTGAACTTGTTGTTTTCAGCTGGGCGGGAAGAAAATTGCTTTGCAGGGGGGGGGGGATGGCACGGAAGCCCATTTGCCAAACCCCCCCCCTCCCCTCCTTGGTCGCCGTGCCGGGAGGGGGGTTTGGGCTGGGGCTGCCCTACCTGCCGTGCCGGAAGGGGGAGGGGGGGGGGGCGACCCCAACATACATGGCTCAAAATGTCGCGCTGATCATTTTGACTACACATATGTGGGGGAACATTGTTTCGTGAAAAACAATTTTCCGGGCCAAAGTTTGTGTTCCGGCGCCTTTGGTGGCAACATCCGTCCTTACACAAAACAAAGGGCCCGGCACAGAAGCCCATTTCTGGAACGCCCCCCCTCCCCCCCTCCTTCGCCGGGCGCCCATACCATCCCCGCCCGCAAAGGAATTTTTTTGGGTCGCCCTGTTTAGTGGCGTTTAAAAATCACCTCGAAGAGACTTAGGTGGCTCAAGTTGCATGGTCAAAAACGAAGGAAAAGGTAGGAAAATGACAGGTTTCCAAAGGCATCAAAAAATAGTTGTTTTGCTGGATATTTTAAAAGCCTCGCAAACAAGTATGGCGGATTAAATATTTCTATAAGAATGATGTGTCCCATGGGAGAGACAGGGAAAAGTATTGTTTGGTGACCATTCTTTGCGCGAGGCCTCGCGCAAAGACGATCATTTGTGTCAGATTAATGTGCTACAGCACGACGCATTAGGCAGGTTGTCAAAAAATGGAACCCTGTCGTATTTATACACGTAACTTAGTACCATTATCAGGATTGCGTGATAGAGATAGATCTATTAACTAATAAACTGCAACAATGGTGTACCCAAGAATCTTGAAAAGTATAAATGTTCCGGAACAAACTGCAGTTTCAAGCGCGAGGCCTCGCGCATGGAACGGCGCATGAAAACCATAAAAGTTTCGGTGATCATTGCGCGAGGCCTGGCGCAATGGAGGTCACAAGCGCTCATAGAAACCGAAATTGGACAGATCCACCAACTACACAGCATGTACGTTCCCTTGATGCGGCGCTGCTGCATGGGCGCCCATACAGGTCCCGCCGGCATCTCCGGTTTTCATACTGTGGTCACTGCTGACTTCACTGCCCAACAGCGATAGAAGCGCGCCGCAACTGGGTACCGCAATCAGGATTAACTAGTGAAATGTGGGGTCACCAGACAGTTACAGGTGACCGAAAATGGTGCATGCGACAAGCGAATCACAGAATAATTGGTCGCGCGAAAACTGAGTGACAGGTTGATGTTTGAAATCACGAACGTTTTTCAAACAGCGATTTTTACAGAGATACAGGTACGCAATTATTCTTCACAGCAACAATGCCCCTGCGAAAAGAGGTGGACCTTGAGAAGACAGTGGCCGCAGCATCCGGAGTTTTCCGCGATGTCTGCTCAGAGGAACCGCCGTACCACACGGCAGAAGAACTGTGGGAAGGGCTAAAACAGGGGGACGAGGGCGCGCGATTGTTGTTAGTGTTTTTTCTGCGTCTGCGCAAAAATGAACGGACGCGTTGCAGCGTTGAAAAGGCGATTGCGGCAGAAGGGAAGAGATGGGTTGGTGTTTTGATAGAGGAGGCCTGGCGCCTTTATTTGCTGATGCGCCACCGCGCAGTTCCATACCAGGGAAAACCAAAGTCAGTTGTTGCGGTAGAGGGAAGTAGGGCGCAGCGTCGCATTTTAGCAAGATCAGGTTTGGCGCGATACAGCGCACCTTCGCTGAAGGAGAGGGCCGCAGTCAAGTTACAGACTACATGGGACAAAATACACCAACAGTGGGTTGTGTTGTGGATGGACAACTGGTACAACAAACAGTTTACCACAAATCCTGACAAGAACGACAAAAGTCTGAACGCAACAGCATTGGCTGTGTTGCTACTGAAGGATGCACCGCGCTACTGGCATGGTCATCCTAGCCTGGAAGACCTTGAACGGCGTGTTCCTGTTGTTGCACGCATTCTGGGAAACACCGGGGGACCGTTTGCACGTATCCTGCATGATCTAGGATTTGCAAGCACGCGACCTGTTGTGCGAAACATTAGGGCACCGCTTGACATTATTCGCCCTGTGCCTGCCAAGAGACCACATTGGTGACCCCTTTGTCTAAGCAAAGAAAAGGTAAGCGGCAACCTATCGCTTCTTAACCTACTGCAATTTACTAGGGACTTGGCGCAGCACACCCGACCAGTTGTCTCTGTTTTATGTGATGAGAACATCCATTACCGCATTTGTAAGATGATGTACGGTGAAAAAACAACGGGTTGGAATGTCCGGCTTTTTTTGCGTTCACACCCTATATTATATGGTTTCTGGCATGCGTACAAATTTTGCGTTACACAAACATTTCGCTCATCTTGGCCGATTGTGACTTTTTTCCGTAAGGGTTTGTTGCGCAGCGGTGACACAGTCCCCTGTTTTCCCAAGCTGATCACAATGCAGATAACTGTTGGTGCACTGCTGTTGGGTATGGGTCCCCACATACGGCGCCTTAACCGAAAATGTCGTTCCCTTGAGCTGGCACGTCCTGCAAATCGGCGAAGTCGCCTCCGTTACGCTGTGTGTAAGGCCATGCAGGTTCTGTTAACACAATACTGTCCCATGTTACTGTACCTAGCACACCTCGTTAGGCAGTGCAATTAGGCTGGGGAGACGGCCAACACGGGTGTTTTTTCTTCTGAGGGATTGCACATTGTTATGTGTCTGTTAGACCGTTTGAACATGGGGGACACACTTTTAAAATACGAACGCACTGTTGCGACTGCGCTATTGTGCCACACTGCATGGCACACAGCCATGCCTGGACAGGCTTTTGCCGAGCAATTTTGTGAAAGACTGCTTTCCAGCGTTGTGACAAAGAAGGGCCAAAACAGAGGTGCAGTAACCATGGAAGATGTTGACGATCTGTATCAGCTCATCACTATCCGCAAAGAAGGTCACAGGGTGAACGTCTGTAAAATCCCCAATTCCTTTCTCAATTCCGTGCGTCAGCGGTTAACTGCTTACTTGAACGCAGAGCGTGTATATGTGCCTTGGGTTAGGTGGTGTGCTGAGCCTACTTGTACAATTCAGGCGCATTGGCCGCGCAGGGGTGTACCTAACTTTCCACCGTCTCTTCTAATTCCAAAGGGTTCTAACCACTACAAACAAGTCCTTGTGTCTGTGTTGTTGGTGCTAACGCAGCAGGGGCCACTTAAGGCTGGTTTCAAGGGAAAACTGTCGGAGCTGATCCCCCAACGCAGTGTGTTGGAGAAACAGAGAGAGGCCGACACGCTGCGAAACGTTCGAAGAAAATCGGAGAACATGCAGTGATGCGCGACGCCTCGCGGAAACAGCATGAAACAACAGGTTACTACACTGCCTCTCTTGCGCGAGGCCTCGCGCAAGGTTAACAGTCAAAAAAAGTGCCGAGCCCCTTCAGTTTTGCATTCTCAACCATACTGTACTCGTATTCGCTAAAAGCACCCCACATATGCATTATCGACGACGATTTTAACCATTTTTAATGTTATGTTTCCTTCAATACAGGCTTTCTTCTTATCGCAGAATGGCAAGCCCCGCCCAAAAAACAGCCGAGGAACGAGAAGATACCGACTATGACCCTGGGACCTCGGGATCGGAGGCTGGAACACCAAAGAAGGGGCGTAAGAAGAAGGAAACACCAGATCCTGGCTTAACCTTGGGTACTGACATCCAGGACAACCTGAAGCCGGACGGGAGGCAGGTTGAGGTTGAGCTGGACAACGTGAGAATCGACCAGGAGAAGACAAAGGGGCAGATCAGACGGAAAGATGCGAAGTTACTGCAGAAGCGTATTGAGTCACTCGAAGCAGCACCGCCAACAGGCCCATTACACGTCGTTCTCTGGGAAGATAATAGTATGTTGCCAACCGACTTTTCGCTCTTCTCGTTGCGCGAGCCCTCGCGCATAGACGTGTCTCATATTTGCAGATGGCGATTATTGGTGTGTATCTGGACAGCACAGCGTGGAAGCGATTGCGAAGATTCGGGAGAAGTGACGTACAACGTGTCTGAATCTGCAGCAGTGGCATACTGTATGCATCGCCGATATTCTGAAGCCTACGACACCGTAGGCCTTCCGTGCAAAGCTGGCGGGACAAGCACAAGGAAGCACACAAGACGTTGAGCCAATTCCGCTGTATGAGGCAGCAGATAACCTCATTCGATGTGTTGAAGATCAGCGGCAGCGAGACCTACCTGACACGTACAGCAATCTCAAGATCGCCATTGTGGATGCTGTGCAGATGAGTGCCCTGGTTCCAACCGCTGAACTGAAGCAACCTGGTCAATTCGTATGTTCATTAATCGTTGTTTTGGTGCTCTTCGTTGCGCAAGGCCTCTCGCATAACGTTGTCACTTTCAGGACAAAACGTATAAATTGTGGAAAGATTTCGTGACGTTTGCCTACTATGCTGGTCTGGAAGCTGTGAAAGGTCTGCAGAAGTTCCACGACAAAGGGGAGAAAGTGACGAAGAACGCGCTGAAGAAACTGGACGGGATCCTGTTGCCGGAGTTCTACAATAAAGTGGCAGAAGTGATGCAGGAAGGAAAAATAACCCTCAAATACTTGCAGAATTCGTTTGACGACATCATCCTTGAGCAGTGGGTCTCAATGCATCTGGACCACCCGCACAACGGCCAGTACGTTCGACCTGAGAAAGGTGTGTACCATCGACGCGACGTGGGTTCCATTTCTGCATTGGTGCGCCGCACTTTCTCCATTTCTGTTCTTTAGCCAAAGACATGCGGACCTGCAAAGAGGTTGCTGCACTTCGAAGGCCTGCCCTGAAGGTGACTCTTGGTACATGGGGCTATTGGCGGGAACCTGAAGGCAAAAGTCGCGGACCATGGCCGGCATGGAAATCCATGATTCGCGCACCACTGTGGCAGGTGGCAGAGAAAGGCAAACCCGCCTCCCTGAAAATCCTCAACGTCCAAAAACTCCTGGGTCAAGAGCCTACCAAGAGCCGTGTGGTCCCCCCACCTGCTGGCGTTACTGGTGACTTCAAGACAGTGGAACAGCAGGATCCATCACTGTCAAGTCAAACTATCACAGTTAAGGCTGACCGAATTGCAGCGATGACCCACGATCCCCCGAAGCGGTTCATGGAGATTGACAAGAACCTGATTATCATTAACGGCGACATATTTTAACATCTTGCTCCTTAGTCGATGTGCCCAGCCTGGCTGTATGAAGAGATGGCGCGTGCGGATACCCTTATCTGCGGCTCCAAAACTGTTGTTGACAACATGTTCAACGTGCTGGAAACGGAAACAGAGAGGCGTCTCAACGATGATTCCAACCCGCTGCGCATTGGCCACATGTTGCTTATTCCCATTCTCAGTTGGCCAGTCAAACCAAAGCCTGCAGGGGATCCTACAACGTTTGACGTTCGCTGGTTGCTGATTGCGTCACCGGATAGCTGGTCGAGAAAGGTATAATTCCCTCATTACGTCCGCTCTTTGCGCGAGGCCTCGCGCAATAACTTCTCCCTCATTGTAGATTCCAAATTATCTGACGTTTGGACCTACTCAAGTAGAGGAGATGAATCCTGTTGAATTTGGCGGTCACCTTCCGATAATGACGGTTATGTGGTATTTCGACACTCACCTCCTTCACCTGAAGCAGGATAAGAGCTTCAAGCCTGCGTTTGTGTTCATTGATCATCAGCCGGATCTGGTGTGCAAGATCGCGGCCATCGAGCCGGATTCTCGCATGTACCTTCTTGGTGTTTCCTCCGACAATCTCTCCGATTGGGTCAACAGAGTGCAGACTCAGTTGAACCAGGTATTGACACATGAGTCGAAACTGCACGCGTCTGGTGATTGGGACCAGCAAGCCAACTGGGCAAACCGTGGTATTCCCCTTTGGGTTCGCGATGACAAGGTGGGTTCTGATGCATTGTCGCTGAAGGAGGAAGAGACCGTTGAGAAAGGTCCAGCTGCAGAAGCACTGGCCCCTGCAAAGCGGAAGTCTACTGGTGGGGAACCAGCCCCCAAGAAGAAGAAGACTGCCTGCAAGCCTCAGGCAGCGAAGTCGGTTAGCGGTGCAGAATCCGACGAGAGCGATGGGGATGAAGAGGAGGAGAGCGAGGAAGAAGAGGAGGAGGAAGCGCAGGTCTCCCAGGGCAAGGCAGCGAATAAAGTGGCAGCCAAGCCGAGGTCCGAGGAAACCGGGGCCCGAGCTCCATTCAAGCAGCCAGCCTGTCAGTCCCAACCAAGAAGCGGGCCCGCAAAGCCACCGCCTAAGGGTAACACGTCCGTTGCTAAGGCATTGGGTTCTAAGATGCAAACTGTTCCGAAGAAAAAGTAATTTCTTCGCTTGTTCTGATATGTTATGCGCGAGGGCTCGCACTATGCATTCCTCCTCGACAACCTTTATGCTGTCACCTTGTGCGGCACATGTTTCTCTGTAATGCATTTTATTGCGCTGTTGTGTTGGTGTTTGCGCGAGGCCTCGCGCAAAGAAGGGGTGCCAAAAAATGCTTCCTGTCGTGCAGCGTGGAACATGGTTTTCGAAAACTGGTTTTCCAAAAGATTGAAAGCTCACGGGTGTTTTTATTGTAAAGCATAAGTGGTATAGGAAACAAAGAGCCGTGATTTTCCCAAAAAGAACTTCATTTTTCTGGAAATAAATCATTTTCCCGGGCAGTCGGTTTTGTTGAAAATAAAGGAAAATGGACCAGTTAATTGCTTTTCACGGGATTTTTGGTTCTTGTGTTTTAGGTCCCCCCCAAAAAGAACTATTTTTTCGCAGTGCCGTGGAGAGGCAGTTTTGGGCGCATTTTGACCATGCAACTTGAGCCGCCTAAGAGAGAGGTTGTTAGATCAAGCCCAGGTGCAGACACCATACACCCCCATTTTTTCAGGGTTGTTCGCGTAGCATACCCCTAGTGAGGCTACAAGTAAAAATGCAGGACATATTCTGGTGCTGCCCGGCCCAGGAAAATGAGGAGGTTACTGTAACGTAGGTTCTGAGCTAAGGGCTGGTTGGAACTGATTCCAACCCGCCACCCACGGTCATGCAGGTCCCTAGCGCCCAGGCAGTCTGGGATAGGCATGCACCTTTACATATCGGGTCACCCGCATCAACACAGGGCAGAGCACCTCTTGATCCCAGATGTCTCAGAGAAAGTCGGCGACATTTGAACTACTGGGGTGCTGGCAGCGAGTGGCAGCTTTGATGCAAAAAAGAATATTACTTCGAAACTGACAGAGGGTAAACCACATGTGCCCCCGCTACCAGTAGAAAGATCCTTTAGCAGAGACATCCAGCACCCCAAAACTGCGGAGTCGTTTCCCTGCCCTTCTTGACCTTCCGCAGGTGCGCAGGTCTGCACTTTGCGCAGAAAATGGTCCACCCATGGGAAAGCGTACCTACTGCTTGTAGGACATTGTTGTGTTGTAGTTCAAATTTCAGTAACCATGTCAGAAGGCAGAAGGCCGTGACGAAGGTGCAAAAATCGTGTGTTTGTCGCTTGTCCCGCTCTATCCAAAAAAAAGTGTGTCCTTGCTTGTCGACCATTGTTGAATAAACTATCGGCATCTGCGCTTTTTGTATAACCAATTGGAGGCTTGAGTGAATGATTGCAGGACGGCGACGGGTGAATATTATCAAACTGCTTTTTGTAGTCAAGCTCACCGAGGGCGTCGCTCCTTTTCGGGACACAAACTGAAACCAACCCGACGCCTGCCTGATGTCTGCACACCGGAAGTTGTGGGCCATTTCGGTTTACAGCATACACAACATGCATGTAAAAGACCAGGCTGCGAGGCGCAGGTGCTGCCGCCTGAGAAAGGGGGCGGGGAAAACTGAGATTTCACGGAAACCCTCAAGACCCTGTGCGGAGTGACTTGGCCTTTACAATTGCACACAGGACACACAGGCACCCTTTCACATTACGTTGTAACTGCATGTCACGCACAGCGCTCGGAATTCTCTAATCTCATTGCTGCGTTCGTTATCCAGCCTATCGGGATAAACTTTTCGTTCACTGTGAATCCTTCCACCTTACACACACAGACACACACAGACAAACAGGTAGTCGGTTTGGAGGGTTGGCAGGGCCAACTTTCAAAAACTTGATTGAGGAGGGTTTGTCTCATACTACCATGATTTGGCATAACAAGACACTAAGAACGGTCAACCCCTGAGGGTATGTCACCACCCCCAAAGGAAGTACCCATGTCCACTTCTTGTGCCTCTAACACCCTCTTTGACCTGATTTTGACATGGCACCACCCCATGGCACGTGTAAGCAGGTGTACCCCCCCCCCCTTGTCGTTCCCCACCCCAGGAAAAACGGTCCCCCACCACCCCCTGGGGGATGGTCACCAAGTGACGGTCCCCCACCCCCCCCTGGGGGACCACACCCCCACCGTACACGCACATTTGCAGGCACAAAAATTGCAGCATAAAACGAAAGAATTCAGCATACGATACGTTCACAGGGCTGCCAATGTGCGGAGACCTACTCCTTGACCTTGAGACTACTCCTTGACGCCAAAACAGGTTCCCCTGTGGAGTGGATGAACATCACACTTGTCCCAGGGGGAAACATGGTTGTGCTATCAAGTTCCATTTCAGCGAAAGTGAGCAAAATGCCCTGCCATGAGTGCAAGGGATGCAAGTGGTAGTGCCCCACAACACAGTCACCCACACAACAGCACAATGAGCCGCAATGAAAAAATTTGGGTTGACCAAGTGACGGTCCCGCACCCCCCCCCCGGGGAACGACAAGGGGGGGGGGGGTACTTGGGGGTAGCAAACACCCACTTGTGACAACTCTGCCCCCCTGCCCCCTGGGGCTGTCGGGGGCCGGACCTGCCTGGGGGCCACATGTTCCCAAAAGGGCTAACTGGCGCAGAAATGAGGGCAGCAATGCATGAACAACTGCAAACACACACAGAACAGCCCCCCTAAAGGACCCTGTAACGGAGCAACAACCAGACGGAATGTCACACAGGGGGATGGGGCATGACAGAGAATCCCAGTGCCACTGGGGGCCTGCAGGGAGCGGGCCCCGTGGCGCCCTGCAGCACATCAGGGCCACGGGGGTCACACGTGACGGGCCGTGATGCGCACAGATTGGCTCACTTGAGTCGGAAACCGAGCAGCCAGATGACCCCTGCCCACCCGTTGTGACGCCCATTGCAACGTGAGGCCAAGCTGAAGCCCAGGGCCTGCGACCAGGTGGCGGGAAATCAGGTGACACACCGCCTCTGGCTTCACCATTCGCCGATCGCTGGGCTCAAGGAACTCAGGCCGAACGAGCAACGGGGTCTGTAGCGGAAGGGGGATATCCTTCTGCTTTGCGAGGCCATGATACTTGCAGGTGATGGCGCCATCCCGATGCACGGCGATCACGTGTGCCGGCAGCCAAGTCTGCTGGCTGTTGGAAAACATTTTGATCTCTTGACCTGGGGAAAATACTGAGCCATTCATTTTGGTGGCTGCAGAGGACAGAACAAGAGACAAAAAACTGAGAAGGCGTAATGAGCCACACGCCTGCTGCATCACACAGGCGGCCCATGGCTACAAAGGTGGTGCAGGGACGGTGGCAAAATGCACAGATTTCTCAGAGCCAAGCCCCAATAGGATAATGATGGGTGTTGGCGCATCGTGTCGACAAGATGCAGTGGTGAAGCGGTACCCAGAACCTATGGCCCATGGCCCGGAGGCCTGTGAGCCGTTGACACCAGATGTCAGCGGGAGATCCCTGTTCTCTAACCCGCGTGATCTGGAACCTGATTTCTAACCATTAAATCAACGTAGAATTACTATAACTTTATTGTCTTAGGCGATTTTCGGTCGGAAATCGGTGAAATACCCGATTTCTACCGCGATTTCCAACTGTTGTGAAATCGCCGCAGTCGCGCCGCCTGTCGTCGCCTGTTCCGTGGACTGCATTACATTATTTTGTAATACGATTTCTCTTGAAGTTAAGACTGAAACAGTCTTCGAGCGATCCGCAATTTTTTCCTTGATATAACGGATCGCGTCCCAGATTTTTCCCAGAAAATCTGGGCGACCGAAGGCGCTTTGAACCCCCAAGTGGAATAACAAGGGTTACGCGCATTCAAGCGCCCAAGGACGAACTAACGTGCCTCATAGGCACTGTGTATGAGGTTTTGCCCCCCATAGGCATAGGATGAGGCCAAAGGATCCCAACTCAATAGGCCCAAAGGGTTTTTTATTTTGAGTGTTCTCCAAGAAGTGCACTTTTTCACGTACTTGGCGTCCAAGTACGTGTAGAAGCATGTTGAGTTGGCATTTGCCCCACCCTTGCTTGCCTCTACATCCGGGGCATATCACTTGTCTTCCCCGGATAGTGCATATATGATCTCCACATACATATTGACAATATATTTTGCGTGCATGCTAAAATTCGGCTTTCCGAAAGGAGGTCGATTTTCGACCAAAGCACTTGCATGCGTGTTAAGGGACCAAAGTTACATTAGAATATAGGCATACTTTGATTCTAGGCCACTAGGTTGGGTGTAGAAGGCTTGGGTAGGGTTGTATGCCATTTTTGGTGTCATATCACGTGCCCATTTGGCGGGTGCACCATTCCAAGACTAACCCGCCAATGGACGCCATATCGCACGAGGCCCTTCATTGTACTGCCAACCAACACCCGCAAGCCTAACCTTCGTGAAGGGACGCTTGTGGAGCGCTCCCGAAGCGATGCGTTGCGAGCAAGGTGTGTTTTTTGCAATATTCCATTTTTGCATGTGCCCACTTGGGAGGCAGCGCGCGGGACCTTCCAAAGCGCCCCAAGTGGAGCACATAGGTGGAATCCGAGGTCATTGGTGTCAAGTCATTGTGTTTAGAAGGATTGGTCGATTACTCAATCCAAGCCGAAGATATTATAATATATTTGTGCGCCTTTCAAGGCACTTTTGGGTGTTTTTTCGCCAATATTGCTGTTTTTTGCCCGTCATGATGTCAAGTGGCGACCGTGTATCTCAACGTTGCACTCAATTGACATCATGACCCAAGTATGTTATGAGGGTACATACTTCGGTGCCCAACATATCTTGGACCCGGCGAATAACTCCTCTTGGGCTTGGCATACCGTGGCCGCCATGTTGGCGATTTGGGACTATCCCAAATCGTGGGCTCACTTGGCGACTCGACAATTCCCAAAACCGGAGGAGTTGGGCGTTGCCCAAAAGATATGTTGGACACATATGACTTGATACCAATCCTATGGCACACTCCGGTCCAAGTCGGGCATGTGCCTCATTTGCCCCAACCATGAGTGTGCGCATTTTCGGCCATTTTGAGCAATTTTCCACATTTTCTGCCCACCGTGCACCATGTTCAGCCACCTCGTGCACGCCGGACTCATGGACCAATGGACCATATATGACATGGGTGTTATGTATATTGGTCCCCATGATTCACACACCACGTGGGCGAAGCGGAGCAACCTTCGTTAGGGTGCTAGCCCAACATGGGTGTGGACAATTTTGCCATTTTGGCATTTGTGGACCCAATTGGGATTGTTACCACGACAAGTGGCATGGAGGTCTTTGAGAGCCAAGGGCATGGGAGTCTCTGTTGGACTCCCGATGGATGGCGGATGGAATGGCGCATGGAATGGCGGATCCGATGTCCAAGCAGGCGCGGAGATATACTATTGGGAGCACCCCCGAATTTTGGCTCATTTTGAGTAGCCAAAATGACCCCCTTTTGGGACCCCAATTTCACCCCCCCCCCCCCGTGTGGTCAATTGGCGGCCCCATATCTCTATGCCCAAAGGGAGCCCGGACCCAATTTTACGTTGTACACTCAGATATAGGTCCTAGGTCCCGCCTCCTATCCTGTGAGCCATTGGCCAGGCCCTGGCCGGGCAAGCCACGCGTGAGAATGATGCCAATTTTGGTGATTTTGGCATCATGACCCCACTTGACGAACCCGTGGTGCCCTGATGCCGGGACCTCAGAGGGAACCAGGTTGGGTGAGGGCTCCAGGGGGTTTGTACCTCAAGGGCATAGGGTCAGGTGTCACGTCCCTACCTCTGCCGGGTCCAAACGAGGGGTCAATTATGGACATTTTTGAGCTAATTTCAGTTTGGGCTGAAACAGCCCATTTTCAGCTACCAACTCCTGGGGGATATTGGCGGGGCCATATCTCTGGCTCAGATAAAAGTTGGGACATGCCGTTGGGGAAGCATAGGGAGCCACTGTCGGTCGGCCCTGGAGCCCCTTGGTTTCCAGGAACTCGCCTGTGGCTGGGCGGGACATCTCCCCTATTGGCAGGGTTTCAGGGTCCGGACTGAGCAGGGCATGGGTTGTGTTTGAGCCCCCGCCCCCACCAGCCACTGGGAGGGTCGGACCTGGGATTGGGATATGAGTTGGGACTGAGTGTCTATTGTCCTGTGATGCCCTTACCCAAGTCGAGTCTTAACCCCATGTGTACATATCTTGATGTGTTGCCGTACATACTTTCGTTCCCTTGTTTCAGAGTGGCAAGGATCCTGAAACGCTTTGTCACATGACACGAGCGCAATGATGCCCCTGTGAGCGTAGTGCAGCGGTACCCAGAACCTCATGAAGCCCGGTGAGAGCCCGGCAGGAGCGTGTCCCTTGCCGTAAAGCCCCCGTGACGGCATTCCGGCCACTTGGGGCATGTTACCATGTACCGGCAAACTGCCATTTGCCGGTATCTTACTATTTCACGCCAATCTGCCCCGCACCGCCTTCGGCCGTCGATTCGGCAACCTAACCCTAATACCAGATGTAGGTAAGACGTGCTTGTGTGAGAGATCTGGGCATTTCAGCTATTAGCGGCCGCATCGGCAACCGATGCGTCGCCCGCTGAGATTTACACATCAGAATATCAGGAATCAACAGGGTTTTATTTTCATATTGTTTCCGTAAATTTTCACACTTCCGTTCTGATAATCAGTGTTTCGACTGCTGGCGGTTGGCTCGCAACTTTAGCGTAACCGCCAGTTTAACTGTTATCTACAGATATTTTAGCGCAATCCGTGACGAAGACTCTAAAGTCTTCAGGAATTGCATTGATGCATCCGCAATTTTCACATTCTACACTCACAACCTTAATCCGAATTTTTCAGGATGTCGAAATCGGATTTTCGACTTCGACATCCCCGCACTTGATTTGACCTCTTTCGAGTGGACCTACGTGCTTCCCTATGCACGAATCAACTTTCCTTTTGTCTTGCCCTCCATTTGTCTTAGAGATATGGGCAAAACAAAGTTGATTCGTGAGGCCACTTGTGAGGGTGATATCTCGCGCGGCTTGCGAGGAATGACAATAAGAAGGCATGGGATGTATTCACAATACTCCTGACGTAATTTAGGAAGCTTTATACGCCTTGCGTCTCCACACGTGCGCGCTAGCGTAATGGATCATGGTCAAGAGGGTAGAGTTTGCGTTGTAACTCTTTTGCCATGATATTGCATGCGTTAAGATAACTTTCGAGTGTAGCGCGCGAGTGTTGGTGTTGCATAGGAACTTGCCTTGAGTTCCTATGAGCGATTGACACAAGGTTATGCCCTTGGAGGGGCATGACATATCGTGGGGGGAGCTACCTTTTTGGGCAGTATGTGGTATGTGCCATGTGTTGTATTGCGTGCCCATTTGGCGGGTTTGGCTAAGAGCGATACACCCACCAATGGACCTCATATTGCACGAGGCCCTTTCTTATACTCCCCACGATCAATTGCAAGCCTAACCTTCGTGGAGGGAAGCTTGTGTGGCGATCCCAAAGCGATGCGTTGGGAGCAAGGTGTGTGTTTTGCAATTTTCCATATTTTCATGTGCCCACTTGGGAAGTAGCGCTCGTGACCTTTCAAAGCACCCCAAGTGGAGCACATATGTGGAATCGAAGGTCATTGGTGTCAAGTCATTGTGTTTAGAAGGATTGGTTGATTACTCAATCCAAGCCGAAGATATTATAATAAATATGTGCGCCTTTCAAGGCCCTTTTGGGTGTTTTTTCGCCAATATTGCTGTTTTTTGCCCGTCATGATGTCAAGTGGCGACCGTGTATCTCAGCGTTGCGCTCAATTGACATCATGACCCAAGTATGTTATGAGGGTACATACTTCGGTGCCCAACATATCTTGGACCCGGCGAATAACTCCTCTTGGGCTTGGCATACCATGGCCGCCATGTTGGCGATTTGGGACTATCCCAAATCATGGGCTCACTTGGCGACCCTGCCATTCCCAAAACCGGAGGAGTTGGGCGATGCCGAAAGAATAAGTTGGACACATATGACTTGATACCAATCCTATGGCACACTCTGGTCCAAGTCAGGCATGTGCCTCATTTGCCCCAACCATGAGTGTGCGCATTTTTGGCCATTTTGAGCAATTTTCCACATTTTCTGCCCGCCGTGCACCATGTTCAGCCACCTCGTGCACGCCGGACGCATCGACCAATGGACCATATATGACATGGGTGTTATGGGCATTGGTCCCCATGGTTCACACACCACGTGGACGAAGCGGAGCAACATTCGTTAAGGTGCTAGCCCAAAGTGAGTGTGGACAATTTTGCCATTTTGGCATTTGTGGACCCACTTGGGATTGTCACCAGGCCGAGTGGCATGGAGATCTTTGAGAGCCAAGGGCATGGGAGTCTACGTTCATCTCCTGGTGAATTGCGTATGGAATGGCGGATCTGATCTCCAAGCCGGCGTGGAGATTAACTATTAGGAGCACCCCGAATTTTGGCTCATTTTGAGTAGCCAAAATGACCCCCTTTTGGGGGTCCAAATTTCACCCCCTCGTGTGGTCAATTGGCGGCCCCATATCTCTATGCCCAAAGGGAGCCCGGACCTAATTTCACGTTGTACACTCAGATATGAGTCCTAGGTCCCGCCTCCTATCCTGTGAGCCATTGGCCAGGCCCTGGCCGGGCGAGCCACGCGTGGGAATGACGCCAATTTTGGTGATTTTGGCATCATGACCCCACTTGACGAACCCGTGGTGCCCTGATGCCGGGACCTCAGAGGGAACCAGGTTGGGTGAGGGCTCCAGAGGATTTCTACTTCAAGGGCATAGGGTCGGGTGTCTCGCCCCGACCTCTGACGGGTCCGGACGAGGGGTCAATTGTCGAGATTTTTGAGCTAATTTCAGTTTGGGCTGAAACAGCCCATTTTCAGCCACAACTCCTAGGGGATAATGGCGGGGCCATATCTCCCACTCAGATGAAAGTAGGGACATGACGTTCAGGGAGCATAGGGAGCCACTGTCCGTCGGCCCTGGAGCCCCTTGGTTTCCAGGAACTCGCCTGTGGCTGGGCGGGACATCTCCCCTATTGGCAGGGTTTCAGGGTCCGGACTGAGCAGGGCATGGGTTGTGTTTGAGCCCCCGCCCCAACCAGCCACTGAGAGGGTCGGACCTGGGATTGGGATACGAGTTGGGACTGAGTGTCTATTGTCCTGTGATGCCCTTACCCCAGTCCAGTCTTAACCCCATGTGTACATATCCTGATGTGTTGCTGTACATACTTTCGTTCGCTTGTTGCAGAGTGGCAAGGATCCTGAAACGCTTTGTCTCATGACACGAGCGTAATTGATGCCCCAGTGAGCGCAGTGCTTTGCCTGCCTGCTTGCTTGTGCGTGTCACCGCAGCGTCCCGTGGCCAGGCCCCCCACGGGAACGCGTCAAAAGCGTTTCACCGCCGCGGGTTTACCCATCCCCCGCGTGCCACTCGGGGCCACCAACCCCGAGCAGCGCGGCGCAGCAGCTCGCAGCTCGCAGCTCGCAGCGCAGCGCAGCGGCTCGCAGCGCCGCCCAGCGACAGCGCCGAGACCGTGAAGGAAGTGCAGGGACCGGAACTCCGTCATCAACGAGTTCCCTCGGCCGACCAGCAAGGCTGCACTCCCAGCTACAGCAACCACTTCCAAAACCACCGGCCGATCAGCACCGGCCGCACTCCCAGTCCAGTGCTGCAGCACCCGCCTCAACAAACACCACCAGGACCAGTTCGTTGAGCGGAACGAGTGCACACCAAGGACCTCAAGACCAAGTACGCCCCCCGCTGCCATGGTAAACTGGCAAGAAGCGGGTAAGACGTGGCCGCAGCCCCACCCCCATGCAGTGCGCCTACTGCGTGGGTTGGTTTGGGACCAGCACTACCGCCACAGCAACCTCCAGTGCGAAGGCGGCATGCCCGGGAGCTTCGAGCTCCGCCAGGACATGGGCCCCGACCGCCTGCAGGCGGTCGAAGACTGGCTGCGGGTGGAAGGGTTTGCCTTCCGCTTCCAGCAGAGGCGCTGGAGGGTCTGGACCCGGCCGGACAGGCCCGGCGAAGGGCTGCGCCCCGACGGGATTGAGGAGGACGAGAAGCCCAACGAGTATCCGTCGGGCGCCTCGATCAACGTCTCCATGTGGGACATGATCGAGAGGAACTTCCCGAAACCGGGGAGCGAGCGCAGGCTGCAGGGCAGCAGCAGCAGCGCGTCTCCGGGGAAGGAGAAGCGGTCCGCCGGGTACAGGAAGCGGGACCGGAAGTGGCGGGAGTACCAGGCATCCCTGGCCGCCGAAGCCGCCCAAGGCGCCAGGGGCGGAACCCCAGCCCACGGCCCCCAGCGGGCCGGTGGAGGTCACCACCCCGGCCACACCACCCTTGGCCACTTCCTGGAGGTCGCCAAGCAGACCAAGGCCAAGCCCCCTGCGCTCCTGAGGAAGTCAGGGCCCAGCAGCGACGTGGAGTTGGCCCACCGCGGGAGGATGCCGGCCGACCAGGCCAGCTCCAGCGGCAGCGTCGCTCCCGACCAAAGGGACGTGGCGCGCGCCTGTGAGCGCGCCTGTGGGGTGCCTTGCAACCTTCCGGTTGCCCAGCAACGGGCCACGCAGCACAACGCTGCCATGGAGGGCGCCGTCGGCATCGCCCAGTAGGAGGCTGCGGAGTGGGCGCATGGCATGGCCATCCACGCCTCGACCGTGGCGGCCATTGCGGCCGGACTCACGGCCGCAGCCGCCAGTGAGGCAGCGATTGCCCAGGTCAAGGGTGAGGTGGCGGCAGCCGACGAGGAAGCCTGCCTGACGCAGGAGGCCATTGCCTGCAAGGAGGCCGAGGTGAAGGAGCTGGAAGAAACGCTTGCCCAAGAGAGGGCAAAGAAGGAGGCGGAGGAAAGGGCCCATGCAGAGGCAACGGCTAAGGCCCAGGCGGACGCCGCCAAGAAGGACGCCATCGAGGCCGCGCGACGGAAGGTCGCTGAGGAGAGGGCCAAGACAGAGGCGGAGTTGGCGGCGTTGGAAGCGGAGAATGCTCGGCTGCAGCAGGCCCGGGAAGCCGAAGCGGCTCGTGCCCGGGAGGAAGCCGAAGCGCGAGCTGCCGCAGACACAGCCGCCGCAATGGAGGAGGCAGAGGCCAAACTCCGCCGCGAGACTCCCCCGGGAGGATCCCGAGTGGAGACCCTTCGAAAGCTTTTCGAAGGGGACGCCTCCTCCAAGATGACGCTGGACGAGGCCGACACGGGCAGCAGTGGGAGCAGTGGCCCCACTGCCTACCGACGAAGGAAGGGGAAGGGGAAGACCCCCGAGAGGCCACGGAGGCCAGCGGGCGGACACCCCCACGACAGCGACCCCTTCTTCACCGCCAGGGACGGGGATGAACGACGCCGCCGACATCGCCAAGGAGTGGCTGGCGGAGGAGGCGGAGACGTCCGCATGGAGCCGGAAGATGAGGATGAGGATCCCCCTCCTCCTTACCGGAGCTCGGAGTCTTCCGAGACCGAGACGCCCAGGTGGGGCGACATGGAGGAGGATGACGACATGGACATCGACATCACGAAGAAGCGCCCATCCTCGGACCCACCAAGGCGACCCAGCGCAGACCCACCGGGACCCCCTGGCGGAGGACCATCAGGACCCCCTGGAGGACACCCACCAGGTGGACCCTCTGGAGGCGGACCACCGGGCGGGGGAGGACCCCCTGAACTGGGCGGACCCGGCGGAGGCCCTCCTGGAGGACCCCCTGGGGACCCCGACGACCCACCAGGGAACGGCGACCCGGATGCCACCCGGAGGTGGATTGTCTACCTCCGCAGGAGGGTCCAGTTCCTCGAGCGCGAGGTAGACACGGGCAAGGGCGAGATGACTCGCATCGCCAGGGTCGCCACGCGCGCACAGAGAGAGCTGGATGTCGCCAAGACCGAGATGGTCAAGAGCGCCAGCATCGCCACTGCCACCCAGAAGCTGCTGGACATCGCCAGGGGCTAGACCAGGTCGCTGAACAAGGTCATCAGCGGCTTGCAGCAGAGGCTCGACGCGCTGGAAGCCCGTGGGAGCGTCGGCAGCGACCACCCACCCCTGGAGTCTGGCTCGTCGGACGATGGCTGGGGACCCGGACCAGGTCCAGGCAGACACCACGCCCCCAGCGGAGCCCCCAGGAGTGGCCCCAGCGCCAGTGTCCCCTCTCTCAGCGCCCCCTCTCACCACAGCGCGGGCCGCCGCAACGAGCGCGTGCCGCCCGGCAGTGGCAGTGAGGAGTGGCGTGATGAGTGGCTCAAGGCGGACTACCACAACTGCCGTGCCCCACCGCGGACGCCAGTACGCCTCCGACGCCCCGCACCAGCCCCGGAGCCAATCCCAATAGCTGGCGGACGTTATGGTGGACTCAGGGATGAGGTCCCCGGAGAAGACGTGGAGTGGGACGTCGGCGAAGGTGAGGACCTGGACCTGGACCTGGAGGAGTTCGACATCTCGCCGCCGCGTGGTGTACGACGGGAGGCCGCTGAACGCAGCCGCCGGCGCCGTGATGAGGAGGCATACATGGAAGGGGTACGGCGTGAACATCTGGGTTCAGCGTACATGGAGGAACCGCGGCGTAGCCACAGGGATTCCGTGGAGGAGATGGACGTGGCGGCCGTGGGAGTCCGTGGGCGAGGCCGATGGGAACCTCGGTCGACCTCGCGGCCGGTGTTCATGGTCACTGAGGCCGCGGATGCCGCCGTGTGGGAAGACTTGAAGGACATCAAGCCCCCCATGTATGATGACAACCCCCTCAACCTCGACCGCTTCTTGGAGAAGCTGGACGATTGGGGGGTGACCGTCACTGAAGACATGGATCCCGCAGATGCGGAGAAATATGTCTTCAGACGGTTCAGGTACCGCCTGCCGGAAGTGCTCCAAGAGCTTTACTTCGTGCCGACCAAGGAGGGAAAAATCAAGACCCTCAAGGAAGCCAAGAAGTGGCTCAACGAGCAGGAGCGAGTGGACGCTCCGCAGGTGGCTGCCAAGCGGTGGAAGTCCATCAAGCTTCAGCATGATGGACGGGAGATCCGCCTACGGGACTGGCGATACTTCCGAGGGCAATACACCCTCTTCCGCCGCAACGTGGAGGATTGGAACGAGGGTGACGAACAGGCTCGCCTGCTCTCCATGCTGCCGGAAGCATGGATCAAGAGGGTCACCAAGGAGGAAGGCAAGAGGGCCAAGCCCAACCACACGGTCAAGATGATGCTCCCCAAAGAGTATCATACGAACGTGGTGGCTTGGACGAGGAAGAACGTGGCCCGGGATGTCAAACGGCACTCCCTGCGGAACGCTCTCCTCATCACCGTCTCGGGCGATCGCGAGAAGACCGCGATGTGGCGCCTTGACGAGTGTGACGTGAGCGGCCAGACCATCCGTCTGCTGGCCATCTCGGCGCGGATGAGCTGCAACGAGATCCTGGAGTGGGTCGGAGAGGAAGTACTCAAAGAGTACCGGAACCTCCACCACACCCGCGGGTTGAGGCCCAGCGACCGCGACGTCAACTACGTTGGCGAGGGGCCTGGCGGGGAAGCTGCCATGGACCCAGCGGGAGCCGATGGCGATGAAGCTCTCGTCGACGATGACGACGACGATGAGCCCGCCGAGATGGCCGTTTGTGCCTTCGTGGCCCACAGCGGCGCGGGGAACAACCGGGGAAGCTGGAAGCCCCTGCAGCCGGGTTGGAAGAAGAAGGAGAAGAGGGACCCTCGTAGCATTGGCAGCCCTCCGCTGTCCTTTGGGGAGTTCATACGAGCTCACCCTCGGGGCTGTTTCGTGTGTTATGGGAGGAAGCAAGGCTTCAACCATGACCACCGAACATGCCGCATCCACCAGGCCGACACGGAGGCCTACAAGAAGGCGCACGGGTCGAAGAAGCGTGCACCTGCGGGTATCCGGGAGGCCAAAGTGGAGGTGGACAAGGACGAGCTCTCCAAGCTGATGTCGGTGGGGACTGACTTGGCGGAGGAGATCCAGGAGATCAAGAGGAACTGGGTCCCCAGGTCGGACAACAATAACAAGGAAAACAACCAGAACGACCAGAACAAGGACAAGGACAAGAAGCCTAGGAATAGGAGGAAGAAGGGTGTCAACGAGGTTGATGCGGAGGAGAATACCCCTTCTTCCACAACCGACGCCCCCTAGCGGAGCCCCTGCAGCCAAGGGCCCCAGCTACGGCGGTCGCAGGATGGTGTCGTGGGAAGCGCCACACCATCCCAATCGGGAGTCGGTAAGCACAAAGGGATTGCCGCGGGCAGAAGGCCCGGTCCGGCACCCGACAGTCGCGGTGGCGGGGTGAGGGCAAGTGAAGGCACAAACCCTTGCACCCGTCCATCCTTCGCGACCAAGAACGTGCTTGATGTACTTCAAGATCTATCCGAGAGTATCGGAGGATCACCCGGACCGCAGCTGGATGCTGCAGATGGGCAGCCTGAGCCCATTGTCCACGACCTGCACCAGTCGCTTGTTGAGCTTCTGGAACGGCCGGAGATCCTGAGCTTGCACGCCGTGCGCCGAGTGGGGCGTGAGCGGCAGTTGCACCTTAAGGTCCGTGCCTTATGCGGGGAAGTGGAAAAGGTCTTCGACGTATTGGTCGACACGGGAGCGCAGGTCAGCTTGGTCAAGGCTGGCCTACTTCCTCCAGAGTGTTTGACCGACAGTCCGAAACCTGTCAGGCTGAAGGTGGCGAACGGCCAGTACATGGTGGGAGGCACGAAGGAAGCGGCCATTGGGCTGCAGTTCGTGAACCACCGTGAGCTGGGCCGCCCAGATCTTGGCAAGGAAATCCTCCTGCACGGTCGCTTCTACGAGGCCGAGATGGACTGGGACATGATCGTTTGGTACGACTTCATGATGGAGACGGACTCCGGCGTACTCCCGGCCCAGGCCTCAATGACCCTGTTCCAGGACGACCAGCTCTCGTGGCTTTCGTCACCTGAGCACCATGTGGAATGCCAATGGATCCACCTCGAACGCAATCAGCTCGAAGTAGCCGCACTGGGCACTGAGCCACCTGGGCCAGCAAACCAGGAGTACGGCGTAATGCCGGAAGTGGCGAGCCGAGTGGTTGCGGACCTGGGAGCTTCGGATCTGGCCCTGGATGCATTCTCTTCAGGAACCTCCGCACATCTGAGGGTTTGTGAGAAGTACTGGAGCGCACAGGACTCCGCGTGGAAGAAGCACTGGGGTCTGCATCAGGGATTGATGTGGATCCATTGCCCCCGTTGGGACATTCCAAGAGCGATAGCGAAGATTCGCAAGGACCGCTCCAAGGCAGTGCTGGTTGTTCCTATGGGATGCACCGAGGAGGAAAGTACCCGACATTGGGTAGTCTCATTGACCAGCATGACCTTAAACAAGGTCCCTACCGGCTGGAGAGAGTGTCTATCAGGACGCTAAGGGACAGCCCATGCCACCCCAGAGATGGCCAACGGAATTCCACTATGTGGATGGGGGCCTTGATCAGGCCGACACCACGGACTTCGTCTGTGTCAACCGCATCATAGCAGAGCCATGGCGACAATGCTTTGCGGTTCCCCCTGTTGACATCCGAGAATCGGAAGACCCCCTCACTGAAGAGGAGTTGGATCTGGTTCAGGGGTATATGGATCAGCCCTTTCACAACTGGGGAAGCCAGCGTGAGGGCAAGGGCCAGGACAAAGCCTGGTGGGAAGTGGACTCCATCGTCCTCGGTTCCTATGATGGGAATACCTTCGTGAAGAGGGTGCTGGACTACATGTCCAGCCAGGACGAGCCAATCGGCGGGAACCCACCCACCTACGGCGACATATTCCGAGGCAAGACCAGAGATGGCCCTTTGGGCCACCTGGGAAGACCGCCTGAGCCGAAGCCGAGCGGGGTCGCTACCCCTCAAGTAAGCTCAGTGGTCCAGGTGCCCGGAAAAGCCAAGGCGGAGTCTGATGATTGCCCTAAGATCCAGGCATTGAGGGCCAGGCTGAAGCAGAAGTATGGGGACACCTTCTTCAGCGGAAAGCCTGTGTGTCCCCCACCGGTGCGTGGACCGTATGGCGAGGCCAAGATACGACTGAAGCAGGACCCCCGTGTGTATCGGCACCGGGAGTTTGCCCTGAGGGGCGAGAGGAAGGAGGCCATGGAGAAGATTCTCCGGGATTTCATCGAGAGAGGCTGGCTTGAGCTGTGCCACTCCGAATGGGCCTCTCCGTGCTTCGTCGTCCCCAAGAAGGTGGCCGGTGAGTGGCGGCTCGTGGTCGACTACCGCGGCCTAAACGCCCAAACGCAGCACGACAGCTATACGCTGCCTCTCATTGAGGACATGCTGCAAAAACAAAACCGGCGGAGGATATTCACGGTGATTGACCTGAAACATGGCTATCATCAGATGCCTCTCGCCGAAGAGTCCCGTGCCTGCACAGCCATGAGCACCCCACGTGGACCTCTCCAGTGGAAGGTGATGCCCATGGGCGTTACCAACGGCAATGCGGCTTTTCAGCGGATGCTGGAGAACCTGCTTGAGCCGGTGCGTGACTGTGCGGACCCCTTCGTGGACGACGTGATCATCCCGTCCGGGGACCCCAGTATGAGCTACGAGGAGCTCCTGGAGGCACACGAGAGGGACGTCACTCGAGTGCTGGACCTTCTGGTTCGGCACAAACTCACGGGCAGCAGTGACAAGGCCACCATTGCGGTAAGCGAGGTGGTCTTCGCTTGCCACGTAGTCGGGAACGGGCAGCGAAAGCCCATACCTGGCAAGGTGGCTGCAATTGAGCACTGGGAAAAGCCCAAAACGGTCTCTGAGCTACGGGCGTACTTGGGGTTCTGCAACTACTACTCGGGGTATATCAAGATGTATGACAAGTATGCAGCCCCCATGACGACCATGCTCAAGGGCAACCGAGAGGAGACCAAGAAGGGGTCCAAGAAGGCTCTGGTCTGGGATGCTGATTCCGACCGTGCCTTTGAGGGGATGAAGCAGGCGCTGCTATCCGCGGTGGTTCTGCACCTCGTGGATCCTGACCGAGGGTTGGTCCTGCGCACCGACGCTTCCGACTACGCCGTTGGCGCTGTGTTGGAGCAAGTGCTTGACGATGGGAGGCACGTGCCCGTGGCCTTCTGGAGCCGAGTCCTGGCGGAAGGCCAGAGACGGACGTGGATGCCCCGAGAAAAGGAGGCGCATGCCATCGTCATGGCTCTCAGGAAATGGGCTGGGTACATAGCCCTCCATCCCGTCACCGTCTGCACAGACCATCAGAGTCTGCAGTCGTGGCACAAGGAGCACGTGGACACCCCCTCTGGTCCCGCCTCCCGACGGGCAAGATGGCATGAGACCTTGGCCAAGTTCGACCTTACGGTTGTTTATGTTCCTGGAAAGGACAACACCGTGGCGGACTGTCTCAGCAGGTGGGCCTATCCTGCCAGCAAGGGCATGACAGACGTGTCTGCCCATGGCGTTGAGGCTGAGACCGCTGAAGCCAAGAGGATCATTGAGATGGAGCGCCTGATGGAGGAGGAGGGTGTAAAATGCTTCGTCGTCATGGCTGCAGATGCCCCCCTCGGAACGAGGATGGGCAGAGCGGTCAGAGTACTCGCCCCTGATGGAGCTGAGTCCGACAAGCACCTCTTCCCTGAGTCTTGCCTCCAGGACGACTGGACCGACGACTACGCCAAGTCTGAGGCCCTTGCGGCCGAGTATAGGGCTGTGACCGACCCTGATGACGGGCAAAAGTGGCCAAAGGGGCTGACTGAGGAAGATGGCAAGCTCTACCGGAATGGTAAGCTGCTAGTACCGGAGTCCCGGGTGCTTGAGCTGTGCGAGGCTTGGCACCACCACATGATGCACCCAGGGGTCAAGAAGCAAGCCCTGGACATGCAGCGCCGGTTCGAGATCGACCAGATCAATCTCTACACCGCCATCAAGAATCTCAGGAAGGGTTGCTCGGTCTGTCAGGCCTGCAATCCCGATAACCCGAACGTCCGGGGGGAAGCCCAATGGACTCCGGTGCCCGACCAGGCCATTAAGAGCGTGGCCATGGACGTCTTCTCCATGCCCGAAGTTCACATTGGCAAGGAGACCTTTGACTGTGTGGTTCTTTGCGTGGATCGCCACAGTGGCTACGTAGTAGCCGTTCCGGCACGCAAAAAGGGGTTGCTTGCCAAGGAAGTGGCAGTCATGATAATTCGTCATTGGCTGACCGTCTTTGACATCCCCCGCACCATTTGCAGTGACCGAGGGCCCCAGTTTACTGGTGGCTGGTTCAAGGCCATGTGTTCCCTCATGGGAATACGTCATGCCAAGAGCGTCGCCTATCTCGGCCGGTCTAACGGCCGGGCTGAAGTGGCTGGACGGCAGCTGTTCGAGAAGCTGCGCAAGATTCACATCACCAATCCACGGCGGAACTGGTTTGAGGAGATGTGGCCCGCTCTGAAGGCCCATCATGACACCCCCACTCCGGGCGGTTTGTCCCCTCACCAGATTCTGTTCGGCAGGGACCCCCTGGGTCGGGGACTTCCCTTGTCTGGTGATGGTATGGCCATGGACGCCAAGGAATTCTTCGCGCGGCAAGAGCAAACGGCGCGGGACATCCGCCAGCAGCTCGAGAAGGAGCATGCTGACCGTCAGATGTCCGCCCCGAGTTCTACAGCGCAGAAGTTCAGGGTGGGAGACCCGGTGTGGGTGATCGGACCCCGCCCTATGGGCACCCACCGCACCAAGACCTGGTTCACACCCGGAGAGGTGGTCCGCAGGATTGGTGAGGACACCCACCGCATCAAGGTGGGTCACGGACAGTTCCGGGAGCGCCACGAGAGTCAACTCCGTGTGCGGGAACCCGACCTCCGTGGCCAACATGTGTCCCTGAGCTATGCCGCACATGAGGCCGATTCGGACGAGGACTATGCTGAGCAGGACGACTACACCGTCGAGAAGATCCTGGCTCAGCGTCCGAACGCCTCGGCACCCGGAGGCCTGGAGTTTAAGGTTCGTTGGCGAGGCTATGGGCCGTCCCACGACACCTGGGAACCCGTCTCCTCGTTCGTGCCGCGGATCAATACTCCCTTCATGGAGTACATCCGCAGGCACAAGACCAAGATCCATGTCTCGGACTTGGCAGCACTCGCCCGGGCGATTGCAGCCAGGGGTGCCTGATCAGCGCCCTGAGCTCTCCCCTGATGCATTTCGAGCTCCTGTGAGGTCGACGGATCGTCCCTTACTTGCTTGCTCTCTTCCATCTTTCGGTAACCTGCCATCAGAAGGGCCATATACCCCCCCCTGCTGAATACAGAGGAGGATGGCCCCTCTCTTCTTCCATTCGTCACTCCCCCCCCTGCTGAATCCTTGGGAAACCAGGTAGGGCGACTGACCTATTTTCTGAGCTCTTAGGGCCTTGAAGCCCATACGACATTGCGCAACGGATGCCGCTGTCATCGGCATTGCGATTTTTTGGTGTGTGGTCTGGTCACATGGCACTTGCGGGATCCAGACCAGTCTACGTGTGTCAGCTGACTATATATGGCCTGAACTCAGGCGTTTTCCTGTCCACCTTCCTGCATATGCCTTATCCTAACCGGGGCGTGGTTTGGGGCTCTGTTCAGAGTGTGTTTACACGCCTATTACCCCGCTTATTGCTTGTTTTTCTGCCCCCCAGGATATGTGCATTTGTGTGTCAGCCCATCGCCGAGATGTGGACTGTTCCTTCCCCCGAGGGGATGCGAACCGACTACGAAGGCGCCCTGAGTCGCCGTTTACATGCTTTTACATAAGGTCCAGCCTGGACCAGTACCTAAGTACAGATTCTTCTGTTTGAGTGCCTGTGATACCGTGTGCCCTAGTGGCTGTGATGTGGAGATCCTGATGGCGCCAGGCGGGAAGCCCAGTTGCCTGACTACACTCCCAGCGGTCCGCCACTGTCAGTCCCAGTGTGAGCCTACCGACTCGCAGACGCACTTGCAGTCGGGTGGCGGCCTCCGGTGCTCCTGACCTCGGTCAGTCTGCCTGGGAAACTGGTGGTTTGAGGAGTCGACGCCTCCGCCCACACTGCATGAGGACTCCCTCATGTATGGCCTTCGTGGTAATAAGGCGAGGGAAAAGACGGCCTTGATGCCCGATCCCTTAAGGAGGAGCTCGTTCGGCTGTACCACTCTGGACTCGCGTCGTCGATATGGACATGGTGCGCCCGAGGAAGGACCCGTGGGGACTCCCCCCCAGCCGGCGGGCCTTGGGAAGCTTGGGGTAGCCTGATGGATCTTTGCGGTCGCTTTCGACCTGTGGGACCACCTCGGTCGTCGTGTGACGCCTATGTTGGCCGTGTATGCCACTGCCACTGTGGTGGTGACCGTCGCAGCCGGCACCCGGTGCGCCTGGTATGGGTTAACGGGTCCTTTGGATGCCGAACAATCGCCGCCAGGACCAGGGACTTGATACTTGATACTGTACTTGCAGTTACTAACAGCTACAGCACCGTACCTGTCTTACTGTGGGATTTGGGCAGCCTAAACTGCGAATCAGCCTGAAGTGAGGATGTGACACCCCCCCCCTTCAGGGGATGGTCCTGGGTACCCGCTGCCATGCTTTGGTATTATCGAGCCCCCCCCAGGGTTTGCTCTAAGGAGGGGGGTGAAGCGGTACCCAGAACCTCATGAAGCCCGGTGAGAGCCCGGCAGGAGCGTGTCCCTTGCCGTAAAGCCCCCGTGACGGCATTCCGGCCACTTGGGGCATGTTACCATGTACCGGCAAACTGCCATTTGCCGGTATCTTACTATTTCACGCCAATCTGCCCCGCACCGCCATCGGCCGTCGATTCGGCAACCTAACCCTAATACCAGATGTAGGTAAGACGTGCTTGTGTGAGAGATCTGGGCATTCCAGCTATTAGCGGCCGCATCGGCAACCGATGCGTCGCCCGCTGAGATTTACACATCAGAATATCAGGAATCAACAGGGTTTTATTTTCATATTGTTTCCGTAAGTTTTCACGCTTCCGTTCTGATAATCAGTCTTTTGACTGCTGGCGGTTGCCTCGCGACTTTAGCGTAACCGCCAGTTTAACTGTTATCTACAGATATTTTAGCGCAATCCGTGACGGAGACTCTAAAGTCTTCAGGAATTGCATTGATGCATCCGCAATTTTCACATTCTACACTCACAACCTTAATCCGAATTTTTCAGGATGTCGAAATCGGATTTTCGACTTTGACATCCCCGCACTTGATTTGACCTCTTTCGAGTGGACCTACGTGCTTCCCTATGCACGAATCAACTTTTCTTTTGTCTTGCCCTCCATTTGTCTTAGAGATATGGGCAAAACAAAGTTGATTCGTGAGGCCACTTGTGAGGGTCATATCTCGCGCGGCTTGCGAGGAATGACAATAAGGAGGCATGGGATGTATTCACAATACTCCTGACGTAATTTAGGAAGCTTTATACGCCTTGCGTCTCCACACGTGCGCGCTAGCGTAATGGATCATGGTCAAGAGGGTAGAGTTTGCGTTGGAACTCTTTTGCCATGATATTGCGTGCGTTAAGATAACTTTCGAGTGTAGCGCGCGAGTGTTGGTGTTGCATAGGAACTTTCCTTGAGTTCCTATGAACGATTGACACAAGGTTATGTCCTTTGAGGGGCATGACATATCGTGGGGGGAGCTACCTTTTTGGGCAGTATGTGGTATGTGCCATGTGTTGTATTGCGTGCCCATTTGGCGGGTTTGGCTAAGAGCGATACACCCACCAATGGACCTCATATTGCACGAGGCCCTTTCTTATACTCCCCACGATCAATTGCAAGCCTAACCTCCGTGGAGGGAAGCTTGTGTGGCGATCCCCAAGCGATGCGTTGGGAGCAAGGTGTGTGTTTTGCAATTTTCCATATTTTCATGTGCCCACTTGGGAAGTAGCGCTCGTGACCTTTCAAAGCGCCCCAAGTGGAGCACATATGTGGAATCGAAGGTCATTGGTGTCAAGTCATTGTGTTTAGAAGGATTGGTCGATTACTCAATCCAAGCCGAAGATATTATAATAATTTTGTGCGCCTTTCAAGGCCCTTTTGGGTGTTTTTCCGCCAATATTGATGTTTTTTGCCCGTCATGATGTCAAGTGGCGACCGTGTATCTCAACGTTGCGCCCAATTGACATCATGACCGAAGTATGTTATGAGGGTACATACTTCGGTGCCCAACATATCTTGGACCCGGCGAATAACTCCTCTTTGGCTTGGCATACCAAGGCCGCCATGTTGGCGATTTGGGACTATCCCAAATCATGGGCTCACTTGGCTACCCTGCCATTCCCAAAACCGGAGGAGTTGGGCGACGCCCAAAGAATATGTTGGACACAGATGACTTGATACCAATCCTATGGCACACTCCGGTCCACGTCGGGCATGTGCCTCATTTGCCCCAACCATGAGTGTGCGCATTTTTGGCCATTTTGAGCAATTTTCCACATTTTCTGCCCGCCGTGCACCATGTTCAGCCACCTCGTGCACGCCGGGCGCATGGACCAATGGACCATATATGACATGGGTGTTATGTATATTGGTCCCCATGGTTCACACACCACGTGGACGAAGCGGAGCAACCTTCGTTAAGGTGCTAGCCCAAAGTGAGTGTGGACAATTTTGCCATTTTGGCATTTGTTGACCCGATTGGGATTGTCCCCACGCCGAGTGGCATGGAGATCTATGAGAGCCAAGTGCATGGGAGTCTCTGTTGGACTCCTGGTAGATCGCGTATGGAATGGCGGATCCGATCTCCAAGCAGGCGTGGAGATATACTATTGGGAGCACCCCCGAATTTTGGCTCATTTTGAGTAGCCAAAATGACCCCCTTTTGGGAGCCCAATTTCACCCCCTCGTGTGGTCAATTGGCGGCCCCATATCTCTATGCCCACAGGGAGCCCGGACCTAGTTCCAGGTTGTACAGTCAGATATAGGTCCTAGGTCCTGCCTCCTATCCTGTGAGCCATTGGCCTTGCCCTGGCCGGGCGAGCCACGCGTGGGGGAGACGCCAATTTTGGTGATTTTGGCATCATGACCCCACTTGACGAACCCGTGGTGCCCTGATGCCGGGACCTCAGAGGGAACCAGGCTGGGTGAGGGCTACAGGGGGTTTGTACCTCAAGGGCATAGGGTCAGTTGCCTCGTCCCTACCTCTGCCGGGTCTGGACGAGGGGTTGAATTTTGGGAATTTTTGAGCTAATTTCAGTTTGGGCTGAAACAGCCCATTTTCAGCTACCAACTCCTGGGGGATATTGGCGGGGCCATATCTCTGGCTCAGATAAAAGTTGGGACATGCCCCTAAGGGAGCATGGGGAGCCATCATCGGTTGGCCCTGGAGCACCTTGGTTTCCAGGAACTCGCCTGTGGCTGGGCGGGACACCTCCCCTATTGGCAGGGTTTCAGGGTCCGGACTGAGCAGGGCATGGGATGTGTTTGAGCCCCCGCCCCCACCAGACACTGAGAGGGTCGGACCTGGGATTGGGATACGAGTTGGGACTGAGTGTCTATTGTCCTGTGATGCCCTTGCCCCAGTCCAGTCTTAACCCCATGTGTACATATCCTGATGTGTTGCTGTACATACTTTCGTTCCCTTGTTGCAGAGTGGCAAGGATCCTGAAACGCTTTGTCTCATGACACGAGCGTCATTGATGCCCCAGTGAGCGCAGTGCTTTGCCTGCCTGCTTGCTTGTGCGTGTCACCGCAGCGTCCCGTGGCCAGGCCCCACACGGGAACGCGTCAGTAGTGCTTTGCCTGCCTGCTCACCTGTGCGTGTCCACCGCAGCGTCCCGTGGCCAGGCCCCCCACGGGAACGCGTCAAAAGCGTTTCACCGCCGCGGGTTTACCCATCCCCCGCGTGCCACTCGGGGCCACCAACCCCGAGCAGCGCGGCGCAGCAGCTCGCAGCTTGCAGCTTGCAGCGCAGCGCAGCGGCTCGCAGCGCCGCCCAGCGACAGCGCCGAGTCCGTGAAGGAAGTGCAGGGACCAGAACTCCGTCATCAACGAGTTCCCTCGGCCGACCAGCAAGGCCGCACTCCCAGCTACAGCAACCACTTCCACAACCACCGGCCGACCAGCACCGGCCGCACTCCCAGTCCAGTGCTACATCACCCACCTCAACAACCACCCCAGGACCACTCCATCGAGAGCACCGATGGTGAACTGGGACGAGGCGGGCAAGACGTGGCCGCAGCCCCGGCCCCATGCGGCGCGCCTACTGCGTGGGTTGCTGTGGGGGCAGCACTACCGCCACAGCAATCCCCAGTGCGAAGGCGGCATGCCCGGGAGCTTCGAGCTCCGTGAGGAGATGGGCGAAGACCGCCTGCGGGCAGTGGAGGATTCGCTGCGGGTGGAAGGGTATGCGTACCGCTTCCGCCGCAAGCGCTGGAGGGTCTGGACCCGCCCAGACAGGCCCGGCGAAGGGCTGCGCCCTGACAGGATTGAGGAGGACGAGAAGCCCAACGAGTACCCGTCGGGCGCCTCGATCAACGTCTCCATGTGGGACATGATCGAGAGGGAGTTCCCGGAGCTGGGGAACGAGCGCAGGCTGCAGGGCAGCAGCAGCAGCGCGTCTCCTGGGAAGGAGAAGCGTTCCGCCGGGGACAGGAAGTGGCGGGAGTACCAGGAATCCCTGGCCGCCGAAGCCGCCCAAGGCGCCAGGGGCGGAACCCCAGCCCACAGCCCCCAATGGGCCAATGGCGGTCACCACCCCGGCCACACCACCCTTGGCGACTTCCTGGAAGTCGCCAAGCAGGCCAAGGCCAAACCCCGTCCGCTGCTCCTGAGGAAGTCAGGCCCCAGCAGCGACGTGGAGTCGGCCCACCGCGGGAGGATGCCGGCCGACCAGGCCAGCTCCAGCAGCAGCGTCGCTCCCGACCAAAGGGACGTGGCGCGCGCCTGTGAGCGCGCCTGTGGGGTGCCCTGCAACCTTCGGGTTGCCCGGCAACGGGCCACGCAGCACAACGCTGCCATGGAGGGCGCCGTTGGCATCGCCCAGCAGGAGGCTGCGGAGTGGCAGCACGGCATGGCCATCCACGCCTCCACCGTGGCGGCCATTGCGGCCGGACTCACGGCCGGAGCCGCCCATGAGGCAGCGACTGCCCAGGTCAAGGGTGAGGTGGCGGCAGCCGCCGAGGGAGCCCGCCTGACGCAGGAGGCCATTGCCTGCAAGGAGGCCGAGTCGAAGGCGCTGGAAGAGGCGCTTACCCAAGAGAGGGCAAAGAAGGGGGTGGAGGAAAGGGCCCACGCCGAGGCAACGGCTAAGGCCCAGGCGGACGCCGCCAAGAAGGATGCCATCGAGGCCGCGCGACGGAAGGTCGCTGAGGAGAGGGCCAAGACGGAGGCGGAGCTGGCGGCGTTTGAAGCGGAGAAGGCTCGGCTGCAGCAGGCCCGGGAAGCCGAGGCGGCTCGTGCCCGGGAGGAAGCCGAAGGGCGAGCTGCCGCAGCCACAGCCGCCGCAATGGAGGAGGCAGAGGCCAAGCTCCGCCGCGAGACTCCCCCGGGAGGATCCCGAGTGGAGACCCTTCGAAAGCTTTTCGAAGGGGACGCCTCCTCCAAGATGACGCTGGACGAGGTCGACACAGGCAGCAGTGGGAGCAGTGGCCCCACCGCCTACCGAAGGAGGAAGGGTAAGGGGAAGACCCCCGAGAGGCCACGGAGGCCAGCGGGCGGACAACCCCACGACTCCGACCCCTTCTTCACCGCCAGCAACGGGGATGAACGAGGCCGCCGACATCGCCGAGGAGTGGCTGGCGGGGGAGGCGGAGACGTCCCCATGGAGCCGGAAGGTGAGGATGAGGATCTCCCTCCTCCTTACCGGAGCTCGGAGTCTTCCGAGACCGAGACGCCTAGGTGGGGCGACATGGACGAGGATGATGACATGGACTTTGACTACACGAAGAAGCCCCCATCCTCGGATTCACCGAGGCGACCCGGCGCAGACCCACCGGGACCCCCTGGCGGAGGACCATCAGGACCCCGTGGAGGAAGCCCACCAAGTGGACCCCCTGGAGGCGGACCACCGGGCGGGGGAGGACCCCCTGGACCGGGCAGACCCGGCGGAGGCCCTCCTGGAGGACCCCCTGGAGACCCCGACGACCCACCAGGGAACGGCGACCCGGATACCACCTGGCGTCGGATTGTCTACCTCCGCAGGAGGGTCCAGTACCTCGAGCGCGAGGTAGACACGGGCAAGGGCGAGATGACTCGCATCGCCAGGGTCGCCGCGCGCGCGCAGAGAGAGCTGGACATCGCCAAGATCGAGATGGTCAAGAGCGCCAGCGTCGCCACCGCCACCCAGAGGCAGCTGGACATCGCCAGGACCGAGACCAGGCAGCTGAACGAGGTCATCAGCGGCCTGCAGCAGAGGTTGGACGTGCTGGAAGCCCGTGGAAGCGTCGGCAGCGACCACCCACCCCTGGAGTCTGGCTTGTCGAACCACGGCTGGGGACCCGGACCAGGTCCAGGCAGACCCCACGCCCCCGGCGGAGCCCCCAGGGAGTCGCCCCAGCGCCGGTGCCCCCTCTCTCAGCGCCCGCCCTCACCACAGCGCGAGCCGCCGCAACGAGCGCGTCCCGCCCGGCAGTGGCAGTGAGGATTGGCGTGATGAGTGGCTCAGCGCGGAGTACCACAACCGCCGTGCTCCACCGCGGACACCGGTACGCCCCCGACGCCCCGCACCAGCCCCGGAGCCAATCCCAATGGCTGGTGGATGTTATGGTGGACTCAGGGATGCGGTTCCCAGAGGAGACGTGGAGTGGGATGTCGGCAGAGGTGAGGACCTGGACCTGGACCTGGAGGAGTTTCACATTTCCCCGCCGCGTGGTGTACGACGGGAGGCCGCTGAACGCAGCCGCCGGCGCCGTGATGAGGAGGCGTACATGGAAGGAGTACGACGTGAACATCTAGGTTCAGCGTACATGGAGGAACCACGGCGTAGCCACGCGGATACCGGGGAGGAGATGGAAGTGGCAGCCGTGGGAGTCCGTGGGAGAGGCCGATGGGAACCTCGGTCGACCTCGCGGGCGGCGTTCATGGTCTCCATAGCCGCGGATGCCGCCGTGTGGGAAGACTTGAAGGACATCAAGCCCCCCATGTACGATGGCAACCCCCTCAACCTCGACCGTTTCTTGGAGAAGCTGGACGATTGGGGGGTGACCGTCACTGAAGACATGGATCCCGCAGATGCGGAGAAATATGTCTTCAGACGGTTCAGGTACCGCCTGCCGGAAGTGCTCCAAGAGCTATACTTCGTGGCGACCAAGGAGGGGAAGATCAAGACCCTCAAGGAAGCCAAGAAGTGGCTCAACGAGCAGGAGCGGAGGGACGCTCCGCAGGTGGCTGCCAAGCGGTGGAAGTCCATCAAGCTCCAGCATGATGGACGGGAGATCCGCCTACGGGACTGGCGAGACTTCCGGGGGCAATACACCCTCTTCCGCCGCAACGTGGAGGACTGGAACGAGGGTGAGGAGCAGGCTCGCCTGCTCTCCATGCTGCCGGAAGCATGGATCAAGAGGGTCACCAAGGAGGAAGCCAAGAGTGCCAAGTCCAACCACACGGTCAAGATGATGCTCCCCAAAGAGTATCATACGAACGTGGTGGCTTCGACGAGGAAGAACGTGGCCCGGGATGTCAAACGGCACTCCCTGCGAAACGCTCTCCTCATCACCGTCTCGGGTGATCGCAAGAGGACCGCGATGTGGCGCCTTGACGAGTGTGACGTGAGCGGCCAGACCATCCGTCTGCAAGCTATCCCGGCGCGGATGAGCTGCGACGAGATCCTGGAGTGGGTTGGAGAGGAGGTGCTCAAAGAGTACCGGAACCTCCACCACACCCGCGGGTTGAGGCCCAGCAACCGTGACGTCAACTATGTTGGCGAGGGGTCTGGCGGGGAAGCTGCCATGAACCCAGCGGGAGCCGACGGCGATAAGACTCTCGTTGACGATGATGACGACAATGAGCCCGCCGAGATGGCCGTTTGTGCCTTCGTGGCCAACAACCTGAGCGCGGGGAGCAAGCAGGGAAGCTGGAAGCCCCTGTAGCCGGGTTGGAAGAAGAAGGGGAAGAGGGACCCCCGCCGCATTGGCGACCCTCCGCTGTCCTTTGGGGAGTTCATACGAGCTTACCCTCAGGGCTGTTTCGTGTGTTATGGGAGGAAGAAAGGCTTCAACCATGACCACCGAACATGCCCCATCCACCAGGCCGAAACGGAGGCCTACAAGAAGCCGCACGGGCCAAAGAAGCGTGCACCTGCGGGTATCCGGGAGGCCAAGGTGGAGGTCGACAAGGACGAGCTCTCCAAGCTGATGTCGGTGGGGACCGAGTTGGCCAAGGAGATCCAGGAGATCAAGAGGAACTGGGTCCCCAGGTCGGACAACAAGAACAAGGAGAACAACGAGAACGACAAGAACAAGGATAGGGACAAGAATCCTAGGAATAGGGGAAGGAAGAAGGGTGTCAACGAGGTTGATGCGGAGGAGAATACCCCTACTTCCACAACCGACGCCCCCTAGCGGAGCCCCTGCAGCCAAGGGCCCCAGCTAGGGCGGTCGCAGGATGGTGTCGTGCGAAGCGCCACACCATCCCAGTCGGGAGTCGATAAGCACAGAGGGACTGCCGTGGGCGGAAGGCCCGGTCCGGCGCCCGACAGTCGCGGTGGCGGGGTGAGGGCAAGTGAAGGCACGAACCCTTGCACCCGTCCATCCTTCGCGACTAAGAATGTATTCGATGTGCTTCAAGATCTATTCGAGAGTATCGGAGGATCACCTGGACCGCAGCTGGATGCTGCAGATGGGCAGCCTGAGCCCATTGTCCACCACCTGCACCAGTCGCTTGTCGAGCTTCTGGAACGGCCGGAGATCCTGAGCTTGCACGCCGTGCGCCGAGTTGGGCGTGAGCGGCAGTTGCACCTTAAGGTCCGTGCCTTATGCGGGGAAGTGGAGAAGGTCTTTGACGTGTTGGTCGACACGGGAGCGCAGGTCAGCTTGGTCAAGGCTGGCCTACTTCCACCAGAGTGTTTGACCGACAGTCCAAAACCTGTCAGGCTGAAGGTGGCGAACGGCCAGTACATGGTGGGGAGCACGAAGGAAGCGGCCATTGGGCTGCAGTTCGTGAACCATCGTGAGCTGAGCCGCCCAGTCCTCGGCAAGGAAATCCTCCTGCAAGGTCGCTTCTATGAGGCCGAGATGGACTGGGATATGATCGTTGGGTACGACTTCATGATGGAGACGGACTCCGGCGTACTCCCGGCCCAGGCCTCCATGACCCTGTACCAGGACGACCAGCTCTCGTGGCTCTCGTCACCTGAGCACCATGTGGAATGCCAATGGATCCACCCGGAACGCAATCAGCTCGAAGTGGCCGAGCTGGACACTGAGCCAACTGGGCCAGCAAACCAGAAGTACGGCGTAATGCCGGAAGTGGCGAGCCGAGTGGTTGCGGACCTGGGAGCTTCGGATCTGGCCCTGGATGCGTTCTCTTCAGGAACCTCCGCCCATCTTCGCGTTTGTGAGAAGTACTGGAGCGCACAGGACTCTGCGTGGAAGAAGCACTGGGGTCCGCATCAGGGCTTGATGTGGATCCATTGCCCCCGATGGGACATTCCAAGAGCGATAGCGAAGATTCGCAAGGACCGCTCCAAGGCAGTGCTGGTTGTTCCTATGGGATGCACCGAGGAGGAAAGTACCCGACATTGGATAGTCTCATTGACCAACATGACCTTAAACAAGGTCGTCCTACCGGCTGGGGAGAGTGTCTATCAGGACGCTAAGGGACAGCCCATGCCACCCCAGAGATGGCCAACGGAATTCCACTATGTGGATGGGGGCCTTGATCAGGCCGACACCATGGACTTCGTGTGTGTCAACCGCATCGTAGCGGAGCCATGGCGGCAATGCTTCGCTGTTTCCCCTGTTGACATCTTAGAATCGGAAGACCCCCTCACTGAAGAGGAGTTGGATCTGGTTCAGGGGTATAGGGATCAGCCCTTTCACGACTGGGGGAGCCAGCGTGAGGGCAAAGGCCAGGACAAAGCCTGGTGGGAAGTGGACTCTATTGTCTCTGGTTCCTATGATGGGAATACCTTCGTAAGGAGGGTACTGGACCACATGTCCAGCCAGGACGAGGCAATCGGCGGTAACCCACCCACCTATGGGGATCTGTTCCGAGGCAAGACCAGAGATGGCCCTTTGGGCCACCTGGGAAGACCACCTGAGCCGAAACCGAGTGGGGTCGCTACCCCTCAAGTAAGCTCCGAGGTCCAGGTGCCCGGAAAAGCCAAGGCGGAGTCCGATGATTGCCCTAAGATCCAGGCATTGAGGGCCAGGCTGCAGCAGAAGTATGGTGATACCTTCTTCAGCGGAAAGCCTGTGTTTCCCCCACCGGTGCGTGGACCGTATGGCGAGGCCAAGATACGACTGAAGCAGGACCCCCGTGTGTATCGGCACCGGGAGTTCGCCCTGCGGGGCGAGAGGAAGGAGGCCATGGAGAAGATCCTCCGTGACTTCATCGAGAGAGGCTGGCTCGAGCCGTGCCACTCCGAATGGGCCTCTCCGTGCTTCGTCGTCCCCGAGAAGGTGGCCGGTGAGTGGCGGCTCGTGGTCGACGACCGCGGCCTAAACGCCCAAACGCAGCACAACAGCTATACGCTGCCCCTCATTGAGGACATGCTGCAAAAACAAAACCGGCGGAGGATCTTCACGGTGATTGACCTGAAACATGGTTATCATCAGATGCCTCTCGCCGAGGAGTCCCGTGCCTGCACAGCCATGAGCACCCCACTTGGACCTCTCCAGTGGAAGGTGATGCCCATGGACGTTACCAACGGCAATGCGGCTTTTCAGCGGATGCTGGAGAACCTGCTTGAGCCGGTGCGTGACTGTGCGGACCCCTTCGTGGACGACGTGATCATCGCGTCTGGGGACCCCAGTATGAGCTACGAGGAGCTCCTGGAGGCACATGAGAGGGACGTCACTCGAGTGCTGGACCTTCTGGTTCGGCACAAACTCACGGGCAGCAGTGACAAGGCCACCATTGCGGTAAGCGAGGTGGTCTTCGCTGGCCACGTAGTTGGGAACGGGCAGCGAAAGCCCATACCTGGCAAGGTGGCTGCGATCGAGCACTGGGAAAAGCTCAAAACGGTCTCTGAGCTACGGGCGTATCTGGGGTTCTGCAACTACTACTCGGGGTATATCAAGATGTATGCCGAGTATGCAGCCCCCATGACGACCATGCTCAAGGGCAACCGAGAGGAGACCAAGAAGGGGTCCAAGAAGACTCTGGTCTGGGATGCTGATTCCGACCGTGCCTTTGAGGGGATGAAGCAGGTGCTGCTATCTGCAGTGGGTCTGCACCTCGTGGATCCCGACCGAGGGTTCGTCCTGAGCACCGACGCTTCCGACTACGCCGTTGGCGCTGTGTTGGAACAAGTGCTTGATGATGGGAGGCACGTGCCCGTAGCCTTCTGGAGCCGAGTCCTGGCGGAAGGCCAGAGACGGACGTGGACGCCTCGAGAAAAGGAGGCGTATGCCATCGTCATGGCTCTCAGGAAATGGGCTGGGTACATAGCCCTCCATCCCGTCACCGTCTGCACCGACCATCGGAGTCTGCAGACGTGGCACAAGGAGCACGTGGACACCCCCTCTGGTCCCGCCTCCCGACGGGCAAGATGGCATGAGACCTTGGCCAAGTTCGACCTCACCATTGTGTATATTTCTGGCAAGGACAACACCGTGGCGGACTGTCTCAGTAGGTGGGCCTATCCCGCCAGCAAGGGCATGACGGATATCTCTGCCCATGGCGATGAGGCTGAGACCGCTGAAGCCAAGAAGATCATTGAAATGGAGCGCCTGATGGAGGAGGAGGGTGTTAAATGCTTCGTCGTCATGGCTGCGGATGCCCCCCTCGGAACGAGGATGGGCAGAGCGGTCAGAGTACTCACCCCTGATGGAGCTGAGTCCGACAAGCACCTCTTCCCTGAATCTTGCCTCAAGGACGACTGGACCGACGACTACGCCAAGTCTGAGGCCTTTCAGGCCGAATATAGGGCTGTGACCGACCCTGATGACGGGCAGAAGTGGCCAAAGGGGCTGACTGAGGAAGATGGCAAGCTCTACCTGAATGGTAAGCTGCTAGTACCGGAGTCCCGGGTGCTCGAGCTGTGCGAGGCTTGGCACCACCACATGATGCACC
This sequence comes from Eutreptiella sp. 'Long Island Sound 2002', assembly GCA_964036045.1. Lineage (NCBI taxonomy): Eukaryota > Euglenozoa > Euglenophyceae > Eutreptiales > Eutreptiaceae > Eutreptiella > Eutreptiella sp. 'Long Island Sound 2002'. The sequence continues at coordinate 185,919,012 of OZ038380.1, read as the reverse complement.
CAGGGGTCAAGAAGCAAGCCCTGGACATGCAGCGCCAGTTTGAGATCGACCAGATCAATCTCTACACCGCCATCAAGAAGGTCAGGAAGGGTTGCTCGGTCTGTCAGGCCTGCAATCTGGATAACCGGAACGTCAAGGGGGAAGCCCGATGGACCCCGGTTCCTGACCAGCCCATGGAGAGCGTGGCCATGGTCGTCTTCTCCATGCCCGAAGTGCACATTGGCAAGGATACCTTTGACTGTGTGGTCCTTTGTGTGGATCGCCACAGCGGCTACGTAGTAGCCGTTCCGGCACGCAAGAAGGGGTTGCTTGCCAAGGAAGTGGCAGTCATGATAATTCGTCATTGGCTGACCGTCTTTGACATCCCCTGCACCATTTGCAGTGACCGAGGGCCCCAGTTTACTGGTGGCTGGTTCAAGGCCATGTGTTCCCTCATGGGAATACGTCATGCCAAGAGCGTCGCCTATCTCAGCCGGTCTAACGGCCGGGCTGAAGTGGCTGGACGGCAGCTGTTCGAGAAGCTGCGCAAGATTCACATCACCAATCCACGGCGGAACTGGTTTGAGGAGATGTGGCCTGCTCTGAAGGCCCATCATGACACCCCCACTCCGGGTGGTTTGTCCCCTCACCAGATTCTGTTCGGCAGGGACCCCCTGGGTCGGGGACTTCCCTTGTCTGGTGATGGTATGGCTATGGACGCCAAGGAATTCTTCGCGCGGCAAGAGCAAACGGCGCGGGACATCCGCCAGCAGCTCGAGAAGGAGCATGCTGAGCGTCAGAAGTCCGCCCCAAGCTCGACAGCGCAGAAGTTCGGGGTGGGAGACCCGGTGTGGGTGATCAGACCCCGCCCTATGGGCACCCACCGCACCAAAACCTGGTTCACGTCCCGGAAAGGTGGTCCGCAGGATTGGTGAGGACACCCACCGCATCAAGGTGGGTCACGAACAGTTCCGGGAGCGCCACGAGAGTCAACTCCGTGTGCGGGAACCCGATCTCCGTGGCCAACATGTGTCCCTGAGCTACGCCGCACATGAGGCCGATTGGGACGACGATTATGCTGAGCAGGACGACTGTACAGTCGAGAAGATCCTAGCCCAGCGTCCGAACGCCTCGGCACCTGGAGGCCTGGAGTTCAAGGTTCGTTGGCGAGGCTATGGGCCGTCCCACGACACCTGGGAGCCCGTCTCCTTGTTCCTGCCGCGGATCAATACCCCCTTCATAAAGTACATCCGCAGGCACAAGACCAAGATCCATGTCTCGGACTTGGCAGCACTCACCTGGGCGATTGCAGCCAGGGGCGCCTGATCATCGCCCTGAGCTCTCCCCTGAGGCAGTTTGAGCGCTTGTTTGGTCGACGGATCGTCCCTTACTTGCTTGCTCTCTTACATCTTTCGGTAACCTGCCATCGGAGTGGCCATATACCCCCCCCTGCTGAATCCAGAGGGGATGGCCCCTCTCCTCTACTTCTATTCGTCACTCCCCGCCTGCTGAATCCTTGGGAAACGATGCAGGACGACTGACCATTTTTTTTGAGCTCTTGGGGCCTTGAAGTGCATACGACGTTGCGCAACGGATGCCGCTGTCATCGGCATTGCTATTTTTTTGGGTGTGTGGTCTGGTCCCATGGCACTTGCGGGATCCAGACCAGTCTACGTGTGTCTGCAGACTATATATGGCCTGAACTCAGGTGTTTTCCTGTCCACCCTCCTGCATATGCCTTATCCTAACCGGGGCGTGGTTTGGCGCTCTGTCCAGAGTGTGTTTACACGCCTATTACCCCGCTTATTGCTTGTTTTTCTGCCCCCCAGGATATGTGCGTCTGTATGTTAAGTGTTGTCAGCCCATCACCGAGTTTGGACTGTTTTTCCCCCCGACGGGACGCCAATCGACTACGAAGGCGCCCTGAGTCGCCGTTTACATGCTTTTACATAAGGTCCAGCCTGGACCAGTACCTAAGTACAGATTCTTTTGTTTGAGTGCCTGTGATACCGTGTGCCCTAGTGGCTGTGATGTGCTGAGATCCTGATGGCGCCAGGCGGGAAGCCCAGCTGCCTGAATGCACTCCCAGCGGTCCGCCACTGTCAGTCCCAGTGTGAGCCTACCGAGTCGCAGACGCACTTGCAATCGGGTGGCGACCTCCGGTGTCCTGACCTCGGTCAGTCTGCCTGGGAAACTGGTGGTTTGAGGAGTCGACGCCTCCGCCCACACTGCATGAGGACTCCCTCATGTATGGCCTTCGTGGTAATAGGGCGAGGGAAAAGACGGCCCTGATGCCCGATCCCTTAAGGAGGAGCTCGTTCGGCTGTACCACTCTGGACTCGCGTCGTGGATATGGACATGGTGCGCCCAAGGAAGGACCCGTGGGGACTCTCCCCCAGCCTGCGGCCTTGGGAAGCCTGGGGTAGCCTGATGGATCTTTGTGGTCGCTTTCGACCTGTGGGACCACCTCGGTCGTCGTGTGACGCCTCTGTTGGCCGTGTATGCCACTGCCACTGTGGTAGTGACCGTCGCAGCCGGCACCCGGTGCGCCTGGTATGGGTTAACGGGTCCTTTGGATGCCGAACAATCGCCGCCAGGACCCGGGACTTGATACTTGATACTATACTTGCAGGTACTAACAGCTACAGCACCGTACCTGTCTTACTGTGGGATTTGGGCAGCCTAACCTGCGAATCAGCCTGAACTGAGGATGTGACACCCCCCCCCTTCAGGGGATGGTCCTGGGTACCCGCTGCCATGCTTTGGTATTATCGAGCCCCCCCAGGGTTTGCTCTAAGGAGGGGGGTGAAGCGGTACCCAGAACCTATGGCCCATGGCCCGGAGGCCTGTGAGCCGTTGACACCAGATGTCAGCGGGATATCCCTGTTCTCTAACCCGCGTGATCTGGAACCCGATTTCTAACCATTAAATCAATGTAGAATTACCATAACTTTATTGTCTTAGGCGATTTTCGTTCGGAAATCGGTGAAATACCCGATTTCTACCGCGATTTCCAATTGTCGTGAAATCGCCGCAGTCGCGCCGCCTGTCGTCGCCTGTTCCGTGGACTGCATTAGATTTTTCTGTAATACGATTTCTCTTGAAGTTAAGACTGAAACAGTCTTCGAGTGATCCGTAATTTTTTCCTTGATATAACGGATCGCGTCCCAGATTTTTCCCAGAAAATATGGGCGACCGAAGGCGCTTTGAACCCCCAAGTGGAATAACAAGGGTTACGAGCGTTCAGGCGCCCAAGGACGAACTAACGTGCCTCATAGGCACTGTGTATGAGGTTTTGCCCCCCATAGGCACAGGATGAGGCCAAAGGATCCCAACTCAATAGGCCCAAAGGGTTATTGATTTTGAGTGTTCTCCAAGAAGTGCACTTTTTCACGTACTTGGCGTCCAAGTACGTGTAGAAGCATGTTGAGTTGGCATTTGCCCCACCCTTGCTTGCCTCTACATCCGGGGCATATCACTTGTCTTCCCCGGATAGTGCATATATGATTCCCATATATATATTGGCAATATATTTTGCGTGCATGCTAAAATTCGGCTTTCCGAAAGGAGGTCGATTTTCGACCAAAGCACTTGCATGCGTGTTAAGGGACCAAGGTTACATTAGAATATAGGCATACTTTGATTCTAGGCCACTAGGTTGGGTGTAGAAGGCTTGGGTAGGGTTGTCTGCCATTTTTGGTGTCATATCACGTGCCCATTTGGCGGGTGCACCATTCCAAGACTAACCCGCCAATGGACCCCATATCGCACGAGGCCCTTCATTGTACTCCCAACCAACACTCGCAAGCCTAACTTTTGTGAAGGGACGCTTGTGGAGCGCTCCCGAAGGTTTGGTTTTGGGTTTGATTTTGCAGGTACTAGACGCCTTTCGGCCCCGGGGGGCCACCTGGTCGGGCCAGGTGATATCCTCCCCACCGGGTCCTAGTGGGGGGCCCTCCAAGACGCACCTCCTGCCTGCTGGCGGAGTCCCCCGGGTTCACAGAGCTCGGAGCCCCGTCCTTCCCCGGCTTCCCCGTTTCGCCACTCCCCGGTCAGTGCATCAATTCGCAGCCGTGGCTGCGGGCGCTTACCCACTGCGTCGCCCCCCTAATGCGTGGTCGCCCGGGGCGCCGGCGCCGCCGGGCCCGTGCTACTGGCTTGTCGCCAGTGGGACCCCCTCGGGCTGGCGCGGAGGCTGCCTAGCCTAGGGGTTGGGGCGTGGCGCTGTGCGCCACTACTGCCTTGGCGGGTGCAGTGCCCCGTCTGTGTGTGCGCGGCGCTCGCGGCCGGTTCGGGGGGTTCGGGCCGGTACCTGGCGTCGTGTCTTTTTGGTTTTCCCTCCCCGCCCCGCGTGTTCCGCGTTGCGTGTGGCGGGCCGTCCCGTCCGGGTGTCCCTTACCCTCGCTCGCTGGTACGCCATTCCACGCGGTCTGTGCGTTCCGCGCGCTCGGTCCGGTTGCCCTTCTGGTAGTCCCCGCATGTCCCTTTCGTGTGTGTGCGCTCGCGCTCTCGCGGTGTCCGCTCCCCCCCCCCCCTGGGTGGTGTGGCGTGCGCATCTCGCGTGGTCCCGGCACTGGGCGCAGGTAGGGCCGTTCCACGTGGTCCGTGCCCCTCCGCGTGTCCTGCCCCGGTCCCTTGCTCCGTCTGGCGTGCTTGGGGGGGGGCGGTCCGGTCCCGGTTCCCCCCTACTTGGCTTGAGGTTGTGGGGGTGGCGGCAGGGCGTCCCCGGGGGGGGTGCCTTCTACCGTTGCGTGGGGCGTCTGGGGTCATGCGCTACCCCTCCCCCGACCGCCCACCCACTGTGGGCGCGGGCGTGCGGGTGTGGGGGCCCTGCTCTGTCCCTGTGGGGGCTGCGCGCCGCGGGGCGGGTCCGTGGCGTTCACATGCTGGGGGGCGGGCGGGGGGGGGGGGGGCGTGCGCCGTACCCCCCGGTTGTGCGGCCGGGGCGGGGCCTGTAGGGCGGGGGTCGCTCTGCCTCATTCCGTCCCTCTGCCTTCCCTGGGGAGGCAACAAAGCGGGCGTCACTGGCGTTGTGCTGTCCATGGGGGGCGTGGCCCCCCATACCACTCCGGTTCGTGCTCACCAGGCTTCTCTGGGTACGATCTGTGCGGCGTCCCGGTGCGCAGGCGTGGGCTCGCTTGTTCTTCGCGGCCCCCATGGGAGCCGGCGGCTGGGGCGGGGTGGCGGGTCGCACTTCGGCTCCTCTCTCGGGCGGGGGGGGACCATCCCCCCTGCCTCGGGGGTCGGGGGCCGGGGCCCCTGCGGCTTGCGGGCCGGTGGGGGGGCGGGGGGGGGGGTGTCGCGCCGCGGCCTCCCTGCTCTCCTTCCGGGCGGCGGCCTGCGGTACTGCATCCTGGCCCCCTCCGTGTCGCCGGCGCGTTCCCTTCCGGCGTGCGCGTGCGGTCGGGGCTGAAGTGCCGCCCCGGGGTCGGGGGGGGTGAGGGGCGGCCCGTGGACCGCTCCACCGGGGGCCCTAGCAGATCTGAACCCCCCCTCTGTCATCCCTGAGTGGGCTGTGGTTACGGGAGGGTTATGTGGGGCGCGGCCTCCTTCCTGTTCCGTTGTGCGCGTTGCTCCGGCACGCCGGTGTGGGTTCGCGGGAGCAGGTCCAGCCGCCGCTCCCCCCTCCGCGTCGCCGTCCCTCTCTTGGGGGGGGGCGCCCCCCCGGCCCCGGGGGGGCGGAGGGCCGCGCCTGTGGCTCCCCAGCTGGGGTGGGTGCGGGGGGGGGGGTGGGGGGGACCCCCCCCGCCAGCTCTCGGGCCTGTGGGAGGGGGGGGGGGGGGTGGGGGGGGGGGCCTTTGGTCCCCTGGCGACGCCTCCTGACGGCCGGGGGGGGGGGGGCGGCATGGCAGTCCTGGCCCCGGGGGCCAGCCATCGGCTGGGGGGTCGCGCCCTTCCCCCGCCCCCCTCTACCTAGAGCCGGATCCTCGTGCAGGCCCTCGCTGGGGCCCCTCATCCCCCCGGCCGTTGTCGCGCGGCGGTGGCCGGCCGGGGGTGGCCGTGAGGGTTAGCGGTCAGTGGTTAGCGGGCTGCGGGGCAGCAGGTTCCCCCCCGCGCTCGTTGTCTCCGCACTCCCTTCCGCGGGAGGTGGCACGCTCTCATGCGTCCTGCCGTACTGTGGGGGGGGCGTGGGTCGGGGGGCCCAGCCCCCCCCCCCACTCTCTCGTATCCGCCGTCTGGGCCATCACCTGCGCCGCCGCTTGTGTGGGGGCTGGGGCTGTGGCGGCGACGGGTTGTGCCGGCGGTAGCGCCAGTGGGCGAGGGCGCTGCGCAAAGCCCGGGGGAGCCAGTTGTTGGCGTCCGCATCCGTGATGCGGAGCACCTCTCCCCCTTCCAGGAAGGCCGGCCACGTCGGCTCCCTGTCGGGCCACGCCGCCCGGATCACTGACCTGAGGACCCTCTCATGGTACTCTGGGGTTGTCCACCCCCCCGGGGGTACCTCTTGGTTTCCTCCGTCTCTCCGGAGGAGCACGGCATCGAAGGGCTGGTTCCCCGACCTCCTGGAGGTCCCCTGGTTGGCCCAGCACAACCACCCGTACACCTCCCCCACCAGGGGGAGGGTCTCCTCCCCCAGAGGGTCCAGGACCGCGCCCCAGTCCCGGTCCCATGGCCGGCCCCCCTCTGCCCCCCGTGCCGGCCCCCCTCGCTGCCCCTGCGCCTGCGGCGCCGATGCCGCGCCCCGCCCCCCCTCCGCCGAGGCCATCCGCGCCGGCTCCGCCCTCGGCGCGGGGGGGGCTGGCTGGTGCCGGGGTCGTGGGGGTTGGGGGGGGACGAGCTCGCCGGCGTCAGGGTCGATGTTGTAGAGGTGGTGGTGGTGGTGGTGGTGGTGGTGGTGGGTGTGGTGTGCCGGCATCTGTTGGATGCCGGGGGGGATGCACCTCACCGGCTGCACGTCCGGCTGCGGGTGCGCCCCGCCCTCTGTGCCCCTCCCGTCGTCCCGTCCTCCCCCCTGGGCTCCCATGCCCCGTCCCGCCTGTCCCTTGGGGCCCGCGGCGCCCTTGCCCTTGCCCTTGGGCCCCTTTCCAGCCCCCTGCCCGTGTCGCGGGTCCCGCCTCCCGTCCCCCACGCCCTGGCCCGCCCGCTCACCCACCTCCCCTCGCCCTGCCCCCTGCACCTGGGCTCCCTGCCCGTGCCCCTGCGCGCCCTTCCCGTGCCCTGGCCCCTTCTCGGTCCCCTGCCCCGAGTCGCGCCGTCCGCTGCCTGCTCTCTGCTCCCCCCCGCTGCTGCGCCCTTCCTGGACCACTCGCCAGGCGTCCCGCTGCCTTTGCAGCTGCGGCAGCGTGACGCCCGGCGGCGAGCGCTCGCGCGCCGGGGGGCGGACGTGCCGCTCCCGCCCCCGGGGGAAGGGCTTGGGGGGGAACAGCTTGGGGGGGCTGGTGTGGGTGTGGGTGGGGTTGGCGTGGGCGCGGTACTTCGCGCTCTCCCTGCCCACTGCTGCTGCTGCGGCGGCCGCCGGCGAGGCGTCCGTGGCCCGTGCGGGGTTCTTCCCTCGCTTGCGCGGCGTGCTGGGGGTCGCGGCGTGGCCGGCCGAGGCGGTGGCGCGGCCCGCCGGGGCCGCGGTCGCAACCCCTCGCGCGTTCTCCTCGTTCTCCTCTGCCGCTGCGGCCGCCGCCGGCGAGGCGCCCGTGGCCCGTGCGGGGTCGGTCCCCAGCGTTCGCGGCGTGCTGGGGGTCGCGGCGTGGCCGGCCGAGGCGGTGTCGCGGCTCGCCGGGGTCGCGGCCGCAGCCCCTCGCGCGCCCTCCTCGCTCTCCTTCGCTACTGTGGCGGCCGCCAACGAGGCGCCCGTGGCCCGTGCGGGGTCTGCCCCCCGCTTTCACGGCGTGCTGGGGGTCGCGGCGTGGTCAGCCGAGGCGGTGGTGCGGCCCGCCGGGGCCGCGGTCGCAATCCCTCGCGCGCCCTTCTTGCTCTCTTCTGCGGCTGCGGCAGCCCTCGGCGATGCGCCCGGTTCCTGCGCCGGGGCTGCCCCCCGTGTCGGCGGCGTGCCGGGGGCCGCGGTCGGGGCCGCGGTGTGGCTCGCTGGGGCTGCGGTCTCCGCTTCCTGCGTGTCTGGGGCCCCCTCCCGGGGCGGGGCGGCGGGGCTGGCTGCTTGGGCGGCGGAGGCGGTCATCTCGGCTGGCTCAGGCCCCCGGGCCGGCGGCGGCGGCCCGACCAGCACCGCCGCCTCCGCCAGCCTCCGCTCCTCGCGCTCCGCGAGGGTCTCCCCCGTCCACTCCGGGGAGGAGGCAGGGGAGCAGGAGCGGGACCGGCGGTGGTGGCCGTCGTCCCGCTGGGGGGACCCATCGGAGTCTGCCATCACTGTTACCCTGGTAGGCATGCGTGGTGGCAGTCACGCCCTTCCCACTACCTCCTGGTGCATCAGTGCCGTGCCGTGGGCAGTGCCGTGTGGTGCTCTGCGGGGGGGAGGGGGGGAGGGGGTCGGGGGCCGGCCGTGGCATCAGCCCCGCACGGCCGGGGGCCTGCGGCCATCCACCGGCACTGGGAGGGGAGGCGGGGGAGCCACGCGGCCCACGCGTCGCGCCATAGCTCCCAGTCTGGGGCGGGGCCCAGGGCCCTGGGCCCCCGGGGGTCGTCGAGTGGTGTCGGGGGGAGCCGCACCAGGTGGACCCCCGTAACGGCGGTGACCTCCTGTGTTCGCAGGAAGGTGTGTACTCCGTCCCGCGCCGCGGGCGCCGGGAGGGGGGGGCGGGGTACGGGTGTTGCCCCATAGCGGTGGGTGGGGATGATCCCCAGGATCCGCCCCGGGTCCCCGCGGGTCGTGACGACGAGGAGGAGCAGGGGGGTGCCAGGGCACTCTTGCCAGAGGACCTGCCCCCTGTGGTGGGCACCCCTGGTTCTGGAGAGGGGGGGGGACAGGTCTGGGTTAGCCCAGCTGCGGGGCGCGTGCGTCGCCGGCGGGAGGGCGGGGCACCAAGTGGGCTCCCTGGGGAACGCCTCGCAGACAATGGCGTACGGGGGGGTAGGCCTGGTGCCGTCGTACACCGGGTTGGTCGGCCGGGGGCGGGCGGACGCCTCGTCCGCGCCTTCCAGGAACACCGTGACCTCGCCCACCCCCAGGTCCTCGTCCGGTGGGTGTAGAAGGTGGAGCGCCGCATCCAGCTCGGACACTCCCCCCGGGTACGTGGCCCGCGCCTGGTTCAGGTACGGGACCGCGTCCCCGGGGTAGCGCATCTTGAGGGCGTGCAGCAGGGCTGGGGCGCTGCTGCGGAGGGACATGGCAGACCCTGCTCCCGTCAGCCGCAGGGTGTCCCCCATGGACAGGGGCCGGCCCGACCGATTGGACTCGCGCCACTCCATCCAGTGCCCGTAGAGGGCCGCCTCCGGGCTGATGAGCCCCGGCTGGACGGCGTTTACGATCCGGTGCATTGCCGGGAGCAGCGTAGGGGCGCCCGCTCCGTTCAGGGCGCAGACGGCCGGGAGGGCGGTCTCGTTGAGGAAAGCCCTCGCACTGCCCGCCAGGTCACACCGTGCGGCAGCGTGCGCTTCGTGTGCCTCCGCCACCGCGTCCGCCACCAGGCCCCGGATGGCCGCCTCCTGCGCTCTGCGGCGGGCCCTGGTGTGTCCCGGCCCATCCCCCCGTCGGCGTGGCATGGTGCTGCGGGCTCTGCAAAGGGCGGCGGCGGGTGGGGGTTAGGGTGCGAACACGTGCCACAGGTGCGCAACGGATGTGGGGTCCCGCAGGTGCACTCGGATCCACAGAAGGGCAGCGCCCGCGGGGCCCGCTCGTTCGTGCGAGGGGGTGTGTGCCCCCTCGATGCGCCGGTGCAGGGCCTCCTCCTCTGTGCGCCTGCGCGGGCCTGCGGGAGGTTCGGGCCAGGGGCACGCGGCCACCTGGGCGCACCGCGCGCACCTGTTGGCGCCTGTCGACGCTGCGGAGGACACCGTGTCACATTCCCCGCAGAGTCGGCAGGTGTGTGGGAGGTGGGAGGGCGGCGACCAAGGGTCGAGATGGCGGAGCCAGAGGTCGTCCCACCTCTGTCGGAGGGGGTCCCGGATCTCCATTAGGCGGGCGCGGACGCGGCGCCGGTAGTGCTTGCCAAGCGTCTTCCGCTTGACCTCCTGCCACGTGTCGTCGGGGAGGATCCCGTGGTCGTGGAAGGCGGCAATGAGGTCGTCCCACGCCGGGCGGGGGTGCCCCTGGGGGGGGCTCGCCATGTACACGTGGCGCCCGGTGAGGTGGGGCGCTAGCGCATCCCATCGGCACCCGTTCGCGGTGTCTCTGTGGAGGAGAGCCAGCAGGGTGCCGTCCGCGACTGCCTCCCACCCCACTCGCAGCCCTTTCGCAGCCGTCTAGCTCCTGGCGCAGCGCGGCTGCAATGCCGGTGGGGAGCATGAGGAGCAAGGGCCCCTGGGTGTCGCCCAGCCGGGACAGGGCGTCGTCGTATACCGGTCCCCCAGCTTTGAAGTGCGCCACGGCGGGTTGGGCGGCCCCGCCCTCTGGGGGGTGCCACCGGACGGTGGCCGCAGCGTGTCCCCACGTGCGTATCTCTGTAGCCCGGAGTACGTTGGCGGCGTGAAGGACGATGCGGGGCGGGACGGGTGTCCTGACGAGTGAGGACACGTCCCCAGTCCATCCCGTTTGCGGCCCCGGGGCCGCCTGCAGCCATTCTCCCGTCGCCGCGTCCCACGGGTGGTCAGGCCCCGCCCCGCGGATCATGGTGGGTCTCGGCCGGGTGTCCGGCCCCCATCCCTTGAGCGGGATGCCGGCGTATCGTTGCGCAGGGGTCTCCGGGGCGCGCGTGGCGGCGCATCACCGGCTCCACTCGCGCGCTCACTCCTCACCCACGATGCGCGCCTCCCATGCGGTCATGGAGCCGCGCCCGATGATCCACGGTGGGAAGAGGGCGTCTTGTAGGTGCCTCGGGAACCCCCCCGGCAGGTCCTGGTACGGGTGGGGGCCCTCTTGGGGCGGGCACTCCAGAGTGCCATTCACGACACGGAGGGAGGCTACGAAGTCCTTGTCAGGGCGCGGGGGAGGGGGAGGGTGGTTGCCCTCCCCCGCAGTGAGCCACCGGTGTGCCCGGGCCGCCGCGCTCTGAGGCTCGCGGAGGAGTTGCTCCAGCCGGTGGTTGCGAAGCTCCCATGCGAAGTCCCCCAGCCGGAGCATGTGGTGGAGGAAATCGTCCACAGAGGTCCCTCCCGGCGGGTCGTATCGGGCGATGGCGCCGAGCTGCGCCTCCGCGTCCTCGCGCACCAGTCCGGAGCAGAACACCTCCGTCCATGTGGCGCCTGCGGAGCGCCACGAGGCCACCCACAGGGCTTTGTCCCCGGGTGGGAGGTGGCGGGCCGCCTCGTGTACCGCCTGGCGGTAGTGGGGCCAGAGGAGCCGTGAGTGGGCGCATCCCACGTGCATGTGCACCGGGGTCTCCTCCGGGCCGCCGCATAAAAGGCACCGTTGTGGGACGATGGCGACGCCAGAGAGCCGCTCCTTCCGGACGCGGAGTCTGCGCTGCACCGGCGTGTGGCCGTCTCGGGCCCGCGGCGCCGGGCGGTTGGTGGCCGTCGCGGTGAGGTCCCGGGCGTGGACATAGGCCGTGGCGTGGGCCGCGCCCAAAGGTGTGTGTCCCCGGTGCGTCGGCGCATGGTCTGTCTGCGCCCGTTGCGCGACCTCGCCGAGCACCCGCATCGTGGGGGGCCGTAGATCGAGATGGCCGTCACGGCCGGCGACAATGAGCTGGGCGTGGCCAGGGTCCGGGGGCGTGTTCTGCAGGACCGTGTCCTGGGATGCCGCCCAGTCCGCCTTGTGCAGTAGGGCGTCACTGTGGTGCGAGGTGGCTCGGACGTACCAGAACGGGTGCCCGGCGTGTTGCCCTCGCGCGTACAGGCTGTCCCGGAGCCACCTCAGGGGGATTTGGTTGACCACCTTCGCCGCGCCCGCGGGGACCCCCGTGGTCCGCTCGCGATCTGCGTGCCGCAGGAGGTGGAGGATGACTTCGGCGTCCACCGTGTGAACCCATGGTCGGTGGGCACGGTATTCTAGAGGGAGGGAGGCGGCCACCCCCTCCCCGTCGGGCACCGTGCCCGAGATGGCCACCGCCCACGTGCGGGTGAGGTCGGCGGCGAGAGCGACGCTGGTGGCGTGTCTGCAGGGTCCGCCCCCGGACGCGTGGGAGGAGGTGTGTCCGCAGGCCTCCGGGATCCAGTAGTATCCAGTGGGGCTGAGCCACCCCGCGTTGAGGTCGGCGGTGTGCCACCGGACGTCGGGGTGGCTGGGGGTCAGTTGGTCCACGCTCAGCGCCCTGGTGTCGCCTGGGCTGATCGCCGGGTGGTCGTGCAGCCGGATCTCCGCTCCGGCGATCGTGCTTGCCCAGGACCGAAGTGCTGTCACATGTTCCTTGAGCCACGCCGGGCCCCCGCGCTGGTGCACCACCAGGTGTCCCGTGTCCTCCGGCTGGTCCTCCAACGCGTGCACCGCCATGTGTGGGTCGTGCGGCACCCCCGTAGCCACCAGCAGGGTGGTGCCACGGGGGAGCCCACGGGGTTCGGGCTGGCCTCCCCCGACCTGCACTATTACCCACTCGGCCCGGAGCTGCGCTTGCCCCGTCGCTTGGGTGCATTGGTCGTCCGTGGTCACCAAGCACAACGGCGTCGGCGCGTGGGGCCGGGGGCGCAGGGGCTCTGGCCATGCCACGTCCGCGTTAGGCTCTTGGTGCTCGCTTTCCGCGAGTACGTCGCGGAGGATGTACATGAGGGCTGCTGGCGGGTGGTACGCCGCCCCCCGCGTGGGGGGGGATAGGCCGTCCCGGCGGCGGTAGCCCCCGACGTGGAGGTGCAGGCCATCCGGGGTCACCCGTGGGCCGGTGTGGGCGTCCTGCTTAGCCCTCGTGGGGTGGACAAGTCTCAGGCGGGGGTCCCGTGTGCCGGTGGTGTGGAAAAGGTGGGCCAGGGCGTCGCGCCACCCGGGGTGGTTGGTGGGCTCCTGCTCACGGCGGCAATAGTGGAGGTGTTCATCGGCGTATTGGTTGAGGCACTCCCGCACCGCCGTGAGCCACGGATCGTCGTTGTCGGGGAAGGGGTTGCGTGGCCCGTGGTGCCCATGCCACGGCGTTGTGTGTGGCACCGTCAGGCGGCACGTGTCGCAGTGTCGCAGCTTGGCGATGCGTAGCGTGACGATGTTGCCCGGCGGGGACTGTAGTTGGACATGGGCCGCCCTGGGGCACGCGATGGGGTTGTACAGCCCCACTCCCAGGGCGGCCAGGGCCCGGGGTATGCGTTGGACCCAGTCGCCTCCCGCCAGAGTTGCGAACTCCGGGACGGGGTAGTGCACCTCGGGACATATTCTGTGCGCGACGGCTATCTCCCAGAACATCTTGGTGACCTCGGCGCGCACGGTGGTTGAACGGTGGTGGACGAGTGTACCCACGAGGGCCACCGCTGCTTGCTGGCACCGCGTGGGCACCCGCGTGAGCCCCAGGGTCCGGTCATCCTGCAGGCTGTCCCGCGAGGCGTCGAAGGCGTACCGCGCCCTGTCCTTCGCGACCTGGACCGTGATGTGGTCCAGGTGGCGTGCACTGTCGGAGTCGTCGGCGATGAAAGGGGGGACGTACTGCGTCACCCCCCCGAGAATCGCCAGGATGACGTTTTGCACCACTTTCGGTGGCGCGAGGGTGTTAAGGCACCAGTGGTGCACCGCCGCCAGGCGTAGCTGGTGCTTGCGCTGCAGGGAGAACTCCCCGTCCGGCTGCAGCTGGAGTCCCAGGTAGGGGACGGAGTCCGCCGCCGGTACCCAGTGCCACGGGTTTTCCAGGTGGGGGCAGAGGCGCAGCTGCAGGCCCGGGACCCCCTCCGTGGTGGCCATGGCGCACTTGCGGGGGTTGAGCACCATGCCCATCATCCCCAGGTACGCGGCCACCGCCTCCACGCCCTCGACGAAGTGCTGCAGCGTGTGGGCCACCACCAGCAGGTCGTCGATATAGGCCTGGATGAGGCCGTGCTCGGCCCCTCCCGGCGGGCGCAGGCGGTGCCCCTGTGCCCTGAGCAGGGGCTCCAGGAGGAGCGCGTACAGCAGGGGGCTCTCGGGGTTGCCCTGCCGGACGCCGCGTAGCATGTAGACGGGCTGCGTTAGCCCGTGTGCTGTGACGATGCGCAGCCTGGCGCACGTGTGGAGGAAGAGCAGGAGGTCGATGACGTCCGGCGGCAAGGAGAGGTGGCGCAGGATGAGGTGGAGGGCGCCGTATGGGGCGGTGTCGAAGGCCTTGCGGGCGTCGAAGGAGAAGACGTAGTTGGGCCTTCCCCGCTGGAGCTGCCACTGCGCCATGAACAGCGGGGGGCCTGTGTTGGAGCCAGGGAGGGCCCGCTGCTGCCAGTCGCTGACCACTCTGTGCCGTGTGAGCAGTTCCGTGATGCGCTGGATGAGGGGGCCCGTGAGCAGCTTCATGTCCAGCTGGCCCAGGGCTATGGGCCTGTAGTCGTCCAGTCTGGCAGAGCCCGGTACCTTGGGGCTGAGCCAGATGTGCGCGTCCCTCCAGTGCATCGGCGGCGGGGCGCCGCGGAGGATGGCCCGGTGGGAATGGACCAGGAGCCACTGTACGGGTGCTGGGAGCGCCTTGAAACAGTCTTCGAGTGATCCGCAATTTTTTCCTTGATATAACGGATCGCGTCCCAGATTTTTCCCAGAAAATCTGGGCGACCGAAGGCGCTTTGAACCCCCAAGTGGAATAACAAGGGTTACGAGCGTTCAAGCGCCCAAGGACGAACTAACGTGCCTCATAGGCACTGTGTATGAGGTTTTGCCCCCCATAGGCATAGGATGAGGCCAAAGGATCCCAACTCAATAGGCCCAAAGGGTTATTGATTTTGAGTGTTCTCCAAGAAGTGCACTTTTTCACGTACTTGGCGTCCAAGTACGTGTAGAAGCATGTTGAGTTGGCATTTGCCCCACCCTTGCTTGCCTCTACATCCGGGGCATATCACTTGTCTTCCCCGGATAGTGCATATATGATCTCCATATGTATATTGGCAATATATTTTGCGTGCATGCTAAAATTCGGCTTTCCGAAAGGAGGTCGATTTTCGACCAAAGCACTTGCATGCATGTTAAGGGACCAAATTTACATTAGAATATAGGCATACTTTGATTCTAGGCCACTAGGTTGGGTGTAGAAGGCTTGGGTAGGGTTGTCTGCCATTTTTGGTGTCATATCACGTGCCCATTTGGCGGGTGCACCATTCCAAGACTAACCAGCCAATGGACCCCATATCGCACGAGGCCCTTCATTGTACTCCCAACCAACACTCGCAAGCCTAACCTCCGTGAAGGGACGCTTGTGGAGCGCTCCCGAAGCGATGCGTTGCGAGCAAGGTGTGTTTTTTGCAATATTCCATTTTTGCATGTGCACACTTGGGAGGCAGCGCGCGCGACTTTCCAAAGCGCCCCAAGTGGAGCACATAGGTGGAATCGAAGGTCATTGGTGTCAGGTCATTGTGTTTAGAAGGATTGGTCGATTACTCAATCCAAGCCGAAGATATTATAATATATTTGTGCGCCTTTCAAGGCACTTTTGGGTGTTTTTTCGCCAATATTGCTGTTTTTTGCCCGTCATGATGTCAAGTGGCGACCGTGTATCTCAGCGTTACGCCCAATTGACATCATGACCCAAGTATGTTATGGGGGTACATACTTCGGTGCCCAACATATCTTGGACCCGGCGAATAACTCCTCTTGGGCTTGGCATACCATGGCCCCCATGTTGGCAATTTGGGACTATCCCAAATCATGGGCTCACTTGGCGACCCGGCCATTCCCAAAACCGGAGGAGTTGGGCGACGCCCAAAAGATATGTTGGACACATATGACTTGATACCAATTCTATGGCACACTCTGGTCCAAGTCGGGCATGTGCCTCATTTGCCCCAACCATGAGTGTGCGCATTTTCGGCCATTTTGAGCAATTTTCCACATTTTCTGCCCGCCGTGCACCATGTTCAGCCCCCGGTGCACGCCGGACTCATGGACCAATGGACCATATATGACATGGGTGTTATGGGCATTGGTCCCCATGGTTCACACACCACGTGGGCGAAGCGGAGCAACATTTGTTAGGGTGCTAGCCCAAGGTGAGTGTGGACAATTTTGCCATTTTGGCATTTGTGGACCCCATTGGGATTGTTACCACGCCAAGTGGCATGGATATCTTTGAGAGCCAAGTGCATGAGAGTCTTCGTTGGACTCCCGGTAGATCGCGTATGGAATGGCGGATCCCATCTCCTGGCCGGCGTGGAGATATACTATTGTGAGCACCCCCGAATTTTTGCTCATTTCGAGCAGCCAAAATGACCCCCTTTTGGGACCCCAATTTCACCCCCCCGTGTGGTCAATTGGCGGCCCCATATCTCTATGCCCACAAGGAGCCCGGACCTAATTCCATGTTGTACACTCAGATATAGGTCCTAGGTCCTGCCTCCTATCCTGTGAGCCATTGGCCTTGCCCTGGAGACCCTTATTCACGGTTCACCTGAGGGCGCCCAGACCACTCGGCAACCAGAATATCCCGATTTGGGGGGCAGGCCCAGTACCGGCACAAAATTGCACTGTTCCACTGCTATACTTGCCCATCCTTTGCACATCAAAGGTTAGAATACAGAAACTCTGGCCGGATAGGGTGGGCACAGCTACCCACAGGTGTCGAAAGAAAATGACACTGCAACGAAACATGTCAGGTAGCTATAGTTGAAGCCAGAAACTTCAGTTTTTTCGGCAAAACTGTAGTTTCTATTCACCTCTGCTGTAGCAAATCTGTCTGTGCCAGCAGACATGCACGTTTCAGATCAGTCCATATTGCCATGCAACTCGGGCACAGCTGCCCACAGTGTCAGGAGAAAACAACACTGCAACGAAACAGGACGTAACATGGCGGGCATCCACAGTTCAGCTTCTTCCGCAAAACCTTCGCCCATATGCTGCAGTGATGCTCCACTCTGCGTCCCCAGCAGCGTTCTCCCTAGCGCTGGACAAACTGGAGCAAATCCAGCGTCAAAACTTTCAAATTCAGCACAAATCCAGCGCGAGAAATCCACAAAACCATAACCGAAGCGGAACTACAAGTTACCTACAGCAGGCAAAACAACATCCTGTGGGGTAACGATATGACAAGAAGCTTGAAACCATGAAAAAAAAGCACTAGTGTGGGGTAGGGGTATGTGCCAAAGAGGCATGTGCGGCCAATGTCCAGCGTCGATCCCCCAAACGTCCAGCGCTATGGAGAACGCTAGTTCCCAGCAAAGTGGAGAAGCAGGGATTCTACTATTTCTGTGATTAGCATGAAAAAACCCTTCCGTGATTTTCCGTGGTTTTCCGTGATTTTCCGTGATTTTCCGTGATTTTCCGTGATTTTCCGTGGCTTTTCTGTGAAATTTCCGTGATTTTCTGTGGTGTTTCCGTGGTACAAAAATGTTCCTTACGCATCCGCTTTGCCTCACCTGGACACCCACAAGAGACAAAACAAAGCAGAAGACATTTGGGGGTGGTCTACTGCCATTTGGTGAACCGTTCTTCAACATCTCCAAAGCAAAACATGGTGACACAGGCCTCACGCAGGTCCTTGCCCAGGCGCTGCCTATTTTTAACATCAATCAGTCCAGCCAGACTAAATGACTGCTCTATTGCCGCGCCTGTGACAGGGTACCATAAATATGGAGCCACGGCCTCCCGCAAAACCAGAGGTCTTGACTGCCAAAATTTGATAACATCCTTAGCATTGTGAATATTTGGTTAGTCACCCAAACGGTAGCATCTCCCCACCCCGGGCTTCCATAACACCGGGAAATTGCTGTGCCCGAAAGCTTGCTGACATCTTTGACCCCCGCTGCCAAACCTTTCGTTTCTTTACAGCACCAGTGCCATTGTCATCAGAAGAAGACATGATGTCACAAGTGAAAACACACAAAGAAATACACACTCCAACACTTAGCAACAAGCGGAGGGGGGCTCCACGAGATGGGGAAGGGCAGTGTGCGGGCTGCGACTGCCTCTGAAGAGTATCTGTCGGACGACGAACTCAGATTGCACGATATGCACGTGCATGATCAGGTATTTATAACAAAGAACGACGAGCATGTTGAGGAAATTTCAATGAAGCAATGATACATGATATGTTGTGGAGGGTGTGAAAAAGTAAGGTTAAATGAATCCTTCGTCTTTCGTGCTTGGTCTGGCTTTTCCTTTGCTGGTGCGAAGCACCATCAAAAGAAAAGCCTTATTACGTTTTTAGCCATTTTCGGGTCACCTTTCTATGTCGGAAATGGAGCCGGGCGGTGAAAAACAAACGCAAAAACACTCCTTTGCCTTATGTTTAAGCTAGCAGCGCAAGGACAGGGAGGGTGCATTGGGCAAGATTAGCAACACAGGGTTCAAATAGCATACAATTTACATATTCATAACTCGGGCCTATTGTATCGGATTTTGACGAAATTAAGGGCATTTTTGGTCAATTTGGGGGTGTTCTTTTCCTTTTTGAGCTTGAAAAGGCGGCTGAGTGCGCTTAAAACCGTCAAATCAAAAAGGGGTGCTAAAACAAAATGACGGCGGTTTCTCAATTGAACAGCAAGACGAGGCTTTTAGAATCATTTATAAATCTGGTCTTAGATCGAAATTTCGTGCATTGTAGCCCGATTTCACTTTGGACAGTCAAAATGAAAGATCGCAAATGCCGGCGACTGCAAAATGCACGCGTGCACAGCAAATAAATAATATGTCAAATAGATTTCTTGAGATTTGGGGCCTGTGGCTTATATATAGTGTTGTTCGGCACCTCAACTTTGCTAGTGCACCTTTAAATCTTATCCCTGGCTTATATGGAATTAGTGGATGTTGGTAAAGAAGTTAAAACCTTGTAAAGGTCCTAACTTTGCAAAACAGCCATGATTGATCGAAACGAATATAACGCGGCGAATCAGCTCTTTGAAGCGGTCATTTAGAGGGGCTGCATCGTTCACTTTTGGGATATGTTTCATTTCGGGGCGCGGATCGTATATAATGGCATAAAGACTGCTTTTAAAGGGGGGCGGGGCCCCATTCCCGGCCCCCCAATTAAAAGCCCCCCATGGGGGGGGAGGTGAACGAGCGAACGGGCAGATTTCTAGGACGGCCTTGGGAAGCTTGCATTCCTTGTAAACTCTTTTCAGTGCACTGTGTTTGCATATGTGCCACGGACCCCTCCTTTGTCCAAGTACAAAATCGCGACCCACCCTAAAGTGTAGTACCTAGACCCACCCTAGGGTTTACCCGGCGGCACTGGAAACGGAGTTGTATGTCCAAGCCTACCCCGGGTCCACAGTGATCCGTGGCTGTGGTACAAATGGATTCTCTTTCAGGTAGGCCACCTCATGGGGGCAGGTATTGTTTGAAATAAAATCGCAAATCCAAAGAGCAAGCAAATCAGAAAAAAAAAGGAGGGGCGGAAGAGAAACACGGCAAAATGTGAGCCATGGTTATGGTCTTGCTGCAGTATAGCAGGAACCCGCAGCCGTGGCCAATTAGAAACCGATTTTATTATGTGCCAACAATTTTTTAAAACCACTACATTGAGGTAGTCTACCCCAGGTGCCACATGACAATTTATAAACCACTGCATTGAGGTAACCTACCCCGGGTGCCTCCAGAATGCATCTCACCCTTGCACTGAAATTCAACTCCCTCTGCTCATTGCCTAGTGCGGGTAATGCATAACTTGACCAACGCCAAGGATGGATGTGGCCCGGCACATGGCATGTCCACTGTGCCTGCTAACTCCTCCCTGCCTCCCACAAACCAATGCAACCCAACACAGCAAGCCCCAGTTTTGCAAACTTGTTGTGCCACCACCCTAAATGGAGGGGGGGGGGGGGGACGAAGGTGCTACGCACCGTCGCCTCCCCCTCCCAAACCGCAGTGCGGTCCAAAAAAAATATATAATTGTGTCACTTAATCTAATTCGTGCAAATGTTTTTGTGAAAAAAATTTCAAAAAAGAAATCATCGTTGCCCACGAAGAGAATTTTTTGCTTGAAAATTTTCTTTTTTGTGGACCGACTCATCCAAAACACTACAACACAAACTATCACCCGAGCCACCAAAAACTGGACCTCAGCCCCGGGGCACGTGCCTGCGGCAGCAAAACATAACACAAACAAAACTGCCTCCACTGCTCCCAGCACAAAGGAAACAACCTCCACTAATTCAAACCTGAGAGAAACAGAGACCGAAGAGCGAGAGACAAATGACACATGGCACACACCTGCCATACAAATGGTAGACACAACACACAAATGACATACAGATGGCAAAATGGCAGACACAACACACAAATGACACACAGATGGCAAAATGGCAGACACAACACACAAATGACACACAGATGGCAAAATGGCAGACACAACACACAAATGACACACAGATGGCAAAATGGCAGACACAACACACAAATGACACACAGATTGCAAAATGGCAGACACAACACACAAATGACACGCAGATGGCAAAATGGTAGACACAACACACAAATGACATACAGATGGCAAAATGGCAGACACAACACACAAATGACACACAGATGGCAAAATGGCAGACACAACACACAAATGACACACAGATGGCAAAATGGCAGACACAACACACAAATGACACAGAGATGGCAAAATCGCAGACACAACACACAAATGACAAACAGATGGCAAAATGGCAGACACAACACACAAATGACACACAGATGGCAAAATGGCAGACACAACACACAAATGACACACAGATGGCAAAATGGCAGACACAACACACAAAGGACACACAGATGGCGAAATGGCAGACACAACACACAAATGACACACAGATGGCAAAATGGCAGACACAACACACAAATGACACACAGATGGGAAAATGGCAGACACAACACACAAATGACACAGAGATGGCAAAATGGCAGACACAACACACAAATGACACACAGATGGCAAAATGGCAGACACAACACACAAAGGGCACACAGATGGCAAAATGGCAGACACAACACACAAATGACACACAGATGGCAAAATGGCAGACACAACACACAAAAGACACACAGATGGCGAAATGGCACACACAACAAACAAATGACACACAGATGGCAAAAGGGCAGACACAACACACAAATGACAGACAGATGGCAAAATGGCAGACACAACACACAAATGACACACAGATGGCAAAATGGCAGACGCAACACACAAATGACACACAGATGGCAAAATGGCAGACGCAACACACAAGTGACACACAGATGGCAAAATGGCAGACACAACACGCAAATGACACACAGATGGCAAAATGGCAGACGCAACAAGCAAATGACACAGAGATGACAAAATGGCAGACACAACACACAAATGAGACACACCAATGACACACACCCAGCGCGAGCCGGACACACAAAAAGACACACACCCAGCGCGCGCCAGACACACAGCGACACACGCAACGCGCTGCAAACACACCATCACACACCCAGCGCGCGCCACACACACAAAGACACACCGAGCGCGCGGCAAGCACACCATCACACACCCAGCGCGCGCCAGACACAGCATCACACACCCAGCGCGCGCCAAACACACGATGACACACCCAGCGCGCGCCGAACACACAATCACACACCCAGCGCGCGCCAGACACAGCATCACACACCCAGCGCGCGGCAAACACACGATGACACACCCAGCACGCGCCGAACACACAATCACACACCCAGCGCGCGCCAGACACAGCATCACACACCCAGCGCGCGCCGAACACACGATGACACACCCAGCGCGCGCCGAACACACAATCACACACCCAGCGCGCGCCAGACACAGCATCACACACCCAGGCCGCGCCGAACACACGATGACACACCCAGCGCGCGCCGAACACACAATCACACACCCAGCGCGCGACAGACACAGCATCACACACCCAGCGCGCGCCGAACACACGATGACACACCCAGCGCGCGCCGAACACACAATCACACACCCAGCGCGCGCCAGACACAGCATCACACACCCAGCGCGCGGCAAACACACGATGACACACCCAGCACGCGCCGAACACACAATCACACACCCAGCGCGCGCCAGACACAGCATCACACACCCAGCGCGCGCCGAACACACGATGACACACCCAGCGCGCGCCGAACACACAATCACACACCCAGCGCGCGCCAGACACAGCATCACACACCCAGGCCGCGCCGAACACACGATGACACACCCAGCGCACGCCGAACACACAATCACACACCCAGCGCGCGCCAGACACAGCATCACACACCCAGCGCGCGCCGAACACACGATGACACACCCAGCGCGTGCCGAACACACAATCACACACCCAGCGCGCGCCAGACACAGCATCACACACCCAGCGCGCGGCGAACACACGATGACACACCGAGCACGCGCCGAACACACAATCACACACCCAGCGCGCGCCAGAAACAGCATCACACACCCAGCGCGCGCCGAACACACGATGACACATCCAGCGCGCGCCGAACACACAATCACACACCCAGCGCGCGCCAGGCACACCATCACACACCCAGCGCGCGCCGAACACACGATGACACACCCAGCGCGCGCCGAACACACAATCACACACCCAGCGCGCGCCAGACACAGCATCACACACCCAGCGCGCCGAACACACGATGACACACCCAGCGCGCGCCGAACACACAATCACACACCCAGCGCGCGCCAGACACAGCATCACACACCCAGCGCGCGCCGAACACACGATGCCACACCCAGCGCGTGCCGAACACACAATCACACACCCAGCGCGCGCCAGACCCAGCATCACACACCCAGCGCGCGGCGAACACACGATGACACACCCAGCACGCGCCGAACACACAATCACACACCCAGCGCGCGCCAGACACAGCATCACACACCCAGCGCGCGCCGAACACACGATGACACACCCAGCGCGCGCCGAACACACAATCACACACCCAGCGCGCGCCAGGCACAGCATCACACACCCAGCGCGCGCCGAACACACGATGACACACCCAGCGCGCGCCGAACACACAATCACACACCCAGCGCGCGCCAGACACAGCATCACACACCCAGCGCGCGCCGAACACAGGATGACACACCCAGCGCGCGCCGAACGCACAATCACACACCCAGCGCGCGCCAGACACAGCATCACACACCCAGCGCGCGCCCGACACACAATGACACACCCAGCGCGCGCCGAACACACAATCACACACCCAGCGCGCGCGAGACACAGCACCACACACCCAGCGCGCGCCCGACACACAATGACACACCCAGCGCGCGCCACACCCAGTGCGCGGCAAACACACTAACACATTGCGCGCTGGCACACACACAGTGCGCTGACACACAAATCACACACACAGCGCGCTGACACACGAATGACACACACACACCGCGCCAACACACCAAAGACACACACCGCTTGCCAGACACACGATCACACAACCAGCGCGCGCCAGACACACGATCACACAACCAGCGCGCGCCGGACACACAATCGCACACCCAGCGCGCTGCAATCACACTACCACACACCAAGCACGCGCCCGACACACTATCACACACGCAGCGCGCGCCGGACACACAATCACACACCCAGCGCGCGGCACGAACTCAAACGCGAAACCAAACCTCAACCGGGCACAAAGTAGTTGCTGAAGTGGCTCCTTTTAATGCTGTCCGACCTAGGACAACCAAAATGGAAAGTCACCTACCAAACCAAACCTGGAAACCCAAAGGTTCAAATTGCAAAGCACCAACCATTGACATACTGGGAACAATCTCCATCAGCGATCTGACTTCCGGGTCTGCATTGTGTCGATATCGTGCTTCATACTTGACTCCAACAACAGGAAGTGGAAAACATGGCAAGGGTAAGCAAGTCTCATTCTAAACTCGATTTCTGTGGTGAATCACGAACGGTAGGTTACACTGTAGTGTGAGTTACTGCCGTAGATGCTACTATGTGCAAATCAAAGATATGATAACATCATGCGCTAGGGTGATTTGCCGATAAGGTAGCAGTTGCCAAATGACGTGTCGAGAACTGCGCGGGTCACGGTCAAGCTTAGTGAGTGATGTCCCCGATGAGTTGGCGAAATCTAAAGATAGGTACACCTGGGGCTTGACCCAGGCTACTCAGAAATGCCTTCGTTGGTGTCTTTCGACACCATTTACCCCATGGAGGGAGAGGGTTTTGCTAAGGAGTTCACTGCCTAGCTGCAGTGTTTTGCTGATTTCTGTTTAGTACCGGTCACGGTCGCGCTTCCGGAGAGGGTTCATAGGCTCACCACGCAAATATTAAGTTGGTCATGTTGTAGAAGACGATCCACCCTACTCATATACACCAATTTTTCATGAAATGGACACATCTACCCCAAACTATGAGGTGCGCATGTAGATATAGCTGAAATCTGCATGCTGCCACAAATGGGGTCTGCTACACTAAAGGAGATGGGTATGCCGGGACACTTGATGAATCGTGATTTGACCAATCATTCGAGCAACTGCATGATCAACGCTGCTCATCCTACGATCTTTCCCTTGCAAATACCTCAATCGCACCTTTTTTCCAACTCTTCAACCTCACTAGCAGAAAACAGCAGCCCCTCTGAACTATGGCAAGCACCTCATTGCTCCTGCGCTGCCTCTGTTTTCCCCCTTGACGACGTAATCCAAGCCCAGGAGGAAAGCCCACATTGGCACTGGTTGTGTCAAACTCTTCCATGGCCATTTGGGCGACACTTTGTGCTGCTGCTCCATCAAAGGCCGCCCCAATCCTCTCACCAAAGCTTAACCTCCAAGCCATACTTCTGCAACCCCATCTCTTCGCCCTCATGCTTTCTGACCACATCTCTGACCCATCCCCAGAAGCAGGGGGGCCGCGGCGCGACACCCCCCCCCCCCCCGGCCCCCACCCCCCGAGGCAGGGGGCATGGCCCCCCCCCGCCCGAGTGGGGAGCCGGAGTGTGACCCGCCCCCCCGCCCCAGCCGCCGGTTCACATGGGGGCCGCGAAGAACAAGCGGGCCCACGCCTGCGCACCGGGACGCCGCACAGATCGTACCCAGAGAAGCCGGGTGAGCACGAACCGGAGTGGTATGGGGGGCCACGCCCCCCATGGACAGCACAAGGCCAGCGACGCCCGCTTTGTTGCCTGCCCAGGGAAGGCAGAGGGACGGAAGGAGGCAGAGCGACACCCCGCCCTACAGGCCCCGCCCCGGCCGCACAGCCGGAGGAAACGGCGCACGCCCCCCCCCCTCCCCCCCCCCAGCCCGCCCCCCAGCATAAGAACGCCATGGACCCGCCCCGCGGCGCGCAGCCCCCACAGGGACAGAGCAGGGCCCCCACGCCCGCGCGCCCGCGCCCACGACGCGGACCCCGACAGCCCAGCCAGTGGGCGGGCAGTCGGGGGAGGAGGAGCGCAAGACTCCAGACGCCCCACGCAACGGTCGAAGGCACCCCCCCGGGGACGCCCTGCCGCCGCCCCCACAACCCCAAGCCAAGTAGGGGGGAACCGGGACCGGACCGCCCCCCCCCAAGCACGCCAGACGGAGCAAGGGACCGGGGCAGGACACGCGGAGGGGCGGGGACCACGTGGAACGGCCCTACCAGTGCCCAGTGCCGGGACCACGCGAGATGCGCGCGCCACACCACCCAGCGGGGGGGGGAGCGGACACCGCGAGAGCGCGAGCGCACACAGACGAAAGGGACACGCGGGGACTACCGGAAGGGCTACCGGACCGAGCGCGCGGAACGCACAGACCACATGGAATGGCGTACCAGCGAGCGAGGGTAAGGGACACCCGTACGGGACGGCCCGCCACACGCAGCGCGGAACACGCGGGGCGGGGAGGGGGAAACGAAAGAGACACAACACCAGGTACCGGCCCGAACCCCCCCGAACCGGCCGCGAGCGCCGCGCACACACAGACGGGACACTGCACCCGCCAAGGCAGTAGTGGCGCACAGCGCCACGCCCCAACCCCTAGGCTAGGCAGCCTCCGCGCCAGCCCAAGGGGGTCCCACTGGCGACAAGCCAGTAGCACGGGCCCGGCGGCGCCGGCGCCCCGGGCGACCACGCATTAGGGGGGCGACGCAGTGGGTAAGCGCCCGCAGCCACGGCTGCGAATTGATGCAGTGACCGGGGAGTGGCGAAACGGGGACGCCGGGGAAGGACGGGGCTCCGAGCTCTGTGAACCCGGGGGATTCCGCCACCAGGCAGGAGGTGCGTCTTGGAGGGCCCTTCACTAGGACCCGGTGGGGAGGATATCACCTGGCCCGACCAGGTGGCCCCCCGGGGCCGAAAGGCGTCTAGTACCCGCAAAATCAAACCTCAAACCTCAAACCTCAACCTCACTAGCAGAAAACAGCAGCCCCTCTGAACTGCTTGACTGCTCCCGGCTCAAACCCACACTACTCTCCGTTTCATCGAGTAGAGTAGCCACAAAAGGATCTTTTTGAGCCAACTAGAGACTCGTGGAATCTGTCCACTTGAGGGACAAAGAAAACTGTCCTTCATCAAGACCGAGGTGGCTGTTTTCCATGGACACCCTTAGGAAAAACAAGAAAACCGTAGTGAAAAGCACGAGGTACCACCGGTGCCCAAGGCAGAAAAAGAGCCCAACCAGGAAAAATCCACAGGATCCGTCCCTCCTACCTAGCCTGGGTCCGTAACTACCCGTAGAACCACGATTTACAAGATTTGGTGCTATGTAGCGCTCAGACGAGCCGTCACTGTGACCTGCGGCGCCATTTGGCAAATGCCGCATTTAGCGCATCCCCTTAGGGCGCTCTGTTGCCAGCGGTATATCTGGCGACTTTTACCACCAAATCTGGATTTTCTTACATCAAGCGAGAGCCTGGCTCTCAATCTGTAGATCTATCCAGAAAAATCCTGCAGATCCCGAAGAAATCTTTAGAAATCCACGCGACTGTGACCCACGGGCGGAAACACTACGGTTGCAGGGGCAAATCCTAGTACGTAAACCAAAGGCGAAGTTCATAACGTGACGTCACCGTCTGGTAAGGAGACGGTTTCTTTTTCCTCTTGGAGAGCAACACTGAGGCACAAAAAGCCTCCCTGGGTTTTTGGTAACCCATCAATATGTCGGAGAAATTCCAATTTTTCAAAGACCCACCAATTTAGCAGTTCTGCGCAGCTGCCCGTTAGCGAAGGAGGCGGGGGGGAGGCGGGCGGGAACGTGTGTATTGGACATAGGTCTTTCACCATGACCCCCCCCCCTTATTTTGAGGGTGTCGGATCCAAAGAGAAGCACGGTTGGGCCTCATATTCCGCCTAGAGACTTGTAACTTCCCAAGTGACAACCCCTTGATCCCAGAAGCACAACATGCAGCAGAACACTAGTGTATCACCATACAAGCTGCAAAATGAGGAGGTATTATTCCTTTTGCGGTGAGGAATACTTTCTCTTCCTCATGGGAAAAGCAAATCGCGGACCCCATGCCTCGGATTGTTCAATCGCCATGTACAAATCTTCCCCTGTGCCCTCACCAGCCGCGGGGATGCCAAGAACATCATGCTCACTAGCAAACCTCATTCCCAAAGAAGCAAACACCTTCCCCAGAAAGGTGTCCGGATCCCAAACACTTTGTTGGGCAACCACCTTAACTTGGTGTCCCATTGCTTCGACGGCTTGGCAAACAAATGCACCAACACCAACACCATGGGTCATATGTAAATGCCGTAGCTCGCGAGACAGCTCAACATCACACATATGCCAGTAAGGGAACATATTATCAGGGGTTGGCCAAACGAAACGGATAGTGTCAGCAAGTGTGGATGCAAATTCACAAGCAAGCTCCACCTCATCACCACTCAAGCGAAATGCACATAACAAAGGCACCAGGTTGCAAAATGCAGCGACTATGGTCCTCACCTCGTCCGGTAAATCAGCATGGCTAACAATGGAAGGCAATACATCGCGAAGCTTTGCAACATGCCGGCCCAAGAGCTTCAAGGCACTTACCTCACCTGCCTTCAAGCCCAGACTACTCAAATGGCTAGTTGCGAATGCTTCATATAGTGAATTATAGCGAATGGTGAAGCAAAACGCAACGTCAAACCTTTGCAGAAAAGATGCAGTTATGTCCCAACGAGCCTTGCCGCCAGGAACACAGCCAAAAAAGGCCTTGGAAAAAAAACAAGACTGTAAGGTGCAACAATGTGAGTCAGTCAAAATGAAGAGTTTGGGAGCGCAAAATCCAGACATCGTAATAAACACATCGTTATTGTTACAACATCTTCCTTCCAGGCGAATTTGTCGCAAAAAAAATTTCGAGTTTTTGTCACCCCGTCACCGAGCAGTCCTTCCCTAAAATCGCGACACGGGGCTATTTCGCTACTGGCTGAGCTGTGACCGTAGTGAAGAGCTCGGAGTTCGGCAAATCACCCTACAGGCCTGCGGGTCTCACTTTTTTCCCTTATTACCTGGATCCTCATGAAAAAGCCCCAAAATTACCAGGAATAGATTCACATCCACGGAGTTTGACCTGCGGGACACGATTCGGCAGGCAGAACCTCGATTTGAGGCGATTTTCACTGCCACATCTGGATTTCTGCATGCGATTGGGGCTGGGAGTGAATTTTCCTGCATCTCCAGCTCGATGCACGCAAATCTAGGGGCGGAAGTGTCGATTTGTTCGGCGAAAAGGGGGGGGTCGTTCAAAAAATGTCGGCACCGGACAAACTAGGTTGGAAATTTACAGAAGTCGGCGCCCGCGCGGGTCCCTCCCCGCAGCGGCCGTTCCCACATCTGTCGCCAGTGGGCGACTTGAACTGCAAAAACACTAGCAAACAATAGGAACTTTCATTTGCGTTTCCGTGATCACTCCAACACTTAGCAACTAGCAACAACAGTAGCAAACAATAGGAACTTTCATTTCCGTTTCCGTGATTTCCCGTGATTTCCGTGCAACAACAATAGCAAACAATAGGAACTTTTGTTTCTGTTTCCGTGATTTCTCGTGATTTCCCGTGATTTCCGTGATTTTCAGCGGTGGCCGATTTCCGTGATTTTCCGTGATTTTCCTGCCACGGAAATACCAGAATCCCTGGGAGAAGACACAATGGAGCTGATTCCATAATGGGTTGTGGCCGACACTTAAGTGGCATGAGGAGCCACGGTTTCATTTCACCGTTTCACCATTTTGTGAAAGATTGATAATCGATGTTGTGCCGCAGTGTTGCAGAATTGCCTACGGTTCTTCAGCGCTCGCAGTGCTGCCCTGACGCTAAAGTACACAATAACACTCCAAATTACCAAAGACTCCCTAAAAACCGCCAGTTCAAATGCGGACATGCACTGTGTCCTGTTGCGCCCCAAAAGCACATTACAATGCATCAGAGACAAGGAGACCAGGGCGAAATCCGGTCCCGCATCCTGGAGTAAGGTTGTCATTCAGTCAGTCAATAAATCTCAGTCTTGGCCCACTGTGTTGGAGTGGAGGGACCAATGTTGAAAATCTGTTTGATTGCAGCTTCCCAAATATTTCTTTCACTTTTTGATTTTTCAATTTCAGTCACCAACCACACAGCTAACCTGCTCACACAACAAGTCCCTTTCACTGATCACACTTCACCACTGTTCAATATGACGTTCTGTACTTATTTCATTTCCCACTTACGGCGCCACTTGTAGAACTCCATTTCAGCAACCCCCCCATAGCACACAGTGCAAAAAAAAAAAAACGAAGCACTCGATCAACCTTGCACTGGACTGTGATGTAAAGAAAACACAACTGTGTGGCAGACAAATGCAATGCACACATGCCGCTGGTCAGTATGCCATTTTTTTAACCCGAATCAAATGTTCCACCAAGTGTCCGCTGCGTGTGCACAGGGCAGTGCAAGCGTTCATTGGCAGGCCAGGTTAAGGGTCAGTCCCGAGGTAGGTTCTGGTCGCTCCTCTCCGGGTAGGCTGGGGGAATGTTTGCCCGGCGCGCGCCCGGCGCGCGCCCGGCGCGCTACTTTTCTATCAACTACCCCGACTTCAGCCCAAGATTTACCCTCTCATGGAGAAGCTGCCCAAGTAGACCACGTTGGACTGCACACCTTCCCTACAGAGCACATTGCATAATAAAGCAATAGGGTTGTGTGGCTGGGGACGGACAACCCGTTTTTTTTACCAAAAAGAACACGGGCTGTTAACCCTTTTTTTATTATGAAAACAGGCAAAGGTGCTTACGCACCTTTTACAGCCCGTTTTCATTGAGGAAAACGGGTTAATAGCCCGTTTTTCCTAAAAACGGGTTATTATAGCCCGTTTTATTTGGCTGAAAAACGGGTTAACCAAACTGACGTTAGGTCCCTGGGACACTTGTGCACACCTCCCGGCGACCGGTGCAGGTTCCAGGTGACACATGGAGGAGAGGCAAGGCAAAAGAAAGTACTGCATGTGAAATGTTGGGGTTTGAGGTTTGAGGTTTGATTTTGCGGGTACTAGACGCCTTTCGGCCCCGGGGGGCCACCTGGTCGGGCCAGGTGATATCCTCCCCACCGGGCCCTAGTGGGGGGCCCTCCAAGACGCACCTCCTGCCTGGTGGCGGAGTCCCCCGGGTTCACAGAGCTCGGAGCCCCGTCCTTCCCCGGCGTCCCCGTTTCGCCACTCCCCGGTCAGTGCATCAATTCGCAGCCGTGGCCGCGGGCGCTTACCCACTGCGTCGCCCCCCTAATGCGTGGTCGCCCGGGGCACCGGCGCCGCCGGGCCCGTGCTACTGGCTTGTCGCCAGTGGGACCCCCTTGGGCTGGCGCGGAGGCTGCCTAGCCTAGGGGTTGGGGCGTGGCGCTGTGCGCCACTACTGCCTTGGCGGGTGCAGTGTCCCGTCTGTGTGTGCGCGGCGCTCGCGGCCGGTTCGGGGGGGCTCGGGCCGGTACCTGGTGTTGTGTCCCCCCTTCTTCCCCCTTCCCGCCCCGCGTGTTCCGCGCTGCGTGTGGCGGGCCGTCCCGTCCGGGTGTCCCTTATCCTCGCTCGCTGGTACGCCATTCCATGCGGTCTGTGCGTTCCGCGCCCTCGGTCCGGTTGCCCTTCTGGTGGTCCCCGCGTGTCCTTTTCGTGTGTGTGCGCTCGCGCTCTCGCGGTGTCCGCTCCCCGCTGGGTGGTGTGGCGCGCGCATTTCGCGTGGTCCCGGCACTGGGCGCTGGTAGGGCCGTTCCATGTGTTCCGTGCCCCTCCGCGTGTCCTGCCCCGGTCCCGTGCTCCGTCTGGCGTGCTTGGGGGGGGGCGGTCCGGTCCGGGTTCCCCCCTACTTGGCTTGGGGTTGTGGGGGCGGCGGCCGGGCGTCCCCGGGGGGGTGCCTTCAACCGTTGCGTGGGGCGTTCTGGGTCTTGCGCTCCTCTTCCCCCGACTGCCCGTCCACTAGGTGGGCTGTCGGGGTCTGCGTTGCGGGCGTGCGGTTGTGGGGGCCCCGCTCTGTTCTTGCGGGGGGGGAGAGGGGTGTCGACTTGGTGTCCAGGCGCCGGCCCGCCGGATTACCATGATGAGCCTGATGCGCACGGAGCTTCGCCCTGCGGGATGCGTGGGGGGGTTGGGGTGACCGTGGCTGGAGTGGTGCACCTTTGCTCCGGTTCATGGCCCAGCAGAGCACCCCTACCGCGGGCTCACTCTTAGCACAGGGGGAGGGGGTTGCGGGCGCGTGTGTTCTGCGACCCGGGTGCCAGTGTATCTCAGAAGGCAGCCACCCCGGAGGTAGCGCACCAGGCGCACGCCGTGAAGGAGTTGGTTCGAACCCCGGGATCGGTGGTCTCCCACCGATCCCTTCGAATACCGGACGAGGCCTCCCATCGACCTGTTTGAGTACAGGTGACGGTGCGCACTGCTGCAGGGGTGGGTGGCTCCCATGTGTTTTGTTTTTCTTGGGTGGGGGGTAAAACGGACGAGACCTCCACCCGATCCACCGGTATCGGTGGTGGCGCGAGTTGCTGGAGGGGGGGGTGGTTCCCACGTCGCCAACTAGAGAGCTCTACGTGCAGGGATCCCAGGAGCACCAACGCCCGGGATCGAACCCCCGCACTGGACGGTTGAAGACCGACGCTCTCACTACTGGGCCGCGGGTGTCTCTTACGCCACTTAGGGGTGTGGTCGGCTATGAATCCAGTCCTGAGGGTGGGGCTGTGCGTTGTGAAGCGTGTTGCGCGTGCCGGGAGGCCCCAGTCCACGTGCACGGGGTCGGGACAGGGGGGGAGGGGGCTGGGTGGAATGCGTTGGATCGCCGACTGACGTGCACAGGGGTAAGAGGCGGACAGTAGCACCGCCGGGTCGCCGACTGACTGTAGGGCGGGGGGTCGTTCTGCCTCTTTCCGTCCCTCTGCCTTCCCTGGGCAGGCAACAAAGCGGGCGTCACTGGCGTCGTGCTGTCCATGGGGGGCGTGGCCCCCCATACCACTTCGGTTCGTGTTCACCCAGCTTCTCTGGGTACGATCTGTGCGGCGTCCCGGTGCGCAGGCGTGGGCCCGCTTGTTCTTCGCGGCCCCCATGTGGGCCGGCGGCTGGAGCGGGGGGCGGGTCACACTCCGGCTCCCCTCTCGGGTGGGGGGGGGCCATCCCCCTTGCCTCGGGGGGGGTGTCGCACCGCGGCCTCCCCGCTCTCGTTCCGGGCGGCGGCCTGCGGTACCCCTTTCTGGCCCTCTTCGCGTCGCTGGTGCGCTCCCTTCCGGCGCGCGCGTGCGGTCGGGGCTGGAGTGCCGCCCCGGGGTGGGGGGGGGTGAGGGGCGGCCCGTGGACCGCTCCCCTGGGGGCCCCAGCTGACCTGCGAACCCCCCCTCTGTCCCCTCGGAGTGGGCTGTGATTACGGGAGGGTCATGCGGGGCGCGGCCTCCTTCGTGTTCCGTTGTGCGCGTTGCTCCGGCCAGCTCCGGCACATTCCCTTACCGTGTCGCCGTCCCTCCTGTGGGTGGGGGCGCCCCCCCGGCCCTGGGGGGGCGGAGGGCCGCGCCTGTGGCTCCCCAGCTGGGGTGGGTGCGGGGGGGGGGGGGGGGGCCGCCCCCCCGCCCGCTCTCGGGTCTGTGTGGAAGGGGGGGGGGGGAGTGGGGGGGGCCTTCGGTCCCCTGGCGATGCCTCCTGTCGGCCGAAAAGGGGGGGGGGGCGGCTTGGCGGTCCCGGCCCCGGGGGCCAGCCATCGGCCAGGGGGGTCGCGCCCTTCCCCCGCCCCCCTCTACCGAGAGCCGGATTCTCTCGCAGTCTCTCTCCGGGGCCCCTCATCCCCCGGCCGTTGTCGCGCGGCGCTGGCCGGCCGGGGGTGGCCGTGAGGGTCAGCGGTCAGTGGTTAGCGGGTTGCGGGGCAGCAGGTTTCCCCCCGCGCTTGTTGTCTCCGCACTCCCCCCCGCGGGAGGTGGCGCGCCGCGTTCCCTGGGTAGGCAACAAAGCGGGCGTCACTGGCGTCGTGCTGTCCATGGGGGGCATGGCCACCCATACCATTCCGGTTCGCGCCCACCCGGCTTCTCTGGGCACAATCTGCGCGGCGTCCCGGTGCGCAGGCGTGGGCCCACTCGTTCTGCGCGGCCCCCATTTGAGCCGGCGGCTGGGGCGTGGGGGCGGGTCACACTCCGGCTCCCCTCTCGGGCGGGGGGGGTCCATCCCTTCTGCCTCGGGGGGTGGGGGCCGGGGCCCCCGTGGCTGGCGGGCCGGTGGGGGGGCGGGGGGGGGGGGGGGTGTCGCGCCGCGGCCTCCCTGCTCTCGTTCCAGGCGGCGGCTTGCGGTACTCCTTCCAGGCTCTCTCCGTGTCGCCGGCGCGCTCCCTTCCGGCGCGCGCGTGCGGTCAGGGCTGAAGTGCCGCCCCGGGGCGGGGGGGGTGAGGGGTGGCCCGTGGACCGCCCCCCTGGGGGCCCCATCTGACTTGAAACCCTCCCTCTGTCACCTCGGAGTGGGCTGTGGTTACGGGAGGGTCATGTGGGGCGCGGCCTCCTTCCTGCTCCGCTGTGCGCGTTGCTCCGGCACGCCGGTGTGGCTTCGCGGGAGCAGGCCAAGCCGCCGTTGCCCGTATCGCGCCGCCGTTCCCCCTGAGGGGGGGGCGCCCCCCCCGGCCCTGGGGGGGCGGAGGGCGTGGTGGTTAGCGGTCAGTGGTTAGCGGGTTGCGGGGCAGCAGGTTCCTCCCCGCGCTCGCTGTCTCCGCACTCCCTCCCGCGGGAGGTGGCGCGCCCTCGCATGTTGTGCCATACCGTGGGGGGGGCGTGGGTCAGGGGGCCCATCCCTCCACCCCAACCCTCCCGTACCCGCCGTCTGGGCCTTCACTTGCGCCGCCGCTTGTGTGGGGGCTGGGGCTGCGGCGGTGGCGGGTTGTGCCGGCGGTAGCGCCAGTGGGCGAGGGCGCTACGCAAAGCCCGGGGGAGCCAGTTGTTGGCGTCCGCATCCGTGATGCGGAGCACCGCTCCCCCTTCAAGGAAGGCCGGCCACGTCGGCTCCCTGTCGGGCCACGCCGCCCGGATCACTGACCTGAGGACCCTCTCGTGGTCCTCTGGGGCCGCCCACCCCCCCGGGGGTGCCTCTCGGTTTCCTCCGTCCCTCCGGAGGAGCACGGCATCGAAGGGCCGGTTCCGGGACCTCCTGGAGGTCCCCTGGTTGGCCCAGCACAACCACCCGTACACTTCCCCCACCAGGGGGAGGGTCTCCCCCCCAAGCGGGTCCGGGACTGCGCCCCAGTCCCGGTCCCATGGCCGGCTCTCCTCCGCCCCCCGTGCCGGCCCCCCTCGCTGCTCCTGCGCCTGCGGCGCCGATGCCGCGCCCCGTCCCCCCTCCGCCGAGGCCACCCGCGCCGGCTCCGCCCTCGGCGCGGGGGGGGCTTGCTGGTGCTGGTGTCGTGGGGGTTGGGGGGGGACGAGCTCGCCGGCGTCAGGGTCGATGTTGTAGAGGTGGTGGTAGTGGTGGTGGTGGTGGTGGTGGGTGTGGTGCGCCGGCATCTGTTGGATGCCGGGGGGGATGCACCTCACCGGCTGCACGTCCGGCTGCGGGGGCGCTCCGCCCTCTGCCCCCCTCCCTTCGCCCCGCCCTCCTCCCTGGGCTCCCATGCCCCTTCCCTCCTGTCCCTTGGGGCCCTTGCCCTTGCCCTTGCCCTTGCCCTTGGGCCCCTTTCCAGTCCCACGCCCGTGTCGCGGGTCCCGCCTCTCGTCCCCCACGCCCTGGCCCGCTCACTCTCCCATCCCCCCTTGTCCTGCCCCCTGCACCTGGGTACCCTTCCCGCGCCCCTGAGCACCCTTCCCGTGCCCTGGCTCCTCCCCGACCCCCTGCCCGTGTCGCGGGTCCCGCCTCTCGTCCACCACGCCCCGGCCCGCTCGCTCTCCCACCTCCCCTCGCCCCGCCTCCTGCACCTGGGCTCCCTTCCCGTGCCCTGACCCCTCCCCTGCCCCCTGCCTGTCGCGCCGTCCGCTGCTCCCCTCCCCCCCGCCGCTGCGCCCTTCCTGGACAACTCGCCGGGCGTCCCGCTGCCTTTGCAGTTGCGGCAGCGTGACGCCCGGCGGTGAGCGCTCGCGCTTCGGGGGGCGGTCGTGCCGCTCCCGCCCCGGGGGGAAGGGCTTGGGGGGGAACGGCTTGGGGGGGCTGGTGTGGGTGTGGGTGGGGTTGGCGTGGGCGCGGTACTTCGCGCTCTCCCTGCCCACTGCCGCCGCTGCGGCGGCCGCCGGCGAGGCGTCCGCGGCCCGTGCGGGGTTCTTCCCCCGCTTGCGCGGCGTGCCGGGGGCCGCAGCCCCTCGTGCGCCCTCCTCACTCTCCTTCGCTGCCGTGGCGGCCGCCGACGAGGCGCCCGTGGCCGCGGTCGCAAACCCTCGCACGCCCTCCTCGTTCTCCTCTGCTGCCGCGGCGGCCGCCGGCGAGGCGCCCACGGCCCGTGCGGGGTCCGTCGCGACCCCTCGCGCGCCCTGCTTGCTCTCCTGCGCGGCTGCGGCAGCCCTCGGCGACGCGTCCGGCTCCTGCGCCGGGGCTGCCCCCCTTGCCGGCGGCGTGCCGGGGGCCGTGGCCGGGGCCGCGGCATGGCTCGCCGCGGTCTCCGCCTCCTGCGCGTCTGGGCGGGGCGGGGCGGCGGGGCTGGCCGCTTGGGCGGCGGGGGCGGCCGTCTCGGCTGGCCCGGGTTCCCGCTAAAGTACACAATAACACTCCAAATTACCAAAGACTCCCTAAAAACCGCCAGTTCAAATGCGGACATGCACTGTGTCCTGTTGCGCCCCAAAAGCACATTACAATGCACCAGAGTTAAGGAGACCAGGGCGAAATCCGGTCCCGCATCCTGGAGTAAGGTTGTCATTCAGTCAGTCAATAAATCTCAGTCTTGGCCCACTGTGTTGGAGTGGAGGGACCAATGTTGAAAATCTGTTTGATTGCAGCTTCCCAAATATTTCTTTCACTTTTTGATTTTTCAATTTCAGTCACCAACCACACAGCTAACCTGCTCACACAACAAGTCCCTTTCACTGATCACACTTCACCACTGTTCAATATGACGTTCTGTACTTATTTCATTTCCCACTTACGGCGCCACTTGTAGAACTCCATTTCAGCAACCCCCCCATAGCACACAGTGCAAAAAAAAAAAAAGAAACGAAGCACTCGATCAACCTTGCACTGGACTGTGATGTAAAGAAAACACAACTGTGTGGCAGACAAATGCAATGCACACATGCCGCTGGTCAGTATGCCATTTTTTTAACCCGAATCAAATGTTCCACCAAGTGTCCGCTGCGTGTGCACAGGGCAGTGCAAGCGTTCATTGGCAGGCCAGGTTAAGGGTCAGTCCCGAGGTAGGTTCTGGTCGCTCCTCTCCGGGTAGGCTGGGGGAATGTTTGCCCGGCGCGCGCCCGGCGCGCGCCCGGCGCGCTACTTTTCTATCAACTATCCCGACTTCAGCCCAAGATTTACCCTCTCATGGAGAAGCTGCCCAAGTAGACCACGTTGGACTGCACACCTTCCCTACAGAGCACATTGCATAATAAAGCAATAGGGTTGTGTGGCTGGGGACGGACAACCCGTTTTTTTTACCAAAAAGAACACGGGCTGTTAACCCTTTTTTTATTATGAAAACAGGCAAAGGTGCTTACGCACCTTTTACAGCCCGTTTTCATTGAGGAAAACGGGTTAATAGCCCGTTTTTCCTAAAAACGGGTTATTATAGCCCGTTTTATTTGGCTGAAAAACGGGTTAACCAAACTGACGTTAGGTTCCTGGGACACTTGTGCACACCTCCCGGCGACCGGTGCAGGTTCCAGGTGACACATGGAGGAGAGGCAAGGCAAAAGAAAGTACTGCATGTGAAATGTTGGACAACCTGATAAAAAACCCTACCACCGGCATGGGGAAAAACGCCTCCATTGTACATACACTATACAGGATAGTTTCGAGTGGTCACCTTTGATTAGCGTTTATAATAATATAGTATAATGCTAGTTCGTTTTGATTTATCCTTCGAATCCGAGTGTACACTGTTAATAAGACTGTACAATAATCATGATCTACTCCTTGGGGCAACAAGGGCCGGGCATGGAGCCATCTTTCTGTTCTGTAAACGGCACTCTGAGGCCCCAGCCGGCACCTGTTACCTGAAAAAAACTGGCCCCCCAGATCTGCAGAAATTGGCCAGGAAAAGCCAGATCCAAAATGGTCCTCGATAGGGGCATTTTACCGTACAGTCATTACTGTACCCAAATTGGCAAAATTTGAAGTTTCGGCTGTGGGACGCATGCGCACAACTGTTAGCCTCTGTATTTGGCACTTATCCGTGCAGGCGAAATCTGGTAACACCAATTGACTAGCCGGTTGGACAGCTTAAAGTAAAACTGCCTCCGAAAATCAATGACCTGCACACTAAAGGATTCCCGAGATCCGAGTTGGAAGGACACCTTGGTTCGGGTTGGATTGCCGAGGGAATAGCAACGACGTACAGCTACATGAAACACAGGCCTGAATTTCCTCCTGCATGAATTAACATTTTTCCAACTTCACGCGGGTATTGCATTCCTCACAAGTGCGTAAAAACTCCTCCACCAAACGTAAATGGTCATCAGCGTCATCGGTCCGCAATAGGACATTATCTATATAGACCTCAATGACTGCCCCCTTTTTCAGTAGTGCCTGCACCGTACGTTTCAGCTTCATACGAGCCACGACCTGGTTCATGAGCTCCTGGAAAGTTGCCGGAGCGTTCGTCAACCCAAACGGCATAACCTTCCATTTGAACACTTGACCATTAGGAGCAATAAATGCTGATAGATCCTGCGCTCGTTTTGTTAACTCCACTTGCCAGAAACCACTGCGCTTATCCAGTTTGGATTTGAAACCGCAATGAGCAGCTCTTTCTAGCGCTTGTTCCAAACTTGGTAGACTCCCTGAATATTTTTTCGTGAGCTTGTTCAACTTCCCGTAGTGGACACCCAGTCTGTTTGCGTTGCTCCCTGGTTTGTCTACCAAGAAACAGGGAGAGCAGTGTTTTGGATACTCTGCTTGCTCATATTTCTCCGCGAGGTCGGCTGCAATGCATTCAGTGATCTGACGCATTATCTCCTCACCGTCGGCCTTGCTAGCTGGAAATGGCTTTGAACGCACTGTGGTATTTTTGTGCTCATCCATCAATTCCAAGTCCATGGTAACCAACTTCTCACATGAACCATGTGCCATCAACGGTCCAAAAGCAACCTTCTTTCGACGTAGGACTTCTTGAA
Source organism: Eutreptiella sp. 'Long Island Sound 2002' (assembly GCA_964036045.1). Taxonomy (NCBI): domain Eukaryota; phylum Euglenozoa; class Euglenophyceae; order Eutreptiales; family Eutreptiaceae; genus Eutreptiella; species Eutreptiella sp. 'Long Island Sound 2002'. The sequence goes on along the minus strand of OZ038380.1, from coordinate 185,880,371 downwards.
TTTTGGAAGGCAGATTTTTGATCTTCTCCTCCAAATCGTCTGCGGCTGCCAAATTTGATTTCCCATACTCATCCCTGGATACAGAGTAACACTCACTGAGTAGGGCCGAGACATCCAGACAAACGTCATTACCATCCACCATAAAGCGGTCGTCATCCAGATATTGGTAGAACAAATCTGTTTCATCTCCGTCAACACTCCTGTCCGTGAACTCGTTGTAATGGCTCTTCCATCTGTCCTTGAGCTCTAGCCTTTGTTGTTCTTCAGATATCTGGAAGATTCGGAGCTCAATGTCCTCCTTCAAAGAGCGTAAGTTGTCCTTCGAGACCGGCCATCTGCGTGGGTTGGCAATTCTTGCCTTGTCCTCCTCGACTTGCAGAGTCACGCCATGCTCTTGCATAGCATGTAGGGCCAGACACGACGTGGTAAAATTTTGTACACCTCCCATAACTGAATCTTCGAGATCGACTTCGTTCAGTAAATCCTCGATTCGGTCCAAATAATCTTCGTGAATGCTTGGGAATGGGTCGTATTTCAGAGGCTGAGCGATGTTGAGATCCGCCAAATAGCCGTCTTCACTGACTTCACCCCATTGAACTTCTGCAGGTTCTTCACTGACCTCTTCCTACTGAATGTCGACCTTGTCAACTTCAGCATCTCCAACGCCAGCGTCCTGTTCTTCATCTGATTTCGTTGGAGGGTGAATTTCTGGGACTTCAGACTCGCCCTTCGGTGTTGTTGCAGGTTTATCGTGCCCGTATCGCTTCAGGAAATCAGACCGGGTTAAACCACGTTTCACTCGATGGAGAAACTTGACCAATTGGGTATTCAGTTCATCCAACGAAATATCACAGTCATTGTAATCGATGAGGGATGCAATGCTTCCCCAGCGTGGGGCTGGTAATGGGCTGGTCGCCCCATCTGGGAGATAGAGGGGTACATCTGGGATAGGTACACGAACCTTCGTCATGCGGTCCAAACAGGTCGCCATGCGGCTGCTTCCCCGGTCTGGCCCCAATCAGGACAAATAACCACGACTTGCGCTCGGTCGAGCACGGCCTTGGTGACCATCTTCTCGAGGTGTGACCACGGTGGGTTGACCAAGCATAACTGAAAGTCCTGCCAGTTGTAGGCATAACATGAATTGAGGGAGCTGCAATACAACGGTTCGGTATGATTTTTTGGGGTTGGCGTACAAGTCCACAGTGGGTCTCAAATCACCAAGCTCGATGAGGACTTGCTCCCTCAGTGAAGATAACAAACTGTAGGCTTCTCTCCGCGAAATTCTCAAAGAGGATTGTGGCGGTGGCAATACGTTTCCTCCTTCCTTCTGACAGGACTTCTCAGATAACGCTACCAAGGATGATTCATCAGTCTCTGGATTCTTGACAATGAGTCTCGATGGAGTAAATATCAAACCCAGAATTGTCTTGGCATTTTGACGGATGAAATTCATGCCCAGGCATACCTGAAAAGCTGAAGTCTCCATAACGATACAAACATGAGGAAGATTGAAATTGCCCATGCACACATCCACGGATTTTTCTCCTTCACTGTACGTGTAGTGTCCATCTCCCACCTTGACTGCACAGTAACCCCTCCGATTCGGATCTGACACCAGTGATGAAGCCACAATGGAATCTGTTGCACCAGTATCCAAAACAGCGTCACACGTCGCCTCCTCCGCAACTACGGGTAGTCACAACGTGAGACCGTCCTTGACAGCGGCTCGAAGCAGGTCCAAGATTTTCTCAACCTCTGAAAATGCCAGATCTCTCTTCCTTTTCTTGGCTTGACTCTCAGTGTCCTCCTGCATCGGTTTGGTCTCTGCTGAGGGGGCGCCAGCACCAGCACTTGCTGCGGAGGGGCCAGATGCATCTTTCTCTCTTGGGCCAGCTTTTGGTCCCTTTTGCTTCTGGTCCTTCCATTTCTTGTTGGCGTCTTGCTCTGCCTTTTGGGCTGCCTCCTCACTGAGACCGGATTGGATCAAGAAGGTTTTGAGTGGATCCTCTTTCTGTTTTCCTTGGATCTCAAAGCAATGATGGCTATAATGGTTCGTTTTCCCACAGTGTTTACACTGGGTGCGTGCCTGAAATTCCGCGATCAACGCGTTGTGGTCCAACTGTCCTTTGCCTCCTCTGCCTCCTTGGCCTTTTCCTCTTCCCAGACCTTTTCCTTTGCCAGAGCCTTTTCCTCCTTTGTCACCCTTGCCATCTCTCTCAGAGACTCTTAGCTCTGCAATCATAGAGTGGCATTGGGAGAGGATTTCGGAGTTGTCCACCTTGGGAGCGGAACTTCCAGACGGTGGTCCTCCAGAGAAAGAGGTGTCCTTTTCCTTATCTCTCTGCTTGTCTTGGTATCGACTCGAAGCAGTGCGCCCGGATGCAGAACCACGAGAAGCGGCAAGATGTTTGAAACCGACAGAAAGCTGTGCGCGCTCCTTCATGAGATCCTTCAATGAACCATAAGAGTGCATCCTTGCAAAAAGGTTATCGTCCTTGGTCCACGCAACGAATGGCTTATCATTGATCTTCGAAGAAAGTTCCATTAGTTTGCGCTCCTCCGTCATAACTCCCGGGTTCAACTTGTCGAACAGCCTTTCCAGTGTTTGCAACAATTTGACCACTTGTTCCGGTTTCGGCTCGTACGGTAAATGGGACACCTTCGAAATCTCACCCGGAATTGCGTAGGATAGAGGATAGAGGTCTTGGAGTTTTTTCAGACCTCAGCCGCCTCCCCTCTTCACGCGCGGAGCCTCTTCCTGTTCGTCACAGGGGCGACGCCAGGGGGAACCATGGGGCGCCTCTCCACGACCGAGTGCACCTACCTACCTACCTACCTGGGACACCTTCGAAATCTCACCCAGGACTGAGAGGTCCCTCTCAAGCGTAGGATAGAGGTCTTGGAGTTTTTTCAGAAAGTCCTCAAAGCTTGTGGCCTTTTTCAGCAATTTGGAGACTCTTTCTTGAAGTTCAGGAACCTTGATGCCCTGAACGATGAGGTTAGCTTTCACCCGATCCTTGGCTTTGGCCTTACCAGTGAGCACCAGGTATCTTCCAAATTTTTCTGCATACTTCTCAAGGTTGCGCTCATCGAACGGTGGAATTTCCATTTTCAGCGCGTTAGTCTTATCCTCTTTACTGTCATCCGACCACTCATATTTGTTCACACCTCCACATACTTCTGTGAGCGTGGCAAAAGCCGATGATTCTCTTGCAACAAAGGGACTTTTGTTAGTAGGTGGTGAACGACTGGAGGTTGGCCTACGCCGAACGTCTTCGGACGTCTTGGAGATCTTCTCGTTAATCCGATCAATGCGCTGGAGCACCTTCGAAAGAAGTGGATCATCCGTTTCCAGGATTTCTTCCTCAGAATCGTCAGAGAGTGTCTTGTGGAGCTCAACTTTGGATTTTCCCCCAAGTGTCTTACGCGTACGCTTCTCTCGTACTTCGGTAGCTTTGTGCTTCATTTTCTCCTTGAGATCCGTCAATAAATAGTCTTCCAGCCAGCCGCTCATTTCTTCGTGCTCTTCCTCTGTCAGCTCACCAATTTCATCTTTTAGCTCCTTTCCAAATTTCGTCTCAGGTAATTCGTAAGAACCTTCGGAGAAATCATGCCCAACTTCGGAACTCGACGTCCAAACAGGTACTCTGTGATCATCTCCTGAACAGTGATCCTTTGGTGACAATGTAGGTTCCAGAATAACGGTCGGCGGACTGAAAGGAACAGGTGTCGTAGTAGATCCTGACGAGAAACTCGGCAAACTCATACCTGGAATCGAACTGGTCAAGCGTCTGCGCGCGTCCATCTCTTGAATTGAAGCTGCGGTCTTGTTGAAAAGCAGCGTCTCTTGTAAATAAAAGAAATTCTGCGTGTTCTCTTCTTTGACGCGTAAAACACGCTCGCATTCAACCAAGCCAGCCAATAATAAAGCATAAGGATCACCAATAGAATCCAATTCTTGTTTTCCCATGGGTTGATAACTTTCATATGATTGAGATAGAGATTGCCTTTCTTGATTCGCCCCATCGTCTTCTTGTGCTCCGTGAACGAAACACCCCAGTGACGCTTGTTGATCGTCGACGTTGCTAGAACTGGCGAGATCGACGCTTCGACGTGTGGAATCGTTATCGTGCACGGTAGCATCCATACCTCTGCTACCACTGTTAAATTCCCGCTTTGCATCTCGTTCCTCCATTTGAATAGTCTCAGTATCCTCTGGTTGCACTTGCTTTGGTGTTTGCTCCTGCTCCATTTCAGGTACTTTAAAATGTTTGGTGGAAAATGAAACCAGACCAAGACTCCAAGACGAGCAGAACTGGGATTAATAAAATAAATAAAGAACTTGATGGGGATGTACAATGAACAGACAAGCAATGGGTGATGTTGGGCCTTGTGATTGCTGGTATGCATGCATGTATGCATCAGAACCACTCAGGATTTTAAAATGACTCCAGTCTGCACTCTACAACAGTGAATAGTGACTTCAGATCAGGGCAATAATGGTATATCTCAGAAATAAGGCTGCCTGCAAAGATAGTCCAACAGACGCAAGAAAAGGTTTGAGTCTTCAGGTTTGATGTTGCGGGTACTAGACGCCTTTCGGCCCCGGGGGGCCACCTGGTCGGGCCAGGTGAAATCCTCCCCACCGGGTCCTAATTGGGGGCCCTCCAAGACGCACCTCCTGCCTGGTGGCGGAGTCCCCCGGGTACACAGGGCTCGGAGCCCCGTCCTTCCCCGGCTTCCACGTTTCGCCACTCCCCGGTCAGTGCATCAATTCGCAGCCGTGGCTGCGGGCGCTTACCCACTGCGTCGCCCCCCTCAATGCGTGGTCGCCCGGGGCGCCGGTGCCGCTGGGCCCGTGCTACTGGCGTGTCGCCAGTGGGACCCCCTTGGGCTGGCGCGGAGGCTGCCTAGCCTAGGGGTTGGGGCGTGGCGCTGTGCGCCACTACTGCCTTGGCGGGTGCAGTGCCCCATTCGTGTGTGCGCGGCGCTCGCGGCCGGATCAGGGGGGTTCGGGCCGGTACCTGGTGTTGTGTCTCTCTCGTTTCCCCCTTCCCGCCCCGCGTGTCCCGCGCTGCGTGTGGCGGGCCATCCCGTCCAGGTGTCCCTTACCCTCGCTCGCTGGTACGCCATTCCACGCGGTCTGTGCGTTCCGAGTGCTCGGTCCGGTTGCCCTTCTGGTAGTCCCTGCGTGCCCTTTGCGTGTGTGTGCGCTCGCGCTCCCGCGGCGTCCGCTCCCCCCCCTCCTGGGTGGTGTGGCGTGCGCACCTCGCGCGGTCCCGGCACTGGGCGCTGGTAGGGCCGTTCAACGTGGTCCGTGCCCCTCCGCGTGTCCTGCCCCGGTCCCTTGCTCGGTCTGGCGTGCTTGAGGGGGGCCGGTCCGGTCCCGGTTCCCCCCTACTTGGCTTGGGGTTGTGGGGGTGGCGGAAGGGCGTCCCCCGGGGGGCGCCTTCCACTGTTGCGAGGGGCGTCTGGGGTCAGGCGCACCCCCTCCCCCGACTGCCCGCCCACTGGGCGGGCTGTTGGGGTCCGTCACCCACGTGCTGTGGGCGCGGGCGTGCGAGCGTGGGGGCCCTTCCCTGTCCCCTTGGTCTGCACGCCCTGTGGGGGCTGCGCGCCGCTGACGGGTCCGTGGCGTTCGTGTGCCGGGGGGCGGGCTGGGGGGGGGGGGAAGCCGTGCGCTGTGCCCCCCGTTTGTGCGGCCGGGGGGGGCCTGTAGGGAGGGGGGTCCCTCTGCCTCGTTCCCTCCCTCTGCCTTCCCTGGGCAGGCAACAATGCGGGTGTCACTGCCGTCGTCCTGTCCATGGGGGGCGTGGCCCCCCATACCACTCCAGTTCGTGCTCGCCCGCCTTCACTGGGCGCGATCTGTGCCGCGTCCTGGCGCGTTGGCGCGGGCTTGCCCGTTCTCCGCGGTTCCTGTGGGAGCCGGCGGCTGGGGCGGGGGGGTGGGTCGCGCTCTGGCTCCTCTCTCGGGCGGGGGGGGGGGGGCCATCCCCCCTACCTCGGGGGGTGGGGGCCGGGGCCCCCGCGGCTTGCGGGCCGGTAGGGGGGGTGGGGGGGGGGGGTCGCGCCGCGGCCACCCTGCTCCCCCTCTGGGTGGCGGCCCGTGGTACCCCATCCTGGCCCCCCTCGTGCCGTCGGCGCACTCCTCACCGGCGTGCGCGTGCGGTCAGGGTCGCTGAGCCGCCCCGGGGTGGGGGGGCATGAGGGGCGGTCCGTGGACCACTCCCCCGGGGGCCGCTGCAGACCTGAACCCCCCCTCTGCCCTCCCTGAGTGGGCTGTGGTCATGGGAGGGTCATATGGGGCGCGGCCTCCATACTGTTCTGGTGCGCCGCCGTGCGCCGCCCCCAAGCTTGGTGTGCGCTTTGCTCCGGCACGCTGGTGTGCGCTCGCCCTGCGGCCGCGACCCCTGCGGGAGCAGGGGGCTTGGGGCGCTGGGGCGCGCGGTGTGCAGGTACAGCCGCATCCCCCCCCCCCGCTTCGCGGTCCCTTCTGGGGGAGGGGGGCGTCCCCTCGGCTCCGGGGGGGCGGAGGGTCGCTCCTGTGGCTCCCATGCTGGGGGGGGGCGGCGGGGGGTGGGGGGGGCCGGGGGGGCCGCCCCCCCGCCCCCCCCGCCCCGTTGGGCGTCGGCCTGCCATCGGTTGTCTCTTGCGTGCCCCCCCGGGGTATAGTCGTGCCGTGGGGGTTGCGGGGCGGCCGCGGGCGTCGGGCGCGGTCCGGTCGGCCGCCAACGGGTCAGTGCGGCGGGGGGGGGGGGGGAGGGGGGGGGAACCCCCCCGCCCTGGTTTGCGCCCCCGTCTTCCCCGGGCCGGCCTCTGATAGGGCCGCTCGGTTTGCGCCGTCCTGGGCGCCGCCAGTCCGCCGTCGGCCGGCACCCGGCAGGGCGTGCGGGCGCCTGCCTCGGCCGTGGTGCCCCCGCACCCCGGGTGCAGCGGCCTCTTCGGGGGGGGTGCGGGGCCTCCCTTTCTTTGGTCTGCCTCCGACCGCCCTTGGGCCTGAGTGGGAGGGGGGGGAGGGGAGTGGGGGGGGCCCTCTGGTCCCCTGGCGCCGCCTCCTGACGGCCGAGGGGGGGGCGGCATGGCGGTCCCGGCCCCGGCTGGGGGGTCGCACCCTTCCCCCACCCCCCTCTACCTAGAGCCGGACCCTCGTGCAGGCCCTCGCTGGGGCCCCTCGTCCCCCCCGCTGTCGTCGCGCGGCTCTGGCCGGCCGGGGGCGGCCGTGAGGGTTAGCGGTCAGCGGTTAGCAGGCTGCGGGGCAGTAGGTTCCCCCCCGCGCTCGTTGTCTCCGCCCTTTCTCCCGCGGGAGATGGCGCGCGCTCCTCCGTCACGCCGTACCGTGGGGGGGGCGTAGGTCGGGGGTCCCAGCTCCCCCCCCCACTTTCTCGCGTCCGCCGTCTGGGCCGTCACCTGCGCCGCCGCTTGTGTGGGGGCTGGGGCTGTGGCGGCGGCGGGTTGCGCCGGCGGTAGCGCCAGTGGGCGAGGGCGCTGCGCAAGGCCCGGGGGAGCCAGTTGTTGGCGTCCGCATCCGTGATGCGGAGTACCGCTCCCCCTTCCAGGAAGGCCGGCCACGTCGGCTCCCTGTCGGGCCACGCCGCCCGGATCACTGACCTGAGGACCCTCTCGTGGTCCTCTGGGGCTGCCCAGCCCCCCGGGGGTACCTCTCGGTTTCCTCCGTCGGTCCGGAGGAGCACGGCATCAAAGGGCCGGTTCCTCAACCCCCTGGTGGTCCCCTGGTTGGCCCAGCACAACCACCCGTACACCTCCCCCACCAGGGGGAGGGCCTCCTCCCCCAGAGGGTCCGGGACCGTGCCCCAGTGCCGGTTCCAGGGCCGGGCCCCCTCTGCCCGGACCAAGGACGATAACCTTTTTGCAAGGATGCACTCTTATGGTTCATTGACGGATGTCATGAAGGACCCCCGCGCCGAGAGCGGAGCCGGCGCGGATGGCCTCGGCCGGGGGGGGGGCGGGGCGCGGCATTGGCGCCGCAGGCACAGGGGCAGCGGGGGGAGCCGGCGCGAGGCACTCAACAAATAGCTTATCATTGATCTTCGAAGAAAGTTCCATAAGTTTGCGCTCCTCCGTCACAACTCCCGAGTTCAACTTGTCGAACAGCCTTTCCAGTGTTTGCAACAATTTGACCACTTGTTCCGGTTTCGGGTCGTAGGGTAAATGGGACACCTTCGAAATCTCACCCAGAATTGCGTAGGATAGAGGATAGAGGTCTTGGAGTTTTTTCAGAAAGTCCTCAAAGCTTGTGGCCCTTTTGAGCAATTTGGTAATCTCTTTCTTGAAGTTCAGGAACCTTGATGCCCTGAACGATGAGGTTAGCTTTCACCCGATCCTTGGCTTTGGCCTTGCCAGTGAGCACCAGGTATCTTCCAAATTTTTCTGCATACTTCTCAACGTGGCGCCCATCGAATGGTGGAATTTCCATTTTCAGCGCGTTAGTCTTATCCTCTTTACTGTCATCTGACCACTCATATTTATTCACACCTCCACATACTTCTGTGAGCGTGGCAAAAGCCGATGATTCTCTCCTAACAAAGGGACTGTTGTTAGTAGGTGGTGAACGACTGGAGGTTGGCCTACGCCGAAAGTCTTCGGACGCCTTGGAGATCTTCTCGTTAATCCGATCAATGCGCTGGAGCACCTTCGAAAGAAGTGGATCATCTGTTTCCAGGATTTCTTCCTCAGAATCGTCAGAGAGTGTCTTGTTGAGCTCAACTTTGGATTTTCCCCTACGTGTCTTACGCGTACGCTTCTCTCGTACTTCGGTAGCTTTGTGCTTCATTTTCTCCTTGAGATCCGTCAATAAATAGTCTTCCAGCCAGCCGCTCATTTCTTCGTGCTCTTCCTCTGTCAGCTCACCAATTTCATCTTTTAGCTCCTTTCCAAATTTTGTCTTAGGTAATTCGTAAGAACCTTCGGAGAAAGGATGCCCAACTTTGGAACTCGACGTCCAAACAGGTACTCTGTGATCATCTCCTGAACAGTGATCCTTTGGTGACAATGTAGGTTCCAGAATAACGGTCGGCGGACTGAAAGGAACGGGTGTCGTAGTAGATCCTGACGGGAAACTCGGCAAACTCATACCTGGAATCAAACTGGTCAAGCGTCTGCGCGCGTCGATCTCTTTAATTGAAGCTGCGGTCTTGTTGAAAAGCAGCATCTCTTGTAAATAAAAGAAATTCTGCATGTTCTCTTCTTTGACGCGTAAAACACACTCGCGTTCAACCAAGCCAGCCAATAATAAAGCATAAGGATCACCAATAGAATCCAATTCTTGTTTTCCCATGGGTTGATAACTTTCATATGATTGAGATAGAGATTGCCTTTCTTGATTCGCCCCATCGTCTTCTTGTGCTCCGTGAACGAAACACCCCAGTGACGCTTGTTGATCGTCGACGTTGCTAGAACTGGCGAGATCGACGCTTCGACGTGTGGACTTGATATCGTGCACGGTAGCATCCATACCTCTGCTACCACTGTTAAATTCCCGCTTTGCATCTCGTTCCTCTATTTGAATAGTCTCAGTATCCTCTGGTTGCACTTGCTTTGGTGTTTGCTCCTGCTCCATTTCAGGTACTCAAAGATTTCGGTGGAAAATAAAACCAGACCAAGACTCCAAGACGAGCGGAACTGGGATCAAAAAAATAAATAAAGAACTTGATGGGGCTGTACAATGAACAGACAAACAATGGGTGATGTTGGGCCTTGTGATTGCTGGTATGCATGCATGTATGCGTCAGAACCACTCAGGATTTTAAAATGACTCCAGTCTGCACTCTACAACAGTGAAAAGTACCTTCAGATCAGGGCAATAATGGTATATCTCAGAAATAAGGCTTCCTGCAAAGATAGTCAAACAGACGCAAGAAAAATGGTTTCCCAATGATTAAAAAAGATGGAAAATCACTTTAAATGTGTTCCAGGAATTTTCTGTAGCTCAGGAAATAATTAACCCATGTCTGCAGAACTCAGTAGGAACTTCCCTGATAACCTCAGAACTCAGTTGGAATCGCCCATAGTGGAAGCGGCGCGCTCACGGGGCAAAAATGGTCAGAAAAAAGAAATAGTCTTATGACCACTATGTAGATGCAGATTTTTATGCTGAGTCTGAAAATCATATTCTTTTTCTGTGGAACGACCATATCTTGGAGAAAAATTCAGATTACTGACAGCTCGATCTCAATGAGACTAGCCAAAAAAAATAGATAAAGCAAAGGCCAACACCCATGTTGTGCTATATTACAAATAGTGTTCAAAGAAGAAACAATGGAATAACAAACAATAACTCATGGCATATAATACAATAGATGAACCCTCTTTTGAATTAACGTTAAGCCACTAAGTGTCTTTCACCCATATTGGAAGTGATCAAGCTCCATGGATAAAATTTCCCCCAATGTCCCAACCAAACTCCAATAAAGAATAATACCATTGCTCCAAATGAAACCAATGTTTTGAGAAATTGTTGCTCATTCATGGACTTTTAACATTATGTGGTACTGCGATACTCACCTCCATGGACTGAAGGAGACTGACCCGCCGGGCTTCACGGCTGCTTTTGCGTTCATTGATCATCAAGCAGACCTGGCGTGCAAGATTGCTGCCATCGAGCCGGATTCTCGCATGTACCTTCTTGGTGTGTCCACCGACACTCTCTCTAATTGGGTCAACAGAGTGCAGAATGAGCTGAACCGTGTCTTGACACAGGGGTCGAAGCTGGACAAGTCTCGTGATTGGGATCAGCAGGCCAACTGGACAAACCGTGGCATTCCGCTTTGGGTTCGGGATGAAAAGTACGGTTCTGATGCGTGCGAGCTGAAGGAGGAAGACGTCGTTCAGAAGGGTCAAGCTGCAGGAGCACAGGCCCCTGCAGCAAAGCGGAAGTCAACTGGTGAGGAACCTGCCCCCAAGAAGAAGAAGACTGCTTCCAAGCCCCAGGCAGCGAAATCGGGTACCGGTGAACATACCAAGGAGAGCGATGGAGATGAAGAGGAGGAGAGCGAAGAAGAAGAGGAGGAGGAACCGCAGGTCTTCCAAGGCAAGACAGCGAAGAAAGCAGCAGTGAGACCGGGGTCCGAGGAGAGCCGGGCCAGACTTCCATTTAAGCAGCCAGCTCGTCAGTCCGAACCGGGAGACCAGCCCGCAAAGCCACCGCCAAAGGGTAAGACGTCCGTTGCTAAGTCTATGGGTGCTAAGCTGCAAGCTGCCCCGAAGAAAAAGTATTTTCTTCGGTTGTTCTGATATATTATGCGCGAGGGCTCGCGCTATGCATTCCTCCTCGACGACCTTTTTGCTGTCACTTTGTGCGGCACAGTTTTCCCTGTGATGCATTTTATTGCGGTTTTGTGCTGATGTTTGCGCGAGGCCTCGCGCAAAGAGGGTTGTGAAGAAATGCTTCTTGTGGTGCTGCATGCTACATGGATTTGAAAAACTTGTTTTCGAAAGGATTACTAGCTAATGGGTATTTTCATATGAAAGCATAAGTGGTAGAAGAAAGAAAACATCATGGTTTTCCAAAAAAAGCAGTGCATTTTTGGGGAGATAAATTATTTCCCGGGGCAGTCGGTTTTCTTAAAAACAAATCAAAACGGTCCTAGTAATCAATCTTTCGCTTGATTTTGTGTCTCTTCGTTTTTGTGTCCCCCAAACAACTTTCTTTTCTCTGGGTGGTGCTGGCAGGCACTTTTGGCAGATTTTGACCCTGCAACTTGAGCCGCCTAAGGATCTTGTACATCTCATTTGTGCTATAAAATGACATCATCGATCTTTGTCTGCAGCCCTTTTGTGTACCCTCGATTCCCATTTCTTTTCATTCAATCCGATTTGTTGGTGATTCTAGATTTTGTGTCCTACTTGACAGTGGGGGGCAAGAATTTTTGAACCATTTCAAACTTTATGGATGATCAATGGGCTTTCCTCATGATATTGAAGCTTTCCAACAAGGTCAGGTCGCCAAATAGGTGGTCCACAAGAGCAGGCAACCACTAAGGTCACTGGCGCGAAGAAAAGTATGTGATTGAGTCCATCTAGGACAGATTTTGACACCAATGTAGCTATGTGCAGATGGCTGTTTGGGACAAGTACCCTCTAAAATGGTGAGATCGGAGCGTTGATAACTTAGTAGAGTGTCATTGGGGCCCGAGGAAGGATGCTATCACATGTGCACCTCACCACTGCAACACTTCGTGCAAAGATGTGTGGGGACAAAAGTGATGTACAGTTGGACATTAGTAAGCTGACCAGGAGGAACTGGAAGAAGTAGCCAGAAGGAGAGCAAAGGCCAGGAGGATTCAAGAAAGTAATACAGCACAAAAAGGGCCGAGTCATAAAGGCCCCCGCACAAGGCAGTTGTTGTTGATGTTGACAGTACATTGACAAAAGACCGGCGAAACTGTCTTCGGTTTTCGCATGTTTCTTCCAAAAGATACCAAATATTCATGCACCGTGCAATGCAACCCTGGACATGATACAATAAGTACCCTTGCATACTAGAGACTGCCATTCCATAAGATGTTTCCAATTGAACCGGCCCCAAGTGCTGTAGTGCAAGCAAAATGCGCCGTGTGTTCCGATACGCTTCAAGCATTTACTGGGGCAACCTTTGGAGATTCAATGCTTCTTTAAACATGAATGTAGCTTAAGCAACATCTTGACTTGCAGGATGCACACAAATGATAAGAGTGTGCAAACACAATGCAAATCCACCCTACTCTGTATCGTTTCAATGGTGCACATTCTGAAATACACACGGACCTTGGAAGACTAAGGAACCTGAAAAATGCAAAGAAAACCACGTCTTAGCTGGCAGAAAACTGCAGGGGTAAAAATGTCAGCAACTTGGCCCAATAGATAGTGATAAGCACCTGATGTTTTGGTTGCAGTGGAGTTGGTTAGCAATATGGGGCAAGTCAGTTGGGCCCAACACAGGATATGGCTAGGCCAGCCTGGACCAGCAAATGAATTCAAAAACAGTTACAAAATAGGACCACAATACTGGACTGCTCAATTTTGCTGTCGCCCTCCCCGAACCAGACCCCAAAGTGAGCATAGTGAACCACCTGTTAACAGTCAAGCAAACTGTTCAGAAGAAATTCACCACAGCCCGACCTCGCAAACCCTGCCTCTTATGGTATATAGCCATTGTAATACTTCTCTGCCCGCGAGCATATCACACACAGCTGCTTGAAACAGAATGAAAACACTATGATTGTCATGTACATGTGAATAGTAGTGTTTCTCATTCTTTGTCTCCTTGATTGTACATTGAAGTGACAAGCAGTTTTTCATTTATTTGATAGGGACCAGTTGAAGGCCTGTAAGTAGTGTGTACATGATACAGCTAGCAGAGAGGCTGTCAGCTGCCCATGATTGTTGGCGATCGTTTGTCCGTTGCAGGCATCGTATTCATTTTGCTTCCATTCATCATCTCCTTTCTCAATGCCTACCTCTTTCAAATCGTTTTTACTGTGTTTTGTTCTGTTGGCATCCTTGTGCTGATTTTCGTGACCATCCATGGACCATCCAGAAGCATCCATGCACCACTGCATGTATGATGGCAAAGGCTACACGGCACCTACACCCACATACAAGCATTCTAGCCCCCTCTCCTAAGACCACCACCAGAACAAAGCAAGCACAGAGCCCTCAATGAATCTGATACATCAACATTGTACCCTTGGACACACGGCTCGGACTATCCGAACAAATTCTCCGAGAGATATACGTGAAAATCAATATGGTTAATGTTACTTTTTCAGAATTGAAAGGAGGTAAAAATTAAGTTGTCAAATGTTAATACCTTAACCCAATTTTGGCTCATTAACACTGCTTAGCTTGTGCGCGTACCGTGCCCATTCAGGGTCTTCGGTTGGTCAAAGCGTGCACAACGGGGTAATAGAGGTTTGTGTACTCTTTGACGTAGTTACATAGGCCTCCCCGTCCCCCGACTCTTGCCTTCACATGATTGCTTCACGAACACATGGAAAGAGTTGGTGATGCCCCATGCGCCAGATTCAGCCGCAGCCCTGCCCGAGCCCGCTACAAGCGGCTGCTCTTGGCCGCTACAATCCTGGGCCCGCTACATCTAATCGTGCCCACGCTTTGTGGACACCATCAATTGGAACAGGCCGCTCACTTTCTCCTCCCCAGAGATGCTTACCCGCGCGCCAATTGAAGTTCGACCCAAACATCCATTGGGCCCATCAACTGCGGCGCACAGGCCCGCACACCCGCCCACCTGTCAGTACCCAACGGGAATTCGAACGCATCCTCAGTGTGCAGTCGATAGTTCTTGTGGCTTTCAATCATGGCACATGCCGTCCAGTTGTACATGTCGTGGCCGGTGTAGTGTCGACGGACCTTGCTCTCGAAGGTAAAGGGCTTCAGCTTGCAGAATGGGAGGTGTGTAGGAGACCTGCACATCGTGGTAGAGTGGTGCTTGGTCTTCCTATGCCTCCTTCATTGTTGCGTGGCCATGGGTCGCCTCCAGGTAGCCTTCATTGATGCCCGCCTAGGAGAGTTTCCCAAGGAGAACGCCACGGCCGTGCAACACGCGCTATACCGGGCACGGACGGGTGTCCATCTGGGTTCTTTGGCTGCACCTAACGGAGAGGAGGCACGGGCGTTGTTCCTGGCACGGGAGGACGTTGGGCCACTATTGGCCTATGCCCCTGAGGAAGGAGAGTGGCGGACCGTGGTTGCCATGCAGGACTTCCTCCGGGACTTGTACTAAGATACCCCACCCCGCGCCAACCCACAGGCCGCCGAGGTCGTGCGGGCCTGCCGCTTGCATAGCAGCAAGGCAGTCTGCGAATCAAACTACCTCTTCTTCTTGGAGGAGGACATGACCTTGCCGGTAGCTAATGCGGCGGTGCTTGGGGTTGGTTTGGGCGCGGTTTGCACCGATGTCGTTGAGAACCTCAACGCCATTCTCAAGCGGGCGTACAATGACCACACGGACCGCGGACGGGGAATGCTGGGGGCAACGGTACTACAACAGTTGGGGGGTGTCTTGCAAGCTTTGGAGTGGTGATTTTTTAAATTTGACCTCCCATTGCAACACCATGAGGTTGTACAGAGATGCCTCATACTGCCCCATGTACCCTAGCCAAACTCAAGGCCACCCAAAGCCCCCCGTCTTCCATCTTCTCTTTGCGACTCCCAGCTCTTGTTTCGTCACCACATGGACCAAGAAATATTGAAAACCTTCTTTCGGGACCTTTCAAAATCCCAAGAAGACCGCCTGGTATGCTTGCGGTGCTTGTGTTCATGTTTGCGTGGAACTTAATTTCTCGGTAGTCTTGTTTAATTTTTGTAGACTTTGAATAATCAATGTATTAATTAAATTATCGTGTTTATATATTAATCTCGCAATTATTAATGGTCGGTGTGAGAAGTTAACTTTTTTTGCTTCTTCTTTTGCACATGGAGCATGTGGAGGCACGCCTGGCAGCAGCAACAGCAGTACTAGGTGCAGCAGCTGCTGCTGCTACTGTTGCTTCACCAACAATGGCATCAGCCGCACGACCTTTCCCACCGCCCAATCAAGGGGGAAGGGAGTCAAGTGAAGACTCCTCCAACTAGCGGCAAGACAATGAAAAGCAGAAGAAGGACAAAAAGAGAGCGAGAAAGAGAGAGATAGAGAGAGAGAAGGAGGGAGAGAGAGAGAGAAAGAGAGAGAGAGAGAGAGAGAGAGAGATGAAGAGCCAGGGAGACGCCAAGGCCAGTGGGGGGGGGGGGGTCAAGATAGAGGAGGGTGGAGAAGAACTTGTAGAGGACGGGGGGACGAGGCGATTAGGGAGGGGGACGGGGAGGTGGTGCAGGCCAAACTTCCCAAACCTTTGATCGAAAAAATACCCCCACCCCGTGGTTCCTAAAAGCCTTGGGCCCCGGGTCAGCGGCCGCTTGCAAGACAAAAGTGATCCCTTGGTTTGCACAGGCCCTGCAGAAGAGGTGTGCAGGCGATCGAGCCCTGTTCGCGGGCGGCACGCAACCCGGGATGACCTTGGAGTGCGTGCTGTGCTGCTTGGTGCGCTGCCACATTCGCTGGCACGGCGAAGGCACCTGCCACCGGGACACTGAGCGTGTGGGCACGTGAATCTGGCGCCCGCTGCCGGTTGAGCCCATGAGCCCCGTGCCTGAGGCTTTTAGTGTGGGCTCTCTTAGCTCACTCAACCTTTGAGGTGATCCTTGTGGTGTGCGGTTCGGAACAACAAATTTCCTTGTCCCCGTGGAAAGTTGGGTCTTGTTGCGATGGTGCACGCAGTGGCAACAAGGAAAGAGGGTCGACTTCACGGTCCAGTAGACGGCGTGCTGGCTGGAGCGCGGCCAGTGTATGATCCCGCCTTGCAGTACCAATACCAAAACACGGGGCCGGCACACGGGCCGTCCCCACCGCCTTCGCAAATCCGGCCGTGCCTGCTTCCGCTGCCCCCCCCCCCCCCCCCCCTGTTGCCCTTGCAGACATCATGGGGGATCTTGTGGCGGCCCGGACCGCCTCCACACTATTTCAGACAGCGATGGGCGCTGTCCAGGCGCAAGGCGCCTCCATTGAATTTCTGGTATGCTTGTGTGCTTGCTAGTTGATATTTCGTCAGTCATGATTGACTTCTGTAGGTTAATATTTAATTGCCAGTCGGCGGCGCAAAAATTAAAATTGACAGCTAATACTGAGTTTGAAAAATTAAAAAATATGTCATGAAAGAACAAATGATTTCGCACCTTGTTATTTTCACAAGTAGTGGATGTCGTGGTCCACACTGGGGATGCGCGGCTGGTGCGCATCACCTGGCATGACCGCAACCAGGCGCAGGAGCTGCCATTGGGCAGCCTGCACCGCTTGCTTGCCACCGACCCTGCCAAAGGGGTTGGCCATCCTAAAAGGTTTGAAAAACTGGGAACATGGAGGGGTCCGCTCAGAGGTTTGGGTGGCCTCCAAGCAGTACAAGGCTGGAGAGTGGGCCAGGATGGTACAGGTGGGATACAGAAAGGCGGAGGATGCGGGGGTGTCAGCAGGGATGGTGGGCCGTGATAGGGAAAACGAGGAAGAGGTGCAAGAAATCAAAGTAGATACCCCCCCCCCCCCAAAGGCCAAAGCACCACCCCCCAAACCCCTAGCCACCAAAACTGCTGGCAAACACATCCCCACAATGCATTTTGAGTCGGATGACTCATCAAATGGGGCCCTCCCTTTCTCAAAAAAGTAAACCCCCCCAACCCCCTCCCGGCCACAAAGGCCACCCCCGCCCCCCAGAACAGGCCCCTCCCAAAAAGGAAGCAAGGATCGCGCCGACGACTCCATTGTCAACACTACGTCACGAATTCACGGGGCATGCGATGGGCACCGTGCGCAGAGTCCACTGGAGGAAAGGCGGGGGTTGCCTGAGTGGAATACCCAAACAACCCCATGCTCTACGAGGTTGTTCACCACCTCCTTTTCCCCTCCCCCAAGGCCGCCCACAAACACCTTGAGCGTATTTGCAAACCTAAGGTCAAGGCCACCCCCCCCCCTCCCAGCCTTTGGGCCAGCCTGACCCGAAGACTAACCCCCTACAGACCCCAAGGCTATCCCCAAACCAGAAAACAGCCCCAACCCTATCCCAACCTGGAAATTGTGGGACCCCAAAAAAGGGAAGCCTTCACACTCCGGCAGGTGAGACCACCTGTGGAACAGTACAAAAACCGGTGGTGTTGTTGTGTGTTTGTAGGGTTTTTCAAAGAGGGTTAATTTTTGCAGAAAACAATTAATTTCTGGCAGGTTAATATTTACGTGCGTGACGCTTTAACTTTTAGTATTTCAAAAATGAATTGAAAATCAAAATCAAAAATCCAACCCAAAGACGATTTGAATATTCTTTCACAAACAAAGCGGTGAGACTGCCCCCCCCAACACACAGGTGAAAATGGCACCCGATCCCGTAACGCACCCGATGGGGTTGCAATTTTTCCCGTCAAACCCCCTCAACCCCCCCCTAAAAGGATCAACTTTTAGTTTACGTATTAATTTTGGGCCAAAAATTAAAAATGTTGGTTTTAACATAGGTCTCTAGGGGTATTGAAAGCGTGGATCTCCTTAACCCTTGTTGTACATATGGAGCCTCAGGGTGGGGTGGTACCCAAGCCCAGTCACAGACTGAACTGGTTAAGAATGTTGTTGCTGTTGATGTTGCTGTAGCATAAACAATGTACCCCCCGAAGGGTACTAAATTAACCCAAGCAGATTGTTGCATTGGATGCCTCCCTGGAAAATCGAGCTGCTCTGCTCCAGTACCAGATGGGACCACCCCTTTTTGGCAGGCGGGGTCGTGAAGCAACGGATACTTAGCTACCATATGACCCGCTTGACACACGCCATACGGTCATCGCTCTTCCAAGTCCAGTGCTGAATGTCGCCTTGAGATCGCCCAGCTGGGCTATCGAATGTTTCATAGGCTGGCTTGGGTTAGAACATGGCAGCTCACCTCGCCCTCCCACTCTTCTGCGGCCTACACACCAGCTCACAATCACTGCTTCCCCCTTCATCGCTCTCACTCATCATCCCTGCATCAGTGCTGTCTGCTGTACTCATCATCCCCGCATCAGTGCTGTCTGCTTCACTGTCCACCGCGTCCCAATTCTCCTCTGGTTCTTCTTCCTGCTCGGGCATCTCCTCCAGCCCCAGCTCCCTCCACACTTCACTGGCCTGTTTCTCTCTGACTACCCTTGGCAAGGACAACTCTGCACCCCACACAGCACATTTATCTGCCTGCTCGTTGCCCTCTACTCCCGCATGTGACGGGACCCACTGGATAGAGACACTTTCCCCTAACAACTGCCAGCTCTGCCAGAGCTGCATCCACAGCTCACGATGTGCCAGCGCGCCACTCGACCCCACCCACCCCTGCCTCTCCCACTTTGCACACCTGCCCTGCAGCCCTGTCCAGACAGTTTTGGTGTCCGTCACTATATGTAACTTGATCCCTGGTGTTTTCCGCTGCACCGCTGCCAGCACTCCCCGCAGCTCTGCCCGTCCAATTGTTTGCTTTTCGTGTGCAGGAACTGCTGCCCGTACATTGCGCGGGTTATTAGCCGAATACCACACCCCATACCCTGCATGCGACACCCCTGCTGTCTCTGTCCGCGATCCGTCCGTATAGCACACTTCCCACCCATCCTTGAGCTTTTGATCTACTTCCCTCTGCATTTCAGGCAGCAGACACGCCCATCTGATCCATTTCGGCAGATGCCGCTGCCGTTGTGGCAGTATTGCTCCTGTGGGTGCTCGGACCCCCCCTGAAACATCGGTGCCCTGGAGATAAACAACTGCAGCTCCCTGTAAATGTGCATTGATTCCTGCCTATACAGTACGGTCTCATCAGCGGTTGCCCACCAGAGCATAGTTGCTGCCCAGCGCCCCGCAAAATCTTGCACCGTAGGTGACTTGTCAAGAAACACCGCATCGCACCGCAGCCTCCATGACACGAATGACGCTGCCCACAGGGACAGCCCTTCGGTGGATTGCAGCGTCTTCAGTGGGTGTGTCAGCAGGCTGTCCTGCAGGCTCAGCTGCTGCCCCGTGTTTGACCATAGGGGCCCAAATGACTTTACTACCACATTGGACGGAAAGCCCATAAATTTGCAGAACGCCACTGCATGTCTTGTAGTTTCAAGCACATCGCAGAGCACACACTTGGGCCTGTGATAAACATGCTGCGTGCGTCGTTTGAGGTTTGAGGTTTGAGGTTTGATTTTGCGGGTACTAGACGCCTTTCAGCCCCGGGGAGCCACCTGGTCGGGCCAGGTGATATCCTCCCCATCGGGTCCTAGTGGGGGGCCCTCCAAGACGCACCTCCCAACTGGGGGCAGAGTCCCCCGGGTTCACAGGGCTCGGAGCCCCGTCCTTCCCCGGCGTCCCCGTTTCGCCACTCCCCGGTCAGTGCATCAATTCGCAGCCGTGGCTGCGGGCGCTTACCCACCGTGTCGCCCCCCTAATGCGTGGTCGCCCGGGGCGCCGGCGCCGCCGGGCCCGTGCTACTGGCTTGTCGCCAGTGGGACCCCCTTGGGCTGGCGCGGAGGCTGCCTAGCCTAGGGGTTGGGGCGTGGCGCAGTGCGCCACTACTGCCTTGGCGGGCGCAGTGCCCCGTCCGTTTGTGTGCGGCGCTCGCAGCCGGTTCGGGGGGCTCGGGCCGATACCTGGTGTTGTGTCTCTCCCGTTTCCCCCTTCCCGCCCCGCATGTCCCGCGCTGCGTGTGGCGGGCCGTCCCGTCCGGGTGTCCCTTACCCTCGCTCGCTGGTACGCCATTCCACGCGGTCTGTGCGTTCCGCGAGCTCGGTCCGGTTGCCCTTCTGGTAGTCCCCGCGTGCCCTTTGCGTATGTGTGCGCTCGCGCTCTCGCGGCCTCCGCTCCCCCCCCCCTGGGTGGTGTGGCATGCGCACCTCGCGCGGTCCCGGCACTGGGCGCTGGTAGGGCCGTTCCACGTGGTCCGTGCCCCTCCGCGTGTCCTGCCCCAGTCCCTTGCTCCGTCTGGCGTGCTTGGGGGGGAGCTGTCCGGTCCCGGTTCCCCCCTACCTGGCTTGGGGCTGTGCGCCCCCTGTGGGGCGGGTCCGTGGGGGGTGGCCTGCCACCGTTGTGAGGGGCGTCTGGTGTCAGACGCTGTCCCTCCCCCAGCCGCCCGCCCTCTGGGGCGGGCAGCCGGGGTTCCGCGACCCGTGTGTCCGGGGTGCGGTCGGTGCGGGCGTGGGGACCCAGCACCGGCCCCACAGCGTGCGCCCTTGGGGGCCGGCGTTGCTCGCCGTGGGGGTGGCGGAAGGGCGTCCCCGGGGGGGTGCCTTCCACTGTTGCAAGGGGCGTCTGATGTCAGGCGCTCCCCCTCCCCCGACTGCCCGCCCACTGGGCGGGCTGTTGGGGTCCACTACCCACGTCCTGTGGGCGCGGGCGTGTGGGTATGGGGGCCCAACGCTGTCCCCTTGGCCTGCATGCCCTGTGGGGGCTGCGTGCCGCGGGCTTGGCGGGGGGCCGTCCCCAGGGGGGGTGGCCTGCCGCTGTTGTGAAGGGCGTCTGGTGTCAGGGGCTGTCCCTCCCCCGGCCGCCCGTCCTCTGGGGCGGGCGGCCGGGGTTCCGCGACTGATGTGTTCCGGTTGCGGTTGGTGCGGGCGTGGGGACCCAGCACTGGTTCCACAGCGTGCGCCCTTGCGGGCCGGCGTTGCTCGCTGTGGGTGTGGCGGAAGGGCGTCCCCGGGGGGGCTGCCTTCCACCGTTTCGAGGGGCGTCTGAGGTCAGGCGCTCCCCCTCCCCCGACTGCCCGCCCACTGGGCGGGCTGTTGGGGTCCGTCATCCACATGCTGTGGGCGCGGGCGTGTGGGTTGGGGGGCCCATCACTGCCCCCTTGGCCTGCATGCCCTGTGGGGGCTGCGTGCCGCGGGGGTGGCGGGGGGCCGTCCCCGGGGGGGTGGCCTGCCACCGTTGCGAGGGGCGTCTGGTGTCAGGCGCTGTCCCTCCCCCTGCCAGCCGTCCTCTGGGGCGGGCGGCCGGGGTCCCGCGACCCGTGTGTCCCGGGTGCGGTCAGCGGGTGTGGGGACCCAGCACCGGCCCCACAGCGTGCGCCCTTGCGGGCCGGCGTTGCTCGCTGTGGGGGTGGCGGAAGGGCGTCCCCGGGGGGGGCGCCTTCCACCGTTGCAAGGGGCGTTTGAGGTCAGGCGCTCCCCCTCCCCCGACTGCCCGCCCACTGGGCGGGCTGTTGGGGTCCGCTACCCGAGTGCTGTGGGCGCGGGCGTGTGGGTGTGGGGGCCCAACACTGTCCCCTTGGCCTGCACGCCCTGTGGGGGCTGCGTGCCGCGGGGGTGGTGGGGGGCCGTCCCCGGGCGGGGGGGTGGCCTGCCACCGTTGCGAGGGGCGTCTGGTGTCAGGCGCTGTCCCTCCCCCGACCACCCGTCCTCTGGGGCGGGCAGCGTGTCCCGGGTGCGGTCGGTGCGGGCGTGGGGACCCGGCACCGGTTCCACAGCGTGCGCCCTTGCGGGCCGGCGTTGCTCGCTGTGGGAGTGGCGGAAGGGCGTCCCCGGGGGGGGGGGTGCTTTCCACCGTTGTGAGGGGCGTCTGAGGTCAGGCGCTCCCCCTACCTCTACTGCCCGCCCACTGGGCGGGCTGTTGGGGTCCGTCAACCACGTGCTGTGGGCGCGGGTGTGTGGGTGTGGGGGCCCAACACTGTCCCCTTGGCCTGCATGCCCTGTGGGGGCTGCGTACCGCGGGGGTGCTGGGGGGCCGTCCCCGGGGGAGGTGGCCTGCCACCGTTGTGAGGGGCGTCTGGTGTCAGGCGCTGTCCCTTCCCCGGCCGCCCGTCCTCTGGGGCGGGCAGCCGGGGTTCCGCGACCCGTGTGTCCCGGGTGCGGTCTGTGCGGGCGTGGGGACCCAGCACCGGCCCCACAGCGTGCGCCCTTGCGGGCCGGCGTTGCTCGCTGTGGGAGTGGCGGAAGGGCGTCCCCGCGGGGGGTGCCTTCGACCGTCATGAGGGGCGTCTTAGGTCAGGCGCTCCCCCTCCCCCGACTGCCCGCCCACTGGGCGGGTTGTTGGGGTCCGTCACCCGCGTGCTGCGGGCGCGGGCGTGTGGGTGTGGGGGCCCATCACTGTCCCCTTGGCCTGCATGCCCATTTGGCGGCTGCGTGCCGCGGGGCTGGTGGGGGGCCGTCTCCGGGGGGGATGGCCCGCCACCGTTGTGAGGGGCATCTGCTGTCAGGCGCTGTCCCTCCCCCGGCCGCCCGTCCTC
The DNA here is from genome assembly GCA_964036045.1 of Eutreptiella sp. 'Long Island Sound 2002'. Lineage (NCBI taxonomy): Eukaryota > Euglenozoa > Euglenophyceae > Eutreptiales > Eutreptiaceae > Eutreptiella > Eutreptiella sp. 'Long Island Sound 2002'. The sequence continues at coordinate 185,857,623 of OZ038380.1, read as the reverse complement.
TGGGGCGGGCGGCCGGGGTTCCGCTACCCGTGTGTCCCGGGTGCCGTCGGTGCGGGCGTGGGACCCAGCACCGGCCCCACAGCGTGTGCCCTTGCGGGCCGGCGTTGCTCGCTGTGGGGCTGGCGGAAGGACGTTCCCGGGGAGCTGCCTTCCACCGTTGTGAGGAGCGTCTGTGGTCAGGCGCTCCCCCTCCCCGAACTGCCCGCCCACTGGTCGGGTTGTTGGGGTCCGCCACCCACATGCTGTGGGCGCAGCGTGTGGGTGTGGGGGCCCAACACTGTCCCCTTGGCCTGCATGCCCTGTCGGGGCTGCGTGCCGTTGGGGTGGTGGGGGGCCGTCCCCGGGGGGGGTGGCCTGCCACCATTGTGGGGGGCGTCTGGTGTCAGGCGCTGTCCCTTCCCCGGCCGCCCGACCTCTGGGGCGGGCAGCCGGGGTTCCGCGACCCGTGTGTCCCGGGTGCGGTCGGTGCGGGCCTGGGGACCCAGCACCGGCCCCAGGGCGCGCGCCCTTGCGGGCCGGCGTTGCGCGCCGTGGGGGTGGCGGTAGGGCGTCCCCGGGGGGGGTGCCCCCCGCCGTTGTGAGGGGCGTCTGGGGTCAGGCGCTCCCCCTCCCCCGGCTACCGGCCCTCTGGGCGGGCTGCCGGGGCTTGCTGGCGACGTGCTGTGGGCGCCCCAACCTCTGGTCCATTCGGGCGTGCGGCCGGGGCCCACTACCCACTGGCTGCGGGTGCGGGGGGTGCGGGCGCGGGGATCCGTCGCCAACCCCACAGCGCGCGCTCTTGCGAGCTGGCTTTGCGCGCTGTGGGGGCGGCATGAGGGTGCCCGGGGGGGGCGCCTCTTGCCGGGGTGTCAGGCGTCCGGCGACGGGCGCTCTCCCAACCCCGACCTCTGGTCCGTTCGGGCATGCGGCCGGGGCCCACTACCCACTGGCTGTGGGTGCGGGGGCTGCAGGCGTGGGGGCCCGTCACCAACCCCACAGCGCGCGCTCTTGCGAGCTGGCTTTGTGCGCTGTGGGGGCGGCACAAGGGCGCCCGGGGGGGGCGCCTCTTGCCTGGGTCTGGGGCGTCTGGGGTCGGGCGCTGTCCCACCCCCGACCACTCGTCCTTTCGGGCGCGCCGCCGGCGCCCACTACCCACTGGCTGTGGGTGCGGGGGGTGCGGGCTTGGGGACCTGTCAGCAACCGCACAGCGCGCGCTCTTGCGAGCTCGATGATGGGCTCATTCTGCACCCCCTTGAACACTCCTCTGACTTGGAGCAAGCCGTACGACGCATCTACCCCCCAGACCTACCGTTTGGTATGGAACATGTGGGCCAAACAACCAAGGTGGTTTTCCTGGATGTATGCTTCATGTCACTGAAACCCCTAACCACCTGTGTGCACTGGAAGGACACACATGCGTGTCAGTATATCCCCTGGGACTCCAATGTGCCGAGACACATCTGTGTGGCATGGGTGAGAGGTGAATTTATCCGCTACATTCGAATTTGCAGCCACCCACATCTATATCAGGTATGTTGCGAGAGACTAGTCTTAGCACTTCGCTGGCTGAACTACCCTTGGGAAGTTATCCAGTCTAAGCACATTCCCTGGGGTGAACGGAACAGGTTCAGAACCCTGAGACGTGATGTGGTACCCGCTGGGGCACTTAATGAACCTATGTCGTTGTCACAGTCTGAGGTGATGAGATCCAGACAAAATGGTGTGATGGGAGGTGGCCGGGAACCTTCTGGACAGGTGCATGTCCTGAAGGTTTCACACCATGGTGCTATTCCTGTGGCGTGGTCACGAGCTATGCATGTGTTGAAAAGACGATTGAAATTTCTTCCTGACCTAAAACTGTTTGCCATCCTTGGGCCTTTGGGCGTCTCAAATGTCTGTTCAGGAATTCAGGTCTGATTTCCTTATCCAGCCGGCAGCAAGTTTGATTGGCGCGCGCTCTTTGGACAGCGTGGACAGATTTGGGATTGGATCAGGACTTTGTTTTAATTATCAATAATTTCAGCACGCATCGATGGAATAATTATTATTTTATGAGCATTTTTCAATAGACAGATTTCAGCACGCTCCTTGTGTTTGAATGTACCATACTCATGTTTTCTCTTGCTCACTTTGTAGCTGATGAGGGGCCTATAAGCCCGAAACGCGTACAAGTTCAAGGGACACCAACAATTGTGGGTTCATTGTCACGAGCGTGCTTGTGTTGACTACTATTGAGGTCGAGATTTTGAAAAGATTTGGTGATTTCACAAAATCAATCAAACAGCGTCTAGTGGTCAATCAAGGGTTGAAACCATCAAGGCTTTTGTCAAAAGGAGGGGGGCGCCTCTTGCCTGGGTGTGGGGCGTCCGGGGACGGGCGCTCTCCCACCGCCGACCTCTCGTCCGTTCGGGCGTGCGGCCGGGGCCCACTACCCACTGGCTGTGGGTGCGGGGGGTGCGGGCGTGGGGACCCGTCATCGACCCCACAGCGCGCGCTCTTGCGTGCTGTGGGGGCGGCATGAGGGTGCCCCGGGGGGGCGCCTCTTGCCTGGGTGTGGGGCGTTCGGGGTCGGGCGTTCTCCCACCTCCGAGCACTTGGCCTTTCGGGCGTGCGGCCAGGGGCCCACTACCCACTGGCTGTGGGTGCGGGGGGTGCGGTCGTGGGGACCCGTCACCAACCCCACAGCGCGCGCTCTTGCAAGCTGGCTTTGTGCGCTGTGGGGGCGGCAGAGGGCGCCCGGGGGGGCGCCTCTTGCCTGGGCGTGGGGCGTCCGGGGACGGGCGCTCTCCCACCCCCAACCACCCGTCCTTTCGGGCGTGCGGCCGGGGCCCACTGCCCACTGGCTGTGGGTGCGGGGGATGCGGTCGTGGGGACCCGTCACCAACCCCACAGCAGGCGCTCTTGCAAGCTGGCTTTGCGCGCTGTGGGGGCGGCAGAGGGTGCCCCGGGGGGGCGCCTCTTGCCTGGGTGTGGGGCGTTCGGGGTCGGGCGTTCTCCCACCCCCAACCACCCGTCCTTTCGGGCGTGCGGCCGGGGCCCACTACCCACTGGCTGTGGGTGCGGGGGGTGCGGGCGTGGGGGCCCGTCACCAACCCCACAGCGCGCGCTCTTGCAAGCTGGCTTTGCGCGCTCTGGGGGCGGCAGAGGGCGCCCGGGGGGGCGCCTCTTGCCTGGGCGTGGGGCGTCCGGGGACGGGCGCTCTCCCACCCCCAACCACCCGTCCTTTCGGGCGTGCGGCCGGGGCCCACTGCCCACTGGCTGTGGGTGCGGGGGATGCGGTCGTGGGGACCCGTCACCAACCCCACAGCAGGCGCTCTTGCAAGCTGGCTTTGCGCGCTGTGGGGGCGGCAGAGGGTGCCCCGGGGGGGCGCCTCTTGCCTGGGTGTGGGGCGTTCGGGGTCGGGCGTTCTCCCACCCCCAACCACCCGTCCTTTCGGGCGTGCGGCCGGGGCCCACTACCCACTGGCTGTGGGTGCGGGGGGTGCGGGCGTGGGGGCCCGTCACCAACCCCACAGCGCGCGCTCTTGCAAGCTGGCTTTGCGCGCTCTGGGGGCGGCAGAGGGCGCCCGGGGGGGCGCCTCTTGCCTGGGCGTGGGGCGTCCGGGGACGGGCGCTCTCCCAGCCCCGACCACCCGTCCTTTTGGGCGTGCGGCCGGGGCCCGCTTCCCACTTGCCGCCGGTGCGGTGTGCGGGCGTGGGGGCCCGGCTGACCTTGGCACCTTGTCCTGTGCCGCGGTTCGTCGTGTGTTATGCGCGCTTCCCGGCTTCGCGGCACTTGGTGGCCCTTGTGGCTTGGCACCTGTCCTCGTGCCGTGGTTGTGGCCGGCGGCGTGTCTCACTGGCGTGCCTCGTGGCCCCGCGTTGGTGCGCCGCTCCTCGTCCGGTCCGGTCGCTCTCGGTGCTCCGGTCGGCTTTCCCGTCGCCATGGTGCCTTCCCCCACCCCGGGGGCTGTCGCCCCGGCTTTACTGGGTGGCTGCGCGGGGCACGTGGAGGCCGGCCGAGAACCGGGCTCATTGTGCCTGCCGCTAGCCCCTGCCGAGGCAAGGGCGCTGGGCGCGCTCAGCGTCGTATCCGCTCGGGGCCCCGCGATGGGGTTGTCCCTGGCGGGTCCCTCCGGCTTCGGTCTTGGGCTGCGTGCGCTGCGGTGGTTTGGCGTGTGTGGACCCGGTCACTGACACGTCCGGTTTCCTGTACCGTCCGTCTTGCGACGGGGGACTCGGCCGGTGCACCGGGGCTGTTTCGTGTGGACGCCGACACCGCCCCTTTCAGGTCGGAGGACGCCACGCCCGGGTCCCGCGCGTGTGTGCGTGTGCGTGCTTTCTTGGCCAGGTCGGGCGGGCCGGCCTCCCGAGAAAAGTTTATAGTGTTTTCAGCACTGTGCTTTTGTCTCTCCTGCTGCTTGCTGTTGGTGTAGGGTTTCCTGCTGCTTGTTTTTGGAGATGAAAAGCTTTTGTTTGTTGAAATACAGTAAGTCCAAGTCAATCCAGGATAGCCCAAGCCAATAGTATGCAAAGAGAAGAGAATCAGGATCAAAGCATGAAGGGCTGCAGTGTAAACAGTGAAAGATGATTGGATATTCACAGAAACTGCAACTCAGGTCAAATCGGAATGCATATTCACAAAGATAGCTGAAATGTTTTGGAAAAGAGTTGGAAAACTGCCCCATGGTCACTCTCTCTCCATAGTGCCATCTCAGGAGATGTGCACTCTTTGTTTTGGGTCCCATATGTGCTGAAGTGGCAGGGCATGTGGCGATGAGGTCACTGCCATGTCACATGGGATCTTCCTACTTAGCTAGGCTGACCAGGAATTGAACCCAGGACCTCTCAAAAAGAGGTGCCCAGCCCCCTAGGGTGCATACCACTAGGATAGCTAACAATTCATGGAAAAACATAGATAAATTCATAGGCTCTGCCTTGGATATGTCAGTTCTCAGTCAACTCAGGAAAAGATGATTTGCCTCACATTGAAAGGGGATTAAGGGGTCCACTCCATATCCTGATTGGGTGTTTGGTTCCATAGGTCAAAATGTGTTATCACCACTTTTGGTGGGACCAATACTAAGATAGAAATGCCTGGATGCTCAGTGCATCTCTAATACAACTAGAGTATGCCTCAAAGCATTGGAAAAGCACTTTTTCTTACTCCCCCCTTGTGCTGTGGTGGCCACCACTGTCGCATTTTAGGAAAAAGGGATTTTTTCTTGGCCTTTCCTTGGTTTCCACATCTACTTTAAAATACCTATAGTTTCCCTCACACAGAAAAACCGGCGCTCACCATGGCTGGCGCTCTTTTGCTGCTCTGTTTGTAACATTTCCTACAGAAGACTCAGCGCTCATGGCGCTGCCGGGGCTCCTGTGGCTTGGTTGGGTTAGTTTGGGAGCAGGCCAAAACATGTGCATGTGCATTCCTCCCTCCAAGACGCAGCGCGACACCAACCCAACGCAAGACACAATATACACACTCGCATGGGTTCTCGTAAACCTGCTGGCGACCTGTGACCTGTCTTAGGGCGAAGGGAGTCTCAAAAAAATTAAATTGCCCCTTGGTGGGGTCTTGGGTTCTGCTCAGTCTCTCCAGGCTGCTGCGTTTCGTCCCGAACACGGCCTACTCAGCGAAGCTGCGCGTGGATATCTGCAGAGGCAGGAATGGGAGAATTATGGACGAATCCACGCAAAAACGAAGCGGCGACACCAAAATCCGTCAAATGACGGCCTAGAATTTTCCTGAAACGACACACCTGAGCAGAATCCAATTGTGCATCAGAAGCACATTTTTATAGAAATTATAGTCATCTCTTGATTTTTTAAATCCAGAAATTCATACGCATAAAAAGGCGGCGCGCAGGAGCGGCTCCTAGCGAAGCGCCGGAAAATGGAGAAATAACGGAATGATAAACGTATGTCTCACGTAGTCTTGAAAATGACGAGCCACACATTAATAAATAAACATACAGATTCCACCCACACTATTAGAGGAATCAAAAATTCAAGAATTCAAAAATGAACGAAAAGACTTCAATGAATCAGGTATAAACTACAGGTATGCTCGTCTCGTATGCCGCATACACATTGCTCGTCTCGTGTCTCCGTGAACGAGTCTTGTAGCAGCGCTAACAACGATAGGACGCGATAGAGGGATTGATTAGAAAGATTGCAGATGATTAGCGGTCAGATCAGGGTGATTCGACATACACACAAGCGCATAGCAACGTTCTTCGCGTGCGTCCCTCACTTGCTCTCTCTCTCCAGCGGTAGGTAAGGTGAGTAAGCCCCGGCGGGGCCACCCCCTGGTGGAGTTCGTGATTGAGGTTGAGATGGGCAGGTTTGTCCACGCTACAAGTGCATGCTCGCGCATTCACACACGCATTAAAGGGTAGGCCACGCGAAGTGCGCACGGTAAACCTTGTTTAGGCTACCCAGGGGCTCCTCGGTACGTTCTTTAAGAGAACCTGAGGAGTCCCCTAACGCTTGCTTGCTTGACAGGGGTAGCTGATTCTTCAGCGTGTTTGCAGACAGTGTATTAGAGGTCACTCTGAGAAGCGTATAATACGTGCAGAGTGGCTTGGTTCCTCCGCCGCAAACGCCCCTTCATTTGCCTTTGCTTTACAGGTGGGCAGGTAGGGTGATTGGTGCAGCAGCATACCATTTTTTTCATGCCCTGCTAAACAAGGGCGCAGATCACACAAACAAGTAACTCTCCTCTGCCTGTGGCAGAGCAGGGAGTCCGACTCCATCGACATCTGCGCCGTGCACGCAAGAGCACCTCTTCCCTCCAAGCCCTAGCAGGGGAAACGCGTTGTGGCGTCCCCTGTTAGGCCACAGTTGCTTAGCAGCGCTGTGTTCTCTTGTCATTTCACAGGAGGGTCGTTAGGACCCACGAGACCTTTGCCTTCGCAACGCCCAGTAGAGTGTGCGTGTAGGAGTGGTAGTCCTGAGTGGGGGCTTGAGCCAGTTGCCCCAGTGCTCGCCCACCAGGATGGTGCCACTGTAGGGTGTGTAGGACCTGTAGTGCGTGTGTCACTGTCCCACCCGTTTCCTGCAATTTTAGCAGGGTTGGTGGGCTGTGGCAGTGGTTAGGTCAGTGTTTTGGCCACTTAGCAAAACGGCGTTTTCAAGCCTTCATAGCTTTTGGCCACCCCTCCCCGTAGTAGACAGATAGGTAGGGAAAACAATACCTGGATTAGTACGCTGGGTATTCCCCAAAGGTTTTGCGCCAGCACAGAAATTGGGCGCTTAGGGGAGGGGAGACCCGGGGCGTACCCCGTGGCATCAATAAGCCAACCCTCCAGGTTTAGCAAGCGTGCAGACTTCGGTATAATTAGGACACCACTTCTGCGGCTTGCTCTCAGGACCTTAGGAATAGCACACTCACACATACGCTTTGGCAGGTAAGGGTAAGGTTCAGTCCCTAGCTTTAGTCTTGGAGGCAAGCGTCTCAGCGAGCCTCAGCAACTCAAGTAAGAAAAAGTCACTGCCATGTCTTTCTTGGAGGGCTTGATCCAGGCTAAGCCCCCCTTAAAACCCTTTGTTGATGCTGAGACAAACTTAAGTGTTTTTATCTCTCTTTTGTGGCCTAAAGTACACTTTCTCAAGGTAACTAGGGTTGAGACCCTAGCCCCCCCCATGAAGTTCACCCCTACCACCCAACTGAGCGGAGGTACCTTCCTTCATGGAGGTCATACCAAAATAAATCAGGCATTCCATGCTTGTGGGCCTTGGAGGTTAAGCCTAAGTGGTCTCCCACCCCAAGACCCCTATACTCAATTGAATCTACCACTTATTGTGGTCCTACTTTGTAACTGTTTCTGAATTCAGTTGCTTGGCCAAGTCATTTTCTGTGTGGTCCTGACATCTATGCCCCTCAGTCCTAACCAGCACCATTTCACCCAAAAGAGTGCACATGAAGTGCCTATTGCAACCACTGAGGCTAGAGTCTGACCAATTTTCATTTAAAACCTTTTGCATTATTCATTTGTGATTGAATCTATGTTCATATACCTGCTTTGTCTATCTGCAGCCCTTCTGTGTTACACTGGATTCCAAAACCAATCATTGATTTCATTGATTCGATCCATATTCAGTCCTTGCTCTACTTGCTGCTTTGGTTTGGGGTTTTCCACTACAAAACCAACTTGCAGGAATACATCAAAAGACCTAGGGCATAATTCAAGGACATCTTTCCGGTAGCAGAGACAGTCCCTTGAGACCTTTTGAACCGACCCTGAGAAGTGCAGAACAAAAGCTCAACAAAAAGTCCATAATGTCCACACCAAGTGTAAGGACCTGGCCTATCCGAACTGTCCAAGTACAAATGGGCAGTGTGGTCCACCCAATGAGTGAACCACCACACCGAGCACCACATCACCTCAGTGGCGCATCTGGGTCCCAAGGAGATCCAGAACGCAGAAGGGCGGAGAAGAATAAAGGCCTTACCACCGAGGCCTTAGCAGCACACGGTGAAGACAGCTTCAGTCACCTCCACAGACGTGTGGCTGCTTCAGTATCACGATCCAATTGCCCAGCTTCATCCTCAACTGCCATTGAAGGACCTGAGGAATATGAGAAGCTGAAGATGAAGATGGATGAGTACATCATGCACGATGAGTACTACAAATCCATCCGTGGGGAAGATGGAGAGGAACCACTGGCTGTACATGGGTCAAGACCACGTACGGATCTAGGGTCCTACTCACACTCAGGCCCTCCGTCTACTGCATCCCTGCCAAGACGACTACGACCTGAGTACCCAACCCCAAGGGCTCCCGAAGTGGGCCCAACTCGGGTCGAAGAACATCATCCAAGGCCAACCTACGGTGCCCTGGATCAAACGGCCGAGCTGCTGGCCAAATCAGAAGATCCAGATGTGACGGCCTTATCAGAGGCCATTAAGGCTAAACTGGGTATTGCAGAACCCTTACCCAAGCCTGAGTTCCTCTCTCTCTCTCCAGGGCTGAGTACCCTGGCCGAAGATCTCAAGAGATCGAGGGTCTCAAGGCTGTTGCCTAAGGTTACCTGCCCCAGCCCCTTTCACCCCCGTGCCAGGACTGTGCCTATGGCGGACCTACAGGACGTGCCTGTCACAGAGAGTGAGAGAAGAGGGCTGTCAGCCCTGGCCCCACTTGCCGGCGTGTCGCCTTCAGGCCTAACTCCGGGGGGTGGGAAGATGGGCAGACCGATTGCCCAGGCGAACATCCAGCTGGAACTGCCGGAGTTCGACCCTAAAAACCTGCCAGAATGGGCAGAAGAATTTGCGGAGTTCCTTTTGTTGACTGGCCAATCCCATGTGGATGTGGCCACCAAATGTTCACTGCTAAAACGCTCATGCAAAAAGAAATTTTTGCAAAAACAGGTCAAACAGATTGTGAAAACCTGTTCTACTTGGGCGGAGGTACTCCTGAGGTTAGAGAAAACATTCCCAGTCTATGAGACTGACCTCAGCGTACGCACACAAATCGAGGAGCTACCTATGCTCCCGGAGTTTCCATCCGCTGCGCGAATTTCTGAGTATGTGTGCGACATGGAGTACTTATTTTCGAGGATGAATGTGGGCTCCTACGGAGCCACTGAGCCCCACCTGTGGCTCATGAGTAAGATCCCCCAGCGTACGTGGGATGATTGCCGCTCAACCTCTGAGAGGAAGAGCAGGACCCACTCGTATGATACACTGGTGGATCTCTTGATTGAGCTAGCTCTTGAGAGAGAGAACGACTCCCACATGGAGAAGTTCCTCAAGAAACATTTGGGACGAGGTGGTACCCCTACCCCTGAACGTGGCGAAGGGAAGGGGCATAAAAATCCCACTAACACCAACCAGGGAGGCGGTAAAGGGAGGGGCAACCTACGTGCCATGAACGAGGTACCAACTGATGCAGGCACCCCCCCCCTGTTTTACTGCCGACCTGTCAATGACAAGGGGGGACCTTGTCATGCCTCTGACTGCGATCTTCGCAGTGGCTGTATGCTGCAGATGAAACGTCAGCAGCATACTAAAGATGGGAAAACTGTGACCCATCAGGACCACTTCAGGTGTACCATCACCTGTGGTTACTGTGGCAAGCGTCGTCACTATGAGGATGAATGCCACATCAAGAAACGCGAGAGTGACAAACTCAAGCGTCAGGAGGCGGAGCGCCAGAAGAACCCGACGCCCGCCAGGAATCCCCCGAATGGGGATAAAGGTAAAGGAGGTGGCAAGGGGGGTGGTAAAACTGGACCCCCTAACCCCCAGAGGCGCTCATCAGCGCCTGTTGCTACGCCTACTCCTGCTGCCACACCCGCTCCTGCCGCAGGTGTCCCCCAGAAGCGACCCCAAGGGGATAACGCTACCCCTGAGGGGAATAATTCTAAAAAGAGGCGCTTGGCCTGGATGGCCAAGTCCCTCATGGCTGCAGGAGTGGATGTGAAATTCCCTGATGAGGAATAGGGGGGCGGCTCCGAAGAGGAGGACTTGGTTTTCTGGATCCTCGTGAAAATCGGGGATCAGGTTTTTCGAGCAGTGCTTGATACCGGTGCAACACTTTCCATAGTGGCCCGGCGCCTGCTTAAAACTTTCAAGAAGACTAAGACCGTGGCCATAAGAGTAGGGGATGGGCGTACCATCCATTCCTTGGGGGGGGTCGATGTGACCATCTGTCTGGGCGACGAAACCGTGACTCAACACTGCAGAGTGTTGGACACTGACGCCTTTGACATTGTCATTGGCACTGACTTTCTAAGAAGAAACCCCCAGGTTAAAATGCTGTCCCTACAGCGACCTTACTCTTTGCACTGCGACTTTGGCAGTGGGCTATTCTCCGTTCCTTTGGAGCTGTCAGGACGAAAAGAGTCTGGGCTGCGCTACACAGCCAAGACGAACTATCGTACTGAAAATTACCAACTGGCCCGTCATGTTCTCGAAAATGGACTGGCGGCCCTTCAGGTAAACCTGGATGAGATCCAGGTGGAATTGTTTGCGAGCCAACAACAGCACATCATGCAGTTGTACTGCTCGAAACAGACGAACAATGCTTTCCGTTTCTTCTGGAAAGCAATGGGCCTAGCGTATGCTAACCCTCCCTTCTCCCTGCTCGCGAAGGTCCTGACCAAGATCGCTTATGAGGGAGGAAGGGTTGTTATGTGCACCCCTGACTGGGGTTGCTCTGGTGAACATGCCTACTGGCGCCGTATGCTTGACCGAATGACCGTGGGAAGAGTGCAACTCCCCGACGGCCCCATCTATGTGCCTGAGGACTCAGACACAGCTATGCAGGCCCCTGAGTGGGCCAGTTTCCTGTCCATCATCGATGGATCTCTCAATCCTGTACCCCTGTGTGACCTGGACCAGGTGCTACTAAAAGAGGTCATGGCCGAAAATCGTGGCCTGACCCTTTATGATCTCAAAAATCGATCTCCTGAGCACTTATCTGCCACACTTACAGGGTGTGAGTCTCCTGATGACTATCTGGAACCTGCAGCTGTAAAAGAGGCTGCTGACGACCAACTGTCTGAGATCGCCAGCACTATTCCCTCTGTTGATCCCAGCTGTGTTGACCTAAAACATAGTGCTTTCCTGGCCCAGCTGTTGCTAGAGGAGGTAGATCTAGAGTCAACCTCTGAACCCGCTTCCTCTGTTGGGAAACCAGTGCTACACATGCAGCCTGTGCACACAGGTGAACCCGTGGCCCGGAGTACTGATGCTCTGGCACGGCCTGCTGCTAATGACATGCCCTTGTCTGAGCTTGACACACAAGAACTCCGACGGCTGTTGTACCTGAAGGCCGAAGGTATTGAGCGCCAAGAGCGGCTGCAATACCTCAGACAGACCTGGAAATACTCCATCTGGTCTGAGGAGGACGATGAGTCCTATACGCTGCCTGATCCTGAGATACCTCTAGTGTACTCTCTACACTATGGGCAGCAATGTCCCCCTGAGTGGGACGATGGTACTGTACCTGCCGAAACTGCTGATCGGCATAAAAAGAAAGAACATGGAAAAAGCAACCTCCATGCTGAGGAGGATTTCCTTCAGAAAGTCGAGAGTCTTAACCTTGACCCCCGCCTGAAGAAACTGCTGATAACATATGAGGAGGTGTTCGGCGCCTTGCCGCCTCCCCTATCTTGCAAAAAACTGGTCCAGATGGACCTGAAATTGAAACCAGAATTTGAAAAGACGCGAGTGAGGCGTCGTCCCTATCCCGCTCCACAGGAACAGGTTGAAGAAATCGAGCGCCAGATCCAAGAATGCATTGATGCTGGCCTCGTTGAAGAGTACAAACATGGGGACTATCCCCATCACTGCAGCCCCTGTTTCCTTGTTGCTAAACCAGGGTCGACTGCTCTACGTCTTGTTGTAGACTATGGTGAGGTCAACAAGAAAACCCAGAACCACTCAGGGAGTATTCCTAACATGGAAAACACCCTGGAGCGTATTGCCAAATGTAGGTATAAGACCAAAATGGACAAACGCTCTGGTTTCTGGCAGGTTGACCTAACCGCCGCAGCTCAGGAGCTGCTTGCCTTTATAACCCCTAAGGGTCGTGTCTTCAAGTGGAAGGTTATGCCTTTCGGGGTGGCTAACGCCCCAGCGCTCTTCCAGGAGCTTATGAACAAAATTTTGTACATACTGAGGCGCAGGCCTCTAGTACAAGAGTTGATTTCTCGGGGTGCAGAAATGGAGGCTCACATCGACCACGTGAGTTTGGGTACTAATACCAAAGAGGACCATGTCCTTCTCCTACGTGAATTCTTCACTGTTTGTCAAGAAAACCATCTCCGAATCAAACTCGAAAAATGTGAGTTCATGAAAGAGGAGATGGAGTATTTGGGTTTCGACGTGGGGTATGGCTGGTGGAAACCAGCCGCGTCTAAGATGCAGCCCCTACAGGACATGCAGATTCGCGATGACCCTAAGAAGGGTCTACACGATGTGAGGAGTTTTGTGGGCGCCTGTAATTTCTATCGGCGTCACATCCACAATTTTACTTACTCCTCTGCACCCCTCACTGACCTAATCAAGACAACTACTCCCTGGAGGTGGACCTCCAGAGAGGAAGAGTGTTTCCAGGAGTTGAAGAAGAAGATTGCCTCCTCCAACTGCTTGGGAGTTCCCCGCCCCGAGGGCGAGATAGTCCTGATCACTGATGCCAGTGATGTAGGGGGGGGAGGTACGATCTATCAATGGCAGGAGCTTAACCCCGCTGAGCTAACCCACTGCCATTATCGTACTACTGGACTGAACCGTGATGGTTCGTTGAAACACGACTATCCTACCAGTGAGTGGCGACTGGTGCCACTGGGACACTGGAATTGGAAGTGGAACCAAGCGCGTTCCAACTACAGCACCTATGACCAGGAACTCCTGGCCGGTATGTTGGTGCTATCTTCACAATCCCGACTCCTGGGGTCTAACCCTATTGTCTGGCTGTGTGACCAGGAGCCTGTGAAGTCATTTCAGAAGGGCCCACCACCAGAGAAAGCGAAGCTAAAACGGTGGTGGACTTACCTGAGCCAGTTCAGGCTGACAGTGCATCATATCCCCGGGATTAAGAATGAACTGTCTGACTATATATCGCGCAACAACTTCCATGCGCTTATTGGTGAGAGCTCTGAGGCGCTCGCCAAAGAGGCTTTCCAGCGTATGGATGTCCAGCTTGACCTGTCCATGCGCACTGCTGGAATCCTGGAGGGTTGGAGTCTAACCGACTATCAGTCAGAGTATGAAGAAATTCTCCAAACCCTCAACACTGGTCTCGAACCCCGTGTCATTGACGGGCACCAGTGGTATAAAAACAATCAGTACCTCTTCTACGAGGACCGAATTGTGGTGCCTGAGGCACGACTAGATGGGTGCCTACAGTGGTCCCATCTCAGTTCCGGTCACACTGGCGCTAATCGCTCAGTGGACTTCTTCCGTGAGTGTTTCTACTCCAGTCTAACCCTGACTGAACTGAGGTCGCGTATGCAGACCATTGTGGATGCTTGTGGCTGTCATGCCAGCAAGCAGAGCGACAGTAGGGATAGGGGTCTGATCTCCAGCTTACCCATACCCTATTGTGCTAACTCTCTTCTCTACGTGGATTACATCCACGGCCTACCACGCTTTGGCGGCTATGATAGTTGCCTAGTGGTCACCTTTGGCCTATCTTGCTTCACCCGTGTGTTCCCTTGCAATAAGAAAATCACAGGTGAGCAGACTGTGAAAATGTTGGTCGAACAATGGTTCGAACCCTATGGAGCACCTAAACAGGTGCACTCTGATGAAGATGTACGCATCCGCAGTGACACTGGGTGGTACAAACGAGTGCTAAATGCCCTCAACGTGGAGGTAACCACAGGTGTGCCCTACACTCACACGTCTAACCCTCTCTGTGAGAGACAGAACCGTGTGGTGGAGCAAAACTTAAGAATCCTGATGAAACAGGAGCGCACCAAGGACTGGGTACGCCTAGTGCCCTGGGCAGTTCTGTCCATGAACTCACAGCGGAGCTCTTCTACGGGTTTCACCCCCCACGAACTGTTCCATGGAGGACGACCTGCTTGGTTCTTCAAAACCCCCTTTCCTGAGGACTTCAAGAGCCCTGTAGGAGATTGGCTAGAACACAAGCAGTCTCTGGCTAACCAGGCTGGTACTAACCTGAGGCACATTCGTGACCGTGAACAGAGCCGACGGAACCGCCTACGGCGACCTGCCAGCTTCAAGGTTGGTGACCTTGTTTTGGTACACCATTCACGCCTACCCTCCTGGCCACGTAACTGCCTACAGGACCCTTACTTTGGACCCTATCGTATCATCAGGATAGATGGATCCAGGATCCATGTCAGGTGCAGTCCACGTCTAGGTGGTGAACTGCTATGTGCTCCTAAGCAGCTGAGGCACTATCACTCCCCTGACGACTTGTCTTGGGATGAGTGGCGCCTCAGCGACAGTGAGATTGAACGTATAGACCTAGAGAACGCTGCCAGTCCAGAGGAGGCAGACGAACTCGAAGAGATGACTGCCGATGAGATGGCAGTCGATGGTTACTACGTGGTTGCAGGTATTGCTCGCCACGAGTATAAACAGGGCTGGAAATTCCTTACCCTGTGGGATGGCTATGGGTTGTCCGAGGCGACCTGGGAACCTATGTCAGCCTTCATACAACCAGATGGGAGTATCAACCCCATCTTCCTCACTTACCTCGTTGAGAACAACGAGGGGCAGCTCCTAACCCGTGCTGAGACTATGTCCCAGCGTAAGAAGCGAAACTAATTACCCTTTGTCAGTCAACTGACCCTGTCTGTGCCCTGCAGACCCATGCCTATGGTTTCCAGCGTGAGCCAGGTGGCCGCTTATCAAGATTGCAGCCACCCAGCGAGTGTTTGCCTTGTTGACCATGTGTTGCATGGGTACTGCCCTAATGTAATGACCTTGGTGAGCCAACGAAGAACGGTGGCTTTCTACACCAGGGGGGAATGACAAGCAAGGTGTTATGAGGCAAGGTGTGTCTTCCCTCCTTGGGGACAAGCGAGCCCACAGTTAGGACCCCTGACTGGTCCAGACCCATGGGGTTCTACCCTTCCTTTCAGGGTTTACCTTACCCTTACTTGCCATGACGTATGTGTGAGTGTGCTAGTCCTAAGGTCCTAAGAGCAAGCCGCAGAAGTGGTGTCCTAATTATACCCAAGTCTGCGCCCTTGCTAAACCCGGAGGGTTGGCTTATTGATGCCACGGGGTACGCCCCGGGTCTCCCCTCCCCTATGCGCCCAATTTCTGTGCTGGCGCACAACCTTGGGGGAATACCCAGAGTGTTAGTCCAGGTATTGTTTTCCCTACCTACCTGACTACTACAGGGAGGGGTGGCCAAAAGCTATGAAGGCATGCAAAACGCCTGTTTGCTATGTGGCCAAAAACACTAACCTAACCCACTGTCACAGCCCACCAACCCAGCTAAAATTGCAGGAAAAGGGTGGGACAGTGACACGCCCCCTACAGGTCCTACACACCCTACAGTGGCACCATCCTGGTGGGCGAGCGCTGGGCAACTGGCTCTAGCCCCCACGCAGGACTACCACTCCTACACGCACACTCTACTTGGCGTTGCGAAGAGAAAGTTCTCGAGGGTCCTAGCGACCCACCTGTGAAATGACAAGAGAACACAGCGCTGCTAAGCAACTGTGGCCTCACAGGGGACGCCACAACGCGTTTCCCCTGCAAGGGCTTGGAGGGAAGGAGTGCTCTCGTGTGCAAGGCGCAGATGTCGATGAAGTCGGACTCCCTGCTCTGCCACAGGCGGAGCGGAGTTACTTGTTTGTGTGATCTGCGCCCCTGTTTAGCAGGGCATAAAAAAAAAAATGCTGCTGCACCACTCACCCTACCTGCCCACCTGTAAAACAAAGGCAAATGAAAGGGCGTTTGCGGCGGAGGAACCAAGGCACACTCCAGGTGTTATACCCTTCTCAGTGTGCCCTATAATACGCTGTCCGCAAACACGCTGCATGGAGCAGCTACCCTTATCAAGCAAGCAAGCGTTAAGGGACTCCTCAGGTTCTCTTAAAGAACGTACCGAGGAGCCCCTGGGTAGCCTAAACAAGGTTTACCGTGCGCAATTCGCGTGGCCTACCCTTTAATGCATCATGTGCACGCAGGGAAGGGAGGCTTAACCACAGACTCAACCAGGAGGTGAGCTCCTCCTGGGCTAACCTACCTTACTTACCATGCATCGTGTGAATGCCGCATTGAAACGAACACAAAACAAACCTAAGCGTTTTAAACAACTCAACTTGAACGCTACGGCCGCACACGTACAAACGCTAACCTGTGAGAAAAGAAACAAGGGTGGATTAGGGATACAGGTGAAGCGATACAGCGTGTGGATGCCTAGATTAGGCACATGCATCGCGAGCTCAGCGCATATTCTAACCCTACATACGCGCTGCGCGCTCCATTCGCATCACATACCTTTCACTCCTGCTTTCACCTGTGCAGAGCACGCGAGATGAACACCCGAACCCCCAACGAGCACAGCGTTAACAACCCTAACGTTTTGACGGAGCAACCAACACGAACGCAATGCGTGAGTGTGAAATGACACAGACATACCTGAGAGACGGGTTGTTGAACTGCTCTGTGGTGCGGGCTGATTGTGAATACTTTACTCTGAAGTTTGTAAAAATTTTGATGCAACTGTGCAAAAATTTTCTTTAAAACTTTAAAAACTACGGCTCATACCTTCTTTTGCAAATGCCGTTTTCGCTTGCGCAACCCTTTTCTTGGCGTCCGCTTCGTTTGCGCTTGTCTGCGACTTTAAGTTATGTGTAAAAATGACGATTTCCCGCGTGGTTTCGTCGATTTTCAACGATTTCACTCGCTAAATCGCAGCCCCTTCCGCAAAACCGCAGGAATCACTCCCTGCTGGTTCCATTTTCTATTTTTTTCAGCTCCTGGGGGTTTGTGTCCTCCATTGGGAGTATTGCTCCGCCCTGGCCCTTGGTCAGGACGTTTACTAAAACGCTGTTTATACGACGATAACCGTCCGCAGTAGAGCGTTCGGCTGTACCCTAGTGGACAGACACATGTGCTCTAGACAGGGAGTCCTGGGTTCAATTCCCACTGCCCCCACACTTTTTCCAAAAGTTTTCGCCGCACGCCAGCGACTTTTGAGGAATGCCCCTTCGAAGGGACATCATTCACGGTACATTACACTGTTCTTCAAGGGTCCATACAGTGTGATAGGCTTCTATGAAGTGATGAGAATGTTTTCTGTGAGTTTAATGCATTTTTTGAGGTAATTTTGGGAATATTTGAGCCTTTTTCCTTGGTCCTACTAGCTTGATCAACTAGTACTCCAGGGGGGAGTAAGAAAAAGTCACTGCCATGTCTTTCTTGGAGGGCTTGATCCAGGCTAAGCCCCCCTTAAAACCCTTTGTTGATGCTGAGACAAACTTAAGTGTTTTTATCTCTCTTTTGTGGCCTAAAGTACACTTTCTCAAGGTAACTAGGGTTGAGACCCTAGCCCCCCCCATGAAGTTCACCCCTACCACCCAACTGAGCGGAGGTACCTTCCTTCATGGAGGTCATACCAAAATAAATCAGGCATTCCATGCTTGTGGGCCTTGGAGGTTAAGCCTAAGTGGTCTCCCACCCCAAGACCCCTATACTCAATTGAATCTACCACTTATTGTGGTCCTACTTTGTAACTGTTTCTGAATTCAGTTGCTTGGCCAAGTCATTTTCTGTGTGGTCCTGACATCTATGCCCCTCAGTCCTAACCAGCACCATTTCACCCAAAAGAGTGCACATGAAGTGCCTATTGCAACCACTGAGGCTAGAGTCTGACCAATTTTCATTTAAAACCTTTTGCATTATTCATTTGTGATTGAATCTATGTTCATATACCTGCTTTGTCTATCTGCAGCCCTTCTGTGTTACACTGGATTCCAAAACCAATCATTGATTTCATTGATTCGATCCATATTCAGTCCTTGCTCTACTTGCTGCTTTGGTTTGGGGTTTTCCACTACAAAACCAACTTGCAGGAATACATCAAAAGACCTAGGGCATAATTCAAGGACATCTTTCTACTCACCAAGGTTGTTCTGGGACAAGTAGTCTACCAGAACTGAGTTTAGGCGTCCCTCAGGTAGAACAAATGCAGAGAAGGGCTCCCAGGTGGCCTCTTCGACTCCAAACCCTTCCCAGAGGGTGAGGAAGCGCCAACCCTGGCGATAGCGGTGGCGTAGGACAGACTTCACCAGGTAGAAGCCCTCCTTAGCCATCTCCTCGGCGTTCATGTCGGGGAGTTCACCTTCAACTTCCATAGGGCTGGCAGCCCCTTGTAGGTCCAGAGCGGCGATATCCTCGTCGTTCAGCTCCCACTCCTCCCCACAGAGGTCTTCAGGATCATAGTAGCGCTTCAGGTGTTGAGCAGCGCACACCAGGGTCCCCCCTAGACGGGGAGAACACCGCACGGTGATACGGTGTCCATCCACTGATAGAATCTTGTACGGCCCGAAGAATGGGTCATCGCTGGTAGAGCGTGGCCAGGCTGGCAGTCGACTGTGGTGCACCAGCACCCAGTCCCCTTCTTGGTAGGTGGCCGGTACTCGGTGCTTGTTCTTCTTGTTCCACTGACGCTCCCTCACTCTCTGGAGCATAGCCTTGGCCTTGTCCACCTTCGCTTGTTGCTCTTGGACCCATTCACCCACAGAAGAATGGGTGTCCTCTGGATAGGGGGCATGTAGGAACCATGCCGAGCGCCCTAGGAATAGCTCATGGGGCGAGTAGCCAGTAGCTGAACTCTCTTGGGAGTTCATCATCAAGGATATGACGGGGAGTAGTCTCACCAAGTCTCTGGTGCGTTCAGTCTTGCACCATATCCGTACATTCTCCTTCAGGACACGGATCTGTCGCTCACATAGGGGGTTGCTCGTGTGAGAGTAGGGAATCCCCGTAGACACCTGGACATTGAGGGATCTCAGGACCCTCTTGTACCAGCCAGTATCTGAGCGTACTCGTACGTCCTCATCGGAGTTGATCTCCTTGGGCGCCCCATAGACACAAAACCACTCCTCCAGGAGTATCTTGATAGTCTCCTCCCCGGTAATGTACTTGGTACATGGGAACACCCTGGTAAACCTGGTCAACCCACAGGTTACCACGAGGGCGAAGTCATAGCCCCCGAACTTCGGCATCTCCGTGTAGTCCACGTATAGAACACTGTTAGCACAGTGAGGGATGGGCAGGGTCGAGTAGAGACCTCTGTCCCTGATATCCCCTGGTTTACAGGACCTGCACGGGCACTTGTCACGATAGGCTGGAGGGTTTTCCGCAGTTGGTCCTCAGTCCACGTAGTGTGGAACCACTGCTTGAACAGCCTCAGGGTACGATCAGCACCCACATGACCACTGGACTCATGGGTCCACTTCAGCAGCGCTGGGACTCGGTCACTAGGCACCACGATGCGGTCCTCGTGCCAGAGGTAGCTCTTGTCCCTCTTCCACTGGTCTTGGTTGACCAGGAGGGGTTCAAGGCGTTTCTCCAGGCGCTTGTAGATATCCCCAAACTCCTTCAGGCACTCCGATTGTTGGAGTCCATCCAGGGGGCGTATCATCGTCATGTTGAGGTCCAAGTGGACGTCCATACGGCTGAACGCCTCCTTAGCCAGCGCTTCAGACCGGGCACCAATCAGGGCAACGAAGTTGTTGCGGCTGATGTAGTCGGCACACTCGTTCTTCACTCCCTGGATATGGTGTACCGTCAGCCGTAGTTGACTGAGGTAGGTCCACCAGCGCCGTAGCTTGGCCTTCTCAGGTGGGGGACCCTTCTGGAAACTGCGGACCGGTTCTTGGTCGCACGGCCAGACCACAGGGTTACTCCCCAACAGTCGTGCTTGTGAGGATAGCACCAGCATACCCGCGAGCAATTCCTGCTCATAGGTGGAGTAGTTCCCCCTGGCCTGGTTCCACTTCCAGTTCCAGTGGCCCAGAGGTACTAGGACCCACTTGTCGTCAGGGTAGCTGTGCTGGAGGGTTCCATCTCGGTTGAGACCTTCCGTCCCCCATTGGGAAATGGCCGAGTCGAACTCCTCCTTCTCTAGTGCTTGCCATTGGAACAACGTTCCACCACCGCCCACATTGCTGGCGTCGGTCACCAGGATAATCTCCCCTTGTGCTCTAGGCACGTCCAAGCATTTAGCGTTGGCTACCTTGTCTTTGAGCTCGTCAAACGCTTGTTGCTCTTGTTGGCCCCAGCGCCAAGTAGTACTCTTCTTGATCAAGTCCGCCAGTACGGCGCTGGTATAGGTGAAGTTTTTGATGTGGCGGCGATAGAAGTTGCACGCCCCAATGAAACTGCGTACATCATGAATTCCTTTCTTGGGGTCTTCGTGTCGTACCTTGGCATCCATCAGGGGTTTGGTTTTAGAGGCCGCTGGGGTCCACCACCCATAGCCAACGTCAAACCCCAGGTACTGCATGGTCTCCTGCATGAACTCACACTTCTCCAGCTTGAGTCTTGTGTGGTTCTCCTGGCAGACCGCAAAGAACTCACCCAAGAGGATTAGGTGATCCTCCTGGGTATTGGTCCCGCGGCATACATCGTCGATGTGAGCCTCCATCTGGGCACCACGGGATATGAGCTCCTGCACCTTAGGTCTCCTTCGTAGGATGGACAAGATCTTGTTCATCAGCTCTTGGAATAGAGCGGGTGCGTTAGCCACGCCAAACGGCATGACCTTCCACTTGAAGACCCTCCCCTGAGGGGTGATGAAGGCCAGTAGTTCCTGTGCGTTGGGCGTCAGGTCCACTTGCCAGAATCCGCTCCTCTTGTCCATTTTGGTCTTGTAGCGACAGGAGGCTATCTTCTCCAGGGTAGACTCCATATTGGGAATGGACCCTGAGTGGTTCAGCGTCTTCTTGTTCAGCTCTCCGTAGTCCACTACCAGCCGTTTGGCTGTAGACCCAGGTTTAGCCACCAGGAAACAGGGGCTGCAGTGTAGGGGGTAGCCCCCGTCCTTGTACTCCAGGACTAGGCCAGCGTCGATACATTCTTGTATCTGTCGCTCAATCTCGTCGGCCTGCTCTTTAGGAGCTGGATAGGGTCTCCTCCGGATCTTGTGACCCACGAACTCGGGTTTCAGCTTGAGGTCCATCTGTACAAGCTTGTCACATGAGGCTGGAGGGGGTAGTTCTCCGAACACCTCCAGATAGGTCCTTATAAGCCTTTGTACCCGCGGGTCCAATACCTTGATCTTGTCCTCCATGTCCTCGTCAGAGTGTAAGTTGCTTGCCCCCTGAATAGACGTCGGGAGGTGGTCCTCCACCGACTCTTCGCCCGAGGTAGTGTCCTTCAGCCCTTGATAGGCATATAGAAGGTCTTGTTCAACCATCTCCGGTGGACGATGGCAACATAGGCACGCTCGAGGGGGTTCACATACACATTCCTCCGAGAGGTCGTCCTCCTCTGGGGTCCTCACATGGGCGCCCCACAGGCTCTTCATGAGCTTAAGATCTACCTCCCTTTGCCAGGTGGTGATCTTCTGTTCGAGGTCCTCCTTCAATTGGGATAGGTCTCCCATACGTCCTTGCTTCAGTGGCCATGAGCTGCGGGTAGGCTTCGCGTAGCATAGCTTTTTCGCCACCAACTTCCTCTTGGAATCCACATACTCCCTGAGCCTGGATCGAGGGTCCAGCTCCTCGTCCACGGGGTCTTCCACCCTCATGGAGAGTAGGGGTTTCAGTGGGGCGACGTACTCGGCGTTCTCCACTTCCTCCATACAGGTCTGCACGAAGAAGGCGTCGTGCTCAGTCTCGTCATCTGAGTGGATAGAGCTAGGTAGCTCAGATAGTCCACACTCAGAGACTCCATCAGGAACAGGTACATGACAGGGAGAGTTGGGGGCGTTGGTGTCAGTCACGACGTACTCATCTCCTCCGGGTGTAGTTTCAACAGCATCTTGAGGTCGTAGGCGATCCTTCAAGTCACCCAAGGCGAGTCCATCGCTTTCTCGTTGTATAGCCTGGACCAGAGTCGGGTCCAGGTCCTCCCAGGGAATGGAGGTAAGACCTCCGTCCACCACACTAAGCATACTCCCCCATCCGGGTTTCCCAATAGGCGTCTTGCGTCCCAGAGGCACGTAGATGGCCTCATCAGGCAAACGAACAGAGCTGATAGTCAGCCTGTCCACGAGGTTTCGCCAGTATTCGGTGCCCCCATGGGCTCCCCAATCGGGGGAACACAGGACCATACGGGAACGTTCCAAGGCCACCTTGGTCAGCACCTTCCCCAGTTCACTGAACCTGGGGTTCCCGTAGGCCATCCCGAAAGAGGGCCAGTAAAATTTGTAGCTGCAGTTCTTCCCCTTGCTGCAGTAAAGGTCCAGTACATGTTGCTTGTCGCTGGCGAACAACTCCACACTCAGGTCTTCTCGAGAGTAACCCAACACCTTCAGACCTTGGTCTAGGACTTCCCCCAATAGTTGATAGTCCTCAGTTTTGGAGGCCGCCATCATGTTCGAGGGCTCCTCCTTCGATAGCCTCAGGTAACTCGAGGTATATTCCGACTGCTCCAGTGGCACAGACTCTCTGCCACTGCCGTGGTCCACGTAGAGTAGGTAGGGCGCTTGCAGCGTCAGGGATTGTATCTGGGAGTGCTGTACGAAGAAGTCAGTACCCAGTACAAAGTCGAAGGCCTCAGTGTCTATCACATAGAACCGATGGGCGATAGTCCTGGAGCCCATAGGTACCTCCACTTCACAGTCCCCGCAGCTGTGCACCACATGTCCATCCCCCATGCGTATAGCGGCGGTGGTCATGGTGTTCTTCAGGCTCCCACAAGGTAAAATTTTCTTGGCCACTATAGATATGGTGGCGCCACTGTCCAATACCCCCAGGTATTCACGTCCCCCTAGTCGGATACGTACCCAAAACACCAGGTCTTGGGTGCCACCAGAGCGTCCCCGTCAGAACTCCGCGGGACAGGTCACCTCGAACCCCTTGTTCCGCAATTTGCGGGCCATCCTCATGAAACGGCTCCCCTTCTTAGCGTTGCCGTCATCACCACCTTCATGCTTACGCTTGGCTCCTTGTTCTTGCTGGGCCTGCGTTTGTGAGCGTGTGGTAGGACCAGACTGCCCTCCAGAGGGCTCGGAGTTGCCCCCTGGATTAGGGTTGGGGTTGCCTCCGTTCTTGTCCTTGTTCTTGTTGTCGGGCTGGCGGTTAGCGCCTCCTCCTCGTCCACCTTGACCCTTGTCTTGCCCTTGACCACGTCCTTTCGACTTGCCCTTGCCGGAGTCGTTGCCTTTGCCTTTGCCTCCACCTTTGCCTGAGCTCTTGCCAGGATCTTCACCCTTAAGCTTCGCCGATAGGCGTTGCTTATGGTAGCACTCATCCTCGTAGTGCTTCCGCTTCCCGCAGAATGCACACGTGATGGTGCACCTGTAATGATCCGGCAGCTTAGCTTTGGCGCCGGTGTTCTTCTCCTGCTGCTTCCCCTGGACTACGAAGCAGTCTCGCTGCTCGCAGTCAGGGGCGTGCTACAGGTGGCCCTGCTCGTCTCTGGCATCACACCAGAATAGCTCCTTCACGTTCTCCATGATACGGGCGTGGGCGCGTTTGGGGGTAGTCCCCTGCCCAGGTCGGGACCCTTGGTACCCTTTGCCATGTCCTCCAGAACCTCCTCCTCCAGGACGGTAATTGTTCAAGTGCTGGTCGCTCTCCTTCTCCAGCGCCGGCTCCAGGAGTAGCACGCATAGATCCTCGTAGCGGAGGGATCTAGCCTTGCGCTCCGCCGTCGAACGGCACTCGTCCCATAGCTCTCGAGGGAGCTTGGCCACCAACCAGAACAGCAGGTCATCGCTGCTGTAGAAACCGGGCGTCAGTCGTCCAGCCCAGTGGTCCAGGTCAGCCAACAGTTCAGAGACCCTGCCAGGTTTTGAGGTTGTTGGGCAGCACGGGCAGGTTCTGGATCTCGGCCCTGATGGAGAGGTCGGTTTTGTAGGTCGGGTACTGCCTCTCCAGGGCAACCAACACATCGGCAAAGGTGGCGAAGTTAGTCACGATCTGCCTGACCTGCTTCTCCAGGTACTTGGTCTTGCAGCACTGCAGGAGCAGATCGCACTTCACTCGCCCACTGGCGTGGGTTTGGCCGGTCAGTCGTAGAAACCGGCCAAAATTCTCAGCGAACTCGCTGAGGTCCTTGCCTGTGAACTCAGGCAGGTTCACCACGATCTTGGAGGTGGCAATAGCCTTCGCCTCCTGGGACCTGCGTCCCTCAGGGCGTCGGGTCTTCTTCTTCTTCTTCTTCTTCTTCTTCCCCTTTGGGTCCTCGGGGTCCTCCGGGTCTTCATCCTCCGAGGGCGAAGTTCAAGTCATCGACGGCGGCTCATCGTCGGAGGGGTCTCCGCCTAGATCACTGGAGCCATAAGGCTCCACGTCCACCATAGCCCTCAAAGCTGTCAGCCCCAGCCGGTCCAGCTCGGCCCTCGTCGAGTTCGTCACCTGGCTGTAGGGCGGCTGGGCCGTTCTCGGCACGAAAGGACTTCTCGGTATGGTTGCAGGCGTCGGCATCGGTCTGCTCCTCAGGCTCCCCAGGGTATTTGTCAACCCTGCCGCCAGGTGGTTGGCCTGGACCCGATGGGGTGACATTCCCACCGTGGTAGGTGACGCGTGGGGCGGGATCATCAGGGGCTCCAGTTTCTCACGGATCTCTTGACTGAGGTCGCCCACAATTTTTGAAGTGGCTCCTCGGAGCACCTCGTTGATCTCCGACCGCGTCAGGGACCTGTTGGAGGATCTTCCCGATCCTCTACTCCTGCCACCAAGTGATTCAGGTCCTCTCCTCAACCCACTCAAGGTTGCATAGCCAGGTGCATACCCAGGAACATCCACATAGGTTCCAGTAGCGGGTAGTGGATGGGGATATTCAGCCGCATACCATCGCGGCGCAGAGCTGGTAGCCACCGGCTCACTGGCAGTAGTTGCCTCATGGAGCGCAGTGGTAGGTGGGCACATACCATAGGCGGGGTAGGGAGGCATGCCAGTAAAGCCTGTGCCCTCTGCCATAGGCGGGTTGGTTGTGGAAGTGGATGTTGCAGCGACTGGGAGTGTGGTGGTTATAGGAGAGGGTGATGCGTGGAGGCCAGAAGCGCTTGGTGCGCCTTCGAAGGTAGGGTCATGCGTCAGGTCTTGCCCTTGTTCCTCTCCTTCGTCTGCTTCTTCTCCAGCATCCTTCTCGCTCTCTCTTCTCTGCCTCTTCACAGGCTGAGTGACAACGACCACCTCTTCGACAGACAGGGCCCTGAAGGCCGTCTGGAGTCCATCCAGGGAGTCCTCAGCCGCATCCACTGGCCCATGTAAGGGCTCCGCCGAAGGTACAGCGCCAGGTGCTGGCCTTGCCGGTGCCTCAGGCGCTGGCGCTGTCTTCACGTTGGCGTCCTCCTTTCTTGTGTCCATCTTCAGTCACCCTTCTGCTTATATATGCCTGTACTCGGCGCACTGGATGTACGGCGCGGGGTTGCTGCCGGTGCGCAGAGAGAGACTGCCTCTTGCTACCACAAAAGTTTATAGTGTTTTCAGCACTGTTTTTTTGTCTCTCCTGCTGCTTGCTGTTGGTGTAGGGTTTCCTGCTGCTTGTTTTTGGAGATGAAAAGCTTTTGTTTGTTGAAATACAGTAAGTCCAAGTCAATCCAGGATAGCCCAAGCCAATAGTATGCAAAGAGAAGAGAATCAGGATCAAAGCATGAAGGGCTGCAGTGTAAACAGTGAAAGATGATTGGATATTCACAGAAACTGCAACTCAGGTCAAATCGGAATGCATATTCACAAAGATAGCTGAAATGTTTTGGAAAAGAGTTGGAAAACTGCCCCATGGTCACTCTCTCTCCATAGTGCCATCTCAGGAGATGTGCACTCTTTGTTTTGGGTCCCATATGTGCTGAGGTGGCAGGGCATGTGGCGATGAGGTCACTGCCATGTCACATGGGATCTTGCTACTTAGCTAGGCTGACCAGGAATTGAACCCAGGACCTCTCAAAAAGAGGTGCCCAGCCCCCTAGGGTGCATACCACTAGGATAGCTAAGAATTCATGGAAAAACATAGATAATTTCATAGTCTCTGCCTTGGATATGTCAGTTCTCAGTCAACTCAGGAAAAGATGATTTGCCTCACATTGAAAGGGGATTAAGGAGTCCACTCCATATCCTGATTGGGTGTTTGGTTCGATAGGTCAAAATGTGTTATCACCACTTTTGGTGGGACCAATACTAAGATAGAAATGCCTGGATGCTCAGTGCATCTCTAATACAACTAGAGTATGCCTCAAAGCATTGGAAAAGCACTTTTTCTTACTTTCCGGGCGCGTTCTGGTGCGCCTCCCCTTTTCTTTGGCCGTTCTTGGTGCGCTCTTTGCTTGTTCGGCCCCCTCTGGGCTGGGGTTGCCC
Organism: Eutreptiella sp. 'Long Island Sound 2002'; assembly: GCA_964036045.1. Taxonomy (NCBI): domain Eukaryota; phylum Euglenozoa; class Euglenophyceae; order Eutreptiales; family Eutreptiaceae; genus Eutreptiella; species Eutreptiella sp. 'Long Island Sound 2002'. The sequence goes on along the minus strand of OZ038380.1, from coordinate 185,830,749 downwards.
CGTTTGTGGTTGTGGTTGGGTTTTTTTTTTCTTTTCCTTTCCCTTTCCCCCCGCCTCGTTGCGCCCCCGTTGTGTCCTGCTTTGCGTGTTTTCCAGCCCCGGGTGCCTTGGGCCTTGGCGTCTTGTCCCCCCCCCCCTTTTTTTTGCCTCCCCCCCCCCCCCGTGTTGTCTCCCCGTTGTCTCTTGCTTTGCGCGTTTTCCGGCCTCGGGTGCCTTGGGCCTTGGCGTCTTGTCCCCCCCCCTCCCCCCCCCTTTCCCCCCCCCCCCCGTTTTCTCAGGCGTTTCCTGCTTTCCGGTTGCCTTGGGCCTCTGCGCCCCCCCCCCCTTTTTTTTTGCCGGTTGTGCGGTGCTGGGCGGGTTTGTGTGTCTTGGGCCGTCGGGTGTGCCCGCGTGTACCTCGGTGGTGCTGTCCCTGTCGTTGCTCTGTGTGCGCTGGCTGGTGTTGTGTGGTGTTGGCTGTTGGGCCTGGCTGTCCTCTGCTGTCTCCTGGTGGGTCTTGGTGTCGTGCTTCAGTGGTGCTGTCCTTGTCTGGCCGCGTGGCTCGCCGCCCTGTGGTTCGGCGCTGTGTGTCTTGGTGTTCCGCTGCCCTGTGTTATGTTCTGTCGCGCTGTGCTGTTGTGTAGTGGTGTGCTGTCGTGCTCTGCCGTTTGTTTGCGTCGTTGCCTGTGCCTGTTGTTTGTTTCTTGCCGCTGCGCGTCTGCTGTGTGGGTTCTGGGGTGTCGTGCTGTGTGTTCCCTGTCCTCTCCGCCCTGTGCGGTGCTGTGCTGCGCTGTGCTGGTGCCCTTTCGTTGTGCTCTGCGCGTTGTCTGTGCTGTTTCTGGTGGCTAGTGTTGTTGGTTCCTGGTGTCGCTGCCTTTTGTTGGGGGTCTGCTGGTGGCTCTGGTTGCGCAGCGTTGTCGTTTGGTGGTGTGTGTCGGCTTTGGTGCCCGTGTCTGGTCTGGCCGTCGCTCTGCGTCTTCCCTGTGGTGTCCTGCTCCCCTGTGCACTATCCTGTGGCGCTGTGCTGCCGTCTGGTGCTGTGCTGTGGTGCCCTGTCTTCTTTTTTTGTTTTTCTCCTTGCCGGTGGCGCTGGTTTCCTGTTGTTCCCCGTTGGTTCTGGGCTCCGGGCCGGTTCCGGATCGTTTCTGTTTCTGTGCTCTGCCTGTGCGGTGCTGTGCTGGTGTGCCTGCGCCGTTGCTCTCTGTTCGGTGCTCTCTTGCCCTCGCGGGGCTGGCTGGTGTTTTGTGTTGTTGCCTGTTGTGTTTGTGTGTTTGCTGTTGGGCCTGGCTGTCCTCTGTTGTCTCCTGGTGGGTCCTGGTGGCTCCTGGTGTCGTGTCTCGGTGCCGAGCTGTGGTGTGTCCCTGGGTGCTGTGCTGCGCCGTGTTACTCGCGTTGTGCCGCCTGGCGTTGCGTTGTTGTGCGCTGTGCTCATTCGTTTCGCTCCGTTCGGTGCTGCCGCGCGCTGTGTTGTGTACTGGGGCGCTGTCTGTCGTCTTGGGGTCATGTGCCTTCTGGCGCCGTGTTTTGTCTTGTCCCCCAGCGCTGTGTGTGTTTTGCTGTGGTGTGTCGCTGCGTGGTGTTGTTCGCCGTTGTGCTTTGTGCCTTGCGCGCCCTGGGGTGTCGTGTTGTGTGTTTCCTGTTGTCTCCGCCCTGCGCGGTGTTGCTGTGTGGCCCGCTCTCCCTCGGTGCCCTGCTCCCCTGTGCTGTGCCCCGTGGTGCTGTGCTGCCGCGTGGTGCCGTGGTGTCCTGTCCTGCCGCTTTGTTGGGTTTGTTTCTTGCGTGGGTGTGGTTGTTCCTACTGGTAAAACTGCTGCAAAATTTCGTAAAATATTTTTTTTCTTCTTTTTTTGGCTTTTGAAAATAAAAGGAAATTATACACGACCCAACACTGAAAGTGCTGCCCTAGGTCGTGGATGGTGCCGGACGGCTCAGGGCCGGCAAGACCAGGGGGGCAGGCACGCGAGGAGTCGACCTGAACGCTGCTGTTGGAGGCAGAACCGGATACACGGACACCAACGGAGGCAAGAGCGGCGACAACGAAGGCAAGATCCATGCTGATTGTTATCCGGCAAAAAATCCCAGTCTATGAAGAAAATTGATGCGGATATTCCTAAGTACATCTGAGTGTCCATATCTATCTGAAAAGATTTATAAAAATCCGATTGTGAAAAAATATTTGGCCGATCTGGCTCGCGCGCGCGCGTCAGCGGCAAATGGCGATTCCGGGTAAATGATCGGAACGCGGCGGATTTACGATGAATGGAACGCGGAATCAGATCCGGCACATCAGAAATATATAGGTCTGATCCTGAGACTGAGCTGCGGCGCGGCGATTCCGCCGAAGCAGAGAAAATGACCAAAATGTAGCCAATCTGGGGCAGATCTGCGAAAATCTGAGCAGATGGGGGTTAGCCGCACTTACACTCCCCCTCCAAAAACACACTGGGGTGTGTCTCTACGTCAACGAAGAACGTAGTGCGGGTAAGTCCCAGAAAAAAATAGAAATGTAGCCTCGATGGGGCGAAATCTGCTTGATCTGACCTGATTTGGGCTGAATCGGCACTGAATCAGGATGGATGAACCTGAAATGAGACAGAATGAGGAGTGACGAACAGTCCTCCGGGCAGTAAGACATTAGGTTAAGGGCTAAAAAGCATGTAAACGTATCGAGAATCGATACCAAACCATGCCCTGGTTGAGAATGAGGTAGATTATTGGTGGATTGAGTGGGAGAATCAAGAAATGGAGTGACATCTCGGCGCTCTGGCACAGTTTAGCTGTCGCGGGCACGATTCGGTGTCCTCCACGTACTCTACATCGTGTTACTCCCGCTTTTCTCGTTCTGAAAAGTGCAGCATGTGCCTCAGATTTGGCGCATCTGGTGGATGATCACAAGATTCAGCAAGATTGAGAATCAATTTGAGCAGAGATGAAGGAGATGAAACAATCACAGAGAGGGAAAACAAATACAAATGTAGTCTGCAAGCCCTAAGTGAACAGAAAAACATCAGCGTCAACGAAGTTAGGCAAAGCCGTAAACAGATCTTCGAGGAATGAGAGGAGATGACAAGGAAATCAACCTAAACTGTCCTAAAATGAGGGAATTTGCTCATTTTCCTAAGATGAAGGTGAAATGAAGCGGAATGTCTAGAACTGAAACTACTAACACCTTCGTTTAGACTAGAGTTAATATATATTGTCGTTTATTCAGCTGAATTGTGCTTTCCGGCACGTTGGTTCGCGAGCATCCAACAGATTCCATGAAAATGTGGATCATGTGATGATGCATCATGATGGGACATGATGGCCCTGGATCCTTGGCATGTAACGCGCCGAAGGTTCGCTGAAGGCGCTTTACTGACAGTATGTAAGTGAGAGACACCGAATAGTCCTTTATTTACAGTGGCGGCGGTGTCAATCGACTTGGACAAGGCCCATCTTTCGATTGAGTCCCACAAGACACTTGGATTCACCATTTTCGACAGTTTCAGGTCGGATTGAGCTCACATTGGCGTGTGCCAAAAATACACCGAAGCTTACAGACCTCAGAGGTTGCTGTTAGAAGTCCCTAGAGCTCCTATATGAAGGTTGTCTGAACAATTGACGTCGGGGTTTTGCGCAACAGTGGCAGAATGATGGACAAACCTGAGGAATTCAAGTTAAATTCAAGGAATCTGGATCTGAATCTGGACTTTGGCTTCAGCATCACGGCAAATGAAGGTAAGATCTGAGTTCCTGGCGTCGCATCTAGTGCCGCCAGTACTACAGGGGGTGCCTGTAGGGGTGAATGTCGCTGGCCAGCGTTTTTACTATGTACATTTGCTTCCATCTGCACGAGTAGCCAAATTCCAAAGATGCACAGACCAACAGAGACAAGATTACCCCGGATCTGCCTGAATTAAGCCTGAGTTTGGTTTTTTCTGGACACGGCAGCACACTCCGTGGCTTTCGGCAGCGTATCTACGCCTTGTCTGCCGAACGGAGACCAAAGAAAAGTTGATTGACGTCAAATTATCAAACATTCGCAGTTCTCCACATCATGTCGTAATCAGGAAGAATGAACAGTGGATTGAGCAGAATGTGGTTTTTTCAAGTCGTCAGAACACTCACATTGGAATAAGTGGTCGACGGGGCGTGGCGTCGGCGACTCAAGTCACGACGGGTCTCCCTCAATTCGGCCAAGCACGAATACATGTGACCACCAACCTGTCTGGTGGGGCCCTCGTACGGCTTGGGCGCTGCAAATCAGCGGCCGAACTCGAAGCTTGGTTCTCATTTGGCTCCTGGGCTGGCCTGACCGCAGGAGGGGGGATCGACGGATCAGCCCTGGAAGGTGGCTGCTGAGGACCGTAAAAGGCTGGATCTCGATTCACCACAGGTCTTCTTCCGTCGCTCTCCACCTGTCTGTCGGGTTTCGACAGACAGTCTGTCAGGAGTACGCCAATTTCGGGGTGCTTCTTGAGGAAGTCGATGAACCCCTTGGTGTACCCATGGACAAAAGAATGGGCTGGTTCCCAGTTGTTGTGACTGGAATCAAAGCCCCTCCACTCACATAGAAATTCCCATTCGCCCTTTTCGTCACGCCTTGCCTCTAAAATCCTCTTGAGTTCGTACTTCCCCCCTTCGATGACCCGATCGGACAAAAATTTCGAAGTCCAAAAAAGGGGTTTAACCCGATCCTTGGGGGAGGGGATCTCTCTCTTGAGGCGATCGCCCGAAACTTCAATTTCCCTGCTGACATCCACACGAATCCTCCACCTGTTCTCACCTAGACGCGCTGTAACAGCGAATGGCCCCTCCCACAAGGGAAGAAGCTTATCATCTCCGTCCAGGGTGGTTTCGGATTTTCGAAGCCAAACTCGATCATCGACTTCAAAATTGTGGGGGTTTTTTCGGCCTTGATTCTGGACCCAAAGCCAGTCAGCTTGATGCTTATCGATTAATTTCGAGACAGTTTTTTCTGCTCGTTGGATTTCGTCCAAAAACAACGAAGCATCTTTACAAGGGCGAGGATTATTCAACGGCATGTTCCAGCAACACTTCTTTCGTCCAAAGACAATTTCATTTCGAGAAAGGCCATGGTACAATGGCGTGTTGTGGTAACGGCGAAGCAATGCGAAGAGAACTTCAAGCCAATGGAAGTCTTTCTCACTGGCGAGCTCCTTACGAAGCATATTTATAATAGAGCGGCCGGCTCTTTCGCCAGGCAGCGCTCGATGTGAGTGGATTTCACATCTCAGGTGGTGGATTCCAAGGCGAGCACATAATTCCTTCCACCATTCGGAGGTGTACTCTTTGCCTGAGTCCGTACCACCTCGGATGGGACGTCCCAACCTCCCATCCAGGTCTGCGCGCACCATTTGGCGGCAGCTTTGCCAGTCGTTGACTCGACGTTGCAAGGCAACACCTGAATGTAGCCAGAATGACGGCATTGTAGAAGGAGCACTCCATTGACCTTTTTGTTGGTCCAATGGCACTCTTCGTCGTCGAGTTCACCAAGGTGGAAAAAATCACTGGTGACTCTGTTAAAGAGGCGCTCCAGAATAGGGTGTGGCCTCAGATGGCCGTGCTTCTTCGCGCTGGGGGGCGTGGAGACAGCACATTGGGCACATCCGGCGGCTACTTTCATACAATGAGTATATAGCCTTGAGCCGAACAACCTATGTTCAATCATCGACCATAATCTACGGCCATGTGCGTGGGGGGACTCCCATTTGTGCCACCAGTTTAACACTCGGGGGGCCAGGGCGTCTGGTACGCACAATTTACCCTCCATCCACAGCTTCCCCCCATCCAACGAATATTCAGAGTAAATTCCATCCTTGTGAGCATCTTTGGATTTGAGATTCTCAAAGACCTCTTTAAACATGGAATCATGCAGATAATCGTTCGTCCAGTCACGGATGATAAGGGAATCTTTCGGCAGGGGTGGAGTTTTGGCCGGATCTCGACGCTTAATGCCCTGAATCAACCGATATCCACTTACAGGTCGGGTATACTCGAACCGTTTCACACTCCCTGAGGAGGGATCGGTGACTTTCTCCAAGACTTTCAGTGATTTGGTGATAATGTCATGGGCATGCGCCGGATCTGAGAAGGCCGTGATATCATGACACGGTAATGCGTGCTGTTTAACAGAGCATTGCATGCATTCACGTCGAATGAGCTTTTTTTCTTCTTGATCCCACTCGATTACGAGGTGGCGGTCCTGCTCCGTACCATGGATGTTGGTACTTTGCAGCCCCTCTGAAGCGGGGTAAGCCCATCGGCTCAGAGCATCCGCTACCGTGTTGTGTTTTCCAGGCAAATACGACACATGGAGGTCAAACAAACTGAGAAATTCATGCCATCTGGCCCGTCGACCAGCTGGGCTCGCGATAGTATCAATGTGTTCGGTGGCCCAATACTCCAGAGATCGATGATCCGTCAGGACCTCGACTCGATTGGTGCCAACCCACGATTGGTACTTCTTCAGATGGCATAAGTCTCTTGCTCACGCGGTGACCATTGCATCTGGCGTGGAGCTAGCTTCCGAGACCAAAATGCAAGAGGGTAATGATCACCTGTGGCTTCATCCACCTGTTCAAGGACAGCTCCGATCGCGTACCTAGAAGCGTCGGTTCTTATGTAGAAGGGTCGGTCGAATTTCGGCACATGCAACGTGGCGACTTCGCAGAGGGCCGCCTTCAAGTGATGGAAGGCCTCCTCGCACTCGTCAGTCCACTTGACACGAACCTTTGAACCTGCCTTGCCCGCATCTCTCCCTACCTTCAATAGTTCAGTGAGGGGGGCAGCAAATTTGGCATAATTCGGCACAAAAGTGTGGTAAAAATTGCAACAACCCAGGAATCCTCTCAATTCCGTGATCGTCTCAGGGCGCTTCCACTTCTGAATAGCGACGAGCTTCCCTGGACTGGGTCGTCGGGTGCCATTCTCAAGGAGAGAACCACAAAATTCGACTGATTTTAAAAATAGTTTTCCCTTCTTTGGCCCACAAATCAGCTGATTGGCATCAAGAATGTCCAAAACCTGGTTCAGCTGCTTTTCATGTAGGGCCACCAGCTCGGCTTCGGTCAGTCCCTCCCCCTCTGTCGCGATGATTATGTCATCTATGTACACACTCACGAAGGCACGAAGCTCAGGATGAGCTGTAAAAAGCACATCCTCCATCATTCTTTGAAAAAACGAAGGGGCGTTCTTCAGGCCCATGGGCATGACCGTCCACTGGACTGGGCCACATGGCGTGCACATACAGGTGAGAGGTCGGCTGTCCTTCCTCAACGGCATTTGGTGAAAGCCGTGACGGAGATCCAGCACAGAAAACAAACGACCTCTTGCCCTCCTGGCGATTTCCTCCTCAATGAGGGGCAGGGGGTGTGAATCCGCCTTGGTTTCGGCGTTGAGGTTGCGAAAATCAACAACCATTCGCCAACCATCAATAGTGTTCTGGTCTGCAGGCGGCGGCTTCGGGACTGTGAAGGGTGCACAGCACCACTCGCTGGTCATACAACCCTCAAGCCAACCAAATTCCTTGAGATTTCTCTCGATTATTTTTCTGAGTATCTCATGTTTCTGTCCATGGTTCTCATAAGGACGCTGTTTCTTCGCCTTGTACCCTTCACGAAGCTCGATGAAGGCTTCACCGAACTGCCCACGGACAGGGGGGTTTTTGATCAACTTCCCCGAAAGGGTTGTGTCCTTCTGTTCCTCAAAAATCTTGTCTCTTTTCTTGGAACACAACTCAGTGTCCACCTGATCGCCAGGAATTACTGTCGAAAAAACTTTGGCGATTTCTTCGGCCTTGGCAGGAAGAATCTTCTTACGGGTGTCCCTAAAAAGGTCCGTATCAACTGCCTCTTGAAGTTAGGTGGGTCGAGTGTCGACATTCCAGAGATTCTCTTCGTGATCCAGCTCCTCGAAAGGATCTATGAAAGCTTCCACACGGGGTTTTTCATAAAAAACTCTGAATTTGCGGCGCGAAGAAAATTTTTTTGTCGTCCGTGCGCCGTAGATTCTTTTGGATGTAGATCGTATTGGGGAAGAGGGAGACGAGGCGGATCCATTTGACGTTGGATCACCTTGGGCATCTGACGGACAAAAATCAGAAAAAATAGATTCATCATCAGTACCACGCTCAACCTCAGATTCAGACCCAACACAGGAATCAGTACTAGAATCAGCAGAATCAGAGTCAGAAAGCTTTCCATCCACCAGGAATGCAAGCGAACTCCAGGGCCGCTGTGGCAGGGGACCTGTGTCGTCCCTGGCATACAGCTTAATCTTCCTGGGAAGTTCGATGTAATCTACACAAATGTCTTGCAATTCCTGAAACCAAGGCCTGTCGTCCCACAAGGGCACAACCAAAATTGCCTGGGTTTTATGTTACTTGATTTTGTGGATGACCTGCTGGATTAAGTGAAACGGAGGATTAATCCATAACTTCTTGTCCCATTTATGGGTCCAAGCGTCGCGAAAGTGCTTGTCAAAGCGCTTGTTCTCGCGGTTAGCAAAGGCATCACACTGTGGCCAAAAGGAATGGTGTTCATAAAAATATTCACAAATTGTATCGCGCCATTTGTCGACAACTCTGTAGGATGAAGAGTGCCAGCGCGAAGGGCGTCGTGGCTGGGAGTCCCTACGAAGACTTTCTAACTCTCGGGAGTAATCGGCACTCCCATTCACCTCTGCAATGGTGACATCTTCGCCAAACTTTGGTGTAACCTTTTGCTTCAAAAATTCTTCTGCACTTTTAAACCCTGCGTGCAAAAAACGAAATTCAGGACGCTCCAAGGGACCTGACTCCAGCAAAAAACAACGCCGATGACCTACGGGCGCCACCCTGCTCTTGCGAAGCCAAGGATGGCCCAAGTAAAGGTCATACTTTATGTCGGCACGATAGAAGTAGTCATCCTTAAGGATAACTTCCTCCACATTGCCATCTTCCCAAAGGTCTTGAGCGACCAAATGAGTTGATATATAACAACCGCGTTGCCCACCTGCGAGAGAATGTCCAGAAACTCCCTCGAGGGTAACAGGATGAGGCGAATCAAACACGCAGTCGTCAGGCAAAAAAGAATTGGATTGGAGATTTACCTCCGATCCATTGTCACACAAACAAGTGGCAAGGTGGAAATTGCCCTTGCAATCAGAGACCCACAGCTTTGTGACAAACTGACGGGCCCTGTGCTTGGACTGTACACCAACCTCGTCCACTAGAACAGAAGGATCCGCTGCCGGATCCAGGGGAGAGGAGACAAGCGACCCTACATCAAGTAGTGGTCGAGAAGGAATCTGGGGATCATGCCTGAAATCGCCTGGGGAGGGGCGATTTTCGTGGCTCCCCTATGCGTTCTGACCTCCAGTGGCTGCGTTAACATTATGGACACACCCTGATTCGTCGACCCACTCATCTTGGAGCGGATCATCTGCTGGATTCAAGGCATTTAATTCATAATCTCGGTCCGCATCGGACATCTGATCTGCACCTGAGACCTGATCCACACGATGGTTGCCCTTTCCACGTCCACGGCCACGGCCGCCGGATGATGGACCTCCACCTTCGCCACGCCCTCTGCCCTTACCAGAGGAAGGGGTTCCCGAAGGATTTCCCTTACCTTTACCCTGGAATCCTAGAGCATTTCCCTTGTTTCCACCGGATTGAGGGGTTTGGCCTGGATTTGGATTTCCGCCTCCGGCGTTGCTATTGGGATTTTTCTGGCCGTTCGGCTGCCCACCGGAGCCGGATGGAGTCCGATTTCCTGTGCCTTGGGACCCGCCAGGGCCTCCAGGATTTTTGTTTCCACCGGAGGGGGTCGGATTCCCTTTTCCAGCCTTCCCACCGTGCACCTGTCTGTCATTCCTGTCTGAATTCTGCGAATTACTGATATTTTCACCAATCACCTTGTGATCGTAAGGAGACCATCGGTGATTATCAGTAGAATGCGACTTAGCTCGGATCGTAGAACCTAAAAGAAGGCAGATGCTACAGTGCTGCTGAACATTCGGGGTGTCATTCACCTTTTTGTTGCCCTTTTGGGCCCCATTTTGGGTGTTTTGCTGGGTATTCTTGTTTCCCCCAAGACCCTCATGGAAATTCTGGTTGGCGGCGTCGGCGAGCCGCTCAACCTCCTCCCAGAGTTCCTTCGGGGTGTACGAAAACACCCAGTTTTTGGCCCTCAGGCGATGGCCATGGAAGCTGACTCCCCTGTTGAGGACTTGGACAAACAAGTCCCGATCCTCGTGCTCATGAAACTTTATTTTCCACGTCTCTTCGGTGAATTTCACCTTAGAAAAGGACGTGGGGGAGCACTTTTGAATTGCCTCCCTGACGGAAAACTTGTTGGCAGAGGCATCGAAGCCTTCCACCTCCGCCCACCAGGTCTTGACCTTTTCTTCGGACTGTTTGTTCCGAAGGGTGGCGGCAGTTTCTGAGGGGATCTTGTCAAAAATCAGACTTTTCAGCTCGGCACTAGAAAATTTTTCGCCTGAATGTTCAGCTTCTTCCACTAAATTCCAGAAGCGCTGTTTTTTGTCTTGCACTTCGTGCAAAATTAATCGCGAGAATGATGGAAAATTCTTCAACATTTGGTGGTAGTGGTCCTCTGGCAGCCGGGATCCACGTACCTCCAACTGTTCCCACACCTCATCAAAGGTAAGGGGGGAACTTGTATCCTCGCGATTACTCCAAGTCCTGAGCCAAGTGTTGGCCGGCGGTCCCTCAAGGCAATCCAAGAGGGCCATCAGGAACTGATCATCTTGGAGTTTTTGAGTCTTAACCCACAGTTTAAATTCCCGTTGAAACTGAGGCCAACGTCGGGGGTTCCCATTATACTTCAGTTGCTTGGCAACCTGACGAAGTCGCAAGGAAGTAGGATTAAGAAGCGAATCCAGCCCAACACCGGCCATAATGGCAGACACCTTGGCGGCATCATTCGCCACACCAGCTCCGGCGAGGGTCTGGGCGAGCAACAGCTGGGCTAAGGTATTGGAATCAGCAGCAGGAGGGGCAGTACGGGAGGCAGTTCGCTTGGCATTCTGAGCCTCAGTCCTAGCCTTCGCCGTCCTACTCTCAGAACGAGAGATTTTAACCCTTTCCTTTAGCTTGGTCCTGCTGATCCTTGCATCGGTGGTCCTGGAGTCCACCGAAGGAGCAATTGAAAAAATTTCTGTCGCCTCCTCCGATGGCTCTGTTGCTTGTTCCACCGATGAGGCGCCCTCAGACCGCATGTGCGTCTTGAAAAGATTTTTTATTCCCAGTGTTTGAATGATGAGGTGCATTTGATCTTTGAGCTGTTGGAGCTCAGCATCTCGCTGGAATCTGCAGGAGCAGTCGGCAGGACAGTACATGCCGTGTCCTGAAGGGCCTCAGCAGGCTGTCGGACCGCTGATCTCGGTGGTCCGCAGCCAGGAGTCCACTTGGGGAGCTCCTTCAGCCCTGATTTCCAGGCTTGCCTGCCTGGCCGCCTCTAAAATTCCCTCCTCAACCGCGGCGGCTAGATCGTCGCGGATGGAAACAGGGGGATGAGGGGCGGAGGGCCCGGGAACAGGTGCCCGGACCTTCTCCTTCGGGAAGGGGCTTGCCTCCCAGATCTGCAAAAAAATGGCAAAAGAGTCATCTTCTTGAGAACGCCACCACATCCTGGTATTAATTTCGTCCTGAAGGAGGAAAAAATATTCCGTTAAAAAATCTAAGGCGATTCTTTCTTGTTCGATCAGCTTAGACGAGGCTAAGTAACAAAGGGCCTCAAGGGCCTCAAGGTTACGGGTCACTTCTGGGGATAAATGGTCGTCCCAGTGTGCCCAAGAGGCTGGTCGATTATAGCTAGGTACCTCACCTGGACCGCCCATCTCAATGTCGTTCAGATCGGCGTCCATGGTCTCAAATGTTGGACATCCGTAAGGAAGGTTGGTACCTGCCAGCTCCGTAAGCTCCACCGGAGCATTGCCATCGTCGTAGGCCGGCGGATTCCAGCTGCTCGATGGCCAGTTTCGACTGGGATAATGGTAATCTGGGTCCCCACAGCTGCTGATGTGCGCCCTTCTTGGGCAGCTTGGACTTGCGCAAGGCATTCCTCTCAAGGCCTCGTTCGCACAGCACCATGGCAGCGTAATCGTTACTTCTCCAGAAGCGGCGGGGTCTACGGGGCCGTACTGGGGAGCGGTCTGTGGATGGGATGCCACTGAAGCAACATTCAGGTAGCCTCTGCTACCATGAAAGTGCTGCCCTAGGTCGTGGATGGTGCCGGAGGGCTCAGGGCCGTCAAGACCAGGGGGGCAGGCACGCGAGGAGTCGACCTGAACGCTGCTGTTGGAGGCAGAATCGGATACACGGACACCAACGGAGGCAAGAGCGGCGACAACGGAGGCAAGATCCATGCTGATTGTTATCCGGCAAAAAATCCGAGTCTATGAAGAAAATTGATGCGGATATTCCTAAGTACATCTGAGTGTCCATATCTATCTGAAAAGATTTATAAAAATCCGATTGTGAAAAAATATTTGGCCGATCTGGCTCGCGCACGCGCGTCAGCGGCAAATGGCAATTCCGGGTAAATGATCGGAACGCGGCGGATTTACGATGAATGGAACGCGGAATCAGATCCGGCACATCAGAAATATATAGGTCTGATCCTGAGACTGAGCTGCGGGGCGGCGATTCCGCCGAAGCAGAGAAAATGACCAAAATGTAGCCAATCTGGGGCAGATCTGCGAAAATCTGAGCAGATGGGGGTTAGCCGCACTTACAAACACACTCGCGTGCAGCAAGACCATGTACGCTGCAGTGTCTTACGTGCTACCCGTCGTTCTTGATGTTCTTGGCCTTGTACTTGTGCGTGGCGTCGTGGAGCGTGTTGGTGTCCATTGCTAAGGGTTGACCGCGTTCCCCCAATGCCGCCGCCTGAGCTGCAGGGCAAGGGGAGTGATGGGCACGAGGGCGGGGAGGGAGGTGCATGGAGAAGAAGAAGTAAAAAGGCGGCAGGGCGCGACGTGAGGGGTCGTGGCGAGTTATGAAAAATTTTCGAGTTTTACGCGCTGGTCGCGACGCGTTTTTCTTTGCGCCTATAGCGAGTTAGACGACGGGAGGGACGGCGTTAGGGTCCTACGAGCGTTACGGTGCTTACAGCGTTAACTATTCACCTATTTCACGTCGAAAAGATTTGGGTCGCGTTTTTACGCGTTTCGCAGCGCGCTTTTTGGCCTAAGCGTTTTTTATGCTAATTAGCTTTAGTTTCAGCTATTCAGAAACTTTTTTCATCCTGGTTTACCCATCTTTTTCTTTCATTCTGGGACAGGACCCCAGCGCGCGCAAGAGCAACTCTGCACCCCGCACAGCACATTTATCTGCCTGCTCGTTGCCCTCTACTCCCGCATGTGACGGGACCCACCGGATAGAGACACTGTCCCCTAACAACTGCCAGCTCTGCGAGAGCTGCATCCACAGCTCACGATGTGCCAGCGCGCCCCTCGACCCCACCCACCCATGCCTCTCCCACTTTGCACACTTGCCCTGCAGCCCTGCCCAGACAGTTTCGGAGACCGTCACTATATGTAACTTGATCCCTGGTGTTTTCCCTTGCACCGCTGCCAGCACTCCCCGCAGCTCTGCCCGTCCAATTGTTTGCTTTTCGTGGGCAGGAACTGCTGCCCGTACATTGCGCGGGTTATTAGCCGAATACCACACCCTATACCCTGCATGCGACACCCCTGCTGTCTCTGTCCGCGATCCGTCCGTATAGCATACTTCCCACCCATCCTTGAGCTTTTGATCTATTTCCCTCTGCATTTCAGGCAGCAAACACGCCCATCTGATCCATTTCGGCAGATGCCGCTGCCGTTGTGGCAGTATTGCTCCTGTGGGTGCTCGGACCCCCCCCTGATACATCGGTGCCCCGGAGATAAACAACTGCAGCTCCCTGTAAATGTGCATTGATTCCTGCCTATACAGTGAGGTCTCATCAGCGGTTGCCCACCAGAGAATAGTTGCTGCCCAGCGCCCCGCAAAATCTTGCACCGTAGGCGACTTGTCACGAAACACCGCATCGCACCGCAGCCTCCATGACACGAATGACGCTGCCCACAGCGACAGCCCTTGGGTGGATTGCGGCGCTTTCAGTGGGTGTGTCAGCAGGCTGTCTTGCAGGCTCAGCTGCTGCCCCGTGTTTGACCATAGGGGCCCAAATGACTTTACTACCACATTGGACGCAAAGCCCATAAATTTGCAGAACGCCACTGCATGTCTTGTAGTTTCAAGCACATCGCAGAGCACACACTTGGGCCTGTGATAAACATGCTGCGTGCGTGCGCCCACTGAGAGCTTTGCCCACAGCGCATGCCGTATATAGTCTTTTGCCCTGCCCGGTAGCTTCACTGCTTCACTGCCTTTTTGGCAGGCGGGGGGGGGGGGGGGTGATGGTTCTCCTACTAAGTAAAGCTTTGGGGTGTGAAGCAACGGATACTCAGCTACCATATGACCCCCGTGACACAGGTCATAGGTCATCGCCAACAACATTTTTCTGCTGCACTGCACCACTGTTTGTTCACAAACATAGCATTGTTCGCAGGTCACCTCACTCTGCCCTCCCCATGGCCCCGATTAGCTGTACCGACACCGCTTGGGCCAGTTCTCTCAGTTGTCCTCATTCAATTCCTCTAAAATGTGGGACCCCCCCGAGCAGTTTGAATCCGTGTCATACGAGTCAGGCATTTCCTGCAGTCCCAACTCCCCCCCGATATCCTGCACTGATTTTTGTTTCATGACACATTCATATGCCTTTCTCGCTCCCTTGGACGCCTTGGCGTCGGCATGCTCATTTCCCGTGATCCCCACATGTGACGGCACCCATAGCACATCGAAACTGTCCCCTAGTAGCTACCACTGCCCCCACAAATCCTCCCACAGATCAACATGCGCCAACGGTCCCGTGGAGCCCACCCTTTTGTGCCTGAACCACTTGTTGCATTTTCCTGTTAACCCTTTTTACACCAGTTCCGAGTCTGTCACCACCAGGAGATGCCGTCCGGGGCATTTATGATATACAGCCCGAAGGGCTGCTCTCAGCTCTGCCCGAGTTATAGATTGCCGCTCTGTGTTCAATAGCGGTAGCTCCTCATTGCGAGCGTCATTGTCCCCAAACCACACACCATAACCTGCATGATGCAGACCACCTGTCTCCTGCTTGGACCCATCAACAAATGCCACATCCCATCCTTGCTTTGCTTTAGCGTCAATTCTCTGCAGCAGGCCCGGCAAAACCGATGCGCAGTTTGCCTTTTTTGGCACCTGTACCCCCCATCCTCTGACAATTGCCCCCTGTGGCTGCATGGAGGGAAATGGTTGATCTCCATCCGAGAATTTTCTTAGACAGTTGCACAGATGCTTGGCCTCTTGCCTCACAAATGATGACTGTGGTGCTGACGCCCACACCTCTACAAGTGTCATCTAGGCTACTACAAAGTCAGGCATTGCCACCGACGGCGATCTAAATTTTGCATCACATCGCAGGACCCAGGACGCTCTCGCCGCCGCCCATAGCACCAGTCCCTGCGTGGTGCTCAGCGAAAACAGTGGCTGAGCTACAAGCAACGTATCCATGGGACACATGGCCCCGTCTCGGCCCCATACCGGGCCAAAGCCTTTACGCACAATATCCACGGCCACTGGCCAGAATTTGCACGCTGCAAGCACATGTTTGATAGTTTCGGGTACACAGCATAAAATGCAGTTGGGCTGATGATATGCGTGCTGCGTGCGCGCCCCCACTGCTAGATTTTTCCACAGCGCCCTTCGCATAATTTCTCGTTGCGCCCCCGGTAGCTTGAGTTGCGCTAACTGTTCCCGCACCTCTTGCTCCTGCCGTTTTTGTGGCGGCTCTAGCGGGCAAAGCACTGCTAGCATTTTCTGAATGGGTTGCGTCCACACTTTAGGCAAATCCTGCACCGGTAAAGCAAGCACTTGTGGTATTTTCGTCCGATACACGGCGTCCGTGTCAGAGGTAGTTTCACCACCGCCTGCAACTCTCCTCCCATCACAATTTGTGCCAAAGTGCTAATCCCGTTGCGCACGAGACTCGGAGAATAATAGGTATGCCCCAGTTTTTTTCTGAAGACCACGTTGTGCCACAGCGGCATGTTGCTGGGTATTCCCACCAAGGGCGGAGCTGCCGCCCGCTGGCGCAACCGCGAAAACGTGAGCACTGATGCTTGCAGCCACGTTCGCGCGCTCATTTTTACCACAGCTAGCCGCAGATATAGCAAGAAAGATTGCCTCAGGGACAGCCCAATTGACTCCGCCCACTGCTCGAAATTCGCTACCCATTGGCCTGAGAAGCAGACTTTATCCTTTAGAACAGTTTGGAACAAGCGCCCATACTGAAATCGCGAGGAGACCCAGTGGGTACGCCCACACTCCACCTTGGTTGTACGGCAGCGCCAACATCGCTGGGCTGAGGTCCCATATGGAGATCCCCAAGGCGATTTTGAATATAACATTGAGAGTCGTCAACACCTTCTGTGATGGTACATACACTTGTGCTGTTAACTGCACCACAGGGTGCACCCACACCTTGTAGATTTCAGCACGTTCCCACAGATCCAATGGTAATGTTTTTAGAAAAGTCGCCGTGGACTTCATTTTAGCCATTGGACCAGCATAAGCCTGCTCCGCATTCCCCTGTCCAATTAAAACACCCAGGTACTTGACTCTTTCCCGCACTTCCAACCCAACATAGCACTCTGGCAACGGACCGCACACCCGTTTGAGTACCGCAAAAGACTTGGACGGATTGACATGTAGTCCCGAGAACTTTCCGAACTCATTGGGCAGACTCATAGCTCGTTCTGCCTGTTTCAGAGCTTCCTCATCCCCCCCAAGGTATCCATATTGATAAGTCATCTGCATACAGCATTAGCTGTGCTTCCGGACACCGTTTCCGGAACTGGAACACCAGGCAGACTGTTAGTAACGCAAAGATTGGCGGAGATAGTGGGTCGCCTTGGCGAATCCCAGACTCCGGCTGCATGGAAATGCCAAGAACCACACCATTGTCCACACAGAACTGCACCTGTCCTGATAGTGAATGCACTAGCAGCTCTGTGATCTCAGTCGGCATTCCCAAGAACTGCATGCCTGCTGCAAAGAAGCTGTGTGATACTGAATCATAAGCTTTGGCGAAGTCCAATGACAGAAATGTGCCCTCTGTCTCCGAGTGCCACAATCCCTTGGCGTTTATTATGTGCTGGAGCATTTGTCTATTTTTCAGAAACCCCTTTTGGGCTAGTGGCACTGCTACCTGCAACGCGTCCTCTATGAGGACTAGGATGGTTGTAGCCATCCATTTCCAAATCACCGTCTGTAATGCAATAGGTCGCATCTCGCCAACTGTGTCCGCTGCCCGACCCTTTGGTATATTTCGCTGCAAGCTTACCAGCCATTGTGCTGGCACCTGACGCTGTTGAAGACAACGTTTGATCGCCATAGTCAGAGGAGGGATGAACACCTCTGCCATTGCTAAGTAGACCTCAACCGGGATCCCGTCTAATCCCGGCGACGATCCCTTCTTCATGAAGCTTTGGGGGGGGGGGGGGGGGTTCAAGCCATGGCAAGCCGGCGAAGCCTGCTCACCAGGCACTCAAGAATCTCTTGGAATCAAGGATCAGAGATGATGCTACCATTATCCCACAAGGTGATACCATAAAATGCAGAGGCAACTGCCACGCCCGCCCCCCCCCCCCTATGCAAACCATGCATCGTCCGCCACGACATCCAAATGCCATTCTCAGCAATCAGGTTGGTGAGCAAACACACTGCACTCAACGTGGCTCTATACGGAATACACAATGCAACATGATCACAACACAAAGCACATGATATGTGTCTTGAAGCGTCAAGCGGTTAACAAAATGGAATCATAGAATTTGGCAGGAAAAAATAAGAAAATCTGCATGAAGGTCTCAACACAGATGAATGTCTTTTTTGGAGCTGGCGATTACACGGAAACCTGCGTTTACAGCTTTGGCCACCAAAGCAAATGCCTCAAAGGCCGTCGCACATTATTGAAAGACAAATATGCATTCAACAAAAAAGTATGCTCGTGCTGGCTCAGCAGCACTGTCGAACATATAGGTGAATTTCTGAAAATTCTTTTCCCATTTCAAATTGGCTCGGCAACACATCTCCTTTTGTTGTAATGTCTCGGCAGGGTGGGGTGGTTTTTATATATACCAACTGGCCTGGCAGGTTTCTGCTTTCTCCCTCGATTTTCGAGCTCCCAACCCATCCCTGATTCAGCTCCTTATGGTCATGGTTGGGGAAGAGACAGCTACAAATGCAAGCGCATGAAAAATTAACGAACATATTGAAACCACAGAAAACTACATGTTTGGCATCCTCGTTCCCATCTGATTGCTGTACCTTAACCTAAGGCTAAGCCTAAGGATAAGCCCAGCCAATTGTCATGCTCCAACTTCATTGAAATTCTGTGTCAAAGTCAGATTATAGGCCACGGTTATCTACCCACACTGGAGACGCTTTGGTGCTCATGCACACTGCGCACGTACTGCGCACACCTCTTAGAGTATTTTTGACAGTCCCGTTGGCCCCATGGACGAAAAGAAACCTTACAGGCCCCATGCATGAAAAGAGCCCTACAAGCAGAGTTCAGGCATCAAACACAAGATTGCTTGTGAATGTTCGAAATGGATGACAGCAGCACGGAACATGACAACATGATCAACATCCATGGCCAAAATGGGAAAAAAACTGTGATTTCCTTGATTGCATGGAGAAATGCAATGCCTTGGATGCAAAAAAATTTGACGGGGGGGGGGTTCGGGGCATGGCAAGCTAGCGAAGCCCACTCACCACAACTGCACTGGGAAATTTCTCGGAATCAAGGATCATAGCTGTCCAATGCTACGATTGTCCCCGGAGGCGATGTGGTGGCACACAACAGAGATATAACACAGACATAAAGGCATTGCCTTGGATACAACAAATGCATTTGTTCTGCAGGCCAAGATGCAACACACGCAAGCACACACAGGAGGCACAGGAGGCACAGGCTTGGGGGGGGGGGGGGGGTGACCTAATTAAAAAACACACAAATGCAAGCTAGAGGTAATGCACAGGCTTGGGGCGAATGAAGCAACGGATACTCACGAGCGACTCAGATGAAGAGTATCCTGATGCGTGGCCCAAACAACCTGGATTGCCGTAAGGGAGGGTCCATGCTCAGCATAATCCGAGCCAGCCTATGAAACATTCGATAGCCTAGCGTGGCGAACTCAAGACACAGGCTTGGGGGTGGGGGGGTCACGTGTGCACAGACCAGGGAAGAGCTTCAATGGCTTGGAGGTGGGCAAAAGGTTGAGCAACCATTTGCTAGAGCACACACCGTGCATCCGTTTCTTTCATGACCTGTCGTAGCGAAGGGAAGAAGCGCAATCCGGACATAGGGTCCGTGGGGTTGTCCGCATAGTTTACTCTGAAGAGTACTACTTTGAGGCCACTCCACAGGTGCAGCCAACATACCCCCCCCCCTTTGTAATAGCTACACAAAAGTACGGAATTAATAAGGTCCCTACGCCTACTGTAGCTTAGACAAGGGCGTGGCTTGCGCACAACACATACAACTGCCGACACACATGTGAGTGAATGCACGGTATGAGTGCACCTCAACCTCCACCCACGTTCCCAAAGGCATGTAAACACAAGAAGTTGTTTGAAACATGAAACTTCAGATTCATACCCATGTTCATACAAGCAACGAGGCATGAGAAGCCCACAAATGTTTGGCTTGGAAACCCTTCCTGCAATCATACACCATGCGGAACAATTGCACATGCTCACCACTTGAAGATGCCTTTGAAGATGCCTTTGCCCGAGGTTTAGGGGCTGGTTTGGGTCGGGCAACTTCAAATTCCTACGAATGAAATTGCCTTGTGTGTGGTCTCTTGTAAAATACAACTTCTCATCAAATACATAGGCCATTCCCCACACACCCGGGCAACCTTAGCCCAAATAACTTCATCGGGATTAAAGAGAAGATTGCATGATGAGCTGATGCAAGAAAGGGGGATAGTGTAGAAATATTCCCAAAATCAGAGCAAACTGGGTTCAAGTGGGCAAACACTCACAACAAATGTGTACATGACCCTTTGTAACTGGCAAATTTGTCACCAAACCCATGTCTTATGTGGCGACACTACATTTGGTACCGAATTAAAATTAGGTACCAAATTAATACGGTCCCTACGCATACTATAGCTTGGACAAGGGCATGGCTATTACAAGGGGGGGGAGGGTAAGTGTCTGAGTAGCCTATCTTGCACAGTGCAGTGTGCGGTGGCCCTTTGATGCAATGCCTGAAGCCGCGTTGTGTCACTATCAATGCCAAGGGTGGCGGTGTTGTGTCCCTCATAGGTTGCTTTTGGTTGCCATATATAGACCATAAAATTTTGCCTGCAGCATGGAACGGCCCCATGGGGGGCAGCAACGGGAGCGGTGCAAACCTTAAGGCCCATGATACTAACACTATGCCTGGCACCCTCGCGCATTGGCAATGTTGTGTCAGTAAAATAAACAGGTCCATCTTTGGCGGGGGGAGGGGGGGTTAAAAAGATTGAGCGCCGAGGGAGAACATCGGGGTTGTTCCAGTGGCCCCCCCTTGGTGAATCTACCCTTTCCTTGGTTGGCTGCATGGCAGGCATCTACAAAAAGCAAGACAATGATCCTAGGCACGCCAACAATTGGATACGGCCAAGGAGACACAAAAGGTCAGCAGCAGACATTTTTCTTGACCCCACGCCCCTGGTCCACATTATGAAAGCCCCGGTCAGCACGACCGGCTGATTTTTGATGGTCTTGCGTATGGTGACCATCTCTTTGCCAATGAAAATGATCTTCATTGTAAGCTTGAGTTCACTTTTTACACTGTTGATAAACCCTGCTTTCAGGAGTTTGTGCACCACATCCGTTCTTCTGTGCTCAAAAAGCGCCTTTTCTTGTCATGGAGAAAGACATCATCAAGGTAAACCTGATGTCCCGCAGGCACCTTGGCGGCTAAGATGGCCGAAAAAACAATGCATTTTTCGAGGGTTTGGCAAACGGCTGGTGAGTGTTTCCAACCTTTTTTTTTGCAATCAAACACAGTGTTCGGAGTCCATCAGTACAACAAACTATACATGCGGCGAACCTGCACCACAAGCATGCACCGTGAGGTGGTGTCAACTATATGTAGAGTTATGACAGTGTTGGCGGACGACAACATAGAGTTGCACCCCCCTTCACCCATTTGCAAGAAGACCTCCTCCGCAAAGCCACACCGCATCCCGCGGGCTGTCCAACTCCATCTTGCTCCTATGATGAGTTTTTGCCCTCTTGGCACCTCCATGGGGGGCCTAGGTGGGGTCCGTCAAGGTGACATGTTCCGGCTAGTCCAAATCTAGGAGGTGCTGCCTCACGAGGTTGATATACTTCATTAATGGGGAGATCATGGTTTTGACAGCCTTGTGTTTGCGTGTAGCTATGATGGTGTAGTATGTATGCACACAAGTGACATGTAGTACCGGCCTTGCGTAATGTGTGACATTGTGGGCCATGGTGTTTGCCATGCATGCTAATTCGCCGAGGTGTTCTTGGACTCCCTTTTTGAGGGCATGGTGTCTCCCACCCACTAGCATGACAATAGCGGTGTGACCAATGTGCTTGGTGAGCGGAAGTTCAATAGATGGAGAGCGGCTCTAAATGCAACAACTCAGGGCGTGGTGCTGGACTCCCTTGCAAAGGGATATGTACTGCATTTGCTCCCTGGCCCGCTCTTGGCGTACCTTCTCCCAATCCTGTGTTTTGGTGTCATCGAGCCCATCAAGCCCCCCCCCCCTTTTTTGAGTTCTTGACACTCAAGGTGTCATTGAGTGTACTCGGGCGAACCCCGGATAGCAGCTGCCCATGGACGTGGGCGTTCAAGATTTTTGATGGCTCATGATACAAAATGGAGGCTAGTAGAGCAATCAAATGCTCGGATAAGACATTCCGGGGTGGGGAGAACAGGGCTACAACACAATCTCCCAACCTTTGGAACGACGGTATCACAATTCACAACTAAGGTTGCCATGGACAACGGCCGGACATACAGCAGAAACGGGAAAACCATCCTTCTTGTTCACATTCAAAAAAATTTGAGGTGTGCCGCTCTTAGAGGGGTGGGGTGGGGATGTAAAGGGCACGGTTCACCTGAAATGCAACAACATGCCTGGCAGTTTTATATGCAGTTTTTGGTCTACAATCAACTTACCCTTCATAGGCCCCTAAGATCTGCCATGCTTTAATTTCTGCACTGTGTGCACACCGTGCCCAGTGCTCCTCGCCCTTCATGGGGGTATGACAAGTCCGGCCCACCATGACTGATTTCCTTGGCAAGGATGGACCCATGTGCCCCAAACACCTGCACACCCATGTGAGGGTGTTCGGAAAGACACCATATGAACACTCTGGTGTTTGGGGGGGGTTGGGACACGTCAGATCAGGCTCAAGGAGGACAGCCTCAAAGTGGATCAGGTATGGCTCACAATACAAGACCAGCCCTAAAGTGGATGATCCCAGGATGATCCCGGCCACTTAAGGCCACTCGCAGTGAGCTCCTGACAGTCAAACAGCCGGAACCAATCCACAGCTTCCCAGCCCAAGCTCAGGCTATTCAGGTTGACTCTGGGCCACACTATGCACAGAGCTCTACACTGGGACATGATCCTGAGGGCAGGTCCAAGCTGAAGCGGAAGCTGTCAACGAAGCCCAAACACAAGCTGCAATTTGAGCCTACTGCAGACCGTGAAACAAGACATGGACACTTAATGCTGCCCCCAGGTCCTGCTAACTCCTGCCACTTTCTTTTTTTTTGGTCCAGACCCAATGGAAATCTATTAATCGCCTTGTTCATGGAGTGCTCAGAATTACAGAGATGGGGATGCTGGGTTTCTTGACAGCAATCAAAGCTGTGAAACCAGAACAGATCAGATGAGATGAGGAGAGCAGAACGCAGCATGTGTAGCGCAAGGAAGCAAGAGTAGAGAAGAGGTATCGCCAGAAATGCATGCCCCAGAACTGCTGCTCTCCGTGTATCACTAACAACCAGCGCCATATTATATATTCTTAACCCATGAGCTGCTATTGGCACAACACAGGAGGTGTTCCGCTGGTCTCAATGGCAGGCGTGGACGGAAAAGAGCAAGTTCAGTCAGACTTGTGGGAAAAAAAAAAGGAGATTTCACTGCAGAGGGCGCAGACGTAAGCACACGGACACACACAGCACATGCGGAAAAGAAGCGTGCGCAATTGCGTCCTGGGAATGACTGCACTCCACGCATCCTTACGAAATGCCTCCAGGCACCCCTTCCAACGCCCTCTTTTTGAAAGTACATGCACTTGTGTGCGACGAACATTCCACGCACCAGGTGTCTGTGGTAGCTACAACACACGCTCTGTGTCCCTCTCGACCATCCACTTTACTCTCTCTGTCTCTGTCTCTTTCTCTCAAATACAAACGCACTCACTGGACTGATCACATGTGGACGCAGCTCCCCCATTGTCCCACGGAGACGGAGTACCCTGAAGGTTAGCAGCCTGCATGAACAACCCAAAAAGCAATCATGCTGCTCGTCAAACCTGTGGGATGACTAAGAGGGTAGCAAACAGGGGATATTTTGTGCCCTCCTCGCCAGCTTGCAGCTGCAGGGTCCAGAAAACAATTCAAAGAATCCTTCGGGACACCCTCAACCAAAGCTGAAAACGAAGTCTCACACAGACTGACTTTAGAGACTGTTGAGGGTGTTCTTTTGAGTCGCAACTGCGCAGTGAATACCACACAGGTTTCATGCGCAAGCCTCCGTTCTGGATCTAAGCCTTGCTGACACACGGGGTTACCTTATATGTGGCCAAATCCAGCGCAGCTGAGGTTCCATCAAATTGGCGAAAGAATGGAACAGAGGATCTATTTCAGTGTGTGTAGCTTCTGAGGGAGAGAAGAAAGATAAAAAAACAAACAACTTTGGAAATGCTGATTGTCTAACTGAAATGTCTGTTGTTCTTGTTGGCAAAGAAGACATCTATAGTATACTCACACACAGAAAAAGAATTAGGTGACCCAAGGTCTGTGCATAGAGGCGTTGTTGTTGTTGTTGTTTCGTCAGGCCTGTGTACAAAGGAGCGGTATGTTACAACAAAGCACTCAGAAGAAGGTTCCCGCACTCTACAGCAGCAGGGTTCAAGAGGTTCTGGCATCTGATGAATGGAAGTGCAATCCGAGTTGCACCGCCGAAGCGAGGTCCGTGCATTGTCAGCAAATCGCCCCGGCACATGGGGCTTTTTTTTTTTTGGTTCATCCCCCAGTCCTGACTTCGGCCCCTCTTGGGGAGGGGAATCACGGCCACGCCACGGTCCATTACGGTTTCACGTGCTGGTCTGTCTGGGGTGTTTCACCAAACAGTCCCAAATAGAGGGATGTACGACCATCAGTGCATGCCTTGCGGCCACGCATCATCTGGGAGATGCCAGGAAAAGCCGCCCCAGCAAATAGGACTGGTCACAGCAGCATTCCAAAAAAAAGGCGCACGCACGGCACGCACAAACGTTCCCACACACCACAGAGACGAGACAGTGCCTCGGGCTGGTGGCGGCCCTCTACAAACCGCTGTTCAGAGTTCCTGGTCCTTGTTGCAGCAGGGCGTGGCACACAGGCGCACGCACGTACGCACGCACAAAATATCCTCGCGCACTCAAAATCATCATCACCACCACCACAAGAAGCATAGGCCAAGTGCCAATTCAGCGGCATGCAAGGAAACCTCGTCGACATAAGAGCTCTACCTGCACTCTTGAACTGCACGCTCGCAGTGGTACACCACATGGGCATGGGTGCCATATGCGACGTCAGAAAGACACTCCTAATCGTCCACTTCAATGTGTTGTGCAGCAACCAGAGCAGCTGGCACCATGTAGCAGGACGCAATGAGGGTGCCTCGCGCGCGGTGCGCGCGGTGCGTGCGGTGCGCGCGCGCGGTGCGACTGTAGCCCGGTTGACTTAGAACGGCGGTACCTGTCTGAAAAAGGTGTGCATTTCACCGGTAAGTGACGCGTCTGCCTCAGCGCGCGGTGCGCGCGGTGCGCTGAGGCACCCTCAATGTCCACAGTTCTATGTCCCTGTACTTCCTGTTTTTCATCAGGTCAGGGGTCTCCGATCCATTGACCCGGGGGATCAGAGCTCGTCACGCCTGCTTCACGCCAAGGCGACGAAACTTAGCATTTCTGTTCGGCACAAATTATATACTGACTTATGTACAGTGAACCGCATGTGGAGGCTCGGGTGCAAGTGAGGAAGGGTCCCCTCAACCATCCGAGTTTTTCCACAACACGGTATGATACACATCAGCCGGGTCTAATCTGACGATTGACGCCGAAAGATGAGAAATTTATATGTGCCAGGGGAGCGCCAGGGCGGGAAGAAAATTGCTCTGCGGGGGGGGGGGGGGGGGCTGACACGGAGGCCCATTTTCCCAACCCCCCGCCCCCCCTCCTTGGCCGCCGTGACGGGAGGGGGGGTTCAGGGCGGGGGTGCCCGACCTGCCGGTCCGGGGGGGGGGGGGTCCAACCCAACATCTATGGCTCAAAATGATACCCACGTCACGCTGATCATTTTGACTACTCAAATGGGGGGGGGGGGTTATTATTGGTGGAAAAAACTTTTTCGGGCCAAAATTTTGTGTTCCTGCGCCTTTGGCGCCAACATCCATTCTTACACAAAACAAAGGGCCCGACACGGAACCATTTCTCCAACCCCCCCCCCCCTCCTTCGGCGGGCGTCCATGTCACCCCCCCCCGCAGAGCAATTTTCAGGTCGCCCAGCTGATGGCATACATGCATCACCGTGAGCACACTGTCGCACAGAACAGAAAGCAACTCACTCATCAACAACAACCACAACGTGCTCAGCGCAGCGCTGCAAAGCCATTCAAAAAAAAAACAGCAGTGTATGACGAAATGGGCCACTTCAAAATGTGCATAATGTGGCTTCTATCCCATATATCTAATTATGGCATCCAGCATGAGATTGCAGTTTGATGCTAAAATTTTGGCCTGGTCCTTGTGAAGCTCAGATATAACAGGTGTGATACAACTCAACATGGCAGAAGCCTACAACTGATACAACCCAATGTGTCCTTCCAGCAGTATCGTGTTTGCAAACTTGCAGGGACGTACACTGTTTGAGCGTTACAGTCACAATCGATACCACAGGGTACTGCCAGGCCCTTGGGCCAATGCCACTTTGGAAAAGACATGATTATCCAACAATACGTCTTCCAGGATTGCGGTAAATTTGCCTCAGAATACAGAATCTTAAGCCCTCGAGCTGTGCATGGCTTCCTCGGGTCAGTTTCGGTCTCACCTCTGGAGGAGATGACTCATGGGGTCCCCAGATCCTCCGATCAGTGCGCAACTCCCCCCGCACGCAACTGATGTAACTGTCTAGGGGCAGGTTGCACACTGACTGCTGTCCCATTCATATCCTGCTCAAGCCACACCATCTGCTTCTTCAGATGTACCGCAACGTTTCCAGCGTGCAGCTTCCGAAAAGCCCCACCCGTACCATCACTCTGTAGTGTTCGGCCGCCGTGCCCACCATCGCGCTGAGGCGATTGTATCTCCGATGCAATGCATGCATTCCGCATTGCGCACATGCAGTTTCGTGGGGTGCTGCGGTACCTCAGTAGAACATCTTCGGAAAGAGAACCGCACTACTCTCTATTCATCCTCCCACACCAAAACGTACAATTTCAGAAGGGAAATTTCAGGAAAAAGTAGGCTGAAAGAAGCATGAGACGAGACTAAAACAAAATTAGAAAAGAGGGGGAAATAAGACCTAATCAAGGTGAGCTAAGCGAAGGGGAGGGGGGGGCTTCCCATGTGACAAGCATGCTGGATGCAGGTCGGCGTTAAACACATCCTGTTGCCCATCTGAGGAGTCGTTTCATTGACCGTCGATGTTTTTGGCACATTCAGGAAGCCCCTGTGGAGCGGTCCGTCATGATGGCACACTGATTGCGCTCCAGTTGTACGTTGAAATCTTCGAGTATTCCATCGGGGAGGGGGACGACGACTAGTTTGCCAACCTGCCCTGGCCCCCAACGCCCCCAACGTGAGAGAGAGAGAGAGAGAGAGAGAGAGAGAGAGAGAGAGAAGAGAGAGAGAGAGAGAGAGAGAGAGAGAGAGAGAGAGAGAGAGAGAGAGAGAGAGAGAGGGAGAGAGAGAGCATATGATGGAGCATAGGCCTTGGGCTGCAAGGGACCGGGCAGATGGCGCGTGCACATGCGCTGCACGAAACCACCACCGCCACAAAAATGGGCAGGCGAACAGAGAGGGAAGTGGGGCACCCGCACTGAGGGACTGGCCACTGAAAATTGACCCCAACGTCAGAATACTGAGAAGCCTAAAAACGACATGACAGCAGCGTGCACCAGATTTGTCTTTTCTCAGGCAAAACTTTCTCACATACCACACAATTCACATGCGGCTGGAACACTGTCTATCCAAGCCCCTACCACGACCACACACTGATGCAAACGACTAAAACTTGTGCACAACATGCAAATATGACATTCATAACGCACACCACCATCAATGCAGCCGAGCGAGCGAGCTGCACGGGCACGTGCCGATACCTGTTGTACCAGCCGCCGTGGGCCACATGCGTTGCGGGCACTGTTGGGGAGCACGCGACAAGCATGTGATCCATGGTCCAGGGCACACATTAGTTCTTGGTGACCACATCACATAGTCAAATTAACTTGGCAACTGGATGACATACTCCAGTGAGATACGCCACGCCCGCTCGGCCCCGCAGCATCAGCCTTAGGAATCAGGTGCCTGCTTGTCTTTCTAATGGGGCGGTTGGAATGGGAAATCCTCAACTGCAGCACTGGGTACAGGCGGATTCAGGGCTCTCGAGATGAGCCTAAACAGCAACACGCATCTCAGAAGGCTCATGGGTTGGCGCACTGTCTCGCAGAGTCATAGAGTCACTGCATTCGTAGGCCCACCCCATGGTCACCCACACTCATCCGAAGCTTGGATGCATTCCTCATGGCTCTTTCCGACACAAGCCGCTGCCCTTTTGGCTCAAAAGCCACGGCCCTTTCAGCGCTCGATGCAATTTGGTTGGGTCAGCACCTCGGGAGTGTTCTGCAACTGCTGTGGTGCGAAGCTGCAGGATACGTAGTAAAGCATAATGAGCACAGTGCAATCCCTGTCTTCTGCCACTACAAAGATATCCAGAATGGTGCATAGTACGTGCTGGCCTGAACACACATTGCCGTAAGAGTGCTTGAACCATAGGCGAAGCCACGCGGAGCCGAAAGAGTGCAACAGCAGTTTGAAAAAAGCCTACTGCAAGTCTACGAAAGCGATTAGTTTGGTGAATTTGAACCTGCAACATACACTTGAAGAAATCTGACCAATACTGTCTGGCTTCTCGGCACTGACTTTGAGTTTCTCGTTGGTCACGGACTTCGGGGCTCACGTGCCCCCAAATTCAAATTTACTGTAGCTGCAGGACATACTGACTGTGATTGGGAGCGGGGGCGAGAAAAAGCAGTGGGCAAACGTGGAAAGCGAGGGTAAAAACACAGCACATTGGAAGAGGGCTCCGATTTTGAAAACTTTTTTTTGAAAGCGCAGAGGAATAGGAAATGACACAGCAGCGGAGGCCGAAATCTCAGAATCTCCTCAGAAAAATTGGTATGAGAACGCCCCCCAAAGGGACACCATACTCCGATGAGCGGTGCTGGCATTCCCGTAGATCGGAAAACGGGCACCTCATTCAATTCTCAGCTGGTTTGCATTCAACCGAGCATATTCACTGGAGGGAGACTGAGTGATCCTCCGTGCCGTGTATGGCACTGCAGATCGCGTGACTGCGGGTCACTGCAAAACAGGGGGGAAGGGGGAATGGGGCAAAGGCCGGAGGAAGTCAGCAGAACGATGGTGTCGGGAAGAAGGATTGGAGAAGGGCAGTGGGACAGACGCCCAGCCCAGCAAACGGCCTTTGGCCTTGCTGCGGTTCTTGACTTCATCGGGGGGGGGGGGGGGGGCATAAAATGCATCACGCGAAATATATCAGGTCTGTGGCAGGGCATGCGCAGGGGACGCCCAGTGAAGCAGGGCAGACAGCAGACATTGTCTGACGGACACCACCCCAGGCTCGCAGTGGGAAATGGCCATTTCCGGAAACGGGACTTGCAGTGCAAAGAAGGCCACGTGCAGGCGGGAGCGGCACTGCTCTACAGCTTCCTTCCTGCGCCTTGAAAACCCTAAGCATTCATCATGAAACCGCATCAGGGGCGGCACGGTGCAGCCCAAGACGGGGGAGGGTGTGGACACCATCTCTCGTTTGCCCGGTGTTCCACAAAATTCGCATGTGTGCGGCCGGATATCTTTCCATTGCCGTGGGTGAGAGGCACCTTGTGTGTCAACGGACAGGGCACTGGCATCCTCATTACACAGATGCCGGCCCGCATCAGGCTACGTTTAGCCATTCCGCCAAGCCCATGTATCGCCTGATGCGAGCACCAGCAGTCATCGTACAACGAGCACTACGGCAGGGGACAACCAAAGCGCCTGCTGACACCAGGTGACTTGATGCGCATTGGATGTCTCGATCACGTACGATAGACACGCAGTGAACGCTCATTGATCGCGCTTCTGGAACAAAACCCGAGATCTGCTCGAAAGATCATCGGATTGATAGCGCCACCATTACGATGTGGCACCCCCACTTGCAGCGGCAGACTGTGGCACTGGCACACCGCTCTAAAGTGATATTACATTGCGTGATATTACGTTGCAGCACCACGCGAGGAAGCGGTTTATGACGTTTGAGTTGCACATGCCGACATTCTAAAGGGACAACTTATTGCATACGGACGGTGAACCGCACTTCTGCGGGCCGGGGGGGGGGGCTGACCATGGGATGCCAAACGAATGGGCGAAGTAGCGTTTTCTGCCGAGGGCGCAGGTTATGGCAAAGGCACGGACGCGAACCCTGGGACTCTGACCAGCCACAGGATTCGTTTTCAGGAGGACCGCCGTGTCGAGAGAGGGAGCTCCACCTGCCCCCCAGGGCCCAGCATCCCAACCCCAGAAGCCTAGCAACCGCGGGCGCAAGACCGTCCTTCGGTGCCCTTCGCTTTCCGGAACCCGCCGAAACATTTTTGGAGCTTTGTTGTCGTTGGGCCAGCGGGAGGCCCCGTTACATCACCGACGCAGGAGAAGGGCCCGGATGCCGCCCACGGTGTGAGCGGGGGATCACGGGGACATTACAGGAGGACCACCACGCGGCACGCGTCCCTCTTCTCCGGCAATGGGGTGGAGCACTGCCAGAGCGCAGAGGCGGAGCTTCGGCGGCCGTGTTTGTCTTTTCCGACCGTTTCCTCCTCCAAAGACTCGATGGGAAGCCGCTCGACGCTGTCCAGGGGGTCACGGCAATACCCGCCAACGACGTATAGAGTGTCTGTAGGATCACAGGGGGAAAAGAGGATGTTGTTCGCAGAGATGCTCCCTTGAGCGCACCGACCCGGTAGCACGATACAACTATACTTCTGATCACCGTTTTCGACCTTCTATAACAATCAAGGACCCCCAACCGCCTTCAACAAACAACTGGCCATTGCACAAAAATTGTTCCTTGTGGGCCTTTGGCCTTGTGGGTGTACCTAGGAGCCAAACTAAATCGCCCATACAAGGCACACCGAGCCCCTGCGTAGCCGAAGATGGGGGAGGTTTGGAATCTGAGGCCAGAAAATCAGTCACAGAGCCAACCCCTGGGGTGCGGTGGCGCTGTAGCTTCCCCGTCAGGAATGGGGTGCTGGACAACCTCTCGGAGTCCCACATCCCAGAAAGCCACACAGGGCCCCAACACGCAACTTTCTTTCATTAGAAATTTCAGCCACCTTTCTTAACTCCGAAGATTTACCAGACCACATCCCGCCACTAAACGCCTGGGCATTGCCGGGTGAAACATGTGATGCGAACACCATGCATCTCGTGGGCTCATGCACATCGCATACACGCAGCAGGTCCATACCCAAGAAATTGGCGGCCGTGGGGTTTTGCCGCTCGCTGCACAGATTGGGACCAGGAGACCATTTGTTCTCGACGGGATCATAGATCTCCGTGCTGTTGACCCACATCAACCGAATGTTGAACTGAAAAAGAGGAGGATTGATGAATGCGTCAGCCCCGTTCCAAGAAATGGGACGGGCAGATGGTCTTTGCCTTGGGATGTGCACCGTCGCGTACTTAGGAAATGATCAGATTCTGACCCCACCTGCGTCTACCAATGAAATGAACTCACCGCAACCTCTCCCCCTCCTATTTGACTTTCGCACAGCAACATATTGAGGGCTGAAAGGGGGGGCGGGGGTTGGAAAAGAATCCAAGCATCTCGTGGATCTCCAGGAACCAATACAAAGAAAATAAGGAATGGTGGCAGAAGAGAACGTTGTGCAGTGCTCTCAGCGAGTCGCGTGCGCACCTGTTTCCATCCGGCTTCGTCAGGTGTGACACCCGCCATGACATAGATCTGATTACCCACAGTAGCTGCTGCTGGGAACAGGCGGCTGGTGGACATGGAGGCCATCTTTGTCCAGCGATCCGTCCTGGGGGTATACCTACGGCATGAGATTTAGAAGCTGACCACTGCCCATCCAAACGGTGCATTGCAACAGGCAAATTCACAGTGATCTTGACGAAGTTTTGGCCTGGCAAATCAGGACCGTCCTGGTGTGCATTTAACGGGACAACGGGTTGTCGCACAACGGAGGCAAAGGGTAGAGCACAACACGAGTGTCGGCCCCTCTTTAAGCACCCATGGCTGGACCTGTTTGTCGTGAGCCGATCCCTATGATGCACCAGAAGATACCATACCATACACACGTTCTATCTCAGATGGCGTGAGACATCAATAAAATGCAGCGCGAAAAAAAAAATACATGTGGCTGAACGTCCAATGGGTGGCCAACCCCAATCTGTTTGGGATGCGGGTGACACCAAAAGAATGATGGGCTGGCCTTTACCCTGATGGGCTGGCCTTTACCCTGATGAACTGTCAACGGCCACCATGGACTTGTGTTGCAAAACAATAGGGTGCTCATGGCATCAGCCCCTCATCAATTGCATCACACAAACGCAGACCCCTCCGCACCGCAGTCGCCAGGCTGAGAACCAACGGGGTGCGCCGCTTCTGGACGGAGATACAATGGCGTACTAATGGACGGGACAATCACCCAAACTGCATCCCACCAAGAGAGCGTTGCGACCCCTGCGGAGGTGGGCGGAAAGCACGGTGTTTGCGTGGGCCCACGATTTGCGGTATGTCGGCCGCGCTGGACTTGTGCACGCTGAGCAGTCCCGAGCAGTCCCGAGCGGAGGCCCTTGCACGGCAGCCGGTGTACCTCGCGGCAACTGGTAAACCCCCAGCCGCCTTACGTGGCGCTATCTCGGCCGTGCACATGGCCGAGAAGGGAATGGCTCGTGCAGCAGAAGCTCCACGTGGCTGTGCACCATCCCGCCACCCTCTTTCACCACACCAAAATTTCTCTCACCTCCATTTTCATAACCAATACCTACTCCTCCTGTATGCGAACATTTCAAAATGCCTGTACTGTGTCCTTCCATGAAGAACCATGCCCATGACATATGACCACAACTTTGCCCCTCTCATCAGCCACACATTTAATGTGAATGAACATGTGCCGCAACTAAGAGATGTCCTCCTCCTCCCATCCCCCTCCTGTGGGGATCATTTCTTTCTTTATTTTTTCAACCACGCTTTGACAGAATATCAGCAATGACAGTTGCCTTCAAGCGGCAAAACGCAACTTCCTTCCTGAACACTGGCCGCACTCTGATATCCAATGCTCTAATAGGAAGGCAATACTTGAAGCAGGTATTCAAGACTTCCTCCTTCGGGCTGCTGCAATTCCTGGCACCTCCGATGATGTACACTTCATGGTTCAACGTCACAGCCGCTGCAATGCACAGGCCAAAACAGCATGGAGCACAGCTCAACTCACAACATTGCAAATGTGAGTCACAGGGGTCAAGTGGAACTGTTCCTAACCCAATGCTGCGCCAACCTGTCCACAGCAAGAATACTACGATGGTCGAGGAAGCAAGGCCGGCATCCGTGTTTGTGCTTCGTTTATCTTCGGTGTGTACCCTCAGTAGTCAGACGTGTTCCATGGAGGCCTTGAGGTTGCACCTACTGGTCCTCCTCCAGTGACCCACGGACAGTGCATGAATGTGTGATCCTTTTCATGCAATATCAATTGGGGTGCGGGCTTGGCTGCTGTCGTTTGGAGGCGGGCACGACCAACCAGGGATGGTAGTGAAGAGCTTTGTGACAATTGATGCCGTCAAAAACTCTGAAAACGGTTGCATTTCATTTCTTGCGAGCGATGGCGATTTGATCCAGCTGGACTCATCAGACTGGTCGTACCTAGCCCGAACACGTCAAGCTAGTCGTACCTAGCCCCAAGACTTACAGGCCAGTCGTACCCCGGCCTCACACTTCAAGCTGATCGTATCCGGCCCCAAAACTTCAAGCTGGCCTTTCCCGGTGCATTTTACCTTCGCAGTATCGCAACATTGTGCGAAACACTTGGCCGGGCTCAAACCGTATCACAAAGCCCCGGTCTGATTTTTCCGTCTCGCGGCAAGCACGCCGCAACGACCAAAAATGTCTAGTCGTACCCCGGCCTCACACTTCAAGCTGATCGTACCCGCCCCAAGACTTCAAGCTGGCCTTACCCGGTGCATTTTACTTTTGCAGTATCGCAACATTGTGCGAAACACCTGGCGACCGGGCGCAAACCGTTCCACGACGCCGCGGTCTGATTTTTCCGTCTCGCGGCAAGCACGCCGCAACGACCAAAAAGGGATGCTCCACCCTACACCGTGTAAATGGAAATAAACCTCACTAGGTGCACTAGCTCGGTGAAAAGGGGTTGCAAACACCTTGCCAGTTACCAAATCGCAACATAACGGCGCAAGAGTCAAAGATTGGAAATAGGACATGATGGTGGCATGCATCACAAAGGCTCCAACAACCTGCATCGCTGATGGGGGTGGGCAATGGAGCGGTGTCTTGGGTCCACGTTTGAGTTATAGTATCAAACCGCTCGACGCTGCTTGTCTCCTTAGCTCCATCAAACCTAGGACAAAAACAATAGAGCGATAGCATTCCGATTCCGGTCCCCATCCAAACAATGTGATGCCAAAAAAATGACCGTCAAACTAGAGGGTGTTGTCGGTCCAGCGTTGACTCATCGGCGCGTAGTTCGGCGTCACGCTGTAGGACATGATGCAACACGAAGTATTTCGTCACCATACTTTGTGGACGAGCGCGCGCTTGGACACAACGTTGCACTTTTCCATGCACGCCGAATTCAAAAATGAAAACAACAAAAAACAAACTTGCAAAAACGGCAAGCAACCATACCCTCCAAACACGTAAATGCTGGTTCCATAGGTTGCTGCGACGGCAGCGCTTCTCACATATTTCATGGGGGGCAATTCTTTCCAATCCTTCGGAAGGAAGTAGGAGGGAAGCGTCCGTCGCGATAACGTTAACGTTGACATTGCTCGACATCAAACGATTTCCGATGGCGTGTGATGCTTGCACTTTTTTTTCAACATGCAATGCATGCCGACGTGTCTCTTGTAACAAAGGAACGTCACTACCACTCGGCACCACGGACAAAATCCATTTCCGCGATCTTTCGACATGCGGTTGGCTATTTGCGTTTTTTTTATTCAAATCTCTAGCCCCCGGGCGAACAAAGAGCACACCAGATCGATTGGATCGTAACAAATTGCACTGTTCAACCTCTCCTCACCGAAGCGACCACCTATGTCATGGATTGCAACTGGCAGCCCCGAAGCAGATGTCCCGACGAGGAACGTAGCATGGGACGTCGGAAAGAGCATGAGGAAAATCAAGTACCGTGATCGATTTGAGTTGGTTTGTCCCGACCAGACTACGAAGAAGCTACAAGCCTTCAACCGGCACTAAAGCATCAGTTCGCAATCACTGCCCGCATGAATCTAGAAGGTGCACGGAGAATCACACCGAAAACGTAGATTTTCCTTTCGCATACAACGGTCGCAAAATGACATCTTGCTTGAGGCATTGCCGGCATGTAAGTCCATGTACTCGCACCAGGCCTGTATCTCACTACGGTTGACAATCCGCTTCGGCCGTGACCTCCGAGAACGTACATTCCCCATTCCTACGGAGTCATAAAATCGTGTGAGTTCTTGGGGACGCAATGGCATTGGCGTGCGCAACAAGTCACAATCATATTCGGCAATTGGGCAAACCTTGATCGAGTGATTGAACTTCAAGATATTTTCGATTAACTTGCACCTGTCAAAAACACCGCACGAGTATTTCAAAGGTTGAAATGTGTAGTGTCGTTGGGGGCACAATCTTACAGTTATGACAATTTTGCAATGCATATTCGAATGTTCAACGCCAAAATCACGTTGCAAGCGAATACTGTCGGCAAGAGTTTTTCGCTACGAGGAACCTAAAGTCGGCGAACTTTTAAACTTTAAACGTGAGAAGCATTAATCGCAGTAATGTGAACGTTGAAGACGTATGTGGGAAATTGGGACTTGTGACACGTGGCACGATGTAAAGATGGCTCCGCATTTGTTTTGGGCACCCGTGTTCACGACAAACGCGTGAGAAACACGCCGAAGTCCATACAAAACGATTAAAGAAACATACCACTCTTTGCACACGAGCTTACATTGCATGAGTCCAAGAGCGTTCATGAACTCAAAGGTCTCGTATGCCATTTCTGGAATCAACTCCATGGGCGCCATTTCGCGAAGAGACAAAAAAAAATCCTGAAAACGACGGCCCATAACCGATGCTTCGGATTAAACGCGGTTCCGTGTGTACACCCGCGTGAGTCAAAATTCGGGCTTGATTTTTCCAATGCATCGTAATAGGTCGCACACACCCTTTCATGTTTGGCAATCCATATGCCATCGCAGTGGGTTACCCCTTTGTGGGTTTCGTTCCATTTCCGGAGTATTTACAAACTATCTTGTTTCAACTCTCATATGACTTCCAAATCGTAAAAGTAGATATGCAAGAAGGTGCATCGAAACATCAATGTCTCGTGCATTCGTATTGCATGATATCAACGACACCTAATTTTTCTCTCACATTTTCACGTCAAGCCTTCTCGCCGGTGTGAGTGGAAAAGTACATGAAAGTCAACTTCGAGAGCGAGATCGTCGTTGCTTGTCCTTCAGTTCATGCACGCACGGCACATTACCCATTGCCCCGCAAGCGATACGACAACGAGGAGAGACGGCCGATCCTTTCGGGGCCTCGGTGATTCGCGGCGAATATGGTACCATTCAACACGGGCCCTATTGGCTATATTACGGACACATTTTCCACGGCCATGCAATCTCGTGTGTGTATGCAGGCATGCACGTGCACAAGCTAACAGATTCGCACAAAAGGCATTTGATCCACGAAAAATTATCTTGTAGATTTGTATTCACTGTATGAAATTTTCGGATGGTAGGCAATCCACAAACGTATCTCGGTTAGGCGCCAATCTCAACGCTGCCCCAGCACGTGACACGTCCACAGACGTCGCGCGTGTGGTAAGCTCTCCACGACTGAGATATCGGGTCGCAGCCCGAACTAGGTACAGGCGTGGGTATAGCACGTAAAGTGTATGTTTGAAGTCTGTAGATATATCTTTATAACAGACAATTCGTGACGAAACATGCTCAAAAAGGCACCAAAAACCAAAAAGGAGGCCTGTGAAGCCGCTTGGCGCGCTTGGACGCGGGGCATGCCCCGCTCCAAGCGCGCCAAGCAGCCTTTGTTTTTTGGTTCAAGAGAGCCAAGACTTCAATTCAACCTCTTCAAGGAATGTACTTAATTGTCAGTTGCTTGTGGTCGGAAGATTGAAAAACACTTAAAGTGATCTGAAATCAAGGACATTGCACCACCAGTTACACACAAAACGTGTTTTCTTGATGTTTCGGTCATTTTCACTGGTAAGAACTCAGGTCTGTAAATTGAACTTTACACACCAGAAGTTACAGAGTACAGTCTTTGCAATACACACTGCTGAACAAATTGCATCCACGGTCCCCCAACTTGCACGCGCGCAGTCCTGCTTTTGCCGCCCGCACAAATTGCTCTCCTGGCAAAAAGGTGTTCTCAACCAAAAAGGTTTGTGACACAGACGCTTCTGATTCATATCACTGAGATTATCGCATTTCTAAATATGTAAACAATACTCGATGGGACCACAGAAATCGCTCGATGATCGCTCGGGGGACCTATATGGTGATCGTCTCCTGTCCGGCTGCCGGGACCCAACCCACAGCCGGAAATTGGAGCGGGCCGCGGGCCCAAAGGAAATAATATCTGAGTGCATAGAAAAGGGTAGCAAGATGAGCAATCTGCTCAGCCCTGAACTTCTACTAAACAGGATGTTGATTCTTAGTGCAAAAAGTTTGTGTTTATGTGCAATTTTACCCCAACGGTTACCATAGCAGCCGCCACCGTGTAAATCCTACGTTTGAATCCGACTGATCGAACTTTGGTCCCACGAGCTGGCATACACGAAGAGTTGCTTTATTTTTATATTTGAAAATAGGTAAGATATTCGGAGAATAGGTCCAATGTGAGCTGAGAACTATTCCGAGCCTCCAGCTGCAATTTATTTTGCTACTACAAGGAGTGTCAAGTACAGAGGTGATAGATTTGAGGCGGCAGCAAAAACTGCACAATGGGATTCAAACCGAGCAGCCAAGAAAAATGTAAGATACATATTACTAATATAGTACATAAGTACTGTCTGTGTATGTTTGTTTATAACGAACATGAAGTCACGGAACTCGCTAGAGGGCATGGCATTGCAAGTTGTTACAAAGTGAAGTTTCTTTTGTCACCATCGGAAAGAGCCTCATGCAGAGACAATTTTGAAAGCAGCGCCCGCCGTTAAGTTATCGTCTAAATCGAGGCCAAGGGGCTCTACAGTTATTGAGGTAGCTAAAGATCACCTGGTTCGCGAGATTCCAACAAAAGTTCAGCTTCTGAAATGTTCTGTGTATCCAAGAACAAGGTCGTAGCGACCAAAAAATTCATTGCGCATAAGCGCAGCGTTATCTTCAATCCGCATTGCCTCTTCGCTTATGTATGCATTTAGTAATACAATAAATTGCCCAATACTATTACTGGAAAAAAGACTTGTCATGTCTAAAATTGCGGTTTACGGTCTTGAAACTTTGCATTGTGAAATGTTGTTACAAGTCTTTTAATGCCTCAAAAGACTAGCCTGCCTCGACATTATTAGCTCATGATGACCCCGAAGAAGTTCTAACCTTGGGGAGATCTCTTTTTGCCCACCCCCCCACCTACTCTATTCATTGCTTTTTTTTAAAAAAAAGAAAAAAAAAAGGACAACCTACCTCCCTAACACAGGACCCACCTCCCAAAGCACTACAACTAAGACAGTGCTGTTTGCTTTCCTTTTCAAACACACACAACGGTACAATAACTACAAGTAAAATACAATAAAAAAAGCCAGTTCCCTAGTTTAAGGCAAGAGAGCACAGAGAGAGAGAGAGAGAGAGAGAGAGAGAGAGAGAGAGAGAGAGAGAGGGAGAAAGATCAGAGTGGTGGAATGCAGCGGCGATGGCACATGTCTATGCATGCGTGTATAGAATGTGTGGACATTTACTTACTTATCTATCAATGTCACCGAAAGAAGTTTCATATTGTACCGGAGACGACATAGTCCGTCGGTAATAATATTGCACGACGCAATATAAATATCTCGGGTCATCTAAGTGCATGGTGTAGGTGCATAGTGTAGGCAACTGAAGTTGTTCGAAAAGCCCAAAACATAAGTCAAAACAGTAAGCGAAAATAGGATTCATCATAGGTGTAAAATGATTTGTGAAAAAACGGTTTTTCAAAGCTCGTTTGAAGTGTGACTGAAAAAGCAAACAATCGGCTTTTTTTATATTTTCATTATGCGTCTTTATTACCACACATACAGAGTAGAGAAAAATACGAAAGCAAAAAAAAAAACTCTACATGAAAAAGTTTCAATGAATTTGGCTCAACTGTGTTAACAAAATGCCGATGCATGTCGTTGCTGCTTAGTTTTTGCGCACGCGGATATCCGGAATTGAAATGTAAAGAAGAGTTTCGTTGCTGTGTGTGTTTTTAGTTTCAGAAACATGCATTTTAGAATTTATCGAAAAATTGCGGATCTGGCGGCATGCATAGTGCACAACGTTGGGTTGATAGCAATACAACGGACAGCTTGCTTTTTTTTTTTTGCACAACCTCCTCTTCTTAAGCCTAACAACTCGGGCTAGCATATTGCGGTGCACCTACTGACTTAGACACTACAAAGTAAGCATAGTGCTAACTTGAAATAAAAGAAGAATCTTTGGAAGAAGAATGATGTCCATCATGCGCGACGTAAAGTGCGATATTAGGACGTCATGATTTGGTTTCATGGTACGTCAAAGATTACTATTCTCTTACGATTTTTCACCTTTTCGTTCGCAGCTTTTTGTTTATTCAAGGCGATGTATGCGGATGTACTACTTAACAATTTCCCATAATCTTAAATTTCGGGCCCAAAATTCAACACTATTGTCCATGTTTTGTTTGGTAATGCATGCTTCCATACAGCTTCTCGTTAAATTTGGCAAAATTTTGATACACTTCAGTTTTTGAAAACAAGGGGTTTTCACATCTTGAATACAGGGCAAATCTATATCATACTTCAACTTGTCATCTTGCGAAATCTCTGTTTTCTTCATTCAACTAGTTTGTACTCTTCGGCACCCTCTCCAAATAAATTTGGGCACTTTCGAGAGATGATGGACGTCATTCATGTTCGCGCACAAAAGTTTTTACCTCTATAATCGAAGTCTTTTTGAAATCATCGAACCCGATTTTCGCATTCAATGCGAAACGTGGCAATGTGTTTAGCAACCTTTGTCGGTACCGTTGGTATCTATTGCACCTCTGCCTAACCATTTTGTTGCACTCATGCCCAAGACATTGACTTTGTTATTCAAGAAATCGAACGCATCAAGTGATCAATTGATGAAAAATTACGGCAATCTAAAATCTGTCAATTGGATTTTAATTCGCTTCAAATACTAAGGTTAAGATCGTGAAACAACAGTCCGGACAGTAGCACTGAAGCGCCCATCAAATTACAATCTCAAATCTTCTTTCAAATCGTGATACGAATATAAAGTAGATTGCTATGTTGAAAGTACATAGTGACGAAAAACTCCACACGCAGCAAGGTAAAAGCACCAATTTCACTTCATCACTAATTTTGGTACCATTCACCAATTTGTACACAACTTAATAAAATTTACAATCTCTTTTTTCAAAACGGGGATGTTACTTTGTTGGAACCACCTTATGAGCTTTAATGTAATGTTGTCAGTAATGTTGTTTGACATCATTCGTGAACTTCTGTCTCCCATGTGTGATCCTGCATCTAGGTACTGCCTGTCAGGGACAAAAAGCAGCTGTGACCTATGTACGATTTCTATTTTGTCAGATACTAAGTTAGATTTGCAAGCAATATTAGTGTTGTCACTAAAATGATGAAAGCCATCATTTCAAATGCAAGAGTCCTAGAAAAGTTTATAGTGGTTTCAACACTGTGTCTTTGCCTCTCCTGCTGCTTGCTGCTGGTGTAGGGTTTCCTGCTGCTTGTTTTTGAAGATGAAAAGCTTTTGTTTGCTGAAATACAGTCAATCCAGGATAGCCCAAGCCAGAGGTGTGCAAGGAGAAGAGAATCAGGATCAAAGCATGAAGGACTGCAGTGTAAACAGTGAAAGATGAAAGGATATTCACAGAAACTGCAACTCAGGTCAAATCGGATTGCATATTCACAAAGATAGCTGAAATGTTTTGGAAAAGAGTTGGAAAACTGCCCCATGGTCACTCTATCTCCAAAGTGCCATCTCAGGAGATGTGCACTCTTTGTTTTGGGTCCCATATGTGCTGAGGTGGCATGGCATGTGGCGATGAGGTCACTGCCATGTCACATGGGATCTTCCTACTTAGCTAGGCTGACCAGGAATTGAACCCAGGACCTCTCAAAAAGAGGTGCCCAGCCCCCTAGGGTGCTGTAAGTGCGGCTAGCCCCATCTGCTCAGATTTTCAGACATTCTGCCCAGATTGGCTACATTTTGGCCATTTTCTTTCCTTCGGCGGAATTGCCGCCTCGCAGCTCAGTCACAGGATATTTCCTATATATTTCTGATATGCCGGATTTGATTCCGCGGTCCATTTCCCGTAAATCCGCCGCATTCCGCTATTTTAGCTGGAATCGCCATTTGCCGCTGGCGCGCGCTCGCGGGCCTGATCGGCCATACAATTTTACATAAATGGATTATTTAAATTCATTCGGACAGTTTTGGACACTCAGATGTATTTAGAATAATTCCCCTCAATTTTCTTCATAGACTGGGATTTTCTGCCGGACCACAATCAGCATGGACCTTGCCTCTGTTGTCGCTGCTCTCGCCTCCGTTGGTGTTCGTGTATCCGGTTCCAACCCCAATAACAACATCCAAGGAGACTCCTCGCGTGCCTGCCCCACTGGTCTTGCCGGCCCCGAGCCCTCCGGCACCCACAACGACCCAGGGCAGCACTTTCATGGTAGCAGAGGCTACCTGAATGTTGTTCCTATGGTGTCCCAACCACAGCTAGCCCCTCAGTACGGCCCCGTAACCTCCGGAGACGTAACGATCACGCTCCCGTGGTGCTGTGCGAACGAGGCTTTGAGAGGAATGCCTTGCGCAAGCCCAAATTGCCCAAGAAGGACACAAAACAGCAGCTGTGGAGGCCCAGATTACAATCAAGATCCCAGTCGAAATTGGCCATCAAGCAGCTGGAATCTCCCAGCTTACGCTAATGGCAACGCTCCGGCGGAGCTTACGGACTTGGCGGGGACCAATACTCCCTACCAATGTCCACATTTCGAGACCATCGATGCCGAAATTGACGACATTGAGATGGGTGGTCCAGGTGAGGTACCTACCTTTAATCAACCAGCCTCATGGGC
Source organism: Eutreptiella sp. 'Long Island Sound 2002' (assembly GCA_964036045.1). NCBI lineage: Eukaryota > Euglenozoa > Euglenophyceae > Eutreptiales > Eutreptiaceae > Eutreptiella > Eutreptiella sp. 'Long Island Sound 2002'. The sequence goes on along the minus strand of OZ038380.1, from coordinate 185,788,563 downwards.
ACAATGGGACAACCAATTGTCTTCGGAAGTGGCCCGTAACCTTGAGGCGCTTGAGGCCCTGTGTCTATTAGCCACGTCTAAGCTGATAGGACAAGAAAGAATCGCCTCTGATTTTTTATTTGAATATTTTTTCCTCCTTCAAGAAGAAATTAAGACCAGGATGTGGTGGTGTTCTCAAGAAGATGAATCTTTTGCCATTTTCTTGCAGATCTGGGAGGCAAGCCCCTTCCCGAAGGAGAAGACCAAGGCACCGGTTGCCGGGCCCTCCGCCCCCCATCCCTCTGTTTCGATCCGCGACGATCTAGCCGCCGCGGTTGAGGAAGGAATCTTAGAGGCAGCTAGGCAGGCAAGCCTGGAAATTAGGACTGAAGGAGCTCCCCAAGTGGACTCCTGGCTGCGAACCACTGAGATTAGCGGTCCGACAGCCTGCTCAGGTCCTTCAGGACACGGTATGTACTGCCCTGCCGACTGCTCTTGCAGATCCCAGCGAGATTCTGAGCTTCAATTGCTCAAGGATCAAATGCAACTCATCATTCAGACTCTGGGAATTAAAGATCTTTTCAAGACCCACATGAGGTCTGAGGGCGCATCATCGGTGGATCAGACAACAGAACCGTCGGAGGAGGCGACAGAAATTTTTTCGATTGCTCCTTCGGTGGACTCTAAGACCACCGATGCACGGATCAGCAGGACTAAGCTAAAGGAAAGGGTTACAATCTCTCGATCACAGAGTAGATCGGCGAAGGCTAGGACTGAGGTTCAGAATGCCAAAAGAACTGCCTCCCGTACTACCCTTCCTGCTGTTGATTCCAATGCAATTGCCCAGATGTTGCTCGCCCAGACCCTCGCCGGAGCTGGTGTGGCTAATGATGCCGCCAAGGTGTCTGCCATTACGGCCGGTGTTGGGCTGGATTCACTCCTAAATCCCACTTCATTGCGACTTCGTCAGGTTGCCAAGCAACCGAAGTATAATGGGAACCCCAGACGTTGGCCTCAGTTCCAACGGGAATTTAAACTGTGGGTTAAGACTCAAAAACTCCAGGATGATCAGTTCCTGATGGCGCTCCTGGACTGCCTTGAGGGAGCGCCGGCCAACACTTGGCTCAGAACCTGGAGTGATCGTGAAGATTCAAGTTCCCCCCTTACCTTTGATGAGGTGTGGGAACAGTTGGAGGTACGTGGATCCCGGCTGCCTGAGGACCATTACCACCAGATGTTGAAGAATTTTCCTTCATTCTCTCGATTAATCTTGCACGAAGTGCAGGATAAGAGACAGCGCTTCTGGAATCTCGTAGAAGAATCTGAACATTCAGGCGAAAAATTTTCTAGTGCCGAGCTGAAAAATCTGATTTTTGACAAGATCCCCTCAGAAACCGCCGCCACCCTTCGGAATCGACAGTCCGAAGAAAAGGTCAAGACCTGGTGGGCGGAGATCGATGGCTTTGACGCCTCGGCCAACCGGTTTACAGTCAGGGAGGCACTTCAAAAGTGCTCCCCCACGTCGTTTACCAAGGTGAAATTCACTGAAAACACGTGGAAAATCAAGTTCAATGAACACGAGGATCGGGACTTGTTTGTCCAAGTCCTCAACAGGGGAGTAAGTTTCCATGGCACTCGCCTGAAGGTCAGGAACTGGGTGTTTTCGTTTACTCCGCAGGAACTGTGGGAAGAGGTTGAGAGGCTCGCTGACGCCGCCAATCAAAATTTCCACGAGGGTCTTGGGGGAAACAGGAATACCCAGCAAAACACCCAAAATGGGGCCCAAAAGGGCAACAAAAAGGTGAATGACACCCGGAATGTGCAGGATCATTGTAGCATCTGCCTTCTGTTAGGTTCTACGAACCGAGCTAAGACACATTCCACCGCTAATCACCGATGGTCTGCTTACGATCACAAGGTGATTGGTGAAAATGTCAGTAATCCTCAGAATTCAGACAGGAATGACAGACAGGTGCATGGTGCCAAGGGGGGAAAGGGTAATTCGACTCCCTCCGGTGGGAACAAAAATACTGGAGGCCCTGGCGGGTCCCAAGGCAAAGGGAATCGGACTCCATCCGGTTCCGGTGGACAGCCGAACGGCCAGACAAGTCCCAATTTCAACACCGGAGGGGGAAATCGAAATCCAGGCCAAACCCCTCAATCCGGTACAAACAAAGGAAATGCTCCAGGATCACAGGGTAAGGGTAAGGGAAATCCGTCAGGAACCCCCTTCTCTGGTAAGGGCAGAGGGCGTGGCGACGGTGGTGGACCATCATCCGGCGGCCGTGGCCGTGGACGTGGAAAGGGAAACCATCGTGTGGATCAGGTCTCAGGTGCAGACCAGGTGTCAGATGCGGATCGAGATTATGTCGAAAACGCCCTGAATCCAGCGGATGATCCGTTCCAGGATGAATGGATCGACGAATCAGGCTGTGTTCACAACGTTAACGCAGCCGCTGGAGGTCAGAACGCCTAGGGGAGCCACGAAAATCGCCCCTCCCCAGGCGATTTCAGGCATGATCCCCAAATTCCTGATCGACCATTACTTGATGTAGGGTCGCTTGTCTCCTCTCCCCTGGATCCGGCAGCGGATCCTTCTGTTGTAGTGGACGAGGTTGGTGTACAGTCCAAGCACAGGGCTCGTCAGTTTGTCACCAAGCTGTGGGTCTCTGATTGCAAGGGAAATTTCCACCTCGCCACCTGTTTGTGTGATAATGGATCAGAGGTAAATCTCCAATCCAATTCCTTCTTACCCGACGACTGCGTGTTTGAATCGCCTCATCCTGTTACCCTCGAGGGAGTTTCTGGACATTCTCTCGCAGGTGGGCAACGCGGTTGTTATATATCCACCCATTTGGTCGCTCAAGACCTTTGGGAAGAGCAAAATGTGGAAGAAGTTGTCCTTAAGGATGACTACTTCTACCGTGCTGACATAAAGTATGACCTTTGTTTGGGCCATCCTTGGCTTCGCAAGAACAGGGTAGCGCCCGTAGGTCATCGTCGTTGTTTTTTGCTGGAGTCAGGTCCCTTGGAGCGTCCTGAATTTCGTTTTTTGCACGCAGGGTTTAAAAGTGCAGAAGAATTTTTGAAGCAAAAAGTGACACCAAAATTTGGCGAAGATGTCACCATTGCAGAGGTGAATGGGAGTGCCGATTACTCCCAAGAGTTAGAATGTCTTCGTAGGGACTCCCAGCCACGACGCCCTTCGCGCTGGCACTCTTCATCCTACAGAGTTGTCGACAAATGGCGCGATGCAATTTGTGAATACTTTCATGAACATCATTCTTTTTGGCCTCAGTATGATGCATTTGCTAACCGCACGAACAAGCGCTTTGATAAGCACTTCAGCGACGCTTGGACCCACAAATGGGACAAGAAGTTGTGGATTAACCCTCCGTTTCACTTAATCCAGCAGGTCATCCACAAAATCAAGCAAGATAAAACTCAGGCAATTTTGGTTGTGCCCTTGTGGGACGACAAGCCTTGGTTTCAGGAATTGCAGGACATTTGTGTAGATTACATCGAACTTCCCAGGAAGATTAAGCTGTATGCCAGGGACGACACAGGTCCCCTGCCACAGCGGTCCTGGAGTTCGCTTGCATTCCTGATGGATGGAAAGCTTTCTGACTCTAATCCTGCCGATTCTAGTACAGATTCCTGTGTTGGGTCTGAATCTGAGGTTGAGCGTGGTACTGATGATGAATCTATTTTTTCTGATTTTTGTTCGTCAGATACCCAAGGTGATTCAACGACCAATGGATCCGCCTCGTCTCCCTCTTCCCCAATGCGGTCGACATCGAAAAGAATCTTCAGTGCACGGGCGAGGAAAAATCTCCAATCGCGCCGCAAATTCAGAGTTTTTTATGAAAAACCCCCTGTGGAAGCTTTCATGGATCCTTTCGAGGAGCTGGATCACGAGGAGAATCTCTGGGATTTCGACACAAGACCCACCTATCTTCAAGAGGCAGTGGATACGGACCTGTTTAGGGACATCCGTAAGAAGATTCTTCCTGCCAAAGCCGAAGAAGTCGCCAAAGTTTTTTCGACAGTAATTCCTGGCGATCAGGTGGACACTGAATTGTGTTCCAAGTCAAGAGAAAAGATTTTTGAGGAACGGAAGGATACAACCCTTTCAGGAAAGTTGATCAAGGACCCCCCTGTCCGTGGGCAGTTCGGTGAAGCCTTCATCGAGCTTCGTGAAGGGTACAAGGCAAAAAAACAGCGCCCTTATGAAAATCATGGACACAAACATGAGATTCTCAGAAAAATCATCGAGAGAAATCTCAGGGAATTTGGTTGGCTTGAGGGTTGTATGACCAGCGAATGGTGCTGTTCACCCTTCACAGTCCCGAAGCCACCGCCTGCAGACCAGAACACCATTGATGGTTGGCGAATGGTGGTTGATTTTCGTAATCTCAACGCCGAAACAAAGGCGGATTCACACCCCCTGCCCCTCATTGAGGAGGAAATCGCCAAGAGGGCAAGAGGTCGTTTGTTCTCTGTGCTGGATCTCCGTCACGGCTTTCACCAAATGCCGTTGAGGAAGGACAGCAGACCTCTTACCTGTATGTGCACGCCATGTGGCCCAGTCCAGTGGACCGTCATGCCCATGGGATTGAAGAACGCCCCCTCATTTTTTCAAAGAATGATGGAGGATGTGCTGTTCACAACCCATCCGGAGCTTCGTGCCTTCGTGAGTGTGTACATAGATGACATAATCATCGCGATGGAGGGGGAGGGACTGACCGAAGCCGAGCTGGTGGCCCTACATGAGAAGCAGCTGAACCAAGTTTTGGACATTCTTGACGCCAATCAGCTGATCTGTGGGCCAAAGAAGGGAAAATTGTTTTTAAAATCAGTCGAATTTTGTGGTTCTCTCCTAGAGAATGGCACTCGACGACCCAGTCCAGGGAAGCTCGTCGCTATTCAGAAGTGGAAGCGCCCTGAGACGATCACGGAGTTGAGAGGATTCCTGGGTTGTTGCAATTTTTACCACACTTTTGTGCCGAATTATGCCAAATTTGCTGCCCCCCTCACTGAATTATTGAAGGTAGGGAGAGATGCAGGCAAGGCAGGTTCAAAGGTTCGTGTCAAGTGGACTGACGAGTGCGAGGAGGCCTTCCATCACTTGAAGGCAGCCCTCTGCGAAGTCGCCACGTTGCATGTGCCCCAATTTGACCGACCCTTCTACATTAGAACCGACGCATCTAGGTACGCGATCGGAGCTGTCCTTGAACAGGTTGATGAAGCCACCGGCGATCATTACCCTCTTGCATTTTGGTCACGGAAGCTAGCTCCACGCCAAATGCAATGGTCGCCGCGTGAGCAAGAGACTTACGCCATCATCTGTGCTTTAAAAAAGTACCAATCGTGGGTTGGCACCAATCGAGTCGAGGTCCTGACGGATCATCGATCTCTGGAGTATTGGGCCACCGAACACATTGATACTGTCGCGAGCCCAGCTGGTCGACGGGCCAGATGGCACGAATTTCTCTCTCTGTTTGACCTCCATGTGTCGTATTTGCCTGGTAAACATAACACGGTAGCGGATGCTCTGAGCCGATGGGCTTACCCCGCCTCAGAGGGGCTGCAAAGTACCAACATCCATGGTACGGAGCAGGACCGCCATGTAATCATCGAATGGGATCAGGAAGAAAAGAAACTCATTCGACGTGCATGCATGCAGTGCGCTGTTAAACAGCACGCATTGCCGTGTCACGACATCACGGCCATCTCAGATCCGGCGCATGCCCATGAGATCTGCACCAAAACGATGAAAGTCGTGGAAAATGTCACCGATCCCTCCACAGGGAGTGTGAAACGGTTTGACTACACCCGACGAGTAAATCGATTTCGGTTGATCCAAGGCATTAAGCGTCGAGATCCGGCCAAAACTCCACCCCTGCCTAAGGATTCCCTGATCATCCGTGACTGGACGTCCGATTACCTGCAGGATCCCATGTTTAAAGAGGTCTTTGGAAATCTCAAATCCAAAGATGCTCACAGGGATGGGATTTTTGCAGAGTACTCGTTGGATGGGGGGAAGCTGTGGATGGAGGGTAAATTGTGTGTGCCAGACGCCCTAGCCCCCCGAGTGTTAAACTGGTGGCACAAATGGGAGTCCCCCCACGCACATGGCCGTCGACTGTGGTCGATGATTAAGCATAGGTTGTTTGGATCGAGGCTCTACACTCATTGCATGAAAGTAGCAGCCGGATGTGCCCAATGTGCTGTCTCGACGCCTCCCAGCGCGAAGAAGCACGGCCATCTGAGGCCTCATCCTATTCCGGAGCGTCTCTTTAACAGAGTCACCAGTGATTTCTTCTATCTCGGTGAACTCGATGACGAAGAGTGCCATTGGACTAACAAAAAAGTCAATGGTGTGCTCCTTATTCAGTGCCGTCATTCCGGCTACATTCAAGTGTTGCCTTGCAACATTGAGTCGATGACTGGCAAGGCTGCCGCCAAATGGTGCGCGCAGACCTGGATGGGAGGCTGGGACGTCCCATCCGAGGTGGTCACGGACTCAGGCAAAGAGTACACCTCCGAATGGTGGAGAGAATTGTGTGCTCGCCTTGGAATCCACCACCTCAGGTGTGAAATCCACTCGCATCGAGCGCTGCCTGGCGAAAGAGCCGGCCGCTCTGTTATAAATATGCTTCGTAAGGAGCTCGCGAGCGAGAAGGATTTCCACTGGCTTGAAGTTCTCTTCGCATTGCTTCGCCGTTACCACAACACGCCTTTGTATCATGGCCTTTCTCCAAATGAAATTGTCTTTGGACGAAAGAAGTGTTGGTTGAACATGCCGTTGAATAATCCTCGCCCCTGTAAGGATGCTTCGCTGTTTTTGGACGAAGTCCAACGAGCAGATAAATCTGTGTCGAAATTAATCGAAAAGCATCAAGCTGACTGGCTTTGGGTTCAAAATCAAGGTCGAAAAAACCCCCACAATTTTGAAGTCGATGATCGAGTTTGGCTTCGAAAATCCGAAACCACCCTGGACGGAGATGACAAGCTTCTTCCCTTGTGGGAGGGGCCATTTGCTGTTACAGCCCGTCTTGGTGAGAACAGGTGGAGGATTCGTGTGGATGTCAGCAGGGAAATTGACGTTTCGGGCGATCGCCTCAAGAGAGAGATCCCCTCCCCCAAGGATCGAGTTAAACCCCTTTTTTGGACTGCAAAGCACTTGTCCGATGGGGTAATCGAAGGGGGAAAGTACGAACTCAAGAGGATTGTTGAAGCAAGACGTGACGCCAAGGGCGAATGGGAATTTCTGTGTGAGTGGAGGGGCTTTGATTCCAGTCACAACAACTGGGAACCAGCCCAATCTTTTGTCCATGGATACACCAAGGGGTTCATTGACTTCCTCAAGAAGCACCCCGAAATTGGTGTACTCCTGACAGATTGTTTGTCGAAACCAGACAGACAAGTGGAGAGCGACGGAAAACGACCTGTGGTGAATCGAGATCCAGCCTTTTACGGCCCTCAGCAGCCACATTCCAGGGCTGATCCGTCGATCCCCCCTCCTGCGGTCAGGCCAGCCCAGGAGCCAAATGAGGACCAAGCTTCAAGTTCGGCCGCTGATCTGCAGCGCCCAAGCCGTACGAGGGCCAGGCCAGACAGGTTGGTGGTCACATGCATTCGTGCTTGGCCGAATTGAGAAGCCATCCTACCACATTCTGCTCAATCCACTGTTCATTCTTTCTGTTTATGTCATGATGTGGAGAACTGCGAATGTTTGATAATTTGACGTCAATCAACTTTTCTTTGGTCTCCGTTCGGCAGACAAGGCGTAGATACGCTGACGGAGTGTGCTGCCGTGTTCAGAAAAAACCAAACTCAGGCTTAATTCAGGCAGATTCGGGGTAATCTTGTCTCTGTTGGTCTGTGCATCTTTGGAATTTGGCTGCTCGTGCAGATGGAAGCAAATGTACATAATCAAAACGCTGGCCAGCGACATTCACCCCTACAGGTAACCCCTGTAGTACTGGCTGCCCTAGAGGCGACGCCAGGAACTCAGATCTCACCTTCATTTGCTGTGATGCTGACGCCAAAGTCCAGATTCAGATCCAGGATCCTCAAATTTACCTTGAATTTCTCAGGTTTGTCCATCATTCTGTACAACGGTGGAACCAAAATACGAAACCCAGACGTCAATTGTTCAGACAATCTTCATCTAGGAGCTCTAGGGACTTCGAACAGCCATCTCTGAAGTCCGGAAGCTTCGTTGTATTTTTGGCACACGCCAATGTGAGCTCAATCCGACCTGAAACTGTCGAAAATGGTGAATCCAAGTGTCTTGTGGGACTCCATCGAAAGATTGGCCTTGTCCAAGTCGATTGACACCACCGCCACTGTACATTCGGTGTCTCTCAGTTATATACTGTCAGTAAAGCGCCTTCAGTGAACCTTCGGCGCGTTACATGCCAAGGATCCAGGGCCAGCATGTCCCATCATGATGCATCATCACATGATCCACATTTTGATAGAATCTGTTAGATGCTCGCGAATCAACGTGCCGGAAAGCACAATTGAGCTGAATAAACGACAATATATATTAACTTTAGTCTAAACGAAGGTGTTGGTAGTTTCAGTTCCAGACATTCCGCTTCATTTCACCTTCATCTCAGGGAATTTACTCATGTTAGGACAATTTAGATTGATTACCTTGTCATCTCCCCACATTCCTCGAAGATCTGTTTAGATCTAAGTGAACGGAAACGCATCTTTACCTTCGGTGGTTCACTTAGGGTCTGTAGACTACATGTGTATTTGTTTAACCTCTCTGTGATTGCTTAATCCCCTCAATCTCTGCTCAAATTCATTCTCATTTTTGCTGAATCTTGTGATCATCCACCAGATGCGCCAAATCTGAGCCACATGCTGTACTTTTCAGAACGAGAAAAGCGGGATAACACGATGTAGAGTTCGTCGAGGACACCGTAGCGTGCCCGCGACAGCGAAACTGTGCCAGAGCGCTGAGATGTCACTCCAATTCTTGATCCCCCCACTCAATTCACCAATAATCTACCTCATTCTCAACCAATGCATGGTTTGGTGTCGATTCTCGATACGTTTACATGCTTTTTAGCCCGTGACCTAATGTTTTACTGCACGGAGGACTGTTCGTCACTTCTCATTCTGTCTCATTTCAGGTTCATCCAGCCTGATTCAGTGCCAATTCAGCCCAATTCAGGTCAGATCAAGCAGATTTCGCCTCATCGAGGCTACATTTCTATGTTTTTCTGGGACTTACCCGCACTACGTTCTTCGTTGACGTAGCGACACACCCCAGTGTGTTTTTGGAGGGGGAGTGTAAGTGCGGCTAGCCCCATCTGCTCAGATTTTCAGACATTCTGCCCAGATTGGCTACATTTTGGCCATTTTCTTTGCTTCGGCGGAATTGCCGCCTCGCAGCTCAGTCACAGGATGTTTCCTATATATTTCTGATATGCCGGATTTGATTCCGCGGTCCATTTCCCGTAAATCCGCCGCATTCCGCTATTTTAGCTGGAATCGCCATTTGCCGCTGGCGCGCGCTCGCGGGCCTGATCGGCCATACAATTTTACATAAATGGATTATTTAAATTCATTCGGACAGTTTTGGACACTCAGATGTATTTAGAATAATTCCCCTCAATTTTCTTCATAGACTGGGATTTTCTGCCGGACCACAATCAGCATGGACCTTGCCTCTGTTGTCGCTGCTCTCGCCTCCGTTGGTGTTCGTGTATCCGGTTCCAACCCCAATAACAACATCCAGGGAGACTCCTCGCGTGCCTGCCCCACTGGTCTTGCCGGCCCCGAGCCCTCCGGCACCCACAACGACCCAGGGCAGCACTTTCAGGTGCATACCACTAGGATAGCTAAGAATTCATGGAAAAACATAGATAAATTCATAGGCTTTTTTTGGAATTTTTTGGGATGAGCTTTGAGCTTGTCCTCGCCGGAAAATCCTGAGAAGGGGTCCTCAATCAGAAAATCAGCGGTGGTCACAGGCTACTTCACACACGGCTCACATGCAAGCGTCCACAAACAAAGCCAAAAAACGAGACCGGTTTCGGCCCAACACTAGGCCCTCATCAGTCGAAAAAAAATAGACACTCAGAAAGCACTGCTTTTTTTTTTTTTTTTTTTTTTTTTTTTTTTTGTTTTAGTTGGTGCTTAGCTTGATCGGCCTCACAATTGTCAATCCTTCTTGTGTTTGGAGCAATTGCGGTGCCCGAATTTTTGAATAAATGATCACCGAGCGAAGAACTTTTCAAGTCCAAAATCTCAATGTTTTTCAAAATATTCACCAATCCGGGAGCAACAACGGAGCACTAAAAGAAAGCGGCTAAAGACGCGTTTCGGTCAAAAGACCCTCATCAGTTTCCCTAAAAGCGACATGGTGCCATGAATCTTGGTATACAACAATGGGTTCACAAAGAATATAAACCGCACACATGTTCATCATGGATCACCGTTGACGCGGGGCTTCAATCCGGCTATGACTTTCAATCTATTCCACAAAGCAGCGCGACACTGTGCTAAAATATTCACACCACCCAATGGTACAGTGAACAAACGTGTCTGTGACAAAGAACGTGGTGCTAAACTGCGCCACGCATTTTTAACCATCAAAGGATCGATTCGTTGAAAACCAGAAAATTGATACCTCAGCGCGTGCACGCGCTCCCCTGTTCTGGGGCGCTTCGCGCGCGGCTGCAAATAGATATCACGATCCGTCCAGGAAACGATCTGCTTAGAGATGAAAGGCATGGTGTAACCAATAGAAATCAGCCGGCTACAAAGACGGTCTACCGCACACTGATAGAAAATCTGCTCCGAAGCTAAACGAAGGTAGCGAATGGACTCAGTTTTGATGAACCCAGCCTTGATGTGCCAGGGCACACAGGCCTCAGGGGGAATATAGATGGCTCTGTTCGTAGGCTTGAACCAGACTGCTGTTCGCAATGGAGACAAACACACAACCCACAGGTCCAGCGCTGTGAAGGAAGAGACCCCTACTGCTTCCGGGGAGAAAGGTAGGTCTGGGGGGTAAATATCTTTAAGAGTCTGTAAGACCTGTCTGCCTTCCCCATTGGCATGCAATACAGTCACATCATCCAGGTACCTCATCAGGCCCCAGCGTGCAGGCCAGAGGCCTCTTTCCATTGCCCTGAGTTCCCACGACCTGAGAATCATGTTGGATAGTTGTACAGCACAACTGACGCCCATAGGCAGGGACGTCTGTTGATACACACCTTTCGTAGGAATCCAGAGCACCATATTCGAGAACAGGATGTGACACAGGCTCATCAGGAAATATGGGTAGGCAGGCACAGCAGACTCCCCCCACGCACAGTTCTGAAAAAACATATCAGGACCCGGACAACACATTGCAGTAAATAGGTCCTCCTGCCACTGCTCCTCTGCTCCTCTGCCATGTCACATGGGATCTTCCTACTTAGCTAGGCTGACCAGGAATTGAACCCAGGACCTCTCAAAAAGAGGTGCCCGGCCCCCTAGGGTGCATACCACTAGGACAGCTAAGAATTCATGGAAAAACATAGATAAATTCATAGGCTCTGCCTTGGATATGTCAGTACTCAGTCAACTCAGGAAAAGATGATTTGCCTCACAATGAAAGGGGATTAAGGGGTCCACTCCATATCCTGATTGGGTGTTTGGTTCCATAGGTCAAAATGTGTTATCACCACTTTTGGTTGGGCCAATACTAAGATAGAAATGCCTGGATGCTCAGTGCATCCCTAATACAACTAGAGTATGCCTCAAAGCATTGGAAAAGCACTTTTTCTTACTCCCCCCTTGTGCTCTGGTGGCCACCACTGTCGCATTTTAGGAAAAAGGGATTTTTTTCTTGGCCTTTCCTTGGTTTCCACATCTACTTTAAAATACCTATAGTTTCCCTCACACAGAAAAATGGGCGCTCACCATGGCTGGCGCTCTTTTGCTGCTCTGTTTGTAACATTTCCTACAGAAGACTCAGCGCTCATGGCGCTGCCGGGGCTCCTGTGGCTTGGTTGGGTTAGTTTGGGAGCATGCCAAAACATGTGCATTTCCCCCCTCCCTCCAAGACGCAGCGCGACACAAACCCAACGCAAGACACAATATACACACTCGCATGGGTTCACGTAAAACCTGCTGGCGACCTGTGACCTTAGGGCGAAGGGAGTCGTAAAAAAAAATTAAATTGCCCCTTAATTGGTGGGGTCTTGGGTTCTGTTCAGTCTCTCCAGGCTGCTGCGTTTCGGCCCGAACACGGCCTACTCAGCGAGGCTGCGCGTGGGTATGTGCAGAGGCAGGAATGGGAGAATTATGGACGAATCCACGCAAAAGCGAAGCGACGACACCAAAATCCGTCAAATGACGGCCTAGAATTTTTTCAAGACAACACACCTGAGCAGAATCCAATTGTGCATCAGAAGCACATTTTTATAAAAATTATAGTCATCTCTAGATTTTTTAAATCAAGAAATTCCTACGCATAAAAAGGCGGTGCGCAGGAGCGGCTCCTAGCGAAGCGCCGGAAAATGCAGAAATAATGGCATTATAAACGTATGTCTCACGTAGTCTTGAAAATGACGAGACACACATTAATAAATAAACATACAGATTCCACCTACACTAATAGAAGTATCAAAAATTCAAGAATTCGAAAATCAACGAAAAGACTTCAATGAATCGGTTATAAACTACAGGTATGTTCGTCTCGTACGCCGCATACACATTGCTCGTCTCGTGTCTCCGTGAACGAGTCTTGTAGCAGCGCTAACAAACGATAGAGGGCTAGATTAGAAAGATTGCGAATGATTAGAGGTGAGATTAGGGAAAAAACAGATGGCCTTCGGCCAGGGAGTGGTTGTCACGGCGGGCTACCGGTCCTGTCCTGCGGTGCATTGCGGGGCAACTGTGACAACTGCTCTTACAGCACCAACCTCCCTTTTTGTTGCACTGATTAGAACATACACACCGATGCATAGCGACGATTTCGCTTGCGCTTCGTTTTCCGCCCCACCTTGCTTCACTCTCCAGCGGTAGGTAAGGTGAGTAGGCCCACGCGGGGCCAGCCCCTGGTGGAGTTCGTGATTGAGGTTGAGATGGGCAGGTTTGCCCACGATACTGGTGCATGCTCGCGCATTCATACACGCATTAAAGGGTAGGCCACGCGAAGTGCGCACGGTAAACCTTGTTTAGGCTACCCAGGGGCTCCTCGGTACGTTCTTTAAGAGAACCTGACGAGTCCCTTAACGCTTGCTTGCTTGACAGGGGAGCTGATCCTTCAGCGTGTTTGCATACAGTGTATTATAGGTCACACTCAGAACCGTATAATACGGGGAGTGTGGCTTGGTTCCTCCGCCGCAAACACCCCTTCATTTGCCTTTGCTTTACAGGTGGGCGGGTAGGGTGATTGGTGCAGCAGCATACCATTTTTTCATGCCCTGCTAAACAAGGGCGCAGATCACACAAACAAGTAACTCCGCCTCTGCCTGTGGCAGAGCAGGGAGTCCGACTCCATCGACATCTGCGCCGTGCACGCAAAAAGAGCACCTCTTCCCTCCAAGCCCTAGCAAGGGAAACGCATTGTGGCGTCCCCTGTTAGGCCACAGTTGCTTAGCAGCGCTGTGTTCTCTTGTCCTCTTCACAGGAGGGTCGCTAGGACCCACGACATGTTCTTCAACAACACCCAGTAGAGTGTGCGTGTAGGAGTGGTAGTCTTGAGTGGGGGCTTGAGCCAGTTGCAGCAATGCTCGCCCACCAGGATGGTGCCACTGTAGGATGTGTAGGACCTGTAGTGGGTGTGTCACTGTCCCACCCGTTTCCTGCAATTTTAGCAGGGTTGGTGGGCTGTGGCAGTGGTTAGGTCAGTGTTTTGGCCACTTAGCAAAACGGCGTTTTCATGCCTTCATAGCTTTTGGCCACCCCTCCCTGTAGTAGACAGATAGGTAGGGAAAACAATACCCGGATTAGTACGCTGGGTATTCCCCAAAGGTTTTGCGCCAGCACAGAAATTGGGCGCTTAGGGGAGGGGAGACCCGGGGCGTACCCCGTGGCATCAATAAGCCAACCCTCCAGGTTTAGCAAGCGTGCAGACTTGGGTATAATTAGGACACCACTTCTGCGGCTTGCTCGGGGTCCTCCGGGTCATCGTCCTCCGAGGGCGAAGCAGAAGTCATCGACGGCGGCTCATCATCGGAGGGGTCTCCGCCTAGATCACTAGAGACATAAGGCTCCACGTCCACCATTGCCCTTAAGGCTGTCAGCCCCAGCCAGTCTAGCTCGGCCCTCGTAGAGTTCGTCACGTGGCTGTAGGGCGGCTGGGCCGTTCTCGGTACGAAAGGACTTCTTGGTATCGCTGCAGGGGTCGGCATCGGTCGACTCCTCAGGCTCCCCAGGGTGTTTGTCAACCCTGCCGCCAGGTGGCTGGCCTGTACTCGGTGGGGAGACATTCCCACCGTGGTAGGTGACGCTTGGGGCGGTATCATCAGGGGCTCCAGTTTCTCTCTGATTTCTTGAGTGAGGTCGCCCACGATTTTTGAAGTGGCTCCTCGGAGCACCTCGCTAATCTCCGACCGCGTCAGGGACCTGTTGGAGGATCTCCCCGATCCTCTACTCCTGCCTCCAAGAGACTCAGGTCCTCTCTTCAACCCACTCAAGGTTGCATAGCCAGGTGCATACCCAGGAACATCCACATAGGTTCCAGTAGCGGGTAGTGGATGGGGATAGTCAGCCGCATACCATCGCGGCGCAGAGCTGGTAGCCACCGGCTCACTGGCAGTAGTTGCCTCATGGAGCGCAGTGGTAGGTGGGCACATACCATAGGCGGGGTAGGGAGGCATGCCAGTAAAGCCTGTGCCCTCTGCCATAGGCGGGTTGGTTATGGGAGTGGGTGTTGCAGTGGCTGGGTCTGGAATTGGGAGTGTGGTGGTTATAGGAGAGGGTGATGCGTGGAGGCCAGAAGCGCTTGGTGCGCCTTCGAAGGTAGGGTCATTCGTCAGGTCTTGCCCTTGTTCCTCTCCTTCGTCTGCTTCGTCTCCAGCATCCTGCTCGCTCTCTCTCTTCCCCTGCACAGGCTGAGTGACCACCTCCTCGACTGAGAGGGCCCTGAAGGCCGTCTGGAGTCCATCCAGCGAGTCCTGAGCCACTTCGACTGGCCCATGTAAGGGCTCCGAAGGTAAAGCGCGAGGTCCACGTCCAGGTTCACCAGGTGCTGGCCTTGCCGGTGCCTCAGGCGCCGTCTTCACGTCGGCGTCCTCTTTCCTTGTATCCATCTTCGTTCGCCCTTCTGCTTATATGTGACTGCTCGGCGCACTGGATGTACGGCGCGGGTTTGCTGCCGGTGCGCAGAGAAAGTCTGCCTCTTGCTACCAGAAAAGTTTATAGTGGTTTCAACACTGTGTCTTTGCCTCTCCTGCTGCTTGCTGCTGGTGTAGGGTTTCCTGCTGCTTGTTTTTGAAGATGAAAAGCTTTTGTTTGCTGAAATACAGTCAATCCAGGATAGCCCAAGCCAGAGGTGTGCAAGGAGAAGAGAATCAGGATCAAAGCATGAAGGGCGGCAGTGTAAACAGTGAAAGATGAAAGGATATTCACAGAAACTGCAACTCAGGTCAAATCGGAATGCATATTCACAAAGATAGCTGAAATGTTTTGGAAAAGAGTTGGAAAACTGCCCCATGGTCACTCTATCTCCATAGTGCCATCTCAGGAGATGTGCACTCTTTGTTTTGGGTCCCATATGTGCTGAGGTGGCATGGCATGTGGCGATGAGGTCACTGCCATGTCACATGGGATCTTCCTACTTAGCTAGGCTGACCAGGAATTGAACCCAGGACCTCTCAAAAAGAGGTGCCCGGCCCCCTAGGGTGCATACCACTAGGACAGCTAAGAATTCATGGAAAAACATAGATAAATTCATAGGCTCTGCCCTGGATATGTCAGTACTCAGTCAACTCAGGAAAAGATGATTTGCCTCACAATGAAAGGGGATTAAGGGGTCCACTCCATATCCTGATTGGGTGTTTGGTTCCATAGGTCAAAATGTGTTATCACCACTTTTGGTTGGGCCAATACTAAGATAGAAATGCCTGGATGCTCAGTGCATCCCTAATACAACTAGAGTATGCCTCAAAGCATTGGAAAAGCACTTTTTCTTACTGTCCTTCTTTCTTCATTTTCCACTTGATGTCTTTTAGGATTGGCGCGCGCCTTCCGGAACGAATGCCGTGTACCATACCCTTTTCGTAAAACTTGGACGCGCCGATTGTTAGCCGCACGGCTTTGTTGTTTCAGTATTTCATTAATGGCATCCTCTGATCGGGAGCCAAATCAACGCCCCAAAACTGAAAATGGTGCCGCTGGCGGAAAAACTTGCATTTTCCTTAAGTGCGGTATGCTCCGGCGACCGATATCTGGTCAAAATCGCCCATTTTCGCAGCTGATCAAACCGGGTTTGACTCTGTGGACAGTTGATTTAAAATCCAATTGATAGATTTGGGGTGCAAATTTTCCAAAACATATTGCCGATTTTTTAAAAGTTGATGCACGAAGGTGGGAGGCGGATTGGTGCTAGTCAAATTTTGGCACATTCAGAACACACTACTTTTTACAAATGCTAGATGAATGAATACAATACATCCATGTAGTATGGGATACTTGGTACAATGTAAAATCACCAATTGAGACACCCATATTACGTAATTCCTTTGAGCAACTTTGCATTGGTTCTTTAGTTTGTATAATTGCGATTTGACCATAAAAGCATTGAATTCTGAAAAATGAATTTCTACTTGTATATTAAGTTTGCTAATGATTGATTTTCATGTTGCGCGGCATGCGGAAGATTTGCATATATTTTTCATCGCATGCTGCCTGTTGAGGGGCATATCTATGCTATACATCCATGATGAATACTATTTGTTCTTTGCTACACGCCATACATAATCATTGACAACATTTTTTTGGCTCTTTGTTCATCGCTTGTGCGTGGCTCATGCCATTCGCTGCCTCACTCTCCATCACCGGCAAGTATAGTTACATCAATAGTTGGGCTTTTTGGGAATCACTTGTTCCGACTGGAATGCAATGATGTGAAAAAGATTTCGGACACCACAACAGGCGTCTTACTACCAGCCGTCCAATTTGTAGAGCGGAACATGTTGGATGATGTCACGAAAGGTCGGAGACTGCACCAATGCTTCAAGCACAAGCAGCGTGATGAATTGCACCACAGCGTGATGTTCGGTATCTATTGCACACGTGCTTCATATTGGAGTTTCATTCATTGTGTGTCAAACTCATTGTACCATAATTACAGAATAGTGGCTTCTTCTTTGTGTTCCACAACTATAATCACAGACATCAGCCATGCATAAAATTTGAACCAATATGGTAAAAAAACAAACCGGCTAACAGTCTTATGCTTAAAGAGGCTACATTCAAACCACAATAGAAAAAAGCACAAAGCTCATGGCGCCTAAATGAACATTGTTTCCCAAATTCTATTCCCTTCGGCAATGCAGCTGGAAGAAGGTTTGACAGTCAGCCAATCAGCCAATTAGCCAATCCGGCAATCAGTCACACAGAAAAACACAGTTTGGGTTTTTTGTCAGTGGCAGACTTGGCTGCAAGCAGTGGGGAAGATTGCAGTTCTCACACCAAGCAGTGGCCAAATGGTAATGCAGCCAACCGTAGACTTTTAAGTCGGTGGTTTGAACCCCAGTCGGGTGAAGATGGCGCCACCGCCGCCGCCGACGACAATCGACCGAGCAGGATTCAAACCGCCGACTTACAACTCGGCAGTCGGCTATGTTACCATTCGGTCTAGGTTTGATATGACAGTGAGTGCGGTGCCTCCCCACTGCTTGGAGCCTTGTGAGCGAAAACGTTTGACCCCCCCCCTCAAAAAATTGACATCCGGTTTTAAAAGATAGAGGCCTCAGAATCAAAAAATCCATTGGAACGTTGTCTTATTGGGCAAAATAATGATTTTACAAGCGGTTGGACATCAAATATCATGCCTTGGGGTATGCTTCGCGAATGACCCCAAAAAAGGGGATAAAAAATGGGTATACGACGCCCGCGCTTGCGCTTGATCTAACAACCTCTCTTCGAAGTGATTTCTCTGAACTTGCACATGGTGTTGGACTCGGTGGCTGTGCTTGTTTATTCGGACTTGGTCTCCAATATGGATGAATTCCCCTTGGATGAATACCATCTTTCTCAGTGCCGTGCCAATAGTCATTGACTACAAATTGCTGGACCATCTAAAATATTGTTGAAAATTGGTACAAAAAAATTTTTCCTTGGCAAATAAAACCTTAACTCGATGCTTAATATTGAAAATTATACTGTCCAAAATGTTTTGCAATCCGTTGTCTCCTACTTCTACTTTGTTACCCTGCTTACCAGGTCAAATCGGATGTATATGAACCATATATGTTGTCTAGCACGTGGCGAGCAGGCCATTTGCCCAAAAGGCGGATGGCCAACTCCCCCCCACCCCCCACCCACCTTCCCCACACTCATTGTCTCTTTTAGCCACCCCTATCCCCTCTACCCTACCAAACTCCTATTTACAACCCTGTACCAATTCTGCTAACAATTTATCATCAGTCAAATGTAACCTATCCTATTTGATTGTGCTTGCTTTTTTCTGGCTCCATGATTGCAAGGCCTGCTTGGTTTAGGAGAGGAGCTGGCGCCTTCAGATGGAACACAATTGCACCAGTAAAGGTTTGTTCGAACAGCTGGGTGTTATGTGGATCACTCACTTGTAGAAAAGAGCAAATCGAACCCTCTCTGTACTCATCACTTCACCGTTACAACACAAATTCTCTGCACATCCTTAATTTTGTATGCAACTGTCATGAACTAGGGACAGACAAAGAAACACTGTCAGATTTACAGTGTATTCGACACAGAGACACATACCAAACAGAAAACTGAGGCAAAAGAATTGCGATGCAGATTCTGGCAATTCACTGATCTGATAATACAAACTTTCGAAATCGAGGTGATTCAGTCAAATGGCAACACTATCCCTCAATCCTCAACATCTGATACTGCAGACATTGTACACTTGGCTGCCAGGTGGCTGAACAATGCAGCAGGACTTCTTCTGCAAACGGCACTGATGCTGCTGTGGCACTTCAACAGAATGCAATTTTTCATCTGTTTGCTCGATGACACAGCAATCAGGTAAAGAGGAGAAATCAAAGGAGGCCCCCCAAAATGGCATGTTATACATCCAACGTGACAAAGGTGGCTGGTACACTTTCAATCCTCACCAGAATGCCAAAACCCAACACTGAACTGCACAAATGGTGAGTTCAGTGGGCCAAGGATAATACTGGGCTGCTTACATCACAAACCACCTGTCCAGATATACTGGAAAAAGAGGTGCTGAGATACAATGGCGGTTCACTGTGCTATCTAGGGGATCTTCACATTGCACTTGATGGCACTGCTGAGGAGCAATTCTGCTGCCCCCAGACGGAATGGTTTGCAATTCTGCTAGAAGGACTGCAGAAAACGGCGGGCTAGTGCAAATTCCTTCACTACTGCAGAGTGGCTGCCTCATTGCGGAATCCCATTTTGTTGGATTGGAAGAAACATGACCTGAGCAAATTCGGGCGTCCAGAGCAGAAATTCGCTCCTAGATCCACATCTCCCTTTGTTATTAGTCAAGGAAACAAACCCATGCAACCGTTTGAGTACCCTTCAAATGCAAACCAGGCTCAAACATTACTTTCCAAATCTCACTGTTGACACGCACCACCAGCATCTGCACCTCATGCAACAGACCAGCCTTTCACATGGATACTGGTCTGCACGCATTGATTGAAGGAAGATACAGAGAGACTGCTTTTGCTCCTCAATTAGATTGAAATGGGGTGGTTACCA
Source organism: Eutreptiella sp. 'Long Island Sound 2002' (assembly GCA_964036045.1). NCBI lineage: Eukaryota > Euglenozoa > Euglenophyceae > Eutreptiales > Eutreptiaceae > Eutreptiella > Eutreptiella sp. 'Long Island Sound 2002'. The sequence goes on along the minus strand of OZ038380.1, from coordinate 185,768,679 downwards.
TGAACGGGTGACAAAATGTCCATTGATGGATGCAAATGCTGCATTAATGTAGCCCTCGTTCAAAAAGCAACACCCCCCCCCATCAGCATTCAGACCCATACCCACCATACCCAACGCCGTTCGCCAGTGAACTTCCAACATTCCTGTGAACTCAAGGCTGTCTATGCAGCAGTGAAATATGGGTAACACCAACGAAGGAAGGTCGCTAACTCTAACTGAAACCACATCAACATGCCGGACCACTCAATTGCACGTTCACGGGGAATATTTAACACAGCAATAGATTCCAATGACTCGTTGCCAACCAAAAGGTGGCTCAGCTTGTCCATGCCTCAGCTCTTGCAACTCATGGAAGTTGGTGAAGGATCTCATCATGGCAGGTTTGCAAACAAGCGTTTGACTGTAAGCTCAGGAAACCGCCTGGTCTCCACAGAAATTAGGGTATTGAAAGGGAGGAATGATTGTGGAGCCTGTCGCCTCAAGAGCAGCACTGCCTGGGCTAGAGCCGGGTCTGGTTCTGTGACAATGAACAAATCCGGTGGCAGGAAGGGACCTCTGGACCGCTTGAACAACCCAAATATATGATGATGACCCTTGCCTTCCTCAAAGCGCAAGGCTATCCGGCTGTTCCTCAGGCTCCTGCAATCCCAAGATGCCATCTCAAGGCAGCTGGCCATGTGGTTGCTGAAACCTGGTTGCCGACCACAGCTACCACAAGCGGCTGCTAACAGCGACCATATCATGCCTCAGATATGGCAATCACAGTCGAGCCGTGCTGTATCTCAGAGGGAGGCCCAAATATGCATGGCTCACTTGAAGGCATCAAGGACCCACAGCTGACATTTGATAGTCCTCTCAACAAGCCTAGCGTCGTCTTGGTTCGTGGCGTTTGGCTTATCCTTCTCGCTGCTGACCTCATCGTTCTCACCGTGCATTTTTGGCAGAGCGATGCTCCTGCTTCACTTGCGTCCTTTCTGAACCTTTGCCTCGCCGATCGCTCGATTTGCCATCCACCGGGTCTGAAGACCTGTGGTAGGGCGGGGGAACACACATGTGGCGGAGGAATGCGAACAGTATTGCCAGCAGCCGACCGAGCTCCTTTTCCTGGACCCTCTTCTTGGGCCAGTGTGCAACCCAGCACCACACCCGGGCGCCGGTCACTTGACACCATCTTCACCAGCCCTGCACTTGAGCATCCCGTGGTTCACTTCCTGCACCCTGCCGCCCCCCCGCTCTGGATGAGCCAAGGCCTCAACAACCCCCTGTGTGACATTCCGTCTGGTTAATGTTCCTTTACGGGGCCCTGGACAGTCACCCGTTCTTCCCTTCGCATGTTGCGTCGGGTTGCTGCTTTCTGTCGGCCGCTGCGGCCGGTGCTCTTGCTGGTGTCGTTTCCGCGTTCGCGGAGCCCAGTAGTTGGTGTGTTGGGGCTGTGCTGCATGTGGCATGGTGTGCCGTTTGCGCGTCAGCGGCGCCCAATAGTTGGCGTATTGAGGATGTGCTGGTTGTTGCCGGGGTCGTTTGACTGTTTTTGCTGTCCACGCGCCTTCGTCCACAGGCCGTCTATAGCCTGCCTCGCTGTGTTTCTGTGCGCGTGAGGCCCAGGTGCCCTGTTCCTCCACGCGTTGTCCCGGCCGTCCACCATATGTCCCTTTCCCCCTCACGGCTGGTCTGCCCCTGATGGGCTCCCGCTCCTGCTGCGCAAACAGCCCATCTGGGCTGCGGGAGACACCCCCCACCTGATGCCGGTTGAGCAGGGGGTTGCCCTGGCACCCGGTAGCGACGGGGCTGGCTGGCCAGGCCATCCCCTTTGTTGTCGCTACCTCCTATGCGCACGCTCTCCCATCCCCTCCATTCTGGTTCCCTGTTCCCGCTGTTCTGGTCCCCCCCTCGAAAAAAAACTTCTGAAACAAGTGTCTCAAGGGGAGCCAGGAAAAATATTATCTTGGGTTCGAAGGTGATTGCCATCCACACTAGCAGCGTGCACACAAAGGGCTCCAATTTACCGAGCTGGCGTGATATCTATGGCAAGCAACCTAAAAAGGACACGCAGAACACGGCACATGCTACATACCTGGTGCCTCGTTTTCCACCTTCACGGGCCTTGCTTTCGTGGCCTCTGTCGTACTCGTCGTGATCCCTGTCATATCCTCTGCCATATCCTCTGTCATATCCTCTGTCATAACCTCGGTCATAAGATCTGTCCCAGTCTCTGTCGTAAGATCTATCATAATAACTGTCTTCGTAAGAGTCTCGGGCACCCTTGCCACCCTTACTACTACGAGGCCGGTAATCATCCCTGTAGTAGTCCCTGTAGTAGTCCCTGTCGTAATAATCAGCATTCCAATCGTTGTAGTACCGATCATCTCGACGTGAACCATAATCATAATCGGAGTACCGGTCATAACCTTTGCCACGAGACCTGAGAACCCACATGCACAGACTGCACGCACCAACCAGGGGACAGAACAGCATCGGGCCACTCAGTCTGAGGTGTCAGAAGACCGTTCCCCTGAATACTTCGAAACTCCTGGGACGAACATTGCTGAACCCTCTTGCCCTTCAAACCCTCACAGCCTGGCAACATACAAAGAAAGGGGTCAATGAGCATGAAAAAAAAGAATGACCACAGGCCGATGCTGAGGTTGTAGCAGATGGTAGATGGGATTTTCAGTTCTGGCCGGGTAGGTGGGGATAACCCCTTGGACCTGCCCCACACTTTTGTCTGGTGCAGGCAGCATGGATCAAACTTGCCTGGGTGCACGTTGCCCCAAATCTTGGCTGTAGATGGCACATGGTGACGACGTTGAAAGATATTTCTTCACCGCAAACATGCATGCATGCAAGCGCAGTTGCTATTCCATTCAATGGCTATTTTGGTGGACTAAACAGGTTCAGCCGGGATTCCAGGATTTCCTATCAACGTTTTGCGGGATTGTTTTGTCCAGACGTCTCAAGGTACCCTTATGACCAAGAGACCAGTCGTCTCGCAACGCACCTCTGTCACCGCTCAAACCCAGTATGCAAAACCAACTCCGAATACATTCAGATCAGACAACACCACCAGGGCAGTCCAACCTGGTGTAGGTTCACTTGATTTGTCCCACCCTCGGCTGTTCGGCCAAGAAATTCCACTTATATATAAATGAGGCCTGGTGTGCTGGACAATTTTTGGGCGAGGCGCTGTGGGGAGTTTCTGGCTGAGGAGTCCCATGCGTTTTGCAATGTGCTGAGGCAAACAGTTGGATGCCCCATGGGACACGTTCCGTTCCCTTGGGGCGGAAGAATGGGCCGAGAGGTGTTTCGGGGTGCTCCGGGTGTTCGTGATGCCCCTCTTTGGGCTCACAGGGCCGTATGCTGCGGGCTCTGTGAGGTGCGGCATTCAGCGGGCAGGAGTCGCTGCCAACATTCCCCAGGCTGTGCGCGGCCACATGAAGACACAGGCGGGGGCTGGACGGGGTTGTGGCAGTCACACGGCTCCAATCACCTTCCTGCACCCCCTCCCCCCTACCTCTCACCCCCAAAATGGCCACGCCCCCCGCCCCCCCCGGGGTTTTGACTGATAGTTCGTGGGTGGGTAACGCTGGGACCGGGTGCAGCCATGTCCGACCACCCCCTGTGCACACACAGAGCATTTCCAATCATTCGTGGTGGGCAATTTCAAAAAGCATAGGTTAGCATTGAGGGCTCAATGATGCACAAAATCAGGAGAAGTGACAAATCTTACTGCCCGTCTCCCTGAACCCCCCCTGCATCAATGCGTGGCCACAGGACAACTTCCCAATGCCACTTCAAACCTATAAGCAGCTGAATCCTCCTCGTACCAATCTTCATTCTTTGAAGCGGTCCTCTCCGCAGGTCGCCGCCGTCGCACATCCTTGCGCCTGCCTGGCGCATCCTCTGGATCGAAATCCTCGTCAGACTCGTCATCGGCGCCCCACTCTTCTCCTTTGCCTTTGCCCTTCCCTTTGTACCCCTTCGCTTCACCTTTCCCATAGCCGTAGCCGTCGTAGTCCCCGTCACTCTTTCCACCCCTGCCGCGTGGTTTCTCCTCTCGCCTTCCCCTCCTGCCGTCCCGGTCCTCAGCTTTTGGGTCTTCATCTACCCATCGGCCATATGATCCCGCTCCCTTCCCTTTCCCCCGCATGTCACCCTTACCCTTCCCCTTGCCCTTACCCTTTCCCACTGGCACAGGATCAGATATTTTGTTCGACTTCTCGAAGGCAGAACGGTCGTAATCTGCATCCTCCGGTGGTTTGTCACGACCCTTGGACTGCTGCGGCATGTGCTTTCCGTACTCTTGGTACCACTGCTCGTAATGAGGGGAATGGTGCTTACCCCCTTTGCTCGTCGAAGGGCCCCGTTTATAATCACCCTCGTAATACTTGCCCCGATACTTACCATAGCGGCTGTGCAGAGGTACAAAAGGGGTTCAGGACATCGGAAAAACTGTCAAAACCAAGGGGGGGGGGGTGAGACCTAAATTATGTGAGAGGTATTGAACTAAAGAGAGAGAATCAGAAACAGAGCAGCAAAAGCAGAATGAGGTAATGCACTCCTCAGCATGGCATAAGTGCATCTTTATTCTCTATGCCATGCCTGGTTGAACCTCAGTAAAACAGGCAGTACAGACATCAGACCAGGCGTCCCTGGTCGTCACAACAGCTGACCTGTACATTCAGTGTAGTAGTGCAAATCTTGACAGAAGGCAGAAGACAGAGAAATACAGAGGGGCATTGAAAACCAAGGGGGGGGGGGGGGTATAGACCGTTTGGATATAGACCCCCAACTGCGCGAGAGCTTTGGGTGTCAGTAAAACGAAGATACATGATGGCGGCAACCATCTCTTGAACGGTGGCAGTTTTCACAGCCCTTTTAACAGGGAAAAAGCGTTCCATGGCCTATCCTGCAACACAAACAGACAACACAGCCACGACATACCACTGCACATCCACAGAAGCGCCCTGCACTGCCATGCAGCGGTTGTAGGCCGCCAAATGGCTTTTGCACCTCCACAAATTTTCCGTCATCGATTGCATATTAGAAAGAGAGGAGGGGGGGGGGGTCAGGGGGGTTACCCCCCCTCCTCCTACGGTGTACGGCCATTCTAAGACTTCCCTGGGGCAGGCCTGATTAGGGCGAGCTAAGCGAAGGGAGAGGTGGAACCTTTGGTAAACATACCCTGTTTAACACAAGGCACTGCAAATAGGGGTGTGAAAAACGCACTGGCGTGTGAAAAATGCACTGGCGAAACGCACTATCAGGTTGGTCTTGGGGGCGGGGGGGCTGGGGGTGGCAGGGGGTTCCAGCTGGGAGACTGGGCTGGGCGAAAAATTTTACTCCAACAAACGAACTTTAAAATGATTAGCACAACGTTGTGCTAATCATTTTGAGGTACGTGTGAGGTACATGTGTTGGAGTAAAAGTGGGTTGAGGTGGGGTGAGGGTGGGGGTCAAATTTTTCGCATGTTTCCCCTGAATATTTGAAATCTCCATAAAATTCTGAATCTTTTGAGTGCACAGATACATGGTTGAAAAAATTTTTGATTGCCTGCTGCACCCGCAAAAAAATTTCGGCGCCTTCGGCACCCAGTTCCCCACATCTGAAATTGCCGACAGGTCGATGATGGTGAGACCCAATCAAGGTGAGCGAAGCGAAGGTGTAGGTGGAACCTTTGGTAGACTAACCCTGTTGAACACAGCCACCTACCAAGAGCTACTGTATTGCAACCGCTCGAAGGCGCCTATCTTCAAAAGGAGCGGGAATGAATGGGTGTGGGGGTTCTGGGGGGCGGCGGGTTCTGAACCAGCCCCCCCGCCTGAGCGTAGCCTAGAGTGCGGTCTGCCTTCAAACTGTGGAGACAATCTAAAAACAGCACGAGACATTCCACGCAGAGCAGTGTGCTGCACCATACAATCCAGGGATGGATATAATTGCCCCCCCCCCCCCCCGCCGCCCCCCCCCCAGATGACGAAATGACGATTACGAAATCCCGGCCAACGAAAGTACAGTGCAGTCACAGCCCTGGGTGCCTCCTCTCTGAAAGACAAGACGAAGCACTGGACGTAGGTCATTGCTGCAACCGAAAAAACAATGTGAAGAGTGTTTTACAAGTTCTTTTTGACGCATTTTCCCAAAATGCGTTCCATTTCAGCCTCATCCTCAGTCACTTGATGAACTGGGGGACTGGCTGCTGCTAGAGGATGATACATGCAACGGTGAGGCATACCTGCAAAGCAAAAAGCAGTGGAAAATTGCAATTTCGTAATTGTCATTTCGTCATTTCAGGGGTCCTCAGCCCCCCCCCCCCCCACCAAAATATTTGTGGCAGTATTTTCTTCATCCCTGATACAATCTTGGAATTCACCCACCAAATCAAGCAATGCCTGCACTGCGCCCCTGCCTCTCATGCAGCGCCACTGCACACCTGTAATCATAGTCGTCGTAGTAGTCGTAATCAGCCCAATCCCCCCAATCGTCCCAATTGCTGTAGCCACCCCTATCGGGCCTGCCAGACCTGGTGTTGGATTTCTCATGAATGAAAGACTGAATCTGGGACTCGGCCCGTCGTCGGTTGGCAATGTCTGCTGCACAAATCAACAAATGGCCATTGCCGGTCTTATCTCGCACCATGAAGAGAAAAGTGTGAGTTTCTTCTTCAATGGCCCTGAAGATGAATAGACACAAAGCAGCTAAACCCGTCTCCCCACACTTTTTGCATTGGCCTCCCATTCTGGACAGCATGCCCCCTGGCAACAGCTGGAGTCCAGCACGTGTTTGTATTGCTGAGCAACAATGCTCCACAACATTAAGGTGAGGTCTTCTTGAGGCCAGTATGCAGCATCAGGAGATGGGTCGGGGTTAATCTCAGCAATTCCACCCTTGATGATCGGCTGGACGCTTGTTATCAGTAGCTCCATGTGGCGATGGGTATTTCCTGCTTTCACACATCACCCGAAGTATGGGTATTTGGTAATACTTAAAACCAGACAGAGTGCAACTGAGTCAGTCAAATGTGGTAAAACGTATTGGAAACGAAATAAAACTTCGTAAAATTTTTTCAAAAAGCTTATAAATTTTTTTACTCGCCATGCAAGAACATCTCCCATTCACGAGGGGGGGGGGGGCATTCCTACAATTCCTACAATCACTGCACGTTTGGGGGAATAATCAACATTGTGGAAGTGCGGTACCCTGGAAATGAAACCGGTCGAATATACCTGAGCCCACTTCCTTTGACCCCTACAACTTCACTCAATGTGTCGGATGGCAGTGGGATACGGTGCACGTCTGCATGGTCTTCCATCTGGATGTCGTCGAGATAAATAGTGCCAGAACGTTGACGCAGCAGCCAATCCAAATATCTACGACCGCGTCCTCTCTCGGCACGATTCCCAGCAAAAAGGGCGTAATCGCCAACGTACTCAATAATGCAAGCTGCGGCCCTCGCAATTTTCCGCTTTGTCGTGCCCTCTTTGCCCAAGGCATACGACTGCTCATGCTCTGATACAGGAGGCAATTGGGACAATATGGGACCAGCAACATGTGAAGGAATCCACCGGCAATCCTAGATGAAATATTGTGGCCAATTAAACTGATTGGGATCAAATATCGCACATACGAATTTTGCCAGTTCTAAAGAAATCCCAGTATTTGCAGCGGACCAAAATGACCTTGTTGAACAACAATCAAACCAAAACAATTTACGATCTGCTTGGGCAGACGACAGGCTTGTTGTTCATTGTTGTCCTATGTCTGCGATGGGGCAGAGCGTTGGCCACCAAACCACATCCATCCGTCACCAAGGAGCATGTGCTGTGCAATGCATAAAAAGCGAACAGACAGTGCTGCATCCTGGAGTCTGCCTACGGTGTTGAAACGTATTTATTTGCACGAAAACAACGGACCTTTGAAACGATACACATCCGTTCCCCAGTCGTCGTCGGAAATTGTATCCTCCAGGTCTTTGGTCACACAGCCCGGGCACTTGCCCTCAATGGTGGACATGATCTTCAGCTCAGCACCCCGGCGGGCCCTGCGAGGCCCAAAAATAATCAACTGCTCGTCATCGTCCCGTTTGCCTTCTGTTTTCTGATCCATGAACAGCATAAACACGCCCCAATCGTCTTCAATTCGACTCAACGTCGACCGCTTCACTCCAGTCACATATCCCACTGCCTCCTACAAACGCAAGCGGCAGGGATTCGAATACGGTTTTCCAGGTCGAATACAAAGGCCATGCAGGGGGCATCGGCAGGCTAACAGGAGCGGAATACCGAACTGCATACAAGAGATATGCACACGACATCCATAAAATATGCGCTGGGCTGCCAATGGGGGACCTTTATTCTGCCAAACTACCTGCCGTCTTGAGACAGTTTCCAAAACCCCCATCACAACATCCAGTGTGTGTAACATCGACACAACACAAACAACAGCATGGTCCGCGTAGTTACAACAGGGCAACCTGAGGAATGGAAATTAAACTGACATCGTCTCTCCCTGCATAATTTAAGTCGACAGGACCACCCAATCGCTGCATGATCCACTGCAGATACTCCTCTGAGAAAAAACAAGCAGTGATGGTCCAATGCAATGAGGCAATGATAGCACGTCTCTCTCTCTCTACTTCTCTCCAACTCTTATTTCCTAATCAACGCCGACGTACCGTTCGCGTCGCCTTGTACAACGCAGCTAGCACAACCACATACTTGCAGCTCTCCTCTGCTTCTTTGTACCACACATGAAAACCACACTGCCCACATATTCGACGATGCATTCAGAGGCACGTGCTAACTTTCTTTTCGTGGCACCGTTTTTTCCGAGAGCCCAAGAAATTTCCTCCATGGGCAGTCGAAGGGTATCGGTAGCCAATCCCTCACTTTCAGATTCATGGTCCTGCGCGCAGACATAGAACGTGGGCACACAATCATGGGACCGCTCTCTCTCTCTCTCTCTCTCTCTGTCTCTCTCTCTCTCTTTGTCTCTCTCTCTCTCTCTCTCTCTCTCTCTCTCTCTCTCTCTCTCTCTCTCTCTCTCTCTCTCTCTCTCTTTCTCTGGACCCATCCATGGAGACCGGGGGAAAGAGCAACACATGGAGGGGGAAAGAGAGGCACATGCAGGCCTACCCGCCCAAGTGTTGTGCGCGCGGGATTCTTACCCCTGGCAAATCTTTTTTGGGGAGTCTCACAAGTTTTCAATCGGCGTCAAGAGAGGGCAAGCAACAACTCAAAAGCTGATGGGTGTTGAGCACTCCGTTCCGTTTCGTTGCACTTGACATTCCGGATCCCCCCCTCCCCCCGATCGGCCACCTAGGCGGTGAGAGGCCGATGGGCACCGCCACCTTTGGAGGGAAAGGCTTCAAGGGAAGGAAAAGGGCAACTGGCGAGAGGCCAATGGGCGCCAACAGCAATCCATCTAGGCATCTTGCCAAACCACCCCTTGGAATGGTTTGCACGGAACAATTTTGGGCCCATCTAACCCCCCACCCCACTTTTCCGCGGAGGTCGGGTCAATGGTGAAGGACCGCGGGATCCTTCACCATTGGCCCCATCGCCTTGTTGCAACACGAATGGCGTCCGTTGCTCTTTTGCAAAAACCAATAACATCTTCAAATGTATCACATACAACGCACATGTTCCCTTGTGCGCTCATCACAAGTTTATTCCATGAAACGCCACCTAGTGACACTATGTTGAAGGCAATGAGAAGAAGAAAAAAATAAAAAATGTGTTATGGCATGAAAGACACTGTTCAAAACCCGTTTAACTCAACGGTGAATAGGGATCCGAGTGTCACAAACCACGCGATGACGTTTTGGTGCATGCAAGCACTCGGCAAAAAGGCAGTGTGTAACAACCTCCTATTTAAAAATTGTTCAAAATATTCCCCACAAGAGTGAACAACCCACGAATTGCCTTGCAAAAGGAAATTCAAAGCCCACCCCGTGGGGTGTGTTAACTTGTTGGCAAAGATACAAACAAGATAAATATGTTCTCCCACGGGTCACATGCCACGGATATGTCCGTGGCATATGACCCGGTGATATCATGGGTCGAATGCCGCGGAGAAATGACCATTTTTAACGAAACCAACCCTTTAAACCGAAAGGAACCGTTTCTACCAAAACGATGTCATGATGCATTGCTTGAAGAAGTGGACAATGATAAACGAAACTATTTCTTCCGAACGAGCCAAGGATGAGAATTGAGGCAACAATCACCTATCCATGCCAAGGGGTGTGGTGCACACCTCCATGTCCTTTGTGCCATGCCCCGGCAACTTACTTTCGATGGCGGCAAGCACCTTCACCTTGGAGCCTATCCTCCCTCTGTCGGCACCAAAGATGGCTAGCTTTTCAACGACATCGTTATCTTTCACATGATCCTTTCCTTGATAACCCGTGAAGAACATGATCGTGCGATGTTCATCCTCAACGTGCCGAAGGAAGCTCCCGGATGTGCCGGTCACGAATCCCGCACATTCCTGCGCACAAAGGAACCAAACGGCAATGCAAGTAAATTAAATTATATCCAACCAAAAGATGGCAATGCAACCACCAAAAGATGGGCAAAGGCAACAAAAGTCTGAAGTAGTCCAAACCAATCCTTGAAGTGGCAACAGACAAAAACGCACAAAACATCAACGTTCTCAAACAGCCATGACCCGCAAGCATGGACAATTTCCCGTGCGGTGTACGAAGCACACTATGCCACTACCCTTGTTCGCTAGTGGTTTCTAATGGCTGTGTTTCCTATATGGTGTTGCCAATCAACATTTGTTCTATGTACCGGCGAAGCCCCCGGTGCATAGTTCTATGTCTGTACATTTGTGCGCGAGAGTGTGGTGCGTTGGCAAACTGCCAGGCTCAACTTCAATCAATCGTTAAGAAGAACCATCCGTGCTTGTTTGTTCGCTTTCGGGAAACATGGTCCAACGTACACATACAATGCGCGCCATCCACATTTTTTGAAAATGAATGCATCTTCCTCGATCTCGGACGAATCAAACGACACGCGGGTGCATTTCATACGAAGTGGAATGGTGGTTGGCAATTTGCTCAAACATTGAGGGTGGAGCAATGTTCATAACGCATGCAATCACCTGGGGTACGTCAACGATAGTCAAGTCACCATCATCGGAACTTTCGTCAATGCGCACTGGCCCAACGCGTTGGGCCATGACACACTTACAATATTTTAATGCTCGCCGACGTTGTTCCGGGGTACCCTCGATCTTAAGCGTCAAGCTTCCATGCGGCAATCCGAGTTTGGCCCCCGAGACTCGGGCGATCTTGTCTTTGGTCTGTGCAAGCAATGCGGACAAGATGCGAACACACGACTTTTCGAGCACAATTCAATCATGTCTTCCTTCGTTTGGATCATACCTTGCCACCTCTTCCTAAGATGAAGGCGGCATCCGCATCCACCAACGGCAATCGTGTGATTTCGTCCGAGGCATCTCCATCTTTTCGGGACTTTTCGGTCTCGCTCGCCTTACCCGAGGTCTTTGGTTGCTCCTTGCTCATAAAGACAAAACTATAAACATATCATTATTTGATACCTCGCCTATAGACCTTTCAACCCGAAACAAGTGGAAAAAAAGGTTCAACAATAATGCGCTCGCCGTTCATTACCTGGAGCATCAACTCATGAAGTACAATATTCAACGCGCTAGTTACCTTAATGCCGCACCAAGCTCGGAGAAAGGGTCGAATGTGTTTCGTTGCGCAATCCTTCCATGAAGCAATTCCCAAAATGACGGAAGAACTCCTCGTATGTAGGGATAACCAACCTTGCAAAATCCTACCCTTATCCAATCCCTAAAATGACGCAAACACTCCTCATTTGGGTTGGAACAACAAACACAAATAGCATCCAAACGGCGGTAGAAGTCCGAATCACAATTGGAATTGGTTGAGCGTTGCGCAAAACCCTTCTTTGGTCCTTGAAAGTATGTTCGGGCTTCTGATTAAGCACACGCCGCTCTTCTCGCGATTGATCCACGAAATGTGAATGACGAAATCGATGTGTTTTTTCAGAAATAATTCCGTGAATTCAGTAATTCATTGGGCATGCTTTAAACATCCTTCCTGGTGTTCACCAGCAGGCAGGCTTAAATTCATCCATTGGCAATTGGGGGGCAACCACCACCTCACCACCTTGACATAAAGTCGATTCGGGTTTCTGCACGATCTGTGCATATATTCTTGCAGAAAATTTGAATTTTGATCGATCGATGCTAAATTTCTAGCACTTTGGTGGCCGTTTTGATAGATACATTGACAGAGTTGTCGAATCTCGAATTTTTTGTGTCGATTGTATCAATTAGATGATTGTTAGTTGTTTGCGAGTGTTTCTGGCACCATTCGTTGTCTTTAACAATAGCTCACTGTATCGCACGGTTTGTTTTCATGTTGCGTCTTTGGTTGTGCTTGGCACTTGGTTTCGTTGCTTTTCTGACTGTGGCAGAGTTGACCAATATGTCCCAAGGTATGGGGTGTGCTTACCATGTGTTTGAATCTAGCAAGCTTAAGTTGTGATTTCAGCACAAATGATGAAATTGTGGTCTTGGTTTGTGAGGGTTGTTTTCACTGTTCAATCACGAATCACGATGGTGCAAAGCATGGCGAACGGTTTTGGTAGATGCTTCCTTGTGCATTTCCAATTTGGTCATTGCCACAATTTAGAGTTCCAATTTGTTGTGTCCCTATTGTTTGCAGGTGATGAGGAACCTATGGAATCCCAACACGCTGACCATAACCGTATCCGTGTACGGTTGAAGCATTGCATGAATCAGCAAGTTGCTATGCTTCACGGCGTGCACACCTTGTTGGTGCGCAACAATGTAAATTGTTGCATTACTGCTGGCAAGCTCCGGGACCAGAAGGGTGAGGAAGATTGAGCTTAACCCTAGGTAGAGCCAATGTGGTGTTGTGGAGGGCCCGACCCAAGCCCGAAAAGATGGTTTCGAACTCTTTTCTTTGGTACAGGGAAGAACTCTATGATACCCTTTTGGGATAAAAAGCAAATTTAGCAGACCCTAATCAAGACTGAATATTAGGACCGAGCTGGTGGGGGGGGGGGGGGCATCAGCTATGAATGGTGAGAGTGGGTGAGAGACACCAATGAGTCACACATTGAAGGCCGTTGACAGAGTGGAATCAGCTTGCAAGTGATCCCCTTCAGCACAAGGCCCACTTTCAAGGCTTTTTTGGACTTTTGAGGAACCAAAATGCCCCCAAAACGGGCTCAAAATGGGCTCATTTCACCCGTTGGTGCACCCCAAATGGTCCGAGATGATTTTTGGAAAAATGCGTTTTTGACCCATTTTTGACCCATTTTTGGTCCCAAAACAGACCATTGTCGAGGCATTTTGGGATTTTGGGAGGACCAAAATGGGCCACCACAAGCTCAAAACAGTCCAAAAACACTCGTTTTAGCATCACACATGGTCTTGGGGACTTTGTAACGCAGCTCACTATGGAAAAAATGCACTTTAAAACATGCTAAAGCATCATGAACTACTGAAAACAAAAAAGGGACAATTCGGCGTGAAAAACAATCAGTGCCTTGATTCAGTAATTCAGTAGTGCTCCCAACTCCAAGTAGATTTCTTGCAGCAAAACAATATTTCACTAAAAAATTCAACAGATGACCACCAAACAAAATTGTCTGGAATGCATGCACTCGCTGCGGGATGGATCATGGATGACGGATCACAGGAGAGCAATGCCGACGGCCAGCAGGTTGCAGAAGCAGTGAAAAAATATTCTGCCAGAGTTCTTGCAACTTCTGGTTTGTTGAATCAATCGCATGAAGACACATACATATGTCGAGACAATACATATTACACATGTCTCTTGCACATGGTTACACATAACATAACATATGATAACATAATATAACATAGTGGGTGGGTCTGGGCTGGAGTTGGTTGGTAGAGGTAGATCCTACATCTAACTTTTTGTCTTACTGTTCCGGTAGATGTATCACGTCTTCTGGAACAACTCTTACGTCTTGTAGAACTGTATAGGTGTTCCAGAAATAGCAGTCTGTTCCGCTGGACGTATTTTGTCTACCACTCACCCATTTGGGCACCCACGTGTTTCGGTTTGAGCTTGCAGCTTGCCGCAGCCTACGGGGCCTAAGTACGGGAGTCTAGGCGTGGTTTTGGGAGTTCTGACGGGTACCACAAACCACAAAAACTGGGGGATTGCGGGTGGATTAGGGGCACTCGGAATCGCGTTTTGAGCCATGTAGCCAAAGATATGGCCTGCTCTTGGTTTGTGGCTATTGCCAGCCAGTCTACACAAAATTTGGGGCTTTTGGGGGCCATTTTGGGCCGTTTCCGGGACATATGGTGGAGTCAGAGGGCCGCAAAGGGCTCGTTGACACGGAAAAGTCAAGCCGCACATAGAGTGTACCCACCCTTTCTCTTCGTTTGGCCGTTGTGAATGGGTTCTAGGGCTGTTTTGGCCCAAAAATGGCTGTTCTTGGCCCTAGATTGTAGTTTTTGAAACTGAGGTCAGCCACTTGCGAATCCCGTTCTTGGCCGCCACCGCTGAGTTTCTTGCTCAAACTTTGTGTGGTTGTCCTTCACACCCATAGGTATCACCCATCAAAATTTCAACCAAATGCGAAGCACCACGACAGAATTCTGATTTTTGCCCATTTCGCGCGTGCTGCTGCTTGCTGCTTGCTTGCTTGCTTGCTTGCTTGCTTGCTTGCTTGCTTGCTTGCTTGCTGCTGCTAAACTTGGTAGGTCCACCCTAGACACTAAAACGGGCCATAAAACCAATACTGGTTGCACCAGCTCGGTGACCCTAACCCGAACCCTAGTGACATATTTGTGGAGGGCAAATGGGACTATGCATGTTATTGCAATGGTTGAAAGACATTGGATGATCATTTTTGTGCACTCAAACGCACAAATTGACATTGCATTGTGTCCTACATTGTTGCATAATGTGAGCATTTGTCATTTGGAAAGAATTCGGACGGAGCATGGTGCTACGATTGCCATCTGTTACAATTTTGCCCGAAAAAGCACTCCCAACTCTACAGAAGTGTGAGGAGGTCGCGTTTTTGTCATCCTGTAGGGTCCTTTGGGCCATCCGCATCATGTGTTCACACTTATACTTTTTGTCTGGGATTCCTTGATTAGGTGGAGTAGTGCCGCATATTCCCAATGTGAAAAGTTACGACAAAAAGAGAGTGGTTCGCAGGTTGAAACTCTCAAAATGGTGTTGAAAGTGGTCCTCACACTGGTTCTGGGCTGGGACTCCAAATTGGTGGCTGGGTTTCATGGGAGCGCGCGCCGCCACAACTGCCCGGATTCCTTTTCTCTTGACGATCCGTCGCCAAAAAATCCTATTTTTTTTCGCGGTATGATGCACTTTTTGAACTATTTGATTTCTTTCATTTTTCTGTGCATCCCGTGTGCTTTTTGGCACTGACAGCGGCGCTTTGGATTGCCGGGTTGCGTTTCGCAAATTTTGAAAGTTTTGGAGTTTAATACACTGCGCGACATCTTGAGGCAGGTTCCAACCACTTGAAAGAGGTGTATGCACGTCAAGGTTCGCTTCGATGGAGTAGATGCCACTTGAATGCTAGCATTACAGAAATCTTGGCAATCTACAATTTAGCATGAATCTACTTCTCATTTTGTGTCATGTTGCCGTTTTGTCACTGGTAACATGTCAATAAGTTGTCGGTGACATTGCACTTGCGTTGTTTCTAGGCCGTTTGGCCTTCCGTAGCGTGGGCCAACCTTATGATGACATCTCTCATGTTAGTAGGGGTGCACCTTGTTTGGTGATAGCACTGGAACGCCAACATGGCATAAAAGTGTCCGAGACCGCAGTTCGCCAACTTTTTTTGCCCCCTCCATCGTTTGAGTTGTTCTCCCACTCTTTACAAAGACTTGTTGCCTATGCGCCTCTTCCAACCCATTGGGACCACGAACCACGCATGGCAACTGCTTTGATGCTAAATGCTGCCTTCAGCACCCTCATACTGTTCAAGGATGATGAATGCGAACTCCATTTCTCCAAAAAATGATCCGAGACAACCTGAGACCTGAAAACAGTAATTTTATACTGTCGCCCCACAGAGCTCTGTGTTCTGAATGCTCACTGTGCAATTTGTGTACATTTGTAGTGCACAATAATTTGCAGTGTCCAATATGCAGAACCCACCAGCTTAGGCCAAACAGTGCACATTATCATAATGCCAAGGCAGTGATTCAACTCTTCTGAGGGTGTTGAGATGGCCGGAATCCACTGCCTGATGTGAAGACAGGGAAGCGCCCTGACTGTACTGCAGCTGTGAGTCCAACAGTAGCTGCTGCATTGCAAAGCAAAATACATGACAGCCCTGTTGCAGCACACTTGCTGCACCAAACGACGCACACGGAGTGGGTTGGGTTAGGGTTGGGTGCCAAATGGAATATCAACACTTGCGCAGAGTCTCGACGAAATTTGCTGACGAACATGACAAAAAGCACGACAAAAGAACGAAAATAAATGAAACCACCAGTTGCTATTCAAGACTTCATGATAGGGCTCTACACTGCTTTTATCAATCTGAAAGGGAAAGAAACAGCTGAAGTCAAGGAATGGCCTGGTGTTAGTGCTGCTGCGGATGCTGGTGCTGCTGCTGCTGGCGGCGGCGCTGGGTGTGCTGCTGTTTCTGGTGCTGGTGCTGGTGCTGCAGGTGCTCCTGGTTCAGGTGCTGGTGAAGAGGTTGGGGGGAGGGCAACCTCCAAGCTTCCCTTGGCATGCACGACCCCAATCCCATGAAATCCAAGACTTCCTCTTGAAATTCTTACTGATCTTCCATCAGTCTGGGTTTCTCCAAAGAATTCTGTGATCCTTGCCTCAGCCGTGACACAATCTGGCATCCTAGGCAAAGAGATGATGGTATATGTAGACAACACAAACATGTAGACAAGTAATATGTATATGTAACACTTCTATACTATAAAATAGCTTAGAAGAGAGGACGAAATGTTGGCGGCGGCGTCGCCGCCATCAGAAAAACTGACGGCTACGCGTCGTCGCCATCAGGATCTCCACTGAGATCCTGCCCAAACTGGGCCAAACAGTGGTTTTTGGGCGAAAAACAGTGAAATATAGTGATTTTTGAGCCAAAAACACTCTTTTCGCGTGTCTCCCCCCAACGCGTCGCGTAGCCGACACGACGCGTTTCTGTCCCAATTCAAACTATATATGAAGAGGGCCACTGTTGGGCCACACCATGGGCGCCTGGCTGATTCCTGAGATCGCCTCAGGATTTTTTAAAAAAATCGTCAACGTGACTGATTTCGCAAAAATTGATCTTCGCGGAACGCCGCGAAAAAGGTCACGTTATATTCCTTTATTTCTAAAAACGATAAATCAATAATAAAATTGATTAAAATCTTCGGAAATCGAGAAATAAAACTTTGATCTGGGGCTGCGTCGTGCAGGCGACGAAGGTCGGCGCCAGCCCAAAAATGACGAAAAATGACGATTTCTGGGGTATTTTACAGAAATTCCACAGAAATCGGGATGCCATAAGGCTGGGAATCAGCCCAGGAAAATTCCTGATGAGAAGAGCGCTACAGGCTGGGCAGCGGGTATGGGTGAGGCACCCCATACCGCTTCACCCCCCTCCTTAGAAGCCTTGCCTATATCCAAAGGAAGGCAAGGCCAAGGAGGCGCTCTAACCCCTGCACTGCCCTGGTTTCAAAACTGATTCAGCAGGACAGTGGGGGGGCCGGGGAATTTACATGCCACTTACATGTAGTTCCGCAATAATCTTTGATATATTCATAGGGCAATTGCCCGCCAGGCAACCACACTGGTCCCTGGCACTCCCTTTAGCCTCTGGTGACCAAACCAGGGGCGTTGCAGGTCCTTCCGACCTGACTGATGGCGACGAGGCGCACATATTGGCCCTTTTTCTCCATGGGCATGGAAACATAATAATTCAATAAATTCAAATGCGGAAAAAAAATTATTTAGGGTCAAACCCAAGGCAACGAATTCCTCGTGCCTGAATTTAGGGTCATTTCCTACCCAAGGCGACGAATTACTCATGCCTGTTTAGGGTCGATTACCAACCCAAGGCGACGAATTAACGCGCCTGATTTGGGGCATTTAGGGTCATTTCCTACCCAAGGCGCCCCACGCCTGTTTAGGGTTGGTTGCCAACCCAAGGTGACGAATTGACGCGCCTGCTTGTGGCGGTTCGCAGATGGCGTCGTCGTCGCTGTGGTCGTCGACCAGAGGAGGGATAGACTTGGGGGCTCCATAGGGTCTTCTACCCTTCGTAGGAGTCAAGGAGTTCCTCCTTCATCACGTTGATGCCCTGGACCTTAGCTCCTGCAGATGTCGACGTCTGGGCGTCGTTGTCGACAATTCTCCTGCAGTCTGGGCGTCGTCGTCGTCCGCAGGCCGTCACACCGCCTTGGTGGCCTTGGCGTCGGCAGAATTCTTTTGAAGAGGTTGGGGGGAGGGCAACCTCCAAGCTTCACTTGGCATGCACGACCCCAATCCCATGAAATCCAAGACTTCGTCTTGAAATTCTTACTGATCTTCCATCAGTCTGGGTTTCTCCAAAGAATTCTGTGATCCTTGCCTCAGCCGTGACACAATCTGGCGTCCTAGGCAAAGAGATGATGGTAGATGTAGACAATACAAACATGTAGACAAGTAATATGTATATGTAACACTTCTATACTATAAAATAGCTTAGAAGACAGGACGAAATGTTGGCGGCGGCGTCGCCGCCATCAGAAAAACTGACGGCTACGCGTCGTCGCCAACAGGATCTCCACTGAGATCCTGCCCAAACTGGGCCAAGCAGTGATTTTTGTGCTCTGTTGCATTTTCAGGGTCTTCAAGGGCCAACGCGGCGGGCCCCCACCCTACCGCTTCAAAATCTTTCCACAATACTGCCGCACGCCGCGCAGAAGAGAACGGCCGCCAGCCGCTCAAGAGGAGACGGCCACTAGCCGCTCAAAAGGAGACGGCCAACAGCCGCTCAAGAGGAGACGGCCACCAGCCGTTGAGAAGTTGACGGCCTCCAGCCGTTGAGACAGAGACAGGTGCCAGCTGCTCAAGTGGAGACGGCCGCCAGCCGTTGAGAAGGAGACAGCCGCCAGCTGCTCAAGTGGAGACGGCCGCCAGCCGTTGAGAAGGAGACGGCCGCCCGCCGCTCAAGACAAGACAGCGTCAAGCCGTCTGCGCCGAGGAGGACGGCCATCAGCCGTTTGCGGTGGAGGAGTCAAAGGACGGCCGTCAGCCGCCCGCAGTGAAGGAGTGAGAGGACGGTCAACAGCCGTTTGTCAAAAGAAGAGAGTCTACAATGAGCAGCTCATCGGACTGGGGACCTACCAGTCCAAAAGCAAACTCGCCGTGGAGTTCGGGCAGCAGCGAGCCTGAAGGTCATCATGACATCAAGTTTCCCGACGGCACGAAATGGAGCTCAAGCAAGTCCTCAACCCCTGTCATGAGTGAACGATGGACAAAAGCCCAGACCCCAACGATGCCAACCAGAGGGCAGGATCGGTGGTACCAACCGGCGTGTCCAAGTCCCAGTGACCCGTGGCAGCAGCAAAGAGAAGAACCGCGTGCCACCAGAGGAATGCAGGAGCCCCGAACTGAAGCGGTACCCAGAACCTATGGCCCATGGCCCGGAGGCCTGTGAGCCGTCACACCCGTTATGGCCCATGGCCCAGAGGCCTGCGAGCCGTCACACCCGTGCGGAAGCCGTTGACACCGGCTATCCCTGTTCTCTAACCCGTGAAATCTGGAATCCGATTTCTAACCAATAAATCGATGTAGAATTACCGTGATTTTATTGTCTTGATCGATTTTCGGGCAGAAATCGGTGAAATACCCGATTTCTACCGCGATTTCTAATTGTCATGAAATCGCCGCCTGATGTCGCCTGTTCTCGCGCCTTCGTCGCTTCTCCGTGGCGAGTTTTGTGATTGACTTTTCTCGAGTACCTGTGAGGTTCTAAGAGAACTTAAGGGCTGAATCTAGAGGGTATTTAATGTACTTTCATCTGGTGCGTTCACCAGAATTTTTCGCCGTTACGTTTTCGAGAAAATCAGCGCGCAAGGCTTTCCGTCGATCGTGCGAACTCATGCTTCTCAAGGACCAAGAGTTCGCACGGAACCCTACGTCTCCCCCCTATGTCTTTCATCCATGCCCCTTTCACGCGGGCATATCATCTTGCTTAGGGAAGCGGGCAATGGCGGTGTTTTAGGCAGCCTATGGGTCTCGCAAACCCAAGTCGTTTGCGTGCGCAAACGCTAACTTTGTGGCCTTGTGAGCATGAACGTTAATGACCGAACACAATGCTCACAAGACCAAAAGCCCGAGGCCATTTTCGTTTTACGAGCCAACTCAACGATGGCTCCACGCAATTCAATGCGTACCAAAACTCTATTTTCAAAAGAGGGCAAGTTTTGGTTGAAAATTAGGCCAAAATGGCCAAACCCCCGAGGCTCGTACTCGAAGCCTATGGGGAGTTGAGCCTCGAACCAAGGCAATATGTAAAGTAGAGACCACGAAGGACATCGTGGATGGCTGGGTTGATTTTTACAACCTTGTCTTCTATTTTATATAATTTCGCCTTGTGAGCACGCGTGCCACATTGCCTCTTTGCACACGCGCTCATATGCAAGCACTAATGACACGAGTGGGCGGAGACAATCTAACCATAGGGTGCATATTTGAAAGCACCTACTATGGGCCTACTCCAAAAGTGTTTACTCATATTTTTGCTCCTCAAGGTCCCAAGGATATGTTCATGCCAATATCGCCGATATATGCACTTTTTCCCATAAATAGTGTGCTTCAAGGATTGAGGTGTTAAAAATGCTTTCATTGTGCTTTGAACCTCAACCCTTATTGCAAAAGGGAAGCAAAGCTTCGGTTTACATCCATGCAAAAGCCCGAGGCTCCTTTCTCTTGCGATACGGAGATACGATATTTGGAGGGACCGCTCTTGGGTGAATTTTGGCCGTTTTGCCCAAAATGGCCACAAACTCCTTCTCCCCCTGATTTCACCCCCGAGGTTGCGTGCGCCACTTGACCAAGGGTAAGGGCAATTCGGAGAGGGCACATAAGCCCACATCGAATGGGGTATTTCCCCATGTGGCCTCTCCTCTTGATGGGAGAGTTGTGAGTCACCCAATTTGGGGTATGTTGCCATTCTGCCCCATACGTGTGTCACTTTCTCTCCAATGGGAAAAATAGCTAGAGGCGACCATGAGGGATGGCAAGTGGCACATATTGGGACCTAAGTCCCATGTGTCTATCGCATCTTTGGTTGAAAGAATCCTCGCCGTGGCCATGGAGATATGGAATCATGAGTGCGGGCCGTTTTGGCCAAATTTCGCTGTTTTTGCCATTGTATGCCATATGGGAATTACCATATCTCCATGGGGCACGGGATCTAGCCAGCAAGGAAGGGCGCATATTGTAGCATATGACCAAGGGTTGAACGCCCTTGAGTTTCGTATTTGCTCCTCCGGCTCATCCGGAGTTATTCAACTTTTGGTGCGATCCACGATCCCCACCTTTGCACCGCATGTTGCTTTCTGCCCCGTCCGTGTGGTCATCCCCTCGGTGAACAGTAAGCAGCCGGCGTGACAGCAAGCGATAACCCAGGGCATGGGACCAAAGGGGATATCAAGGGTTGTGAATCAAGGCTTGGCGCGTCAATATCGCCAAGATTTCCTACCCTGGACGGTCGCCCGAGACGGCCGATTTTGCCATTTTGGCAATCATGACCCCACGTGACGAACCCGTGGTGCCCTGATGCCGGGACCTCAGAGGGAACCAGGTTGGGTGAGGGTTCCAGGGAGTTTGTATGCGAAGCACATAGGGTCAGTTGTCTCGTCCCTACCTCTGGCGGGTCCGGACGAGGGGTCAATTTTGGAGATTTTGGAGCTAATTTCAGTTTGGGCTGAAACAGCCCATTTTCAGCTGCCAACTCCTGAGGGATAATGGCGGGGCCATATCTCTGGCTCAGAGTGGAGTTGGGACCTGCCGTTAAGGGAGCATAGGGTGCCACTGTCGGTAGGCCTTGGAGCCCCTTGGTTCCCAGGAACTCGCCTGTGGCTAGGCGGGACGCCTCCCTTGTGGGCAGGGTTTCAGGGTCCGGACTGAGCAGGGCATGGGTTGTGTTTGAGCCCCCGCCCCCACCAGCCACTGAGAGGGTCGGACCTGGGATTGGGATACAAGTTAGGATAGAGTGTCTATTGTCCTGTGATGCCCTTACCCCAGTCCAGTCTTAACCCCATGTGTACATATCCTGATGTGTTGCTGTACATACTTTTGTTCCCTTGTTGCAGAGTGGCAAGGATCCTGAAACGCTTTGTCACATGACATGAGCGCATTGATGCCCCTGTGAGCGTAGTGCTTTGCCTGCCTGCTCACTTGCGCGTGTCCACCGCAGCGTCCCGTGGCCGGCCCCCCACGGGAACGCGTCAAAAGCGTTTCACCGCCGTGGGGTTACCCAACCCTCGCGTGCCACTCGGGGCCACCAACCCCGAGCAGCGCGGCGCAGCTCGCAGCTCGCAGCGCAGCGCAGCGGCTCGCAGCGCCACCCAGCGACAGCGCCGAGTTCGTCACGGAGCCAGCAGCGCCGTCCAGAGCATCGCCCTGACCGCGCCGCGACCGTGAAGGAAGTGGACAGACCAGACCCATCGGCCGACCAGCAAGGCCGCGTCAACCACTTCCACAACCACCGGCTGACCAGCACCAGCCGCACTTCCAATCCAGTGCTGCAGCACCCGCCTCAACAACCACCACCAGTTCGTTGAGTGGAACGAGTGCACACCAAGGACCTCGAGACCAACTACGCCCCCGCTGCCATGGTGAATTGGCAAGAAGCGGGTAGGACGTGGCCGCGGCCCCACCCCCATGCAGCGCAACTACTGCGTGGGTTGATTTGGGACCAGCACTACCGCCACAGCCACCCCCAGTGCGAAGGCGGCATGCCCCGGAGCTTCGAGCTCCGCACGGACATCGCCCCCGACCGCCTGCAGGCCGTGGAGGATTGGCTGCGGGCGGAAGGGTTCGCCTACCGCCACCAGCAGAGGCGCTGGAGGACGTGGACCCGGCCGGACAGGCCTGGCGAAGGCCTGCGCCCCGACGGGATTGAGGAGGACGAGGAGCCCAACGCCTACCCGTCGGGCGCCTCGATCAATGTCTCCATGTGGGACATGATCGAGAAGAACTTCCCGGAACCGGGGAGCGAGCGCAGGCTGCAGGGCAGCAGCAGCGCGTCTCCGGGGAAGGAGAAGCGGTCCGCCGGGGACAAGAAGCGGGACCGGAGGTGGCGGGAGTACCAGGAGTCCCTGGCCGCCGAAGCCACCCAAGGCGCCAAGGGCGGAACCCCAGCCCCCAGTGCCCAACGAGCCAATGGTGGTCATCACCCCGGCCACGCCACCCTCGGCGACTTCATCCAAGTCGCCAGGCAGACCAAGGCCAAGCGCCGTCAGCTGCTCATGAGGCCCCAGCAGGCCTCAGCAGGCCCCAGCAGCGACGTGGAGTCGGCCCACCGCGGGAGGATGCTGGCCGACCAGGCCAGCTCCAGCAGCAGCGTCGCTCCCGACAGGGACGTGGCGCGCGCCTGTGAGCGCGTCTGTGGGGTGCCCTGCAACCTTCGGGTTGTCCGGCAACGGGCCAGGCAGCACAGCGCTGCCGTGGAGGGCGCCGTCGGCATCGCCCAGGAGGAGGCTGCGGAGTGGGCGCATGGCATGGCCATCCACGCCCGGACCGTGGCGGCCATTGCGGCCGGACTCACGGCCGTAGCCGCCCATGGGGCAGCGACTGCCCAGGTCAACGGTGAGTTGGCGGCAGCCGACGAGGAAGCCCGCCTGACGCAGGAGGCCATTGCCTGCAGGGAGGCCGAGGTGAGGGCGCTGGAAGAGGCGCTTGCCCAAGAGAGGGCAAAGAAGGAGGCGGAGGAAAGGGCCCACGCCGAAGCGACGGCCAAGGCCCAGGTGGACGCCGCCAAGAAGGACGCCATCGAGGCCGCGCGACGGAAGGTCGCTGAGGAGAAGGCCAAGACGGAGGCGGAGCTGGCGGCGTTGGAAGCGCAGAAGGCACGGCTGCAGCAGGCCCGGGAAGCCGAGGCGGCTCGTGCTCGGGAAGAAGCCGAAGTGCGGGCTGCCGCAGCCACAGCCGCCGCAATGGAGGAGGCAGAGGCCAAACTCCGCCGCGAGACTCCCCCGGGAGGATCACGAGTGGAGACCCTTCGAAAACTTTTCGAAGGGGACGCCTCCTCCAGGATGACGCTGGACGAGGCCGACACGGGCAGCAGTGGGAGCAGTGGCCCCACCGCCCGTCGACGGAGGAAGGGCAAGGGGAAGACCCCCGAGAGGCCGCGGAGGCCAGCGGGTGGACACCCCCACGACAGTGACCCCTTCTTCACCGCCAGTGACGGGGATGAACGAGGCCGCCGACATCGCCAAGTGGTGGCTTGGACGGGCGGAGGAGGCGGAGACGTCCCCATGGAACCGGAAGGTGAGGATGAGGATCTCCCTCCTCCCTACCGGAGCTCGGAGCCTTCCGAGACCGAGACGCCCAGGTGGGGCGACATGGACGAGGATGACGACATGGACTTCGGCATCACGAGGAAGCGCCCATCCTCGGACCCACCGAGGCGACCCGGCGGAGACCCACCGGGACCCCCTGGCGGAGGACCATCAGGACCCCCTGGAGGACGCCCACCAAGTGGACCCCCTGGAGGCGGACCACCGGGCGGGGGAGGACCCCCTGGACCGGGCGGACCCGGCGGAGGCCCTCCTAGAGGACCCCCTGGGGACCCCGACGACCCACCAGGGAACGGCGACCCGGATACCACCTGGCGGTGGATTGTCTACCTCCGCAGGAGAGTCCAGTTGCTCGAGCTGGAGGTAGACACGGGCAAGGGCGAGATGGCTCGCATCTCCAGGGTCGCCGCGCGCGCGCAGAAGGAGCTGGACATCGCCAGGGCCGCGACCAAGTCGCTGACCAACGTCGTCAGCGGCCTGCAGCAGAGGCTGGACGCGCTGGAAGCCTGTGGGAGCGTCGGCAGCGACCACCCACCCCTGGAGTCTGGCTCGTCGGACGACGGCTGGGGACCCGGACCAGGTCCAGGCAGACCCCACGCCCCCGGCGGAGCCCCCAGGAGTCGCCCCGGCGCCAGCGCCCCCTCTCTCACCGCCCCCTCTCACCACAGCGCGGGCCGCCGCAACGAGCGCGTGCCGCCCGGCAGTGGCAGTGAGGATTGGCGCGATGAGTGGCTCAGCGCGGACTACCACAACCGCCGTGCTCCACCGCGGACGCCTGTACGCCCCCGACGCCCGGCACCAGCCCCGGTGCCAATCCCAATGGCTGGAGGACGTTATGGTGGACTCAGGGATGAGGTCCCCAGAGGAGACGTGGAGTTGGATGTCGGCGAAGGTGAGGACCTGGACCTGGACCTGGAGGAGTTCGACATCAGCCCGCCGCGTGGTGTACGACGGGAGGCCGCTGAACGCAGCCGCCGGCGCCGTGATGAGGATGCGTACATGGAAGAAGTACGGCGTGAACACTTTGGTTCAGCGTACATAGAGGAACCGCGGCGTAGCCACAGGGGTTCCATGGAGGAGATGGACGTGGCGGCCGTGGGAGTCCGTGGGCGAGGCCGATGGGAACCTCGGTCGACCTCACGGCCGGCATTCATGGTCTCTAAGGCCGCGGATGCCGCCGTGTGGGAAGACTTGAAGGACATCAAGCCCCCGATGTACGATGGCAACCCCCTCAACCTCGACCGCTTCTTGGAGAAGCTGGACGATTGGGGGCTGACCGTCACTGAAGACATGCCTCAAGCGGATGCGGAGAGATATGTCTTCAGACGGTTCAGGTACCGCCTGCCGGAAGTGCTCGGAGAGCTATACTTCATGGCGACCAAGGAGGGGAAGATCAAGACCCTCAAGGAAGCCAAGAAGTGGCTCAACGAGCAGGAGCGGGTGGACGCTCCGCAGGTGGCTGCCAAGCGGTGGAAGTCCATCAAGCTTGAGCATGATGGACGGGAGATCCGCCTGCGGGATTGGCGGGACTTCCGAGGGAAATACACCCTCCACCGCCGCAACGTGGAGGATTGGAACGAGGGTGACGAGCAGGCTCGCCTGCTCTCCATGCTGCCGGAAGCATGGATCAAGAGGGTCACCAAGGAGGAATCCAAGCGGGCCAAGTCCAACCACACGGTCAAGATGATGCTCCCCAAAGAGTGTCATACGAACGTGGTGGCTTGGGCGAAGAAGAACGTGGCCCGGGATGTCAAACGGCACTCCCTGCGGAACGCTCTTCTCATCACCGTCTCGGGCGATCGCGAGAAGACCGCGATGTGGCGCCTTGACGAGTGTGAGCTGAGCGGCCAGACCATCCGTCTGCAGGCCATCCCGGCGCGGATGAGCTGCGACGAGATCCTGGAGTGGGTTGGCGAGGAAGTACTCAAGGAGTACCGAAACCTACACCACACCCGCGGGTTGAGGCCCGGCGACCGCGACGTCAGCTACGTTGGCGAGGGACCTGGCGGGGAAGCTGCCATGGACCCAGCGGGAGCCGGCGGCGATGAGACTCTCGTCGACGATGACGACGACGATGAGCCCGCCGAGGTGGCCGTTTGTGCCTTCGTGGCCAAAAACCTGAGCGCGGGGAGCAAACCGGGAAACTGGAAGCCCCTGCAGCAGGGTTGGAGGAAGCAGGAGAAGAGGGACCCTCGCCGCATTGGCGACCCTCCGCTGTCCTTTGGGGAGTTCATACGAGCTCACCCTCAGGGCTGTTTCGTGTGTTATGGGAGGAAGCGAGGCTTCAACCATGACCACCGAACATGCCCCGTCCACAAGGCCGACACGGAGGCTTACAAGAAGGCGCACGGGTCGAAGATGCGTGCGCCCGCGGGTATCCGGGAAGCCAAAATGGAGGTCGACAAGGACGAGCTGGCCAAGCTGATGTCGTCGGTGGGGACCGAGTTGGCCAAGGAGATCCAGGAGATCAAGCGGAACTGGGTCCCCAGGTCGGACAACAAGAACAAGGAGAACAACCAGAACAACCAGAACAAGGACAAGGACAAGAAGCCTACTCGCAGCGAAAGAAGGAAGAAGGGCATCAACGAGGTTGATGCGGAGGAGAACACCCCTTCCACCACAACCGACGCCCCCTAGCGGAGCCCCTGCAGCCAAGGGCCCCAGCTAGGGCGGTCGCAGGATGGTGACGTGGGAAGCGCCGAACCATCCCAGTCGGTAGTAGATAAGCACAAGGGGACAGCCGCGGGCGGAAGGCCGGGTCCGGCGCCCAGTCGCGGAGGCGGGGTGAGGGCAAGTGAAGGCACGAACCCTTGCACCCGTCCGTCCTTCGCGACCAAGAATGTGTTTGATGTACTACAAGATCTTTCCGAGAGTATCAGAGGATCACCCGGACCGCAGCTGGATGCTGCAGATGGGCAGCCTGAGCCCATTGTCCACGACCTGCACCAGTCGCTTGTTGAGCTTCTGGAACGGCCGGAGATCCTGAGTTTGCACGCCGTGCGCCGTGTCGGTCGCGAGCGGCAGTTGCATCTTAAGGTCCGTGCCCTATGCGGGGAAGTGAAAAAAGGTTTTCGACGTGTTGGTCGACACGGGAGCTCAAGTCAGCTTGGTCAAGGCTGGCCTACTTCCACCAGAGTGTCTGACCGACAGTCGGAAGCCTGTCAGGCTGAAGGTGGCGAACGGCCAGTACATGGTGGGAGGCACGAAGGAAGCGGCCATCGGGCTGCAGTTCGTGAACCATCGTGAGCTGAGCCGCCCAGACCTCGGCAAGGAAATCCTCCTGCACGGTCGCTTCTACGAGGCCGAGATGGACTGGGACATGATCGTCGGGTACGACTTCATGATGGACACGGACTCCGGCGTCCTCCCGGCCCAGGCCTCCATGACCCTGTACCAAGACGACCAACTCTCGTGGCTTTCGTCACCTGAGCACCATGTGGAATGCCAATGGATCAACCCCGAACGCAATCAGCTGGAAGTGGCCGCGCTGGACACTGAGCCAACTGGTCCTGAAAACCAGGAGTACGGCGTAAGGCCGGAAGTGGCGAGCCGAGTTGTCGCGGACTTGGGAGCTTCGGATCTGGCCCTGGATGCGTTCTCTTCAGGAACCTCCGCCCATCTGCGGGTGTGTGAGAAGTACTGGAGCGCACAGGACTCCGCGTGGAAGAAGCACTGGGGTCCGCATCAGGGATTGATGTGGATCCATTGCCCCCGTTGGGACATTCCAAGAGCGATAGCGAAGATTCGCAAGGACCGCTCCAAGGCAGTGCTGGTTGTTCCTATGGGATGCACCGAGGAGGAAAGTACGCGACATTGGGTAGCCTCATTGACCAACATGACCTTAAACAAGGTCGTCCTACCGGCTGGAGAGAGTGTCTATCAGGACGCTAAGGGACAGCCCATGCCACCCCAGAGATGGCCAACAGAATTCCACTATGTGGATGGGGGCCTTGATCAGGCCGACGCCACGGACTTCGTGTGTGTCAACCGCATCATAGCAGAGCCCTGGCGGCAATGCTTTGCGGTTCCCCCTGTTGACATCGAAGAATCGGATTCGGAAGACCCCCTCACTGAAGAGGAGTGGGATCTGGTTCAGGGGTATATGGATCAGCCCTTTCACGACTGGGGAAACCAGCGTGAGGGCAAGGGCCAGGACAGAGCCTGGTGGGAAGTGGACTCGATCGTCTCTGGTTCCTATGACGGGAACACCTTCGTGCAGAGGGTGCTGGACCACCTGTCCAGCCAGGACGAGCCAATCGGGGGTAACCCACCCACCTACGGCGATCTATTCCGAGGCAAGACCAGAGATGGCCCCTTGGGCCACCTGGGAAGACCACCTGAGCCGAAAGCGAGCGGAGTAGCTACCCCTCAAGTAAGCTCCGTGGTTCAAGTGCCCGGAAAAGCCAAGGCGGAGTCCGATGACTGCCCCAAGATCCAGGCATTGAGGGCCAGGCTGAAGCAGAAGTATGGTGATACCTTCTTCAGCGGTAACCTGTGTTTCCCCCACCGGTGCGTGGACCGTATGGCGAGGCCAAGATACGACTGAAGCAGGATCCCCGTGTGTATAGGCACCGGGAGTTTGCCCTGAGGGGCGAGAGGAAAGAGGCCATGGAGAAGATCCTCCGTGACTTCATCCAGAGAGGCTGGCTTGAGCCGTGCCACTCCGAGTGGGCCTCTCCCTGCTTCGTCGTCCCCAAGAAGGTTGCCGGTGAGTGGCGGCTCGTGGTCGACTACCGCGGCCTGAACGCCCAAACGCAGCACGACAGCTATACGCTGCCCCTCATTGAGGACATGCTGCAAAAGCAACACCGGCGGAGGATCTTCACGGTGATTGACCTGAAACATGGTTATCATCAGATGCCTCTCGCCGAGGAGTCCCGTGCCTGCACAGCCATGAGCACCCCACTTGGACCTCTCCAGTGGAAGGTGATGCCCATGGGCGTTACCAACGGCAATGCGGCTTTTCAGCGGATGCTGGAGAACCTGCTTGAGCCGGTGCGCGACTGTGCGGACCCCTTCGTGGACGACGTGATCATCGCGTCCGGGGACCCCAGTATGAGCTACGAGGAGCTCCTGGAGGCACACGAGAGGGACATCACTCGAGTGCTGGACCTTCTGGTTCGGCACAAACTCACGGGCAGCAGTGACAAGGCCACCATTGCGGTAAGCGAGGTGGTCTTCGCTGGCCACGTAGTCGGGAACGGGCAGCGAAAGCCCATACCTGGCAAGGTGGCTGCGATCGAGCACTGGGAAAAGCCCAAGACGGTCTCTGAGCTACGGGCGTATCTGGGTTTCTGCAATTACTACTCGGGGTATATCAAAATGTATGCCGAGTATGCAGCCCCCATGACGACCATGCTCAAGGGCAACCGAGAGGAGACCAAGAAGGGGTCCAAGAAGGCTCTGGTCTGGACGGCTGAGTCCGACCGTGCCTTTGAGGGGATGAAGCAGGCGCTGCTATCCGCAGTGGGTCTGCACCTCGTGGATCCCGACCGAGGGTTCGTCCTGCGCACCGACGCTTCCGACTACGCCATTGGCGCTGTGTTGGAGCAAGTGCTTGACGACGGGAGGCACGTGCCCGTGGCCTTCTGGAGCCGGGTCCTGGCGGAAGGCCAGAGACGGACGTGGATGCCCCGTGAAAAGGAGGCGTATGCCATCGTCATGGCTCTCAGGAAATGGGCTGGGTAAATAGCCCTCCATCCCGTCACCGTCTGCACCGACCATCAGAGTCTGCAGTCGTGGCACAAGGAGCACGTGGACACCCCCTCAGGTCCCGCCTCCCGACGGGCAAGATGGCATGAGACCTTGGCCAAGTTCGACCTTACGGTTGTGTATATTCCTGGAAAGGATAACACCGTGGCGGACTGTCTCAGCAGGTGGGCCTATCCTGCCAGCAAGGGCATGACGGATATCTCTGCCCATGGCGATGAGGCTGAGACCGCTGAAGCCAAGAGGATCATCGAGATGGAGCGCCTGATGGAGGAGGAGGGTGTTAAATGCTTGGTCGTCATGGCTGCGGATGCCCCCCTCGCGTCGAGGGTGGGCAGAGCGGTCAGTGTACTCGCCCCTGTGGGAGCTGAGTCGGACAAGCACCTCTTCCCGGAGTCTTGCCTCCAGGACGACTGGACCGACGACTACGCCAAGTCTGAGGCCTTTGCGGCCGAGTATAGGGCTGTGACCGACCCTGATGACGGGCAGAAGTGGCCAAAGGGGCTGACTGAGGAAGATGGCAAGCTCTACCGGAATGGTAAGCTGCTAGTCCCAGAGTCCCGGGTGCTCGAGCTGTGTGAAGCTTGGCACCACCACATGCTGCACCCAGGGGTCAAGAAGCAAGCTCTTGACATGCAGCGCCGGTTCGAGATCGACCATATGGTTCTCTACACCGCCATCAAGAAGGTCAGGAAGGGTTGTTCGGTCTGCCAGGCCTGCAATCCCGATAACCGGAACGTCAAGGGGGAAGCCCAATGGACCCCGGTTCCTGACCAGCCCATGGAGAGCGTGGCCATGGACGTCTTCTCCATGCCCGAGGTGCACATTGGCAGGGAGACCTTTGACTGTGTGGTTCTTTGTGTGGATCGCCACAGTGGCTACGTAGTAGCCGTTCCGGCACGCAAAAAGGGGTTGCTTACCAAGGAAGTGGCAGTCATGATGATTCATCATTGGCTGACCGTCTTTGACATCCCCCGCACCATTTGCAGTGACCGAGGGCCCCAGTTTACTGGTGGCTGGTTCAAGGCTATGTGTTCCCTCATGGGAATACGTCATGCCAAGAGCGTCGCCTATCTCAGCCGGTCCAACGGCCGTGCTGAAGTGGCTGGACGGCAGCTGTTCGAGAAGCTGCGCAAGATCCACATCACCAATCCACGTCGGAACTGGTTTGAGGAGATGTGGCCTGCTCTGAAGGCCCATCATGACACCCCCACTCCCGGCGGTTTGTCCCCTCACCAGATTCTGTTCGGCAGGGACCCCCTGGGTAGGGGACTTCCCTTGTCTGGTGATGGCATGGCTATGGATGCCAAGGAATTCTTCGCGCGGCAAGAGCAAACGGCGCGGGACATCCGCCAGCAGCTTGAGAAGGAGCATGCTGAGCGTCAGAAGTCCGCCCCGAGCTCAACAGCGCAGAAGTTCAGGGTGGGAGACCCGGTGTGGGTGATCAGACCCCGCCCTATGGGCACCCACCGCACCAAGACCTGGTTCACACCCGGCGAGGTGGTCCGCAGGATTGGTGAGGACACCTACCGCATCAAGGTGGGTCACGGACAGTTCCGGGAGCGCCACGAGAGTCAACTCCGTGTGCGGGAACCCGACCTCCGTGGCCAACATGTGCCCCTGAGCTATGCCGCACATGAAGCTGATTCGGATGATGACTATGCTGAGCAGGACGACTATACTGTCGAGAAGATCCTGGCTCAGCGTCCGAAAGCCTCGGCACCCGGAGGTCTGGAGTTCAAGGCTCGTTGGCGAGGCTATGGGCCGTCCCACGACACCTGGGAACCCGTCTCCTCGTTCGTCCCGCGGGTCAATACTCCCTTCATGGAGTACATCCGCAAGCACAAGACCAAGATCCACGTTTCGGACTTGGCAGCACTCACCCGGGCGATTGCAGCCAGGGGTGCCTGATCAGCGCCCTGAGCTCTCCCCTGATGCGTTTTGAGCGCTTGTGAGGCCGACGAATCGTCCCTTACTTGCTTGCTCTCTTCCATCTTTCGGTGACAGAGTGGCCATATACCCCCCCCTGCTGAATCCAGAGGAGGATGGCCCCTCTCTTCTTCTATTAGTCACTCCCCACCTGCTGAATCCTTGGGAAACCAGGTGAGGCGACTGACCTTCATTGTCCTGAGCTCTTGGGGCCTTGAAGCCCATACGACGTTGCGCAACGGATGCCGCTGTCATCGGCATTGCGATTTTTTTGGTGTGTGGTCTGGTTCCATGGCACTTGCGGAATCCAGACCAGTCGACGTGTGTCTCGAGACTATATATGCCTGAACTCAGGCGTTATCCTGTCCACCCTCCTGCATTTGCCTTATCCTGACCGTTGCGTGGTTTGGCACTCTGTCCAGAGTGTGTTTACACGCCTGTTTACCTGATTATTGCTTGCTTTCTCTGTCCCCCAGGATATGTGCATCTGTATCTTAGCCCATCACTGAGTGTGGACTGTTTTTCACAGAATCGGATACGAAGGCGCCTTGAGTCGCCGTGTACATGTACATACAGCCTGGTCCAGCCTGGGCCAGTACTCGAATACAGATTCTACTGTTTGAGTGCCTGTGATACCGTGTTGCCCTATTCGCTGTGATGTGGAGATCCTGATGGCGCCAGGCGGGAAGCCCAGTTGCCTGACTACACTCCCAGCGGTCCGCCACTGTCAGTCCCAGTGTGAGCCTACCGATTCGCAGACGCACTTGCAGTCGGATGGCGGCCTCCGGTGCTCCTGACCTCGGTCAGTCTGCCTGGGAAACTGCTGGTTTGAGGAGTCGACGCCTCCGCCCACACTGCATGAGGACTCCCTCATGTATGGCCTTCGTGGTAATAGGGCGAGGGAAAAGACGGCCTTGATGCCCGATCCCTTAAGGAGGAGTTCCCTTAAGATCTCTTAAGGAGTTCGGCTGTGGCACTCTGGACTCGCGTCGTATGGATAAGGACATGGTGCGCCCGAGGAAGGACCCGTGAAGACTCTCCCCAGTCGGCGGGCCTTGGGAAGCTTGGGGTAGCCTGATGGATCTTTGTGGTCGCTCTCGACCTGTGGGACCACCTTGGTCGTCGTGTGTCGCCTATGTTGGCCGTGTATGCCACTGCCACTGTGGTGGTGACCGTAGCAGCCGGCACCCGGTGCGCCTGGTATGGGTTAACGGGTCCTTTGGATGCCGAACAATCGCCGCCAGCACCCGGGACTTGATACTTGATACTATACATGTGCTACGAGCTTTTACAGCATCATACCTATCTTACTGTGGGATTTGGGCAGCCTACCCTGAATCAGCCTGATTTGAGGATGTGACACCCCCCCCCCTTCAGGAAGTGGTCCTGGGTACCCGCTGCCATGCGTGGGTGTTATCGAGCCCCCCCCAGGGTTTGCTCTAAGGAGGGGGGTGAAGCGGTACCCAGAACCTATGGCCCATGGCCCGGAGGCCTGTGAGCCGTCACACCCGTTATGGCCCATGGCCCAGAGGCCTGCGAGCCGTCACACCCGTGCGGAAGCCGTTGACACCGGCTATCCCTGTTCTCTAACCCGTGAAATCTGGAATCCGATTTCTAACCAATAAATCGATGTAGAATTACCGTGATTTTATTGTCTTGATCGATTTTCGGGCAGAAATCGGTGAAATACCCGATTTCTACCGCGATTTCTAATTGTCATGAAATCGCCGCCTGATGTCGCCTGTTCTCGCGCCTTCGTCGCTTCTCCGTGGCGAGTTTTGTGATTGACTTTTCTCGAGTACCTGTGAGGTTCTAAGAGAACTTAAGGGCTGAATCTAGAGGGTATTTAATGTACTTTCATCTGGTGCGTTCACCAGAATTTTTCGCCGTTACGTTTTCGAGAAAATCAGCGCGCAAGGCTTTCCGTCGATCGTGCGAACTCATGCTTCTCAAGGACCAAGAGTTCGCACGGAACCCTACGTCTCCCCCCTATGTCTTTCATCCATGCCCCTTTCACGCGGGCATATCATCTTGCTTAGGGAAGCGGGCAATGGCGGTGTTTTAGGCAGCCTATGGGTCTCGCAAACCCAAGTCGTTTGCGTGCGCAAACGCTAACTTTGTGGCCTTGTGAGCATGAACGTTAATGACCCAACACAATGCTCACAAGACCAAAAGCCCGAGGCCATTTTCGTTTTACGAGCCAACTCAACGATGGCTCCACGCAATTCAATGCGTACCAAAACTCTACTTTCAAAAGAGGGCAAGTTTTGGTTGAAAATTAGGCCAAAATGGCCAAACCCCCGAGGCTCGTACTCGAAGCCTATGGGGAGTTGAGCCTCGAACCAAGGCAATATGTAAAGTAGAGACCACGAAGGACATCGTGGATGGCTCGGTTGATTTTTACAACCTTGTCTTCTATTTTATATAATTTCGCCTTGTGAGCACGCGTGCCACATTGCCTCTTTGCACACGCGCTCATATGCAAGCACTAATGACACGAGTGGGCGGAGACAATCTAACCATAGGGTGCACATTTGAAAGCACCTACTATGGGCCTACTCCAAAAGTGTTTACTCATATTTTTGCTCCTCAAGGTCCCAAGGATATGTTCATGCCAATATCGCCGATCTATGCACTTTTTCCCATAAAATGTGTGCTTCAAGGATTGAGGTGTTAAAAATGCTTTCATTGTGCTTTGAACCTCAACCCTTGTTGCAAAAGGGAAGCAAAGCTTCGGTTTACATCCATGCAAAAGCCCGAGGCTCCTTTCTCTTGCGATACGGAGATACGATATTTGGAGGGACCGCTCTTGGGTGAATTTTGGCCGTTTTGCCCAAAATGGCCACAAACTCCTTCTCCCCCTGATTTCACCCCCGAGGTTGCGTGCGCCACTTGACCAAGGGTAAGGGCAATTCGGAGACGGCACATAAGCTCACATCGAATGGGGTGTTTCCCCATGTGGCCTCTCCTCTTGATGGGAGAGTTGTGAGTCACCCAATTTGGGGTATGTTGCCATTCTGCCCCATACGTGTGTCACTTTCCCTCCAATGGGAAAAATAGCTAGAGGCGACCATGAGGGATGGCAAGTGGCACATATTGGGACCTAAGTCCCATGTGTCTATCGCATCTTTGGTTGAAAGAATCCTCGCCGTGGCCATGGAGATATGGAATCATGAGTGCGGGCCGTTTTGGCCAAATTTCGCTGTTTTTGCCATTGTATGCCATATGGGAATTACCATATCTCCATGGGGCACGGGATCTAGCCAGGAAGGAAGGGCGCATATTGTAGCATATGACCAAGGGTTGAACGCCCTTGAGTTTCGTATTTGCTCCTCCGGCTCATCCGGAGTTATTCAACTTTTGGTGCGATCCACGATCCCCACCTTTGCACCGCATGTTGCTTTCTGCCCCGTCCGTGTGGTCATCACCTCGGTGAACAGTAAGCAGCCGGCGTGACAGCAAGCGATAACCCAGGGCATGGGACCAAAGGGGATATCAAGGGTTGTGAATCAAGGCTTGGCGCGTCAATATCGCCAAGATTTCCTACCCTGGACGGTCGCCCGAGACGGCCGATTTTGCCATTTTGGCAATCATGACCCCACGTGACGAACCCGTGGTGCCCTGATGCCGGGACCTCAGAGGGAACCAGGTTGGGTGAGGGTTCCAGGGAGTTCGTATGCGAAGCGCATAGGGTCAGTTGTCTCGTCCCTACCTCTGGCGGGTCCGGACGAGGGGTCAATTTTGGAGATTTTGGAGCTAATTTCAGTTTGGGCTGAAACAGCCCATTTTCAGCTGCCAACTCCTGAGAGATAATGGCGGGGCCATATCTCTGGCTCAGAGTGGAGTTGGGACCTGCCGTTAAGGGAGCATAGGGTGCCACTGTCGGTAGGCCTTGGAGCCCCTTGGTTCCCAGGAACTCGCCTGTGGCTAGGCGGGAAGCCTCCCTTGTGGGCAGGGTTTCAGGGTCCGGACTGAGCAGGGCATGGGTTGTGTTTGAGCCCCCGCCCCCACCAGCCACTGAGAGGGTCGGACCTGGGATTGGGATACAAGTTAGGATAGAGTGTCTATTGTCTTGTGATGCCCTTACCCCAGTCCAGTCTTAACCCCATGTGTACATATCCTGATGTGTTGCTGTACATACTTTTGTTCCCTTGTTGCAGAGTGGCAAGGATCCTGAAACGCTTTGTCACATGACATGAGCGCATTGATGCCCCTGTGAGCGTAGTGCTTTGCCTGCCTGCTCACTTGCGCGTGTCCACCGCAGCGTCCCGTGGCCGGCCCCCCACGGGAATCTGCGGGAGAAGGAGAGACACGCAGCCATGGGTCCGCGGCAGCAAGTGCCTGCAGACTCACCAAGGCGGCAACTGGCCTTTGAGAGCGCCAGACACCAGGGTCAGCGAAGAGCGGCACACCAACCGCAACTCGAGCAAAGGACCGTAAGGGGATCCACAGCCGGGCAGCAACGAGGCTACGAACCTCACCATGGTGACGGGTGCCAAGATGGTACCAGGAGTGCGTCGT
This sequence comes from Eutreptiella sp. 'Long Island Sound 2002', assembly GCA_964036045.1. NCBI lineage: Eukaryota > Euglenozoa > Euglenophyceae > Eutreptiales > Eutreptiaceae > Eutreptiella > Eutreptiella sp. 'Long Island Sound 2002'. Next base: position 185,731,955 of record OZ038380.1, on the reverse strand, counting down.
GGAGGAGTCACGCGAACCAGCAGCATGATCCTTTGACAGCACGAGCGGCACCGAATGAACAGGCAGCGCAGCCAATGGAAGAGCGAATCAAGAGACTAGAGGAGATGGTCCTCCTTCGAGTGCCCGCACTGGAGGCGGAGGTCGAACGCCTGAAGGGCGTCCTCAAGCTTCAAACGGAACAAACGGGAGGACCAACGACATGGGCATCCAAGCAACAGATGACCATGAGCAGTCAAACGCCTAGTCGGAGCAGTCGCCAATGGCGGCGTTAAGCCGTAATGACACCTCTTAAAGGGGGTGTCGGAAGAGCAGGACGAACCTGCGTAATTATTATATTTTATTTGAGTGCTCGCAGTTTTCTTTCTTTGGTGGAGCACCACTAGCTGGGCGCAGTCTTGGCAAGCTCCACCAACCAGGTATATATGTGGGACTTAAAACCCATGTATATATGGGGCAGCTCAGCCCCTGGCACACGCACCCGCACTTGTACAGTACAGTGCAGGGTGCCTGGGTAAGGCACGAACTGACACAGCACCAACAGACCAAGCCCACCTCCTCAAACTCCTGTTCTACCAACCATGAGAACCTACCCCGTGACATACCAACACCGAACCCCCACCACGTCTACACACCGTCCACCGGGCACAGCACTGACACAGCACACACGGGCGCCACAGGCACCGCACACGCTCCCACCAGCATGCGCGCGCCACCAGCCCCCATCCCCCCACGCCGCCGTCCGTCCACAGGTACCACCAACCGCCAGCCACCGCATGTCCCCTCTGCGCTCGCCAGCGGCTACCACAGACAGCCCTGCCCTGCAACCCAGACCACTGGGTCTGCCTGGGAGCCGCGCACCGCCTCACCCACTGCCCCCACTGCGGGGACCTCAACCCCCGCCACCGCGAACGGCCCGCGGCCCCAGCCGCACCCCCCCCCACCAGCCACCCCAGCTTCTTCGGGTACCTCACCGACACTCTCCGGGACCAACTGGGAGGATACTACGTGGCGGACGCGGCGGACCACGCATGGGCCATAGCCGTGGCCACGGGCAACACACCCCTGCCCCCCCACAGCCCACCCCTACGCCACAGCGGAGGCGGCTTGAACGTGGCGGCCCGCCACATCCTCCTCGCCCTATACCTCCACCACCGAGACCTACACCTCCCAGACCCACAACTCCCGGCCCCCCAAGCAGCAGCCCTGACGCCGGAAGCGTGGGCCGACACGGCACCAGAGGAGATAGCAGCCTACCTCCGAGCCACGTGCCGCCGGTTCGCAAACGCCCTCGGCCGACAGAAGGGAACACCTTATCCCCTCAGCGCACTCCTCTACCCGGCACACCACCCCCACCCCACACAACGGACACCCCCGGAGGGCTGGGCGTCTTTCCGGGACACCCACCTGGCCGCCCCCGACGAGGCCACCGCCACGCGGATGAGCCTCACGGACCAGGAGGCCTACGTCAGAGGCCTCAAGACGAGCCTCCAAGAGGCACACCGCTGGCGCGCCCGCTCCCCGTCGCCCCCACGGGGACAGGGGGGTTCACCCGCCCCCGACACCCACCAGGCCAAGAAGACCAAGGGGCACCGGCACCAGGGGGCCCGCCAACGCGCCCGCCAGCAGGGCGCGACGCCCCGACCAAGGCCCGGGTCCAGCCACACCGCACCGCCCCACGCCCAGACCCCCGGGGCACACCAACAACACCACCACCACCAACGCCCACCGCCACCACCTTACCGCAGCACCCGAACCCTGCAGCCCAGTCAGCCACCACCGCCCACACACGTCCACACCATGCCAGGACCACCGTACGCGCAGAGCCAGGGGACATGGCACCACCAACACCACCACCGCGCCCCCGTCCCTCCCAACCCCTACCCCCTAATGCCCCCAAGCTACAGCGGCCCCCACCAGCTACATCCCCACCACGCCCCAGCACAACCAGGCCCCGCGAACCACCCACCCCACATAGCGCACATCACCGCACCACACCATCACGTGTACCACCACCACCAGCCCCTGCCGCCACACCCACCAACGCCGGGGTACCACACACAACCGACACACCCTCCACACCACCACCACGCGGTCCAGCACCACCCGCCGCCCCCGCTACACGGGCCCACGGCATACGAGCCACGGTACACCCCCATGGACCCGCGAGGAGCCGCGCACGCACACCGGCAACACCAGGACCGAATAGGGGCGCCCCACCACCACCAACAGCCCCCCCACCCACACCCCATACCAGCGAGCACCATCCACCAGCAGCCACCCATCACATACGGACCACAACCCCACCCGGGGGCTCATGCGGTCGCCTCCCACCCGCACCCCGGCACCGCGACCAGTCAAGAACCGCAAGGGCCACACGGCGCACACACGCAACACCCACACGACCCACAGGGACGCCCGGACCCCCAGCCGGCACAACACCCACCCCCGCCCCCCCCACCCCACCACCACCAGCAGCCCCCCCCACCCACACCCCATACCAGCGAGCACCATCCACCGGCAGCCACCCATTACATACGGACCACAGCCCCACCCGGACACTCATGCGGCCGCCTCCCACCCACACCCCGGCACCACAACCAGTCAGGAACCGCAAGGACCACACGGCGCACACACGCAACACCCACACGACCCACAGGGACGCCCAGACCCCCAGCCACCACAACACCCACCCCCGCCCCCCCCACCACCAACAGCACCACCCCCACACCACCCCCCCCCCGCCCCCCCCCCGAGACCAGGCCACGGACACAACACGCGGCAGCCAGCACCAACCAATCGATGTCGATGCCCCCGCCGACGCATGCCACCGCGAATCCCCCCTCCCCCGACCGCCGCAAGAGACCCCATCACCGGACCCCGCGCGCGACAACGATGACCACCCCCCCCAACCCACACCACCCCCCCCATCACACCCCGCACCACCAGTCGCCGCACCGGCCGAACCCTACGCACTGCACAACCCCGCAGCGGTACGGCAGCACCTCCGGGGGGTCGGGGAACAGGACGTCGTGCTGTACCTCCGCACCTCCGGCACCAGCACCCCCATCCGGGCGGCCACCCTGGTCCAGGCGGCCACCCTGGGGGAAGGCGTCAGAGACTTCCTCTTCGACGCCTTCCTCCACGTCGCCCGACACGAGCGCCCCCCACGCGCCACCCCGGACGGCGAGAGCCCGCCCCCCACGGGGAGCCGGATCTGGGTACCCCCCATCGACTGGGGGCGACACCTGGTCGGACACCCCGTGCCAGAGCGGGACAGCACCCAGGGCCGCACCCGCTACCGCGAGCCCAACATGGCCCACCCCCCACCCAACGCCACCCCCAACAGCACCAAAGAGTGGGAGCGGGAAACATGGGTGGCCCGGATGGCCTCCCTAAGCAACTTCCGGCACCACGTCCCGGGGGACATCCCCACCCCCGACGAGCAGCAGCCAGCCCCCTCCACGTACATGACCCTCATGTACAATCTACACTACACCCTCTCCACCACCACCTACCACGCACCCACAGACCACTGGGTGGTACACGGCACCGACTCCCTCCTCCCCGCCGACTACACCCCCCCCACACACAACCCGGGCCCCGACACGTACGCCAGGGGGGAAGACCTGGACGACCCCCACATCTGGGGCACGTGGGAACCCGAATCCCTGGACGCGCTGCTCTCCATCCGCAGCGGCTACCAGGGCCTTGGTAGGGCGATGTATTGCCTCGCCAAGTGGACCCAACGGACCTGGGGGATCCCCGCGGACCGATGGGTGTGGGTGGTCACGCTGCGCCCCCAGCAGATGGAAGCCCCCCCAAACCGCGGGGGACCCACCCCCCCACGCCCCACCACCCCACAACTATGCCCGTACATGGTGGCAGCCCGCCTCATGGCGCTGCTATGGCCGGGCCCCCACACCCCCACCCAAAACTACCCCCACCTCACAGAGGGGGACATGCCCGGCATCCAGCGATGCTTCTTCGAGACCCTCGACTACCTCCAGCAGACACACCCCCGCGTCCTGGAGCAGATATGGCCACCCCCCGGGTAACCCACGTGCCCGCACAGCCGAGACAACACCGCCACGCCAGCACCAGCACGCACGGATCACCAGGGAAAACGCGCGCACACGCCCGATGCCCGACCCAGCACCCGCGTTCTCGCTACTTACAGGACCCAGCATCATACGCCCGCCCCCGAGGCCCGGGACCCTCCGCCGTCTCCCGCGGCCCTCTCCTCCGCCTCCGACTCCACAACCTCCACCACCACGACCACCTCATCCACCACCACCACCACCACGTCCTCATCCAGCACTCCACCCCCCAGGCCGCGGGGGACACCTCCCAAACGGGCCTCCAAACCCGCCCCCACCGCGAGCAGCCCCACCGCCGCCAAAGCCCACGCCCCGGCGAAGCCCATGCCCACGACCCAGCCGAAGCCCAAGGCCGCCGCCAAAGGGCGGCCCGCAGCCAAGCCCAAGCCCAGGCCCAAACCCGGCGCCACGACGGCAGCTCGGGCCCGGCCCCCCCAGGGTGTCCTCTACGACATCCGGCCCCAGCCGTCCCAGGCCCGAAGGCAGCAGCGCCCAGCGCGGCGCCCCCCCACCGTCACCGACACCACCGCCACCACCTTCATGGCGGAGCGCGCCGCGGCCGAAGCGCGGCGCGCCTCGTCCCACCACCTCCCAAAGCCCGCACCCCGGGCCCACGGACCGCTCCAGGGTCCACCAGCAGCGCCCCTGCCCCCCTACCGGCCCCCGATGACAGCCCACATGCAACGCATGCCCCACTACCGCCGCCGCCACGAATCCCCGCTCAACCCCGAGGCGGAGACCGTACGCGCACACCCGCGGGTCCACATCCGCGTGCACCCCCACTCCCCACGCACCCCCACGGAACAGGACTACGAGGAATCCCCCAGGCCCGCCACCGCCGCCGGCCCCCACGACCCCGTCACACCCACCCACGCCCACTCCTCCGCCCAAGACCGCAGGCCCGCCCAGGAACAGTGGTGGCAGCGCTGGACCCACACGCAGCTCTGGGAGCTGTGGAAGTGGGCCCGGGGAGAGCCCTCCCTCGAGGGCCTGGTCCATCGGCCCCGCAAGGGGTCGGTGGAGAACTGCCGCCTCCAGCCGGCGGGGGGGTGGATGCCGCAGGCCGCATGGGAAGCCATGCTGGCCGATGCGCTCCACCCCCTGGGATTCCACCCCCGCAACCTCCCCGCGCCCCAGGACCACCCGTACGTCCTCAGGCGCCTGCGGGAGACCCTCCAGGAAGCACGGCGAGACGGCATCCGCCTGTGGGACATCACCCAAAGCCCAGCCCCGCACGCACACACCCCCTCACCACCCCACAAGCGTCGGCGCACCGACACCGGCGACACCCACAACACCCCAGGAGCCCTGCGCGCCACACAACACGACGCGCCTGACCCCCCGGCCAGCGGCGCCGCCATCTAACCCCGTTATCCAGCACAGCACCACCACGGGGCGCCACGCCAGGCCCCGCCCAGAAGTCACCAAACAAACCGGACGCCGAAGGAAGCCAACGCACACGACAACGAGCACCACTACGCCCAAAGGCGCCGAACCCGGGCCCGATACCGTGGGCTCCTCTCCACCCTCAGCACGACACACACGTCACTGACGTCACTCCTCCGCCGTGCCCCCTCCCACGCCACCGCCCCGCCCCCCCCCCCCCTCCCGCCGCACGTCCCCACGCCGCCCAGCACCCAGCCCCACACACTGCGCCACAGCATCGCCCTAGTCCGGCTCCTCCACCATCGCGGCACTTGGCACCTCACAGTAGACCGCCGTCCTGTGGTCCCGCTCCACCCAGCACCACTCCCGGGGCCGCACCCGACCCACGCCGTGTTCGCCCCCACGTCGCGGGCCGCGGACATCCTCCCGCTCCCCGCCACCACCCCTCCCGGGCATCGCATACTACTTACCGCCAACCCCTCGGTCCTCAGTGAGGTCCCCATCGGGCACGCCGACGCCCCGCACGTACGCCCGCTGCTGCCCAACCTGCACGCTGCGTACGCCCCCGGCACGCCCGCCGACCCCTCCGTGTGGGACTCCCAGTGAGGCCACCGGCCAACGGCCGGCCCACACGCACCACCCCGCACCCGCCTCGGGCGCACGACTCCGTGGACGCCGCTACCCACACGCCCGGCCCCGCGCAACCGCCTAACCGAGCCAGAACACAAGCACAAATCAAACCCGAGCCACACCCCGAAACCGCTAACCCTTGACTCCTAACCAAACCCGCCGAGGGAACAACGCAACCACAGCCCACACCCACAGCCCACACAGCCGCCTAACCAGCCAGCACCAGAAGCAAAGAAACACCTCACCAAACCCACCCTGACCCAAGCCTAACCGGGCCGAAGCCCCAACACAAATCAAACCCGAGCCACAACCCGAAACCGTCAACCCTTGACTCCAAACCAGGCCCGCTGAGGGAAATGCGTAGACACAGCCCACAACCACAGCCCACACAGCCGCCTAACCAGCCAGCACCAGAAGCAAAGAGACACCTAACCAAACCCACCCTGACCCATACCCATGTACATCAGGACACGCGAGCCGCACCCCTGGGGCGCGACCGCCGCCACAGCACCAGCGACACACGCCAGAGGACACAACGCTATAGCACCGCCGCACCAGCTGCCCGTGCCGGTGCCTGCAGTGTACGCGCGCCTCTGTTTTCCTCTTTTTTGTTTTTCCTTTTTCTTTTTCAAAAAAAAAAAAAAAAGAAACAAAAAAAAAAAAAAAAAAAAAACGAACATTAGGGGGGGAGGAAGAGGGACACATCCACCCATGGCACACGCGCACCGCACACCGCACGCACACCGGTAAACAGGAGCCCAGGGGCCCAGGACACCGCACATGCAACACAACACACCGAGCGGGCACACCGGTGAACAGGAGCCAGCTGGCCCAGGACACCGCAGACGCACCACAGCAAACCGCGCGGGCACACCGGTGAACAGGAGCCCAACGGCCCAGGACGCTACACACACGTAGGGCAGCCGAGGGACAGGAAAGAACCAATACCCCATGGGTCGGACGCACTGGGGCGACCCAGCCGACCCACCGGGCCAGTGGCAGGAGCGGTACTCCAAAGCCACTGGTCCGAGCCCGGCCAGGCTGCATCGAGGACCATGGCAAACGTCACCCGGAGCCATGGAAGCAACCGGTGACAGGCGAGCCGGTACACAGTCCAGGAGGGGGTCACCTGCCAAGCAGAGTGGCCCCGCAACTCAAGCCACAAGGGTGAGGCGGTCGTACCGTAGACAAGCGGGAGCAATACCCCTCGTGGTGAGAGATACTCCACACGGCTGGGCAGCCCCCCAGAGCTGCCGCCCAAAGGAGGGGGCATGTGGCCCTACCCATGGACACATGTGGGGACACCCTCCCACCTGGGACACATGGACCGGGTGGCCGCGACAATGCCTTCCCAAGCACATGCGGGAGCGGCTCAAGAGGCACCTGACATAGGGCAGTGGGAGCGACAGGACGTCCCCTTGGTAAGACCTTCTTCCTGCAATGTCAAAGGAGGCATCCCGAGCTCCCGAAGATACCTACCTACCTACCTGATGCCGGGACCTCAGAGGGAACCAGGTTGGGTGAGGGTTCCAGGGAGTTCGTATGCGAAGCGCATAGGGTCAGTTGTCTCGTCCCTACCTCTGGCGGGTCCGGACGAGGGGTCAATTTTGGAGATTTTGGAGCTAATTTCAGTTTGGGCTGAAACAGCCCATTTTCAGCTGCCAACTCCTGAGGGATAATGGCGGGGCCATATCTCTGGCTCAGAGTGGAGTTGGGACCTGCTGTTAAGGGAGCATAGGGTGCCACTGTCGGTAGGCCTTGGAGCTGCTTGGTTCCCAGGAACTCGCCTGTGGCTAGGCGGGACGCCTCCCTTGTGGGCAGGGTTTCAGGGTCCGGACTGAGCAGGGCATGGGTTGTGTTTGAGCCCCCGCCCCCACCAGCCACTGAGAGGGTCGGACCTGGGATTGGGATACAAGTTAGGATAGAGTGTCTATTGTCCTGTGATGCCCTTACCCCAGTCCAGTCTTAACCCCATGTGTACATATCCTGATGTGTTGCTGTACATACTTTTGTTCCCTTGTTGCAGAGTGGCAAGGATCCTGAAACGCTTTGTCACATGACATGAGCGCATTGATGCCCCTGTGAGCGTAGTGCTTTGCCTGCCTGCTCACTTGCGCGTGTCCACCGCAGCGTCCCGTGGCCGGCCCCCCACGGGAATCTGCGGGAGAAGGAGAGACACGCAGCCATGGGTCCGCGGCAGCAAGTGCCTGCAGACTCACCAAGGCGGCAACTGGCCTTTGAGAGCGCCAGACACCAGGGTCAGCGAAGAGCGGCACACCAACCGCAACTCGAGCAAAGGACCGTAAGGGGATCCACAGCCGGGCAGCAACGAGGCTACGAACCTCACCATGGTGACGGGTGCCAAGATGGTACCAGGAGTGCGTCGTGGAGGAGTCACGCGAACCAGCAGCATGATCTTTTGACAGCACGAGCGGCACCGAATGAACAGGCAGCGCAGCCAATGGAAGAGCGAATCAAGAGACTAGAGGAGATGGTCCTCCTTCGAGTGCCCGCACTGGAGGCGGAGGTCGAACGCCTGAAGGGCGTCCTCAAGCTTCAAACGGAACAAACGGGAGGACCAACGACATGGGCATCCAAGCAACAGATGACCATGAGCAGTCAAACGCCTAGTCGGAGCAGTCGCCAATGGCGGCGTTAAGCCGTAATGACACCTCTTAAAGGGGGTGTCGGAAGAGCAGGACGAACCTGCGTAATTATTATATTTTATTTGAGTGCTCGCAGTTTTCTTTCTTTGGTGGAGCACCACTAGCTGGGCGCAGTCTTGGCAAGCTCCACCAACCAGGTATATATGTGGGACTTAAAACCCATGTATATATGGGGCAGCTCAGCCCCTGGCACACGCACCCGCACTTGTACAGTACAGTGCAGGGTGCCTGGGTAAGGCACGAACTGACACAGCACCATGGATTTGATGCTGCGTTATAGTGCTGTGTGCGTGCCTGTCCTGTTGCTTGGTTTTTGAAAGCATGGAGGTTTTTGGGAAACTGAAAGCTTTTGCCAGGTTTTCAAAACAAACGGGGCAGGCCACCCAAGGCCTTTTTATTTTTCCTAGTGTGTCAAAGTAGGCAGATTTCTGCCTGAGGGTAGTATTGGTGCTCCCCACCGGACACCTAGGGCAGGGCCACCCCTGGGACTTGTTTTTTCCCCTGGGGGATAAACAAACCTTTTTGTATCCCATAAAGGAGGGTCACCCAGCGGAGACTTCCTCCAGGGCACTCCAGTGCCGAGTTGCAAGCCTCCTAGAGGGTTGCAACTCTTTTAAGGAGAGGGGTGATGCGGTAGCGGGTGGGTCTCCCCAGCGCGACCGTAGAAGTCTCCGCAGGCGCAAAAATGACCTCAGCAGAGGCGTAATCCCAGATTGGGAAATAGCGATTTTTATAGTTAATTTCATAGATTTTCGCAATAATTTAATCAATTTTCCTTCCGCGCCTTTCCAGAGACCATGTAGCCAGGACTAATCCTGCCATGCGGCAAAAATCCTGGAAAGATTTGTATAAAAAGTGGTCAAATGGACTCCCAAAGCGATCGAAATCGAGAAGATAACACCGCTGACCGGAGTCATGGTTGAAGCCTGATTTTTGTGCTCTGTTGCATTTTCAGGGTCTTCAAGGGCCAACGCGGCGGGCCCCCACCCTACCGCTTCACTGGTGCTGGTTCTGCTGGTGTGTGGTGCTGCTAGTAAAGGGTGCGGGATCATACGTATCTTATCAAGGCAAAGGTTTGAGAAGTGTCCCCACCTGCAGTTCAACTTTCAACATCTCCCTCTCATCAGCATCCTGCCTGCTGTGCTGTGCGCAAAAAAAATGTGATGTGAATGTGTCACTGAAGCAAGGTTTGTACATGTATGCACTTGCTCCCCGCCAGAGGGTTTCCCGAAGCATGGGCATAATGCTGCTGTCCTTTCATGCACTTGGGCTCACCATGCACGCTCAGTAAGCCTGTGGTCAGGCTGCCTTCAGTGTTTCTGTCAGGAAACCACCATGCATTGAAAAATGTGATATGGATGTGGATGCGGATATGGATGTGATATGATGTGATGTGATGTGATGTGATGTGATGTGATGTGATGTGATGTGATGTGATGTGATGTGATGTGATGTGATGTGATGTGATGTGATGTGATGTGATGTGATGTGATGTGATGTGATGCGATGCGATGTGATGTGATGTGATGTGATGTGATGCGACGCGATGCGATGCGAGGCGAGGCGAGGCAAGGCGATGCGATGCGATGCGATGCGATGCGATGCGATGCTGCGATGCGATGCGATGCAATGCGATGCGATGCGATGCGATGCGATGCGATGCGATGCGATGCGATGCGATGCCATGCGATGCGATGCGATGCGATGCGATGCGATGTGATGCGATGCGATGCGATGCGATGCGATGTGATGTGATGTGATGTGATGTGAAATGATGTGATGTGATGTGATGTGATGTGATGTGATGTGATGCGATGCAATCGATGCGATGCGATGCGATGTGACGCGATGCGATGCAATGTGATGTGATGTGATGTGATGTGATGTGATGTGATGTGATGTGATGTGATGTGATGTGATGTGCTGTGATGTGATGTGAGGTGATGTGATGCGATGCGATGCGATGCGATGTGATGTGATGCGATGCGAGGCGATGCGATGGAATGCGATGCGATGCGATGCTGCGATGCGATGCGATGCCATGCGATGCGATATGATGTGATGCGATGCGATGCGATGTGATGTGATGCGATGCGATGCGATGTGATGCGATGCGGATGTGATGTGATGTGATGTGATGTGAAGTGAAGTGATGTGATGTGATGTGATGTGATGTGATGCAATGCGATGCGATGCAATCGATGCGATGCGATGTGACGCGATGCGATGCAATGTGATGTGATGTGATGTGATGTGATGTGATGTGATGTGATGTGATGTGATGTGATGTGATGTGATGTGATATGATGTGATGTGATGTGATGTGATGTGATGTGATGTGATGTGATGTGATGTGATGTGATGTGATGCGATGCGAGGCGAGGCGATGCGATGCGATGCGATGCGATGCGATGGGATGCGATGTGATGCGATGCGATGCGGATGTGATGTGATGTGATGTGATGTGATGTGATGTGATGTGATGTGATGTGATGTGATGTGATGTGATGTGATGTGATGCAATGTGATGTGATGCAATGCGATGCGATGCAATCGATGCGATGCGATGTGACGCGATGCGATGCAATGTGATGTGATGTGATGTGATGTGATGTGATGTGATGTGATGTGATGTGATGTGATGTGATGTGATGTGATGTGATGTGATGTGAAGTGATGCGATGCGATGCGATGCGATGCGATGCGATGCGATGTGATGTGATGTGATGTGATGTGCTGCGATGCAATCGTTGCGATGCGATGTGACGCGATGAGACGCAATGTGATGTGATGTGATGTGATGTGATGGGATGTATTGTGATGTGATGTGATGTGATGTGATGTGATGTGATGTGATGTGATGTGATGTGATGAGTAAGAAAAAGTCACTGCCATGTCTTTCTTGGAGGGCTTGATCCAGGCCAAGCCCCCCTTAAAACCCTTTTGTTGATGCTAAGACTAACTTAAGTATTTTTATCTCTCTTTTGAAGCCTAAAGTACACTTTCCCAAAGTAACTAGGGTTGGGACCCTAGCCCCCCCATGAAGTTCACCCCTACCACTCAACTGAGCGGAGGTATCTTCCTTCATGGAGGATATACCGAAATAAAATAGGCATTTCATGCTTTAGGCCTTGGAGGTTAAGCCTAGTGGTCTCCCATCCCAAGACCCCTATACTCAATTGTTTCTACCACTTATTGTGGTTCTACCTTTTAACTGTTTCTGAATTCAGTTGCTTGGCCAAGGCATTTTCTGTGTTGGCCTGACATCTATGCCCCACATTTCTAACCAGCACCATTTCACCCAAAAGAGTGCACATGAAGTGCCTGATGCTATCTTGGAGGCCTGAGTCAGTCCAGTTTTCATATAAAATCTTTTGTATTATCCATTTGTGATTGAATCTTTGTGTTTATACCTGCATTGTCTATCTGCCGCCCTTCTGTGTTCCACTGGATTCCAAAACCATTCATTGATTCGATCCACATCCTGTTCTTGCTCTACTTGCTGCTTTGGTTTGGGTTTTCAACCTCAAAAATTGCAGGATTTCATCAAAATATCTAGGGCATTAATCAAGGACATCTTTCCGGTAGCAGAGACAGTCCCTTGTGACCTTTTGAACCCACCCTGAGAAGAAGTGCAGCACACAAAGCTCAAAAACAAGTTCATCATGTCCACGCCAAGCGTCAGGACCTGGCCCATAAGAACTGTCCAAGTACAAATGGGCAGCATGGCCCACCCTATGAGTGAACCACCTTACCGAGCTCCACAACATCTCAGCGGCGCATCTGGGTCCCAAGGAGATCCAGATCGCAGAAGGGCGGAAGAAAAAAAAATCCTTACCACCGAGGCCTTAGCGGCCCACGGTGGAGACAGCCTGCACCATCTGCACAAGCGTGTAGCAGCCTCAGTCTCCCGATCCGCCTGTCTGGCTTCATCCTCAACAGCGATTGGAGGCCCTGAGCAATACGACAAGCTGAGGAAGAAAATGGATGAATACATCCTCCATGAGGAGTACTACAAATTCATTCGTGGAGAAGAAGGGGAGGAGCCATTGGCAGTACACGGATCCAGACCACGTACAGACCTAGGGTCCTACACGCACTCTGGCCCGCCGTCCGACAGAGCCGAGACAGCACCCCTGCCAAGACGACCGAGACCCGAGTATCCAAGAGCATGTTGTCCAACCCCAAGGGCTCCCGAAGTGGGCCCGACTCGAGTTGAGGAACAACATCATGCAAGGCCAACCTACGGTGCCCTGGATCATACGGCCGAACTGCTGGCCAAACTTCTGTCTGGATCAGAAGATCCAGATGTGACGGCCCTATCGGAGGCCATTAAGGGGAAACTGGGTATTGCAGAACCCTTACCCAAGCCAGAGTTGTCCTCCCCCTCCCCCGGACTGAGTACCCTGGCCGAAGATCTTAAGAGATCAAGGGTTTCAAGGCTGTTGCCTAAGGTCACCTGCCCCAGCCCCTTTCACCCCCGTGCCAGGACAGTGCCCATGGCTGAACTACAGGACGTGCCTGTGACAGAGACTGAGAAAAGAGGGCTGTCAGCCCTGGCACCTCTCGCCGGCGTATCGCCTTCTGGCCTAACTCCGGGGGGTGGGAAGACGGGCAGACCTATTGCCCAGGCAAACATCCAGCTGGAACTGCCGGAGTTCGACCCCAAAAATCTGCCCGAATGGGCAGAAGAATTTGCTGAGTTTCTTTTGCTGACTGGCCAATCCCATGTGGATGTGGCAACCAAATGCTCACTGCTGAAACGCTCATGCAAAAAGAAAATTTTGCAAAAACAGGTGAAACAGATTGTGAAAACCTCTTCCACCTCCGCAGAGGTACTCCAGAGGTTGGAGAAAACGTTCCCAGTCTATGAGACTGACCTCAGTGTGCGCACACAGATAGAGGAGCTACCTATGCTCCCTGAGTTTCCTTGCGCTGCGCGAATCTCTGAATATGTGTGCGACTTGGAGTATCTGTTTTCGCGGATGAACGTGGGCTCCTACGGATCCACTGCGCCGCACCCGTGGCTCATGAGTAAGATCCCCCAACGTACGTGGGATGATTGCCGCTCTACCTCTGAGAGGAACAGTCGGACCCACTCGTACGATGAACTGGTGGACCTCCTGATTGAGCTAGCTCCCGACAGAGAGAATGACTCCCACATGGAGAAATTCCTCAAGAAGCACTTGGATCGAGGTGGTACCCCTACTCCCGAACGTGGCGAAGGGAAGGGGCCTAAAAATCCCACTAACACCAACCAGGGAGGTGGTAAAGGGAGGGGTAACCTACGTGCCATGAATTAGGTTAAACCTGATGCACGTACACCCCCTCTGTTCTACTGCAAACCTGTCAATGACAAGGGGGGGCCTTGTCATGCATCTGACTGCGATCACTGCAGTAGCTGTATGCTGCAGATGAAACAACAGCAGCATACCAAGGATGGGAAACCTGTGACACATCAGGATCATTTCAGGTGTACCATCACCTGTGGGTATTGTGGCAAACATCGTCACTACGAAGACGAATGTCACATAAAGAAACGCGAGAGTGATAAACTCAAGCGTCAGGAGGCCGAACGCCAGAAGACCCAAACACCCACCAAAAACCCCCAGAATGGGGATGAAGGTGGTAAAGGAGGTGGCAAGGGGGGTGGCAAAAATGGACCCCCTAACCCCCAGAGGCGCTCATCAGCGCCCGTTGCTACACCCACTCCTGCTGCTACACCCGCTCCTACCACAGGAGATCCTAAGAAGCGCCCCCAGGGGGATAACGCTACCCCTGAGGGGAAGAACTCCAAGAAGAGGGGCTTGGCCTGGATGGCCAGGTCCCTCATTGCTGCAGGGGTGGATGTCAAGTTTCCTGATGAGGAGTAGGGGGGCCTCTCTGAGGTGGAGGACTTGGCTTTCTGGATCCTCGTGAAAATCGGGGATCAAGTTTTTCGAGCTGTGCCCGACACCGGTGCAACACTTTCCATAGAGGCCCGGCGCCTGCTAAAGACTTTCAAGAAAACTAAGGCCGTGGCCATAAGAGTAGGGGATGGGCGTACCACCCATTCCTTGGGGGGGGTCGATGTGACTATATGCCTGGGCGACGAAACCGTGACCCCACACTGCAGAGTGCTGGACACCGACGCCTTTGACATCGTCATTGGTACAGACTTCCTGCGAAGAAACCCCCAGGTAAAAATGCTGTCTCTCCAGCGCCCCTATTCTTTGCACTGCGACTTTGGCAGTGGGCTATTCTCCGTACCTTTGGCGCTGTCAGGACAACAAGAGTCTGGGCTGCGCTACGCATCCAAGACTAACTATCGTACTGAAAACTACCAATTGGCCCATCACGTTGTTGAAAATGGACTGGCGGCCCTTCAGGTAAACCTGGATGAGATCCAGGTGGAATTGTTTGCGAGCCAGCAACAGCACATCATGCAGTTGTACTGCTCGAAACAATTGAACAATGCTTTCCGTTTCTTCTGGAAAGCAATGGGCCTAGCGTATGCTAACCCTCCCTTCTCCCTGCTCGCGAAGGTTCTAACCAAAATCGCTTATGAGGGAGGAAGGGTTGTCATGTGCACCCCTGACTGGGGCTGCTCTGGTGAACATGCTTACTGGCGCCGTATGCTAGATCGAATGACCGTGGGAAGAGTGCAACTCCCCGACGACCCCATCTATGTGCCTGAGGACTCAGACACAGCTATGCAGGCCCCTGAGTGGGCCAGTTTCCTGTCCATCGTCGATGGATCTCTCAATCCTGTACCCTTGTGTGACCTAGACCAGGTGCTACTGAAAGAGGTCATGGCCCAAAATCGTGGCCTGACCCTTTTTGATCTCAAAAATGGATCTCCTGAGAACCTATCTGCCACACTTACAGGGTGTGAGTCTCCCGATGATTATCTGGAACCTGAAGCTGTAAAGGAGGATGCTGACGATCAGCTGTCTGAGATTGCCAGCACTATCCCTCCTGTTGATCCCAGCTGTGTTGACCTAAAACACAGTGCCTTCCTAGCCCAGCTGTTGCCAGAGGAGGTAGATCTAGAGTCAACCCCTGAACCCGCTTCCCCTGTTGGGAAGCCAGTGCTACACATGCAGCCTATGCACACAGGTGAACCCGTGGCCCGGAGTGCTGATGCTCTGGCGCGGCCTGCTGCTAATAACATGCCATTGTCTGAGCATGACACTCAGGAACTCCGGCGGCTGTTGTACCTGAAGGCCGAAGGTATTGAGCGCCAAGAGCGGCTGCAATACCTCAGACAGACCTGGAAATCCTCCATCTGGTCTGAGGAGGACGATGATTCCTATACGCTGCCTGATCCTGAGATACCGCTAGTGTATTCTCTGCACTATGGGCAGCCATGTTCCCCTGAGTGGGACGATGGTTCTGTGCCTGCCGAAACTGCTGATCGGCAGAAAAAGAAAGAACATGGAAAGAGCAACCTCCATGCTGAGGAGGATTTCCAAATGCAGCTACAAAACCAAAATGGACAAACGCTCTGGTTTCTGGCAGGTGGACCTAACCGCCGCAGCTCAGGAGCTGCTGGCTTTTATAACCCCTAAGGGCCGTGTCTTTAAGTGGAAGGTTATGCCTTTCGGGGTGGCTAATGCCCCAGCGCTCTTCCAGGAGCTTATGAACAAAATTTTGTACATACTGAGGCGCAGGCCTCTAGTACAGGAGTTGATTTCTCGGGGTGCAGAGATGGACGCTCACATCGACGACGTTAGTTTGGGTACTAATACCAAAGAGGACCATGTCCTTCTCCTCCGTGAATTTTTCATTGTCTGTCAAGAAAACCATCTCCGAATCAAACTCGAAAAATGTGAGTTTATGAAAGAGGAGATGGAATATTTGGGTTTCGACGTGGGGTATGGTTGGTCCGAATCACTTGCTGCCGGTTCAACAACGCCCTCGGCCGACGGAAGGGAACACCTTACCCACTCAGCGCACTCCTCTACCCGGCACACCACCCCCACCCCGCACAACAGAAGCCCCCGGAGGGCTGGGCGTCTTTTCGGAACGCCCACCTGGCCGCCCCCGACGAGGCCACCGCCTCGGATGGGCCTCACGGACCAGGAAACCTACGTCAGAGGCCTCAAAACGAGCCTCCAAGAGGCACACCGCTGGCACGCCCGCTCCCCGTCGCCCCCACGGGGACAGGGGGATTCACCCGCCCCCGACACCCACCAGGCCAAGAAGACCAAGACAGGTCAGGGGGCCCGCCAACGCGCCCGCCAGCAGGGCGCAACGCCCCGACCAAGGCCCGGGTCCAGCCACACCGCACCACCCCACGCCCAGACCCCCGGGGCACACCAACAACACCGCCACCGCCAGCGCCCACCACCACCACCTTACCGCAGCACCCAAACCCTGCAGCCCAGTCACCCACCACCGCCCACACACGTCCACACCATGCCAGGACCACCATACGCGCAGAGCCAGGGGACATGGCACCACCAACACCACCACCACGCCCCCGTCCCTCCCAACCCCTACCCCCAATTGCCCCAAGCTACAGCGACCCCCACCAGCTACATCCCCACCACGCCCCAGCACAACCAGGCCCCGCGAACCACCCACCCCACATAGCGCACATCACCGCACCACACCATCACGTATTCCACCACCACCAGCCCCTGCCACCACACCCACCAACGCCGGGGTACCACACACAACCGGCACACCCTCCACACCACCACCACGCGGTCCAGCGCCACCCGCCGCCCCCGCTACACGGGCCCACGACATACGAGCCACGGTACACCCCCATGGACCCGCGAGGAGCCGCGCACGCACACCAGCAACACCAGGGCCTAGTAGGAGCGCCCCACCACCACCAACAGCCCCCCCACCCACACCCCATACCAGCGAGCACCATCCACCAGCAGCCACCCATCACAAACGGACCACAGCCCCACCCGGGGGCTCATGCGGCCGCCTCCCACCCGCACCCCGGCACCACAACCAGTCAAGAACCGCAAGGGCCACACGGCGCACACACGCAACACCCACACGACACACAGGGACGCCCGGACCCCCAGCCAGCACAACACCCACCCCCGCCCCCCCCACCCCACCACCACCAGCAGCCCCCCCAACCACACCCCATACCAGCGAGCACCATCCACCAGCAGCCACCCATTACATACGGACCACAGCCCCACCCGGACGCTCATGCACCCGCCTCCCACCCACACCCCGGCACCACAACCAGTCAAGAACCGCAAGGGCCGCACGGCGCACACACGCAACACCCACACGACCCACAAAGACGCCCAGACCCCCAGCCACCACAACACCCACCTCCGCCCCCCCGACCACCAACAGCGCCACCCCCACACCAACCCCCCCCGCCCCCCGCCCCGAGACCATGCCACGGACACAACACGCGGCAGCCAGCACCAGCCAATTGACGTCGATACCCCCGCCGACACACGCCACCGCGAATCCCCCCTCCCGCGACCGCCACAAGAGACCCCATCACCGGACCCCACGCGCGACAACGACGACCACCCCCCCCCAACCTACACCAGCCCCCCCATCACACCCCGCACCACCAGCCTCCGCACCCGCCGAACCCTACGCCCTACACAACCCCTCAGCGGTACGGCAGCACCTCCGGGGACTCGGGGAACAGGACGTCGTGCTGTACCTCCGCACCTCCGGCACCAGCACCCCCATCCGGGCGGCCACCCTGGTCCAGGCGGCCACCCTGGGGGAAGGCGTCAGAGACTTCCTCTTCGACGCCTTCCTCCACGTCGCCCGACAGCAGCGCCCCCCACGCGCCACCCCAGACGGCGAGAGCCCGCCCCCCACGGGGAGCCGGATCTGGGTGCCCCCCATCAACTGGGGTCGACACCTGGTCGGACACCCCGTGCCGGGGCGGGTGGACACCAAGGGCCGCACCCGCTACCACGAGCCCGACATGGCCCACCCCCCACCCCACGCCACCCCCGACAGCACCAAAGAGTGGGAGCGAGAAACATGGGTAGCCCGGATGGCCTCCCTGAGCAACTTCCGGCACCACGTCCCGGGGGACATCCCCACCCCCGACGAGCAGCAGCCAGCCCCCTCCACGTACATGACCCTCATGTACAATCTGCACTACACCCTCTCCACCATTAACTACCACGAACCCACAGACCACTGGGTGGTACACGGCACCGACTCCCTCCTCCCCGCCGACTACACCCCCCCCCCACACAACCCAGGCCCCGACACGTACGCCAGGGGGGAAGACCCGGACGACCCCCACATCTGGGGCACGTGGGAACCCAAATCCCTGGACACGCTGCTCTCCATCCGCAGCGGCTACCAGGGCCTTGGTAGGGCGATGTATTGCCTCGCCAAGTGGACCCAACGGACCTGGGGGATCCCCACGGACCGATGGGTGTGGGTGGTCACGCTGCGCCCCGAGCAGAGGGAAGCCCCCCCAAACCGCAGGGGACCCACCCCCCCACGCCCCACCACCCTACAACTATGCCCGTACATGGTGGCTGCCCGCCTCATGACGCTGCTGTGGCCGGGCCCTGACACCCCCACCCAAAACTACCCCCACCTCACAGAGGAGGACATGCCCGGCATCCAGCGATGCTTGTTCCAGACCCTCGACTACCTCCAGCAAACACACCCGCACGTCCTGGACCAGATATGGCCACCCCCCGGGTAACCCACGTGCCCGCGCAGCCGAGACAACGCCGCCACGCCAGCACCAGCACGCACGGATCACCAGGGAAAACGCGCGCACACGCCCGGTGCCCGAACCTGCACCCTCGTTCTCGCTACTTACAGGACCCAGCATCATACGCCCGCCCCCGAGGCCCAGGACCCTCCGCCGTCTCCCACAGCCCTCTCCTCCGCCTCCGACTCCACAACCTCCACCACCACGACCACCTCATCCACCACCACCACCATGTCCTTATCCAGCACTCCACCCCCCAGGCCGCGGGGGACACCTCCTAAACGGGCCTCCAAACCCGACCACACCGCGAGCAGCCCCGCCGCCGCCAAGGCCCACGCCCCGACGAAGCCCACACCCACGACCCAGCCGAAACCCAAGACCGCCGCCAAACAGCCACCCAAGCCCGCAGCCAAGCCCAAACCCAAGTCCAAACCCGGCAACACGACGGCAGCGCAAGCCTGCCCCCCGAGGACGTCCTCTATGACATCCGGCCCCAGCCGTCCCAGACCCGAAGGCAGCAGCGCCCAGCGCGGCGCCCCCCCAACCGTCACCGACGCCACCGCCACCACCTTCATGGCGGAGCGCGCCGCGGCCGAAGCGCGACGCACCTCGCCCGCCACCTCTCAAAGCCCGCACCCCAGGCCCACGGACCGCTCCCGACCAAGCCAGAACGACGCCAGGGTCCGCCAGCAGCGTCCCCGCCCCCCTACCAACCCTCGATGACAGCCCACATACAACGCATGCCCCACTACCGCCGCCGCCGCGAGTCCCCGCCCAACCCCGAGGCGGAGACCGTACGCGCACACCCGCGGGTCCACATCCGCGTGCGCCCCCACTCCCCACGCACCCCCACGGAACAGGACTACGAGGAATCCCCCAGGCCCGCCACCTCCACCGGTCCCCACGACCCCGTCACACCCACCCACGCCCACTTCTCCGCCCAAGACCGCAGGCCCGCCCAGGAACAGTGGTGGCAGCGCTGGACCCACACGCAGCTCTGGGAGCTGCGAAAGTGGGCCCGGGGAGAGCCCTCCCTCGAGGGCCTGGTCCATCAGGCCCGCTAGGGGTCGGTGGAGAATTGCCGCCTCCGGCCGGCGGGGGGGTGGATGCCGCAGGCCGCATGGGAAGCCATGCTGGCCGATGCGCTCCGCCCCCTGGGAGTCCACCCCCGCAACCTCCCCGCGCCCCAGGACCACCCGTATGTCCTCAGGCGCCTGCGGGAGACCCTCCAGGAAACGCAGCGAGACGGCATCCGCCTGTGGGACATCACCCAAAGCCCAGCCCCGCACAAACACACCCCCTCACCACCCCACAAGCGTCGGCCCACCGACACCGGCGACACCCACAGCACCCCAGGAGCCCTGCGCGCCACACAACACGACGCGCCTGACCCCCCGGCCAGCGGCGCCGCCATCTAACCCCGTTACCCAGCAAACCACCACCACGGGGCGCCACGCCAGGCCCCGCCCAGAAGTCACCAAACGAACCGGACGCCGAAGGAAGCCAACGCACACGACAACGATCACCACTACGCCCAAAGGCACCGAACCCAGGCTCGCTACCGTCGCAACCGCCTAACCGAGCCAGAACCCAAGCACAAATCAAACCCGAGCCACACCCCGAAACCGCTAACCCTTGACTCCTGACCAAGCCCGCCGAGGGAACACCGTAACCACAGCCCACACCCACAGCCCACACAGCCGCCTAACCAGCCAGCTCCAGAAGCAAAGAGACACCTCACCAAACCCACCCTGACCCAAGCCCGTGTACATCAGGACGCGCGAGCCGCACCCCTGGGGCGCGACCGCCGCCACAGCACCGACGACACACGCCAGAGGACACAACGCTATTGCACCGCCGCACCAGCTGCCCATGCCTGTGCCTGCAGTGTACGCGCGCCCCTGCTTTTCTCTTTTTTGTTTTTTCTTTTTTTTTCCCCCAAAAAAAAAAAACAAGTAAAAAAAAACGTAAATAAGGGGGGGAGGAAGAGGGACACAACCACCCATGGCACACGCGCACCGCACACAGCACGCACACCGGTGAACAGGAGCTCAGTGGCCCAGGACACCGCACATGCAACACAACACACCGAGCGAGCACACCGGTGAACAGGAGCCAGCCGGCCCAGGACACCGCAGACGCACCACAGCAAACCGCGCGGGCACACCGGTGAACAGGAGCCCAGCGGCCCAGGACACTGCACACACGTAGGGCGGCCGAGGGACAGGAAAGAACCAATACCCCATGGGTCGGACGCACTGGGGCGACCCAGCCGACCCACCGGGCCAGTGGCAGGAGCGGTACTCCAAGGCCACTGGTCCGAGCCCGGCCAGGCTGCATCGGGGACCATGGCAAACGTCACCCGGAGCCATGGAAGCAACCGGTGACAGGCGAGCCGGTACACAGTCCAGGAGGGGGTCACCTGCCAAGCAGAGTGGCCCCGCAACTCAAGCCACAAGGGTGAGGCGGTCGTACCGTAGACAAGCGGGAGCAATACCCCTTGTGGTGAGAGATACTCCACACGGCTGGGCAGCCCCCCAGAGCTGCCGCCCAAAGGAGGGGGCATGTGGCCCTACCCATGGACACATGTGGGGACACCCTCCCACCTGGGACACATGGACCGGGTGGCCGCGACAATGCCTTCCCAAGCACATGCGGGAGCGGCTCAAGAGGCACCTGACATAGGGCAGTGGGAGGGACAGGACGTCCCCTTGGTAAGACCTTCTTCCTGCAATGTCAAAGGAGGCATCCCGAGCTCCCGAAGATACCTACCTACCTACCTACCTGCTGATCGGCAGAAAAAGAAGGAACATGGAAAGAGCAACCTCCATGCTGAGGAGGATTTCCAAATGCAGCTACAAGACCAAAATGGACAAACGCTCTGGTTTCTGGCAGGTGGACCTAACCGCCGCAGCTCAGGAGCTGCTGGCTTTTATAACCCCTAAGGGCCATGTCTTTAAGTGGAAGGTTATGCCTTTCGGGGTGGCTAATGCCCCAGCGCTCTTCCAGGAGCTTATGAACAAAATTTTGTACATACTGAGGCGCAGGCCTCTAGTACAGGAGTTGATTTCTCGGGGTGCAGAGATGGACGCTCACATCGACGACGTTAGTTTGGGTACTAATACCAAAGAGGACCATGTCCTTCTCCTCCGTGAATGTTTCATTGTCTGTCAAGAAAACCATCTCCGAATCAAACTCGAAAAATGTGAGTTTATGAAAGAGGAGATGGAATATTTGGGTTTCGACGTGGGGTATGGTTGGTGGAAACCAGCCGCGTCTAAGATGCAGCCCCTACAGGACATGCAGATTCGCGATGACCCTAAGAAGGGTCTACACGACGTGAGGAGTTTTGTGGGCGCCTGTAATTTCTATTGGCGTCACATCCACAATTTTACTTACTCCTCTGCCCTCCTCACTGACCCAATCAAGAAAACTACTCCCTGGAGGTGGACCTCCAGAGAGGAAGAGTGTTTCCAGGAGTTGAAGAAGAAGATTGCCTCCTCCAACTGCCTGGGAGTACCCCGCCCTGAGGGCGAGATAGTCCTGATCACAGATGCCAGTGATGTAGGGGGGGGTGGTACGATCTACCAATGGCAGGAGCTTAACCCCGCTGAACTAACCCACTGCCAGTATCGTACTAGTGGACTGAACCGTGATGGTTCGTTGAAACATGACTATCCTACCAGTGAGTGGCGACTGCTGCCACTGGGACACTGGAATTGGAAATGGAATCAAGCGCATTCCAATTACAGCACCTATGACCAGGAACTCGTGACCGGTATGTTGGTGCTTTCGTCACAATCCCGACTCCTGGGATCTAACCCTATTGTCTGGCTGTGTGACCAGGAGCCTGTGAAGTCTTTTCAGAAGGGCCCACCACCAGAGAAAGCAAAGCTAAAGCGGTGGTGGACTTACCTGAGCCTGTTCAGGCTGACAGTGCATCATATCCCCGGGATAAAGAATGAACTGTCTGACTATATATCGCGCAACAACTTCGATGCGCTTATAGGTGAGAGCTCTGACGCGCTCGCCAGAGAGGCTTTCCAGCGTATGGATGTCCAGCTTGACCTGTCCATGCGCACTGCCGGCATACTGGAGGGTTGGAGTCTAACCGACTATCAGTCAGAGTACAAAGAAATTCTCCAAACCCTCAGCACTGGTCTCGAACCCCGTGTCACTGAAGGGCACCAGTGGTATAAAAACAATCAGTACCTCTTCTACGAGGACCGAATTATGGTGCCTGAGGTGCCTACAGTGGTCCCATCTCAGTTCTGGCCACACTGGCGCTAATCGCTCAGTGGACTTCTTCCGTGAGTGTTTCTACTCTAGTCTAACCCTGACTGAACTGAGGTCGCGTATGCAGACCATTGTGGATGCTTGTGGCTGTCATGCCAGCAAGCAGAGCAACAGTAGGGATAGGGGCCTGATCTCCAGCTTACCCATACCCTATTGTGCTAACTCTCCTCTCTACGTGGATTTCATCCACGGCCTACCACGCTTCGGCGGCTATGATAGTTGCCTAGTGGTCACCTTTGGCCTATCTTGCTTCACCCGTGTGTTCCCTTGCAATAAGAAAATCACAGGTGAGCAGACTGTGAAACTGTTGGTCGAACAATGGTTCAAACCCTATGGGGCACCTAAGCAGGTGAACTCTGATGAGGATGTACGCATCCGCAGTGACACTGGGTGGTACAAACGAGTGCTAAATGCCCTCAAAGTGGAGGTAACCACAGGTGTGCCCTATACCCACACGTCTAACCCTCTCTGTGAGAGACAGAACCGTGTGGTGGAGCAAAACTTAAGAATCCTGATGAAACAAGAGCGTACCAAGGACTGGGTACGCCTAGTGCCCTGGGCAGTGCTGACCATGATCTCACAGCGGAGGTCCTCTACGGGTTTCACCCCCCACGAACTGTTCCATGGAGGGCGACCTGCTTGGTTCTTCAAAACCCCCTTTCCTGAGGACTTCAAGAGCCCTGTGGGAGATTGGCTGGAACACAAGCAGTCTCTGGCTAACCAGGCTGGGACTAACCTGAGACACATTCGTGACCGTGTACTGAGCCGACGGAACCGCCTACGGCGACCTGCCAGCTTCAAGGTTGGTGACCTTGTTTTTGTACACCATTCACGCCTACCCTCCTGGCCACGTAACTGCCTACAGGACCCTTATTTTGGACCCTATCGTATCATCAGGATACATGGATCCAGGATCCATGTCAGGTGCAGTCCACGTCTAGGTGGTGAACTGCTGTGTGCACCTAAACAGTTGAGGCACTATCACTCCCCTGACAATTTGTCTTGGGATGAGTGGCGCCTCAGCGACAGTGAGGTCGAGCGTATAGACCTAGAGAACGCTGCCAGTCCAGAGGAGGCAGACGAACTCGAAAAGATGACTGGCGATGAGATGGCAGTCGATGATTACTACGTGGTTGCAAGTATTGCTCACCACGAGTATAAACAGGGCTGGAAATTCCTAACCCTGTGGGATGGCTATGGATTATCTGAGGCGGCCTGGGAACCTATGTCAGCCTTCATACAACCAGACGGGAGTATCAACCCAATCTTCCGCACCTACCTCGTTGAGAACAACGAGGGGCAGCTCCTAACCCGTGCTGAGACTATGTCCCAGCGTAAAAAGCGAAACTAATTTCCCTGTGTCAGTCTACTGACAGGTGCAGTGAGCACTCCTCTGACCCTGTCTGTGCCCTGCAGACCCATGCCTATGGTTTCCAGCGTGGGCCAGGTGGCCGCTTATCAGGATTGCAGCCACCCAGCGAGTGTATGCCTTGTTGACCATGTGTTGCATTGGGACTGCCCTGATGTAATGACCTTGGGGAGCCAACGAAGAACGGTGGCTTATTACACCAGGGGGGAATGACTAGCAAGGTGTTATGAGGCAAGGTGTGTCTTCCCTCCTTGGGGACAAGCGAGCCCACAGTTAGGACCCCTGACTGGTCCAGACCCATGGGGTTCTACCCTTCCTTACAGGGTTTACCATACCCCTATGTGTGCTACGTATGTCTGTGTGTGTCTCACTTCTCTCCCCGGCGTGGCTCCCGGAGGCCGGGCTTCGCTGACTAGGGATGCAGGTTCGAATTCGCACGAATTCGCTCGAATTCGAATTCGCCCCGAATTCGCACGAATTCGTGGACCGCTCCGAACTCGAATTCGCAACTTCAAATTCGAATCCTCCCTGATTCGCTTGTTTGAATCCATAGGCACGTACAATTTACCTTCTAGGTTGCAATTCACCTGTTTACATATGGGTATGCCACTACCCAGTACCATATCGCATAAAAGATTTCCGAAAAGCTTCCGTAACCTTGCAATTGTTGTTGTTTGTTGTTGCTTGCATTTACCATTCTCAAACGATTTGACGATTTGACAAAAAAAAAGAAAATCAAAACCAAGAATTCCAAAGTTCCTTGATTCTTTCAAATGCGTTTTGGAAAAGAAGCAGCAACGAAGCATGCAAGATCACCCATCCACACACAAACCATCACATGTGAACCACTTGTTGCCCTTATTGGGCCTTCATTCATTGCATTCTTGAATTGAATCGTTGGACTTGAAGTCATCTAAGAGAGAGCATTGACGGCACCGGGAAGGGTAAGGAGGGTACCGCTGTCAAGGATACGCAAGGGCTACAAGGGGCTATGTACATAGCTTATAGGGAGGTTGGAGCAGGTGCGCTGGCTGGGTGCAGCTCTGTGCACGTCAGTAGCTTCGTGCACACGTCGTTGTGGGTGCCCAGGGCCTCACTGCGGCTGCGTCGGGCTGCTCTCGGCTGCTTCTTCTTCCACACACGCCCGACAGTGCGTGGTTGCCAAGGGGCAACACGTGTTGACTGTCAAAAACTAGAAAAAAAAAGTCGAAAATCAAAAGTTCGGGACGGGTTTTTCTCCAAACTGGTGGACTTCTGGGGAGAATGGAGGGTACCGCCGTGTTCGTTGGAGCTAGGCGGACACAGCGGTGTGTTCAAAACGCAAAAGTAAATTTTGTTTTCGAAAACGAGTACGCAGGCACCGGACAAGAAAATCAACGGCTCAATCGAAGCAGAATCATCATAGTTTTCATTGTATCAAGTCCAAAAAAATATTGCATCGCACAGTGCAAAGTTAGTTTTTCATCTGGAGTAAAGACGGCGCACGCGTGATCATTTTGCTGTCGCCTGCGAATTCGCAGCGCGAATTCGCCCCGAATTCGCAGTACTAAGAATTTCAGGCCGAATTCGCAGCGAATTCGCGCTGCGAACGAATTCGCAGCGAATTTGGCGAATTCAAATTGAATTCGCTGCGAATCTGCATCCCTATCGCTGACGTCGGACGGAAGGTCCTGATCAGGTACTATTACCACTCCTATGGCGCCCAATTTCTGTGCTGGCGCCTATCCTTGGGGGAAGACGGCAAAAGCCCTACCTACTAGAGGGGAGGGGTGGCCAAGTGTGCTAAGGGCATACAAAACGCCCATTTTTGCTAAGGGCCAAAAGCTAACGCACTCCCCTGCCCACGAGGAAAAGCACGCGGGACAGCAGACACCACTACACTGCACTCACTAACACCAGCACCGGCCTTCGAAGGCAGGGTGAGCACTCATCACCTGCACTCAACTCCTGCCAGGCCTGCTGACCCTAACCCCTACACACGCTACTGGGTGTTGCTGTCGAAGATGTCTCGGGTCCTAATTACCCTCCTGTGAAGAAGACAAGAGAACACAGCGCTGCTAAGCAACTGTGGCCTAACAGGGACGTCACAACACGTTTCCCTGCTAGGGCTTGGAGGGAAGGGGTGCTCTTGTTGCGTGCACAGCGCGGATGTCGATGGAGTCCAACTGCCCACGCGACTCCTGGCTGAGGCGCAGTCAATTGATTGTGTGATCAGCGCCCCTGTTTGGTTGGGGCAGAAAAATGGGTAACCGCCGAAGGCAGCTGCTGCGTGCACCAATCACCCTGAACCTCTCCCACCTGTACAACAGAGGCCAATGAAGGGGTGTTTGCGGCTGAGGAACCAAGCCACACTCCACGTATTATACGCTTCTCAGTGTGACCTATAATACGCTGTCCTCAAACACGCCCTGTCAAGCAAGCAAGCGTTAAGAGACTCCTCCGGTTCTCTTAAAGAACGTACCGAGGAGCCCCTGGGTAACCTAAACAAGGTTTACCGTGCGCATTTCGCGTGGCCTACCCTTTAATGCATCGTGTGCACGCATGCAGGGAGAGGAGGCGGAACCATTATCACACTGACTCAACCAGGAGGTGGGCTCCTCCTGGGCTTACCTACCTTACTCACCATGCATCGTGTGAATGCCGAAGTGAAGCGAGCGCAAAACAACCCTATTGCGAGTTTTTAAACAAGCCTAAGCGTTTTAAGCAACCCTACTTTAACGCTACGGCTACACACGAACAAACACTTTCTTTTCTAACCTGTGAAGAGAGAACAAGGATGAATTGGGGTACAGGGAAAGCGTCACAGCGTGTGAATGCCTCGATTGGGCACATGCATAGCGAGCACAGCGCATATTCTAACCCTACGTGCGCGCTGCGCGCTCCATCAGCATCGCATACCTTTCATTCCTGTTTTGACCTGTGCAGAGCAAAGGAGATGAGCGCCCAAACCCCCAACGAACACAGCGTTGACAACCCTAACGTTTTGACGAAGCAATCAACACGAAAGCAATGCATGCGTGTGGGATGACACTGGCATACCTGAGAGGAGGGTTGTTCACCTGCTCTGTGGTGTGGGTTGACTTTGGAGACTTTTCTCTAAAGTTTATAAAATTTTGATGCAACTGTGCAAAAATTTCCTTTAGAACTTTAAAAACTACGGCTCATACCTTCTTTTTCGAAAGCCGTTTACGCTTGCGCAACCTTGTTTTTGAAGTCCGCTTCCTTTGCGCTTGTCTGCGACTTTGAGTTATGTGTAAAAATGACGATTTCTCGCGTGATTTCGTCAATTTTTAGCGATTTGACTTGCTAAATCGCTACCCCTTTCTCTAAACCGCAGGAATCACTCCCTGTTGGTTACATTTTCTATTTTTTTCAGCTCCTGGAGATTTGTGTCCTCCATTGGGAGTATTGCTCCGCCCTGACCCTTGGTCAGGACGTTTACCAAAACGCTGTTTATACAGCGATCGCCGTCCGCATCAGAGCGGTCGACTGTACCCTAGTGGGCAAGCACATGTGCTCTAGGGAGGGAGTCCTGGGTTCAAACCCCACTACCCCCAAATTTTTACCAAAAGTTTTCGTCGCACGCCGGCGACTTTTGAGGAATGCCCCATCGAAGGGACATCATTCACGGTACATTACACTGTTTTTCGAGGGTACCTACAGTGCGATAGGCTTCTATGAACTGATGCGGATGTTTTTGGTAAGTTTAATGCATTTTCTGAGGTAATTTTGGGAATATTTGAGCCTTTTTCCTTGGTCCTACTAGCTTAGCTAACTAGTACTCCAGGGGGAGTAAGAAAAAGTCACTGCCATGTCTTTCTTGGAGGGCTTGATCCAGGCCAAGCCCCCCTTAAAACCCTTTTGTTGATGCTAAGACTAACTTAAGTATTTGTATCTCTCTTTTGAGGCCTAAAGTACACTTTCTCAAAGTAACTAGGGCTGGGACCCTAGCCCCCCCATGAAGTTCACCCCTACCACTCAACTGAGCGGAGGTACCTTCCTTCATGGAGGATATACCGAAATAAAATAGGCATTTCATGCTTTAGGCCTTGGAGGTTAAGCCTAGTGGTCTCCCACCCCAAGACCCCTATACTCAATTGTTTCTACCACTTATTGTGGTTCTACCTTTGAACTGTTTCTGAATTCAGTTGCTTGGCCAAGGCATTTTCTGTGTTGGCCTGACATCTATGGCCCACATTCCTAACCAGCACCATTTCACCCAAAGGAGTGCACATGAAGTGCCTGATGCTATCTTGGAGGCCTGAGTCAGTCCAGTTTTCATATAAAATCTTTTGTATTATCCATTTGTGATTGAATCTTTGTGTTTATACCTGCATTGTCTATCTGCAGCCCTTCTGTGTTACACTGGATTCCAAAACCATTCATTGATTCGATCCACATCCTGTTCTTGCTCTACTTGCTGCTTTGGTTTGGGTTTTCAACCTCAAAAACTGCAGGATTTCATCAAAATATCTAAAGCATTAATCAAGGACATCTTTCTTGATGTGATGTGATGTGATGTGATGTGATGTGATGTGATGTGATGTGATGTGATGTGATGTGATGTCATGTGATGTGATGGGATGTGATGAGATGTGATGTGATGTGATGTGCTGTGATGTGATGTGATGTGATGTGATGTGATGTGATGTGATGTGATGTGATGTGATGTGATGTGATGTGATGTGATGTGATGTGATGTGATGTGATGTGATGTGATGTGATGTGATGTGATTTGATGCGATGCAAACTTGAAAGGGTTGCAGGAATGCAGTGAGCAGTGGGCCATGTGGTGGCGGCCCAATGATATAATGGAACACTGGTACTGTGTCCCCAAGATCCGTACTATGGCAAGCCTGAAGCGGCCAACAGCTTTGTCCTGCGTCCGGACCTGTCACGCGGCGCTTGCCCCTTTCATTTCCCCCCTTTTCGACACTGCGATGCCACAATAGCACAATCGGAGCAAATCAGAGGTTCGTACGCTGGATGGCGGTTGGGGCCGCTCCATTGCCCCCTGCCCCCCTCTCGCGCAAGGTAGGTAGGTAGGTAGGTAGGTAGGTGCACTCGGTCTTGGAGGGGCGCCCCATGGTTCCCCCTGGCGTCGCCCCTGTGACGAACAGGAAGAGGCTCCGCGTGTGAAGAGGGGAGGCGGCTTACTTCCCGCTAGACCTGACTGTTGGCCCCCAACAAAGCGGCCCCGGGCAACACCGGGAGGGCTGATCGCCGCCAGCGTGACGTGCTTGTCTCGCCGGGAGGGTGTGCCCCCGTGCTTGCGCACGTCCCCTCCTTTGGGCGGAGCCCTAGAGGTTCACCGGACTTCCTGGCGTATCCCGTTCCCAAGGCATGCATGCACATTCTTGGTACTAGGGTTCCGAGGCGCTTTCGTGTCGCACGCTTCGCCTCGAGTCCCAAAGCAGCGCAGGCCTTAGGATGCAGCCTTACCCCCGGTCTCCGGATCTCGTTTGGCCGGGTCACCTGCATGGCACGGGCTGCCTCAGTGCCCGGGCTGTGGGCACTGCGTTTCCTACTGTTGTGCGGCGTTTGTGTTTGGGTCCGGTTGGCGGTTGGGTGTGGGTTTTGTTAACCCCGCCAGTCCTGGCTGGGGTCTTGGGTGGGTGTGTTTGGGCACGGTTTGTGTTGTTGTCCCTCTAGTGTCGGCTGTTTGTGGTGTTCGTGGTTGGGCTTCGGTTTCGGCCTGCCTATGGGACGTGTGTGGTTTCGTGGGCGCCCCGCTTGCCCCCCGCCGATTCCGGTTCCGGCGTGCGGTGTGGGCGTGTGTGCTGGGCCCGGGTCTCGGCTGTGCCTGGCCCTTCTTGGCTGGGTTGTCGGGGTGTGTTTTTTGCGCTTTTGTTTTGTTTTTTTTTTTTCCTTTTTTTTTCCGTCCCGGGCTTTGTGGTCCCTGTCCCTCCATCCCCTTTCTTTCGGGCTGGGCTTGTGGCCCTCTTTTTTTTTCAATTTTTTTTGTTTCGGTGTCCCTTTTCCCGGTGGGCCGCTGTTCCTGGCTTGGTGTTGCTGGTTTTGGGTGGGTGGTCCCCCTGTGCCTATTTGGGGGTCCTGTCTTCGGTGCCTTCTGGGGGGGGGGTTTGGCCGCCTCTGGTGGTGTTGGCGGGCGGTTTGGCGGCTGTGGGCTGTTTTCGCGCCTTTTCCCCCTCCCCCCTCCTTTTTTTTTTTAGGGGGGGGGGGGCTTGCCTGTTCCTCCCTCTGCCTTCCCTGGGCTGGCGCATGCACTGGCCTGCATTCAGTGTTGTCTTCCGGGCTGCTGTTTTCAGTTGCGTTGTGTTTGGCCGCGTTCCGGCCCCATGGGTCGGGTGGGCTATGTACACGGTGGGCTCGGCGCCCCTTCTTGCCGGGTTAGGTCCTGGCTCTGCTGGCTGGGCGGCTGCGCCAGGCGGCTGCTTGTGGTTTTGGGTTAGGGGGCTGGGGTTGTTCGTGTCCTTTCCCCTCTGCGGTGCCGGCTGTAATCTTCGGGGTGGTCCGCCACCGTTGTCGCCAGGCGCGCTGTGGCCCCGTGTGTGGCCTGCGGTGCTGGTGTGTGGCGTGCTGGCGCGGCGCCTTCCAGGGTGTGCGGTGGCTGGCTTCGGTTATTCCTTCAGGTTGGGGTCAGTTGTGTCGTGTTGTGCCGCTCTGTGCCGCGTCGCGTCGCGTCGTGCTGTGGCGCGTTGCACTGTGGCGCGCTGTGGTGCGGTGTGCCGTGGTCTCGCGTGGTGCCGCGGTGGGTCAATGGAGGTCAGCCTGGCCTGTCTCGTGGTGCGGAGTGCGGGCCGGAGTGTGGCTGGCTGGTGGGTGGGGGGTGCGGTTAGGTGTGGGTGTCTCGCTGGGTCCGTGCTGTGGGGGCTTGGACGTGCCGCTCGGGCTGGTGGGTCGGGTAGGTCGTTCGCGTGACGGTCCGTGGGGTTGCCCTCCCTGGGGGCCTGTGCCTTGGTCCCGTGTCCTCTGGGGGTTTCGGTCCCTAGTCCTGGGTGCCGTGGCCGTGCCTTCGTCCTCTTCCGGTGCCTGTGAGGTGGCCCTTGTGGTGGCCGGGGTCGTCGCCTGGCGGTGAGGGCGTGGTGGTGCGCCGTGCGGCGGCGTTCCCTGCGGCTTCCTCTCTGGGTGTTGCCCGTTCTCCCCGTGTAGGTGTGCCCTCCATTCTCCGTGTGGTTTCCGGTGGCCGGTGGGTGTGCGCTGGTGTGATCCGCATGGCGTCCGATGTTTGCTTCGGTGGTGTGTGTTTGGGGGGTGCGCCCCCGGGTGTTGTGGGGTGTTTGGTGGGGGTGGGGCGGCGCTGGTCCCCCCGTCGTGGTGTGCCCTTCCTGGGTGTGGGTCGTGGTGCCTGCCGTGGTGCCCTTTTCCTCCGTGTCTTTGGTCCCCGCTCCCGCCCCTTCCTGGTTCTTGGGTGGTTTCCTGCCCCCATGTGGTGTCGCTTCCGGCGTCCTGTCCCTGCGAGTGCCTGCCCTCACTTGGGGCCCCTCCGTGCCCTCTTGCCTGAGTGCTCCTTGGTGCCCCTTGCCCTTCCCTTGCCCTTGTCCTGCCCCTTCCTGGTGTGGTGGTGGCGGGAGGGGCGGGGTGGGGAGGGGGCGCCGGCGGCCCGGGCCTGGGGGTGGGTGGCCTGGAGCCACTGGCGGAGGGCTTGGGGGGTGTAGGGGGGGCGGAGGCCCTGGACCGCATTGCGGAGGAGGGCCTCCCATGCCGCTTGCGGCATGGTGGCCTCCGGG
This sequence comes from Eutreptiella sp. 'Long Island Sound 2002', assembly GCA_964036045.1. NCBI lineage: Eukaryota > Euglenozoa > Euglenophyceae > Eutreptiales > Eutreptiaceae > Eutreptiella > Eutreptiella sp. 'Long Island Sound 2002'. The sequence goes on along the minus strand of OZ038380.1, from coordinate 185,699,151 downwards.
GCGGCCTCGTTGGGGTTTGCGGGGGTGCGGGTGCGCACCTCCTCGAAATTATGCACCATGTGCACCCCTTCGTGCCTTCCCGCTCCCCCGGCCCATTTCACCCAGCGGCGGAGCTCCTGCAGAGCGGGGGGAGACCACCAGGTGAGGTGGGCGGGGGCCCGGGGGGGGGAGGGGTCCGTGCCCGGGGTCCTGGAGCGGCGGGGGGAGGACGTGGACCTGCGGTGGTGGCGGGGGTGGCGATGCCTGGGGGAGCGGGAGCGGCGGTGGCGGGGGCTGGGGGTGGAGGACGGGTACGGGCGGAGGGGGGAGCGGGAGGGGGAGGTGGACATGGGGCGGCGGTGGCGCGCTCGGTGGCGTCCGGGGGAGTGGGAGTGGTGGTGGCAGGGGCTGGGGGTGGTGGATGGGTACGGGCGGCGGGGGGAACGGGGAGCCCGGCGGGGCGTGTGGGGGGAGGGGGAGGTGGACGTGGGGCGGCGGTGGCGTGCCTGGCTGCGTCGGGGGGAGCGGGAGTGGTGGTGGCGGGAGCTGGGGGTCGGGGTCTTGTATGGCCGGTGGGGGGAGGGGGAGGCGGACATGGGGCGGCGGTGGCGCTCGTGGTGGTGCCCGGGGGAGCGGGAGCGACGGGACCGGGGTCCCGGGGGGGCGTGGTGGCACCTGGGGGGGGGGAGCGGCGCGAGTGGGTGGTTGAGGCGCGGTGGGAGTGTGGGCGCCGTGGGCGAGTGTGCCGTGCGGGGGGGGAGCGGGAGCGCCGCCGTTCGCGGGATCAGGCCTCATCGCTCGAGTCAGGCCAGTCCGGAGGCGTCGGCGGCCCCTGGGGGGCCTCGCGCGGTGCCGCCTGGTACTGCGGGGGGGGGGGGGGTCCCCCGTCGTCCATGGATCCGCCACGTAGGGGTGTGGTGGCGGCAGTGGCTGGTGGTATGGGTCGAGTGGCTGTTCTTGGCGGGGTTGGGCCCGGGGGGCCCCTTCGGCGTGGACGTGGTGGCCGGGGGGGTACGGATACGGTTCCCGGTACGGGGGGGGTGGCTGGTACGGGGGGGGTGGCCCCTGGCGGTAGGTGGGGTATGCGGGTGGAGCGCTCGGTGGCTGCCATCCCATCCGCTGGTGCTGTTCGTGCACGGGGGGTTGTGGCCCGGTGGGCCAGGGCGGTGGGCAGTGGTAGTGGTGGGGGTGGTGTTGGTAGTGGTGGTGGTGGGGCCGCTGGTGGTGGTGGTGTGGGTAGAGGTGGGGTTGGTGTTGCGGGTATGGCCCATGGACCCCTTGTGGGTTTTCCGGTCCCCCTTGTGGGGGTGGGGGGTTGGGCATTGTGGGCAGTCCCCGGGGCTGCACTATGTGGTGGGCAGGGGGGGCGGGTCGGGGGCCGGGCTTGACGGTGACGGTGGTCCAGGGGTCCCACGTCCCTGGGTCGGTTTGGCCGGCGGTGGTGGTGGTTTGTGGGGGATGGATGACGGGGCGCTTGGTGACGGGGATGCGGACGAGGGCTTGGACGGGGTCGTGCTGGGTGGCCGCCTCTGCGGTGGTGGTGGGTGCCGGCGGGAGGGGGGCGCGGGTTGCGGTGGGTGGGGGGTCCTGGTTTGGGCGAGGGTCTGGGCGGGGGTGGTGTCGGGTGGGTTTGTGTCGTTGCGTTTGTGGTGTTGTGTGTGCTCGCGTGGGCGCCGGCTTGGGTTTGGGGTCGGGTTTGGGGTTAGGGTCCGGTTCCAGGTTGAGGAGTACCTCTTTCCGGAGGTGTGAGGGCGCCGATGTCGGGTCGGGGGTTGTCCCGGTGCGTTGCCGGGGTGCCCGAGTCGCCTGTGTGGGAGTTGGGGGGTCGGTGTGTCCGGCCCCGGCCTTGGCTTTTGCCGTGGCCTTGAGGATGAGGGCGGCGGGGAGGGGGGGGTCGGAGGATGAAGTGGAGGAGGTGGACGAGGCTGAGGATGAGGAGGAGGTGGGGGACGCGGGTTGGGCTGTGATGCGGGCGGGCTTGTGGGCGGCGGCTTCTGCTGCGGCCACGGCGGGGAGGATGGAGGGCATGTCCTCCGGCTGTAGGTTGGGGGCGGGCGTGGGGGGGCCCGGTCGTGACCTGGCGGCCCGGCGGGCCGATCTGGTCGGCAGCGGCGGGGGAGGGAGGCGCGGGGCTGTGGCCTTCTCCTTCTGGGCTTGGCTGGGCCCGGGTCCTGCAATGTGCGAGGTCGTGTGGTTTGGCGTCCGCGGGGGGGAACAGTTCGCGTGGGCTGCATTCAGGGGCCGGGGGGGGTGGGCCTGGGACCTCTGGGGTGTGTGCGGGGGGCGTGGGCGGGCCACTGGGTGGGGTGGGCGTGCCGCGGGGCGCGGGGCTCCTCTTGGCGGGTGTGTGTGGGTTGTCGAGTGTGGGGGGCGGTGAAGGGTGTCCGGCGGGTGGGTGTGTGGCGGGCGTGTGCTGGTGTTCGGGCGGGTGGGGGAGGCCCGTGTCGCGGGGCCCGGGGGTGCGCGCGATGGTGGGCGTGTGTGGGTCTCCGGTTGAGCAGCGAGAGGGGAGGGGCATGGGCGGGGATTGTGCGGTGGGGTGTGCTGTGTCGGTGTATGTGTCCGCTCGCCGCGGCGCGCTTGCGTGGGCAGTTGTAGGCCGGGCGGTTTGGAGGAGAAGCTTGCCGTCTTCTGCTGCCGCGGCAAGGATTTCTAAGACGAGCTTGCGTATCTGGTGGACCTCTTGGTCAGTGGTGGGAAGGGGGTATGCTAGCTTTGGGCTAAGACCCGCGCGGTTGAGGACCCTATGGATGGCGTGGTACCCGCAGGTGAGGGACTGCTGCGGTCTGGGGGGGGGGTTTGGTCGTGTGTCCGGGCCCGCCTCGACTTGTGTGTGGGCGGTGGGGATGGCCCAAACCCAGGGCACGGTCCCCGTGGGTGGCCAGCGGCGCTGGATCCAGTGGGTTAGGCAGGGCATGGCCAATCCCAGGTGGTAGCCCGCCTTCCCTGAGGTGATTTGGGCCAGGGCGCGGGCTGGGGGCTTGTCCCCTGGCTGGAGGACGCCCCTGAGGACCCTGTGCTGGGTGGTGGGGTCCCCCACTGCCCCTGGTGGGGCGGTCTCCGGGGCGAACATGGTGTCTGTCCCTTGGATGAGCCATTGCGGGCCGGGGGACGTAGCCGTAGCGGCTATCACGTAGTAGTGGCCGCGCTCGAGGACTGTAACCCAGACCTCCGGCGGGGGCTGGTCACTGTCTGTAGGTGGGGGGGGGAGGTCGTCGTCTGGGGTGCGGAGGCCGGCGGCGCGGAGGGCGGTGTCACGGTTTGGTGCGGTGGCCTGTTCCCACTGCTCCGGGCGGTTTGGGTCCGCTGGGTGCTCCGTCTCCGCTGGGGCCCGTCGTAGGCGTACGGTCCCTCGACGCGTGACGTTGATGCCGGTGTCGTGCGTCAGGGCCTGGCCCCACTCGATGGGGGGGATCCAGACGTGCTGGCCCTGGGTGTGTTTGCGGGCTCGCCAGAGTACGAGGTCTACGATGGTCTCGTGGAGGCTGCTGCCTGGGGTGGTCAGGTCCCGGAGGGCTTTGACGGTGAGCTTGGTCGAGTCCTCTTGTAGGCTGTACCAGCCCAGGGGGGTGGTCGGGGCCCTGTCTTGGAGGGCTGCTCGGAGGAGGTCGGGGTCGCGGATGGTGGCCGGTGTGAGGGGGGGGTGCCCCGGGTCCAGGGGGGATGGGCTGGATGGGCTGCCGGGGTCTTGCGCGTCTACGTCGATGCATGGTTGGCCCTGGTTGGGCTCGGCCGGACTGGGCGGTGCCGGGTGGCTTCTTGGGTGTGAGACGGGTCTCGGGGCGCTGTGGTGGTGTCTTGGAGACCTGTGGATGGAGATGGGGGGCGCGTGCGGGCTGCGGAGTGGGTTAGTTGACGTCTGGGTCATGCACGGCATGGTAATGGATGAGACGCTGCATGTGTTCCCTGGCGGTGGGGTCGGTGAGTTGCTCCGCGTGTGTTAACAGGAGGTGTTTGCGGTGTACCATTTGGGCCGCTGCTCTGCGGACTGCCTCTAGCTGGAGGTGTGCTGCTGCCTCCATGGGGCTTTCCGTGTGTTTGGTGAGGTGTCGGTGCAGGGCCTGTGTCACTGCCCCTCTCATGGTGGCTTCTTTGATCAGGGGGTCCCAGAAGAGGTGTTCGGTGGCCTGGTGTTCGTGGCTGTGGGTTGGCCATCCTTCGTGTTGTCGCAGGGTTTCCGCCGGAGACCAGCCCACTAGCGTGTCCCTGCCTGCATGGAGGGGGCATTTCTTGAAGTGTTCCCAGTCCTCCGGGGTGGTGTGGTCGCACGGGCAACGGGTGTGTTTGTCGGGGACGTGGATGTGCTTGCGGGCGAGCCATCTGGCGACCCTGGTGAGGAATGGCAGTTGCTCCCTGAGGAGCTGGATGTTTGTTTTTGGAGGTGGGCTGGGACGTTTGCTGGGCGCAGCGCTGAGTGGTAGAGGGGGACTTGCAGTCTGTCCTGGAGCTCCTGGATGTGCGCCCGGCTGTCTGCGTCGCCGAGCACGCGGGCGAGATGTTGGATGGGGTTGGGGTAGTGGTATGCTCTGTCGTGGGAGGAATAGGGGGCGTCCTCTGGTACCCAGTCCGGGGTCTGATGGGGCTCGGGTACAGGGGGCACGTGTTGGAGGTGTGTGTGGTTGCGGCCGAGGTCAGGGATCTGGAGGGCTGGTAGGTGTGTTGTGCGCTGGTGTACTGCCTGGTTGTCGACCTTATCATTTCCGTATTGGTGTCTGTGGGACTCTTGTTTCACGATGTGGAGTTGGACGTAGGGGGGAAGGGTGCGAAGGGCTTTCCAGAGCAGCAGTGCCTGGGTGCCGAGGCTCGTCGCAGTGGCTTTGTGAAGTGGTTGCCTTGCTATGCGGAGGAGCAGGTGTGCGTCAACAGTGGCGTCTACCACGAACCAGACCCGGACGATGTGCGGGGAGTGGGCGGGTAGGTAGGCCGCGATCTCTGTGATGGCGTCGGCCATGGCCCCTAGCTCCCCGTGGGAAGAGGCCCCATAGGTGGTGTGGCCCGTGTGGTGGTCCATGTGGTAGTGTCCCCCGGTGTGGGTTAGCTGCAGGGTGGCCCCCCCGGTGATGGGCGTGAGGGCGGATTCGCCTGAGGCGTCGGTGAAGAAGAGCCGGTCCGCCGGTGATGGTTGTGGGAGGCGGCATGGGTTCATGGGCAGGTAGGCGTATATGGCAAGGCCCGTGGCGAGGTGGGCTACTGGGGTTGTGGGCTGCAGGATGGGGGTGGCGTACACCCCTATTCCTTTGGAGATGATGTGTTTCGCTTGGGGGCACAGGGCTATGAGTCCCTGCTCCGGCTGTCCTTGTGTGAGGTAGGAGTAGATGTAGTGGAGGATGTAGGCTGTGTCGGGGTTTAGGTCGTGGCATGTGAGGGTTTGTGTTCGGTGCTCCGGTGTGTGGCAGGAGTGGTGGAGCGGATAGTAGGGGTGCTCGTGCTTGCCCGTTCTGCCTGGCTCGTACATGCTGTAACGGATGGCGGCTCCTGCCGGGTCGGGGCGGGGGGATGTGGGTGTAGTGGTGAAGAGCCATTTGGGCGCGTGGTCGGGGTTCCATGCTACCGTGGGGTTGGTGTCGGTGCGGTGGAACCATGGGGCTATCCATGCGTAGGCCTGTGGTGGTAGGTGGGTTGTGGGGTGGGTGTGGTGGTGTGCTATGAGGTGTAGTACGGGCCATGGTGTGGTTGGTGCCTCGGGGTCACAGGCCCAACATGTGCGTGGCATGCTCTGGGAATCATTGGGGACCCGTGGTAGGTCTCGGGCGGTCATGTGGTGTTTCGGTATGCGCCATTTTGCCCCGTGGTGGATGACGGTGGTCTGCGTGGGTTTGGCTTCATTCGGGGCCAGTAGTAGGGTTAGTGGTGGGACTGGGCCCGTCACCGGGGGGACGGGTTCGTGTTTCGATCCGGTGGGTGCGTAGGGCGGTGTCGCTGGGATGGGTCGGGGGTGTTGCTTTGTGAATTCTCGGTAGGCTGTGTGCATGTCTTTGCTTCCCGGTAGAGTGTGTCCCGCTGCTCGTGCCGTCTGCGTGAGGTACTGGTGGAAGAGGCGGTATTGTGGCCATTCGGGAAGCTGTAGAAAGGGGGTGTGGTGTGCCCCGCTGTGGTGCAGGACCCGCATTTGGGGGAGGGTGACGTATACTACGGTGATGGAGGCCCCGACAAGGTCTATGGTGTGGATGGTGCCCTTGGGGTGATCCTGGAGGTCCCCGCAGAGGACCGCTAGTGGCCCTTCCTCTGGGCACGTGTGGTTGGTGAGTATGGCGTGGTGTGGGGATGGGAGGAGAAGCTGCAGGTGGTTCCACAGGCGCGTGTTCATGTTGGTGGGCATGCCCGTCTGGTGGAGTACCCAGCGCGGGCATGTGTTGCGGGCCCGTTGTGCGGCTCGGAGGCGGATTGCGGTGACCTCGCGGACCTCCGGCGAGTAGTTGTGGGTCATACGGTGAAGGAGGAGGGCGGTGTGTCTGGTGTAGGCCGCTTTCACCTCGTCCCCTATGGCGTCCCCATAGTGGGGCCATGCCGCTCGGATGGTGCGGTTGAGTATGGAGGTGGGCCAGCCCCCGTGTGCTGCCCATGCCTTGGTCACGGCGCGTGTGGCTGGCTGGAGGGCGGTGGTGGGGTGTGTCAGGTGGAGTGCTTGGAAGCCTATGGAGGCGTTCAAGACCCCGGTGAGGTAGTACGCCAGGCTCTGGTGGGACAGGGAGAGGGCCTTGGTGGTCGGGGACGCATATCTGGGGAGATGGGCGAGGTGTGATTGCAACTTGGGAAGGAGGGTTGCGTCCTCAGGGTTGGCGGCCTGGATTACCCCCAGGTGGGTGGTGGTTGTCACGACTTGCATGGGGGGCCCTTGTGGCCCTAGGGTGGGAGGTGTGGCAGACCCCTTGATCATGGCCACTGACTTTGCGGGGTGGACGATGAGGTTGTTGTGGGAGAGGTAGGAGACGGTCACGTCCAGTAAGTCATTGGCCTGTTTGGTGACCGTTGGCCCGGGGTCCGGGGCATGGGGTTCGTGTGGGGTGTGCGCGACCGTGAGGTTGGTGTCGTCCGCGAAGCCCACCAGGGGGGAGAGGAGGGGGTAGGGTGCGTAGGCCGGGGGATTCCTGCTCGATTGCGAGGGCCAGGGGGAGCGTCACTACAAGGTACAGGAAGGGGCCCTCTGCTCCGCCTTGGGGGACCCCGCTGCCTGGTTCCAGGAAGGGCTCGAGGCCTGCTCCAGTGCGGACCGTGTATTTGCGGGTGCGGATGTAGCCGGAGGTGAAGTTGTAGAAGGGGAGGCCTAGGCGTTTCCACACCGCTTCTAGAAGGAGCCAGGGGGTGTTCGGGAAGGCTCCTTTGACGTCAAGGGAGGCGATGATGAGGTCCACCGGGTCCATGTCTGCGATGGTGTCCTGGAGGAAGATGGCCTCGTGTGGGGACTGGCCTGGGATGGCCCCCCAGAGGCTTGCTGGTATTTGGGGGTCCAGGTGGGGGCGGATGCGGCGCAGGAGGATGGTCCAGACGATTTTGACCTCCGTGACCGCACAGACTATGGGGCGCCAGTTGTCTGGGTTTGCCCAGTCCCCTTTTTTGTAGAGGGGGCGGACTACGTTTGCCCAGTCTGGTGGCAGGGGGGTCCGCCCCGTGACGATGTCCCAGAGGCGGTGGGCGAGGATGCGGAGGAGGTGGGCGGGGAGGTGGTAGTATGCCTCTGCAGGGAGGCCGTCGTAGCCTGGGGTTTTGTGTTGCCGGAGACTGTGGATGGCCTTCCGGACTTCGTGGATGGTGAAGGGGCGTTTTTCCAGTTGCCTCCTCTGGGCGTGGTTGAAGACCCGAGGGAGGCGGTCGATTTTGGCCTGGGTGTTTGGGTCCAGTGTGTCTTGGGTGGGGGTGTGTTGCCGGAGGAAGCTGTCTTGGGTGGCTTGGAGCACTGTGGCTGGGTCGTTGGTGAGGGAGCCGTCCTCCTGCCGGACCGTGGTGTTGGTGCGGTGGCCGGTGTCGGTCATGGCGTCGTTGAGGTGGCGGATGGCCTTGTAGGGGAGTTCATGTTGCGCATACCGTTCGTGTTCCTGGGCGATGCGCTGTTGCCTGTGGATGTGCCACCGCTGCAGGTCTGCCCTGATGTGGGCTATCCGTGTCCTGCAGTGGTGTATCTGGCGGCGGGTTTGGGGGGTGTCGGTGTGGAGGAGGGTCGCCAGTTGTTGCTTCGCATGCCAGAGGTCATGGAGCATGTCCCCCAGGACCGTGGGTGGTTGGTCGTCGTCTGTGTGGGGGTGTTGTTGGAAGCCGCAGGCAACGGCGGCCGTGCGCATGGCTGTGAGTAGGACGGTGGGGTCTGGTTGGATGCGCCGGGCGCGGTCTATGGCCCTGTGATATTGGGACCAGGCATGCTTGTCATGCAGCGGGGGCATCTTCAGGGGGGGTGGTAGGCCTTGGTCCGCATCCTCTGGGGGGCCGGAGGGAAGGTTCGGGATGGTGAGGCGGATGTGCAGGGGGCTATGGCCTGTGGGTCCCAGCGGGAGGGGTCCATATCGGGCCTCCGCTCGGATGATGGTGGTGGTGAAGCGGTACCCAGAACCCCATGGCCAGGTTACGGCATACAACCGGTCTCCGGTCCACTAACCCCATGCACGGCGTGTTCCGTGCCGTGAAGCCCCGCATCGGCAACCGATGCACCGCCAGCGGAGATCTGTGTATCAGAATATCAGGAATCAACAGGGTTTTATTTTCATATTGTTTCCGTCAATTTTTACGCTTCCGTTCCGATACTCACTGTTTTGACTGCTGGCGGTTGGTTCGCGACTTTACCGTAACCGCCAGTTTAACTGTTTATAATGGAAATTTTAACGCTATCCGTCACGAAGGCTCCAAAGTCGCCAGGAACTGCATGGATGCTTCCGCAATTTTCATAATTAATACTCGCAACCTTAATCCGAATTTTTCAGGATGTCGAAATCGGATTTTCGACTTCGACATCCCCGCACTTGATTTGACCTCTTTCGAGTGGACCTACGTGCTTCCGTATACACGAATCAACTTCCCTTTTATCCTGCCCTCCATTTGTCTTAAAGATATGGGCAAAATAAAGTTGATTCGTGAGGCCACTTGTGAAGGTCATATCTCGTGTTGCTTGCGAGGATTTACGATGAGGAAACGTGGGATGTATTCACAATACTCCCGACGTAATTTAGGAAGCTTTATATGCCTTGCGTTTCCACACATGCGCGCTAGTGTAATGGATCATGGTCAAGAGGGTAGAGTTTGCGTTATAACTCTTTGGCCATGATGTTGCGTGCGTTAAGATAACTTTCGAGTGTAGCGCGCAAGTGTTGGTGTTGCATAGGAACTCTCCTTGAGTTCCTATGAGCGATTGACCCAAAGTTATGCCCTTGGAGGGGCATGACATATCGTGGTGGGAGCTACATTTTTGGGCAATATGTGGTATGTGCCATGTGTTGTGTTGTGTGCCCATTTGGCGGGTCCATTACTCCAAGCCAAGCCCGCCAATGGACCTCATATTGTGCAAGCCCCTTCTCCATACTCCCTACGGTCAATTGCAAGCCTAACCTTCGTGAAGGGAAGCTTGTGTGGTGAACCCGAAGCGAGGCGTTGGGAGCAAGGTGTGTATTTTGCAATTTTCCATATTTTCATGTGCCCACTTGGGAAGTAGCGCTCGTAACCTTTCAAGGCGCCCCAAGTGGAGCACATATGTAGGATCGAAGGTCATTGGTGTCAAGTCATTGTGTATAGAAGGATTAGTTGATTACTCAATCCAAGGCGAAGATATTATAATATAATTGTAGACCTTTCAGGGCACTTTTGTGTGTCATTGTGCCAATTTTGCCATTTTTGGCTCGTCATGATGTCAAGTGGCGACCGTGTATCTCAACGTTGCGCTCAATTGACATCATGACCCAAGTATGCTTTGAGGGTACATACTTCAGTAGCCAACATATCTTGGACCCGGCGGATAACTCCTCTTAGGCTTGGCATACCGTGGCCGCCATGTTGGCGATTTGGGACTATCCCAAATCATGGGCTCACTTGGCGACCCTGCCATTCCCAATACCGGAGGAGTTGGGCGACGCCCCAAAGATATGTTGGACATATATGACTTGATACCAATCCTATGGCACACTCCGGTCCGAGTCGGGCATGTGCCTCATTTGCCCCAACCATGAGTGTGCGCAATTTTGGCCATTTTGAGTATTTTTCCACTTTTGCTGCCCGCCGTGCCCCATGTTCTAACCTTCGTGCACGCCGGACGCATGGACCAATGGACCATATATGACATGGGTGTTATGGGTAATGGTCCCCATGGTCCACACACCACGTGGGCGAAGCGGAGCCGCCTTCGTTAAGGCGCTAGGCCATACTGAGTATGGGCAATTTTGCCATTTTTGCATTTGTGGACCCAATTGGGATCGCCACCACGCCGAGTGGCATGGAGATCTTTGAGAGCCAAGGGCATGGAAGTCTCTGTTGGACTCCCGGTGGATCACGTATGAAATGCCGGATCCGATCTCCAAGCCGGCGTGGAGATATACTATTGGGAACACACTGTATTTTGGCTCATTTCAAGCAGCCAAAATGACCCAATTTTGGGACCCCAATTTCCCCCTTCCGTGTGGTCAATTGGCGGCCCCATTTCTCTAAGGCCATAGGGAGCCCGGACCTAAATCCAAGTTGTACACTCAGATATAAGTCCTAGGTCCTGCCTCCTACCCTGTGAGCCATTGGCCTTACCGTGACCGGGCGAGCCGCACGTGGGAATGACGCCAATTTTGGTGATTTTGGCATCATGACCCCACATGACTCATCCGTGTTGCCCTGATGCCGGGACCTCAGAGGGAACCAGGTTGGGTGAGGGCTCCAGGGAGTTTGTACTTGAAGGGCATGGGGTCAGTTGCCTCGTCCCTACCTCTGGCGGGTCCGGACGAGGGGTCAATTTTGGGGATTTTTGAGTTAATTTCAGTTTGGGCTGAAACAGCCCATTTTCAGCTACCAACTCCTGGGTGATAATGGCGGGGCCATATCTCTGTCTCAGAGTGGAGTTGGGACCTGCCGGTAAGGAAGCATAGGGAGCCACTGTCGGTTGGCCTTGGAGCCCATTGGTTCCCAGGAACTCGCCTGTGGCTGTGCGGGACACCTCTCCCTTTGGCAGGGTTTCAGGGTCCGGACTGAGCAGGGCATGGGTTGTGTTTGAGCCCCCGCCCCTACCAGCCACTGAGAGGGTCGGACCTGGGATTGGGATATGAGTTGGGACTGAGTGTCTATTGTCCCTTGATGCCCTTACCCCAGTCCAGTCTTAACCCCATGTGTACATATCCTGATGTGTTGCTGTACATACTTTCGTTCCCTCTTTGCAGAGTGGCAAGGATTCTGAAACGCTTTGTCACATGACACAGGCGTATTGATGCCCTTGTGAGCGTAGTGCCTTGCCTGCCTGCTCACCTGTGCGTGTCACCGCAGCGTCCCGTGGCCGGCCCCCCACGGGAACGCGTCAAAAACGTTTCACCGCCGCGGGGTTACCCAGCCCTCGCGTGCCACTCGGGGCCACCAACCCTGAGCAGCGCGTCGCAGCAGCGCGGCGCAGCTCGCAGCTCGCAGCGCAGCGCAGCGTCTCGCAGCGCAGCGCAGCAGCTCGCAGCGCCACTCAGCGACAGCGCCGAGTTCGTCACGGAGCCAGCAGCGCCGTCCAGAGCTTCGCCCTGACCGCGCAGCAGCCGTGAAAGAGGTGCACAGACCAGGACTCCTGCGTCAGCCCCATCGGCAGACCCGGAGTCCCATCGGCCGACCAGCAAGGCCGCGTCAACCACCTCCATAACCACCGGCTGACCAGCACCAGCCGCACTTCCAATCCAGTGCTGCAGCACCCTCCCCAACAACCACAACCAGTTCGTTGAGGTGAACGAGTGCACATCAAGGACTTCAAGACCATCTACGCCCCCGCTGCCATGGTGAATTGGCAGGAAGCGGGCAGGACGTGGCCGCGGCCCCACCCCCATGCAGCACGCCTGCTGCGTGGGTTGGTTTGGGACCAGCATTACCGCCACAGCAACCCCCAGTGCGAAGGCGGCATGCCCAGGAGCTTCGAGCTCCGCACGGACATCGCCCCCGACCGCCTGCAGGCCGTGGAGGACTGGCTGCGGGCGGAAGGGTACGAGTACCGCCACCAGCAGAGGCGCTGGAGGACGTGGACCCGGCCGGACAGGCCCGGCGAAGGCCTGCGTCCCGACGGGATTGAGGAGGACGAGGAGCCCAACGCCTACCCGTCGGGCGCCTCGATCAACGTCTCCCTGTGGGACGTGATCGAGAAGAACTTCCCGGAACCGGGGAGCGAGCGCAGGCTGCAGGGCAGCAGCAGCGCGTCTCCGGGGAAGGAGAAGCGGTCCGCCGGGGACAAGAAGAGGGACCGGAGGTGGCGGGAGTACCAGGAGTCCCTGGCCGCCGAAGCCGCCCAAGGCGCCAAGGGCGGAACCCCAGCCCCCAGTCCCCAACGGCCCAATGGTGGACACCACCCCGGCTCCACCACCCTTGGCGACTACATCCAAGTCGCCAAGCAGACCCAGGCCAAGCCCCGTCCGCTGCTCCTGAAGGCCCGGCAGGCCTCAGCAGGCCCCAGCAGCGACATCGAGTCGGCCCACCGCGGGAGGACGCCGGCCGACCAGGCCAGCTCCAGCAGCAGCGTCGCTCCCGAAAGGGACGTGGCGCGCGCCTGTGAGCGCGCCTGTGGGGTGCCCTGCAACCGTCGGGTTGCCCGGCAACGGGCCAAGCAGTACAGCGCTGCTGTGGAGGGCGCCGCCGGCATCGCCCAGGAGGAAGCTGCGCAGTGGGCGCATGGCATGGCCATCCACGCCCAGACCGTGGCGGCCATTGAGGCCGGACTCACGGCCGTGGCCGCCCATGGGGTAGCGACTGCCCAGGTCAACGGTGAACTGGCGGCAGCCGACGAGGAAGCCCGCCTGACGCAGGAGGCCATTGCCTGCAAGGAGGCCGAGGTGAAGGCGCTGGGGGAGGCGCTTGCCCAAGAGAGGGCAAAGAAGGAGGCGGAGGAAAGGGCCCACGCCGAAGCGACGGCTAAGGCCCAGAAGGATGCCGCCAAGAAGGAAGCCATCGAGGCCGCGCGACGGAAGGTCGCTGAGGAGAAGGCCAAGACGGAGGCGGAGCTGGCGGCGTTGGAGGCGCAGAAGGCGCAGCTGCTGCAGGCCCGGGAAGCCGAGGCGGCTCGTGCTCGGGAAGAGGCCGAAGCGCGAGCTGCCGCAGCCACCGCCGCCGCAATGGAGGAGGCAGAGGCCAAACTCCGCCACGAGACTCCCCCGGGAGGATCGCGAGTGGAGACCCTTCGAAGGCTTTTCGAAGGGGACGCCTCCTCCAGGATGAAGCTGGATGAGGCGGACACGGGCAGCAGTGGGAGCGGTAGCACCACCGCCCGTCGACGGAGGAAGGGCAAGGGGAAGACCCCCGAGAGGCCGCGGAGGCCAGCGGGTGGGCACCCCCACGACAGTGACCCCTTCTTCACCGCCAGTGATGGGGATGAACGAGGCCGTCGATATCGCCAAGTGGTGGCTTGGACGGGCGGAGGTGGCGGAGACGTCGCCATGGAAGGTGAGGATGAGGATCCCCCTCCTCCCTACCGGAGCTCCGAGTCCTCCGTGACCGAGACGCCCAGGTGGGGCGACATGGACGAGGATGACGACATGGAGTTCGGCATCACGAGGAGGCGCCCATCCTCGGACCCACCGAGGCGACCCGGCGGAGACCCACCGGGACCCCCTGGCGGAGGACCTTCAGGACCCCCTGGAGGACGCCCACCGAGTGGACCCCCTGGAGGCGGACCACCGGGCGGGGGAGGACCCCCTGGACCGGGCGGACCCGGCGGAGGCCCTCCTGGAGGACCCCCTGGGGACCCCGACGACCCACCAGGGAACAGCGACCCGGATGCCACCTGGCGGTGGATCGTCTACCTCCGCAGGAGAGTCCAGTTGCTCGAGCTGGAGGTAGACACGGGCAAGAGCGAGATGGCTCGCATCTCCACGGTCGCCGCGCGCGCGCAGAAGGACCTGGACATCGCCAGGGCCGAGACCAAGTCGCTGACCAACGTCGTCAGCGGCCTGCAGGAGAGGCTGGATGCGCTGGAAGCCCGTGGGAGAGTCGGCAGCGACCACCCACCCCTGGAGTCTGGCTCGTCGGACGACGGCTGGAAACCCGGACCAGGTCCAGGCAGACCCCACGCCCCCGGCGGAGCCCCCAGGAGTCGCCCCAGCGCCAGTGCCCCCTCTCTCTCCGCCCCCTCTCACCACAGCGCGGGCCGCCGCAACGAGCGCGTGCCGCCCGGCAGTGGCAGTGAGGAATGGCGCGATGAGTGGCTCAGCGCGGACTACCACAACCGCCGTGCCCCACCGCGGACGCCTGTACGCCCCCGACGCCCGGCACCAGCCCCGGCGCATATCCCCAGGGCTGGAGGACGTTATGGTGGACTCAGGGATGAGGTCCCCAGAGGAGACGTGGAGTGGGATGTCGGCGAAGGTGAGGGCCTGGACCTGGACCTGGACCTGGAAGAGTTCGACATCAGCCCGCCGCGTGGTGTACGACGGGAGGCCGCTGAACGCAGCCGCCGGCGCCGTGATGAGGATGCGTACATGGATGCAGTACGGCGTGAACATTTCGGTTCAGCGTACGTGGAGGAACCGCGGCGTAGCCACAGGGATTCCATGGAGGAGATGGACGTGGCGGCCGTGGGAGTCCGTGGGCGAGGCCGATGGGAACCTCGGTCGACCTCACGGCCGGCGTTCATGGTCTCTAAGGCCGCGGACGCCGCCGTGTGGGAAGACCTGAAGGACATCAAGCCCCCCATGTACGATGGCAACCCCCTCAACCTCGACCGCTTCTTGGAGAAGCTGGACGATTGGGGGCTGACCGTCACTGAAGACCAACCTCCCGCGGATGCGGAGAGATATGTCTTCAAACGGTTCAGGTACCGCCTGCCGGAAGTGCTCGGCGAGCTATACTTCGTGGCGACCAAGGAGGGGAAAATCAAGACCCTCAAGGACGCCAAGAAGTGGCTCAACGAGCAGGAGCGGGTGGACGCTCCGCAGGTGGCTGCCAAGCGCTGGAAGTCCATCAAGCTTGAGCATGATGGACGGGAGATCCGCCTACGAGAGTGGCGGGACTTCCGAGGGAAATACACCCTCTTCCGCCGCAACGTGGAGGATTGGAACGAGGGTGACGAGCAGGCTCGCCTGCTCTCCATGCTGCCGGAAGCATGGATCAAAAGGGTCACCAAGGAGGAATCCAAGCGGGCCAAGTCCAACCACACGGTCAAGATGATGCTCCCCAAGGAGTATCATACGAACGTGGTGTCTTGGGCGAAGAAGAACGTGGCCCGGGATGTCAAACGGCACTCCCTGCGGAACGCTCTTCTCATCACCGTCTCGGGGGATCGCGAGAAGACCGCGATTTGGCGCCTTGACGACTGTGAGTTGAGCGGCCAGACCATCCGTCTGCAGCCCATCCCGGCGCGGATGAGCTGCGACGAGATCCTGGAGTGGGTTGGCGAGGAGGTACTCAAGGAGTACCGAAACCTCCACCACACCCGCGGGTTGAGGCCCGGCGACCGCGACGTCAACTACGTTGGCGAGGGACCTGGCGGGGAAGACGCCATGGACCCAGCGGGAGCCGGCGGCGATGAGACTCTCGTCGACGATGACGACGACGATGAGCCCGCCGAGGTGGCCGTCTGTGCCTTCGTGGCCAGGAACCTGAGCGCGGGGAGCAAGCCGGGAAACTGGAAGCCCCTGCAGCAGGGTTGGAGGAAGCAGGAGAAGAGGGATCCTCGCCGTATTGGCGACCCTCCGCTGTCCTTTGGGGAGTTCATACGAGCTCACCCTCAGGGCTGTTTCGTGTGTTATGGGAGGAAGAAAGGCTTCAACCATGACCACCGAACATGCCCCGTCCACAAGGCCGACACGGAGGCTTACAAGAAGGCGCACGGGTCGAAGAAGCGTGCGCCCGCGGGTATCCGGGAAGCCAAGATGGAGGTGGACAAGGACGAGCTGGCCAAGCTGATGTCGTCGGTGGGAACCGAGTTGGCCAAGGAGATCCAGGAGATCAAGCGGAACTGGGTCCCCAGGTCGGACAACAAGAACAAGGAGAACAACCAGAATGACCAGAACAAGGACAAGGACAAGAAGGGTAAAGGAGGAGGTAAAGGGGGAAGAAAGAAGGGCGTCAACGACGTTGAGGCCGAGGAGAACACCCCCTCTTCCACAACCGACGCCCCCTAGCGGAGCCCCTGCAGCCAAGGGCCCCAGCTAGGGCGGTCGCAGGATGGTGACGTGGGAAGCGCCGAACCATCCCTGTCGGGAGTCGGTAAACACAAGGGGACTGCCGCGGGCGGAAGGCCCGGTCCGGCGCCCAGTCGCGGAAGCGGGGTGAGGGCAAGTGAAGGCACGAACCCTTGCACCCGTCCGTCCTTCGCGACCAAGAATGTGTTTGATGTACTACAGGATCTATCCGAGAGTATCGGAGGATCACCCGGACCGCAGCTGGATGCTGCAGATGGGCAGCCTGAGCCCATTGTCCACGACCTGCACCAGTCGCTTGTGGAGCTTCTGGAACGGCCGGAGATCCTGAGTTTGCACGCCGTGCGCCGTGTCGGTCGCGAGCGGCAGTTGCATCTTAAGGTCCGTGCCCTATGCGGGGAAGTGGAAAAGGTTTTCGACGTGTTGGTCGACACGGGAGCCCAAGTCAGCTTGGTCAAGGCTGGCCTACTTCCACCAGAGTGTCTGACCGACAGTCGAAAACCTGTCAGGCTGAAGGTGGCGAACGCCCAGTACATGATGGGAGGCACGAAGGAAGCGGCCATTGGGCTGCAGTTCGTGAACCATCGTGAGCTGAGCCGCCCAGACCTCGGCAAGGAAATCCTCCTGCACGGTAGCTTCTACGAAGCCGAGATGGACTGGGACATGATCGTCGGGTACGACTTCATGATGGAGACGGACTCCGGCGTCCTCCCGGCCCAGGCCTCCATGACCCTGTACCAGGACGACCAACTCTCGTGGCTCTCGTCACCTGAGCACCATGTGGAATGCCAATGGATCCACCCCGAACGCAATCAGCTCGAAGTGGCCGCGCTGGACACTGAGCCCACTGGGCCAGCAAACCAGGAGTACGGCGTAAGGCCCGAAGTGGCGAACCGAGTGGTCGCGGACCTGGGAGCGTCGGATTTGGCCCTGGATGCGTTCTCTTCAGGAACCTCCGCCCATCTGCGGGTGTGTGAGAAGTACTGGAGCGCACAGGACTCCGCGTGGAAGAAGCACTGGGGTCCGCATCAGGGATTGATGTGGATCCATTGCCCCCGTTGGGACATTCCAAGAGCGATAGCGAAGATTCGCAAGGACCGCTCCAAGGCAGTGCTGGTTGTTCCTATGGGATGCACCGAGGAGGAGAGTACCCGACATTGGGTAGCCTCAGTGACCAACATGACCTTAAACAAGGTCGTCCTACCGGCTGGAGAGAGTGTCTATCAGGACGCTAAGGGACAGCCCATGCCACCCCAGAGATGGCCAACAGAATTCCACTATGTGGATGGGGGCCTTGATCAGGCCGACACCACGGACTTCGTGTGTGTCAACCGCATCATAGCAGAGCCCTGGCGGCAATGCTTTGCGGTTCCCCCTGTTGACATCGAAGAATCGGACTCCGAAGACCCCCTCACTGAAGAGGAGTGGGATCTGGTTCAGGGGTATATGGATCAGCCCTTTCACGACTGGGGGAACCAGCGTGAGGGCAAAGGCCAGGACATAGCCTGGTGGGAAGTGGACTCAATCGTCTCCGGTTCCTATGACGGGAATACCTTCGTACAGAGGGTGCTGGATCACATGTCCAGCCAAGACGAGCCGCCTGGCGGTAACCCACCCACCTACGGCGATCTGTTCCGGGGCAAGACCAGGGATGGCCCTTTGGGCCACCTGGGAAGACCACCTGAGCCGAAAGCGAGCGGGGTCGCCACCCCTCAAGTAAGCTCCGTGGTTCAAGTGCCCGGAAAAGCCAAGGCGGAGTCCGATGACTGCCCCAAGATCCAGGCGTTGAGGGCCAGGCTGAAGCAGAAGTATGGCGAGACCTTCTTCAGCGGAAAGCCTGTGTTCCCCCCACCGGTGCGTGGACCGTATGGCGAGGCCAAGATACGACTGAAGCAGGACCCCCGTGTGTATCGTCACCGGGAGTTTGCCCTGAGGGGCGAGAGGAAAGAGGCCATGGAGAAGATCCTCCGTGACTTCATCCAGAGAGGCTGGCTCGAGCCGTGCCACTCCGAATGGGCCTCTCCTTGCTTCGTCGTCCCCAAGAAGTTAGCCGGTGAGTGGCGGCTCGTGGTCGACTACCGCGGCCTGAACGCCCAAACGCAGCACGACAGCTATACGCTGCCCCTCATTGAGGACATGCTGCAAAAGCAACACCGGCGGAGGATCTTCACGGTGATTGACCTGAAACATGGTTATCATCAGATGCCTCTCGCCGAGGAGTCCCGTGCCTGCACAGCCATGAGCACCCCACTTGGACCTCTCCAGTGGAAGGTGATGCCCATGGGCGTTACCAACGGCAATGCGGCTTTTCAGCGGATGCTGGAAAACCTGCTTGAGCCGGTGCGTGACTGTGCGGACCCCTTCGTGGACGACGTGATCATCGCGTCCGGGGACCCCAGCATGAGCTACGAGGAGCTCCTGGAGGCACACGAGAGGGACGTCACTCGGGTGCTGGACCTTCTGGTTCGGCACAAACTCACGGGCAGCAGTGACAAGGCCACCATTGCGGTAAGCGAGGTGGTCTTCGCTGGCCACGTAGTCAGGAACGGGCAGCGAAAGCCTATACCTGGCAAGGTGGCTGCGATCGAGCACTGGGAAAAGCCCAAAACGGTCTCTGAGCTACGGGCGTATCTGGGGTTCTGCAACTACTACTCGGGGTATATCAAAATGTATGCCGAGTATGCAGCCCCCATGACGACCATGCTCAAGGGCAACCGAGAGGAGACCAAGAAGGGGTCCAAGAAGGCTTTGGTCTGGACTGAAGAGTCTGACCGTGCCTTTGAGGGGATGAAGCAGGCGCTGCTATCCGCAGTGGGTCTGCACCTCGTGGATCCCGACCGAGGGTTCGTCCTGCGCACCGACGCTTCCGACTACGCCATTGGCGCTGTGTTGGAGCAAGTGCTTGACGATGGGAGGCACGTGCCCGTGGCCTTCTGGAGCCGAGTCCTGGCGGAAGGCCAGAGACGGACGTGGACGCCCCGTGAAAAGGAGGCGTATGCCATTGTCATGGCTCTCAGGAAATGGGCTGGGTACATAGCCCTCCATCCCGTCACCGTCTGCACCGACCATCAGAGTCTGCAGTCGTGGCACAAGGAGCACGTGGACACCCCCTCAGGTCCCGCCTCCCGACGGGCAAGATGGCACGAGACCTTGGCCAAGTTCGACCTTACGGTTGTTTATATTCCTGGAAAGGATAACACCGTGGCGGACTGTCTCAGTAGGTGGGCCTATCCCGCCAGCAAGGGCATGCAGGATATCTCTGCCCATGGCGATGAGGCTGAGACCGCTGAAGCCAAGAGGATCATTGAAATGGAGCGCCTGATGGAGGAGGAGGGTGCCAAATGCTTCGTCGTCATGGCCGCAGATGCCCCCCTCGCTTCGAGGGTGAGCAGAACGGTCAGTGTACTCGCCCCTGTGGATGCCGCGGGCGGAAGGCCCGGTCCGGCACCCCCTGTGGGACTTGAGTCCGACAAGCACCTCTTCCCGGAGTCTTGCCTCCAGGACGACTGGACCGACGATTACGCCAAGTCTGAGGCCTTTGCGGCCGAGTATAGGGCTGTGACCGACCCTGACGACGGACAGAAGTGGCCAAAGGGGCTGACCGAGGAAGATGGCAAGCTCTACCGGAAGGGTAAGCTGCTAGTCCCGGAGTCCCGGGTGCTCGAGCTGTGTGAAGCTTGGCACCACCGCATGCTGCACCCAGGGGTCAAGAAGCAAGCTCTTGACATGCAGCGTCGGTTCGAGATCGACCACATCGTTCTCTACACCGCCATCAAGAAGGTCAGGAAGGGTTGCTCGGTCTGTCAGGCCTGCAATCCCGATAACCGGAACGTCAAGGGGGAACCCCAATGGACCCCGGTTCCTGACCAGCCCATGGAGAGCGTGGCCATGGACGTCTTCTCCATGCCCGAAGTGCACATTGGCAAGGAGACCTTTGACTGTGTGGTTCTCTGTGTGGACCGCCACAGCGGCTACGTTGTAGCCGTTCCGGCACGCAAAAAGGGGTTGCTCGCCAAGGAAGTGGCAGTCATGATGATTCGTCATTGGCTGACCGTCTTTGACATCCCCCGCACCATTTGCAGTGACCGAGGGCCCCAGTTTACTGGTGGCTGGTTCAAGGCTATGTGTTCCCTCATGGGAATACGTCATGCCAAGAGCGTCGCCTATCTCAGCCGGTCTAACGGCCGAGCTGAAGTGGCTGGACGGCAGCTGTTCGAGAAGCTGCGCAAGATCCACATCACCAATCCACGGCGGAACTGGTTCGAGGAGATGTGGCCTGCTCTGAAGGCCCATCATGACACCCCCACTCCGGGCGGTTTGTCCCCTCACCAGATTCTGTTTGGCAGGGACGCCCTGGGTAGGGGACTTCCCTTGTCTGGTGATGGCATGGCTATGGATGCCAAGGAGTTCTTCGCGCGGCAAGAGCAAACGGCGCGGGACATCCGCCAGCAGCTTGAGAAGGAGCATGCTGAGCGTCAGAAGTCCGCCCCGAGCTCAACAGCGCAGAAGTTCAGGGTGGGAGACCCGGTGTGGGTGATCAGACCCCGCCCCATGGGCACCCACCGCACCAAGACCTGGTTCACACCCGGCGAGGTGGTCCGCAGGATTGGTGAGGACACCTACCGCATCAAGGTGGGTCACGGACAGTTCCGGGAGCGCCACGAGAGTCAACTCCGTGTGCGGGAACCCGACCTCCGTGGCCGACATGTGTCCCTGGACTACGCCGAACATGAGGCCGACTCGGACGACGACTATGCCGAGCAGGACGACTATACTGTCGAGAAGATCCTGGCTCAGCGTCCGAAGGCCTCGGCACCCGGAGGTCTGGAGTTCAAGGTTCGTTGGCGAGGCTATGGGCCGTCCCACGACACCTGGGAACCCGTCTCCTCATTCGTGCCGCGGGTCAATACTCCCTTCATGGAGTACATCCGCAAACACAAGACCAAGATCCACGTTTCGGACTTGGCAGCACTCACCCGGGCGATTGCAGCCAGGGGTGCCTGATCAGCGCCCTGAGCTCTCCCCTGATGTGTTATGAGTGCTTGTGAGGCCGACGAATCGTCCCTTACTTGGTTGCTCTCTTCCATCTTTCGGTGACGGAGTGGCCATATACCCCCCCCTGCTGAATCCAGAGGAGGATGGCCCCTCTCTTCTTTTATTCGTCACTCACCCCCCCTGCTGAATCCTTGGGAAACCAGGTAGGGCGACTGACCTTCATTTTTCTGAGCTCTTGGGGCCTTGAAGCCCATACAACGTTGCGCAACGGATGCCGCTGTCATCGGCATTGCGATTTTTGGGTGTGTGGTCTGGTTCCATGGCATTTGCGGAATCCAGACCAGTCGACGTGTGTCTCGAGACTATATATGCCTGAACTCAGGCGTTATCCTGTCCATCCTCCTGCATTTGCCTTATCCTGACCGTGGCGTGGTTTGGCACTCTGTTCTGAGTGTGTTTACATGCCTATTTACCCAAATTGTTGCTTGTTTTTCTGCCCTCCAGGATATGTGCATCTGTATGTTAAGTGTCATCAGCCCATCGCTGAGGGATGGACTGTTTTTCACCACGAATCGGGATACAGAGGCGCCTTGAGTCGCCGGGTACATATCCTTACAGCCTGGTCCAGCCTGGACCAGTACTTGATTACAGATTCTACTGTTTGAGTGCCCGTGATACCGTGTTGCCCTATTCGCTGTGATGTGTGGAGATCCTGATGGCGCCAGGCGGGAAGCCCAGTTGCCTGACTACACTCCCAGCGGTCCGCCACTGTCAGTCCCAGTGTGAGCCTACCGATTTGCAGACGCACTTGCATTCGGATGGCGGCCTCCGGTGCTCCTGACCTCGGTCAGTCTGCCTGGGAAACTGGTGGTTTGAGGAGTCGACGCCTCCGCCCACACTGCATGAGGACTCCCTCATGTATGGCCACGCTTCGTGGTAGTAGGGCGAGGGAAAAGACGGCCTTGATGCCCCATCCCTTCAGGAGGAGTTCCCTTACGATTTGGGGTTCGTAAGGAGTTCGACTATGGCACTCTGGACTCGCGTCGTATGGATATGGACATGGTGCGCCCGAGGAAGGACCCGTGGGGACTCTCCCCAGTCGGCGGGCCTTGGGAAGCTTGGGGTAGCCTGATGGATCTTTGTGGTCGCTCTCGACTTGTGGGGCCACCTCGGCCGTCGTGTGACGCCTATGTTGGCCGTGTATGCCACTGCCACTGTGGTGGTGACCGTAGCAGCCGGCACCTGGTGCGCCTGGTATGGATTAACGGGTCCTTTGGATGCCGAACAATCGCCGCCAGGACCCGGGACTTGATACTTGATACTATACATGTGCTACGAGCTGTTACGGCAGCATACCTATCCCACTGTGGGATACCTATTTTACTGTGACTTACTGAAGTGAGGATGTGACACCCCCCCCCCCCTTTCAGTAAGTGGTCCTGGGTACCCGCTGCCATGCCTGGGTGTTATCGAGCCCCCCCAGGGTTTGCTCTAAGGAGGGGGGTGAAGCGGTACCCAGAACCCCATGGCCAGGTTACGGCATACAACCGGTCTCCGGTCCACTAACCCCATGCACGGCGTGTTCCGTGCCGTGAAGCCCCGCATCGGCAACCGATGCACCGCCAGCGGAGATCTGTGTATCAGAATATCAGGAATCAACAGGGTTTTATTTTCATATTGTTTCCGTCAATTTTTACGCTTCCGTTCCGATACTCACTGTTTTGACTGCTGGCGGTTGGTTCGCGACTTTACCGTAACCGCCAG
Source organism: Eutreptiella sp. 'Long Island Sound 2002' (assembly GCA_964036045.1). Classification (NCBI taxonomy): domain Eukaryota; phylum Euglenozoa; class Euglenophyceae; order Eutreptiales; family Eutreptiaceae; genus Eutreptiella; species Eutreptiella sp. 'Long Island Sound 2002'. Next base: position 185,676,145 of record OZ038380.1, on the reverse strand, counting down.
TTTAACTGTTTATAATGGAAATTTTAACGCTATCCGTCACGAAGGCTCCAAAGTCGCCAGGAACTGCATGGATGCTTCCGCAATTTTCATAATTAATACTCGCAACCTTAATCCGAATTTTTCAGGATGTCGAAATCGGATTTTCGACTTCGACATCCCCGCACTTGATTTGACCTCTTTCGAGTGGACCTACGTGCTTCCGTATACACGAATCAACTTCCCTTTTATCCTGCCCTCCATTTGTCTTAAAGATATGGGCAAAATAAAGTTGATTCGTGAGGCCACTTGTGAAGGTCATATCTCGTGTTGCTTGCGAGGATTTACGATGAGGAAACGTGGGATGTATTCACAATACTCCCGACGTAATTTAGGAAGCTTTATATGCCTTGCGTTTCCACACATGCGCGCTAGTGTAATGGATCATGGTCAAGAGGGTAGAGTTTGCGTTATAACTCTTTGGCCATGATGTTGCGTGCGTTAAGATAACTTTCGAGTGTAGCGCGCAAGTGTTGGTGTTGCATAGGAACTCTCCTTGAGTTCCTATGAGCGATTGACCCAAAGTTATGCCCTTGGAGGGGCATGACATATCGTGGTGGGAGCTACATTTTTGGGCAATATGTGGTATGTGCCATGTGTTGTGTTGTGTGCCCATTTGGCGGGTCCATTACTCCAAGCCAAGCCCGCCAATGGACCTCATATTGTGCAAGCCCCTTCTCCATACTCCCTACGGTCAATTGCAAGCCTAACCTTCGTGAAGGGAAGCTTGTGTGGTGAACCCGAAGCGAGGCGTTGGGAGCAAGGTGTGTATTTTGCAATTTTCCATATTTTCATGTGCCCACTTGGGAAGTAGCGCTCGTAACCTTTCAAGGCGCCCCAAGTGGAGCACATATGTAGGATCGAAGGTCATTGGTGTCAACTCATTGTGTATAGAAGGATTAGTTGATTACTCAATCCAAGGCGAAGATATTATAATATAATTGTAGACCTTTCAGGGCACTTTTGTGTGTCATTGTGCCAATTTTGCCATTTTTGGCTCGTCATGATGTCAAGTGGCGACCGTGTATCTCAACGTTGCGCTCAATTGACATCATGACCCAAGTATGTTTTGAGGGTACATACTTCGGTAGCCAACATATCTTGGACCCGGCGAATAACTCCTCTTAGGCTTGGCATACCGTGGCCGCCATGTTGGCGATTTGGGACTATCCCAAATCATGGGCTCACTTGGCGACCCTGCCATTCCCAATACCGGAGGAGTTGGGCGACGCCCCAAAGATATGTTGGACATATATGACTTGATACCAATCCTATGGCACACTCCGGTCCGAGTCGGGCATGTGCCTCATTTGCCCTAACCATGAGTGTGCGCAATTTTGGCCATTTTGAGTATTTTTCCACTTTTGCTGCCCGCCGTGCCCCATGTTCTAACCTTCGTGCACGCCGGACGCATGGACCAATGGACCATATATGACATGGGTGTTATGGGTAATGGTCCCCATGGTCCACACACCACGTGGGCGAAGCGGAGCCGCCTTCGTTAAGGCGCTAGGCCATACTGAGTATGGGCAATTTTGCCATTTTTGCATTTGTGGACCCAATTGGGATCGCCACCACGCCAAGTGGCATGGAGATCTTTGAGAGCCAAGGGCATGGAAGTCTCTGTTGGACTCCCGGTGGATCACGTATGAAATGCCGGATCCGATCTCCAAGCCGGCGTGGAGATATACTATTGGGAGCACACTGAATTTTGGCTCATTTCAAGCAGCCAAAATGACCCAATTTTGGGACCCCAATTTCCCCCTTCCGTGTGGTCAATTGGCGGCCCCATTTCTCTAAGCCCGTAGGGAGCCCGGACCTAAATCCAAGTTGTACACTCAGATATAAGTCCTAGGTCCTGCCTCCTACCCTGTGAGCCATTGGCCTTACCGTGACCGGGCGAGCCGCACGTGGGAATGACGCCAATTTTGGTGATTTTGGCATCATGACCCCACATGACTCATCCGTGTTGCCCTGATGCCGGGACCTCAGAGGGAACCAGGTTGGGTGAGGGCTCCAGGGAGTTCGTACTTGAAGGGCATGGGGTCAGTTGCCTCGTCCCTACCTCTGGCGGGTCCGGACGAGGGGTCAATTTTGGAGATTTTTGAGTTAATTTCAGTTTGGGCTGAAACAGCCCATTTTCAGCTACCAACTCCTGGGTGATAATGGCGGGGCCATATCTCTGGCTCAGAGAGGAGTTGGGACCTGCCGGTAAGGAAGCATAGGGAGCCACTGTCGGTTGGCCTTGGAGCCCATTGGTTCCCAGGAACTCGCCTGTGGCTGTGCGGGACACCTCTCCCTTTGGCAGGGTTTCAGGGTCCGGACTGAGCAGGGCATGGGTTGTGTTTGAGCCCCCGCCCCTACCAGCCACTGAGAGGGTCGGACCTGGGATTGGGATATGAGTTGGGACTGAGTGTCTATTGTCCCTTGATGCCCTTACCCCAGTCCAGTCTTAACCCCATGTGTACATATCCTGATGTGTTGCTGTACATACTTTCGTTCCCTCTTTGCAGAGTGGCAAGGATCCTGAAACGCTTTGTCACATGACACAGGCGTATTGATGCCCTTGTGAGCGTAGTGCCTTGCCTGCCTGCTCACCTGTGCGTGTCACCGCAGCGTCCCGTGGCCGGCCCCCCGCGGGAACGCGTCAGTGGGGTTGCCATAGCATACGTCGATGCGGGATGGGGCGGCATCTGTTTGGTGGGGGAAGTGGGATGGTAGGCCTTCGAGGTTGGCTGTCAGGTCCACGAGCCCCAGCATTTCGATGGTGTCGCGGACTGCTTGGTCCTGGGGTGTGGCCTGTCCCCCTCGGTCCGCTGGGGTGGGGGCGGCGTTCATGTCGCCGATGATGACTGTGGGGGCGAGCATGGCCATCTGGCGGTATGCCTCGGCCAGGGCTTGGAGGAAGGGTTCTGTGGCTTCGCCGAAGGGGACGTGGGTGTTGATGACGTTGAGTTGCCATCCGTCCCCGACGACCTCATAGACACCTAGCCTCCCTGGGACGCTGAGGTGGTGGACGAGGTGGACGTGGATGCCGGTTTGGGCGTATAGGGGGGTCCCCTTGTGCCAGTAGCATTTGTACGCTTTCTGGTCCGGGGTATATATGGGGGTGGTTTCTGGGGGGTCGTCGCGTTGTAGGCCTTGTTCCTGGAAGGTGAGGATGTGGGGAACCCACCCCGGCCCCTGTGCCATCGGGAGCTCTTGGAGGGCGGTTGTGGCGTCCTTGGAGTATGTGACGGCCGGTGGTTGAGGTCGAGGAGGTTGACGGTGGCCTCGGTGGGGGCGGGCCGGGGCAATGGAGGCTTGTGCCCTCGGCCCTTGCCCCGTCAGGGATGGGGACTGGGGCTCGGGGACTTTTTGCCGGTTTGTGGGCGTTTGGGTAGGCGCGGCGGGGGGAGGCCTTGGCTCCACTCCGGGGGGAGCTCCCCAGTGTATTTAGTGCCTGTGTGGGCCTTGTTCTCTTCGGTGTGGAGCCGGATGGGGTGGGCGCTGGTGAGCTCTAGGGTGTAGCTGACTGGCTTGTCCGGGGCGCTGCTGCCTTGGTCTAGCTCCTTTTGGCGGTGCCAGATCACCCGGATCCGTGGCCCCCCGTTGTCCCCCGGTTCCTTGAGGCGGTACTGGATCGTGCCCTCACACCAGATCCAGTCGCCTGTGTGGTCGTTGCGGAAGGGCTGTTGGACCTTCGCGCCTTTTTCGAATCCTGGGTACGCTTTGGGCGGGGGCGGTGCTGGTGGCGGGAGGGAGGATGATGAGGATGCCTGGTCCGGGTAGGGCGGTGGTAGTGATGGGAGGGAGGATGACGAGGATGCTTGGTCCGGGTGGGGCGGTGGTAATGGTGGGAGGGAGGATGACGAGGATGCTTGGTCTGGGTTCGCCGGGTGGGTCGGGTGGGATGCGGGGGGTCGGGAGGTCGCTGCTTTTCCGGCTTGGCCGGGGGCGGGTGCGCCCCTTTGTCGTCTCGTTCGCTTGGGTGGGACTGGAGGTAGCGGGGCTGGGGGGGCATGGGGTTTGAAGAAGGGGTGCGTTGCTTGCTGGTCCGGATCCCTCAGTTGGGGGTTCTGCCGGTGTTTGCATTTTCGCTTTCGCGTGGCTGCGTATGATGTCGGCGAGCTTGCGCACGGTCTCCGGGGGATCCGTACTATGGCAAGCCTGAAGCGGCCAACAGCTTTGTCCTGCGTCCGGACCTGTCACGCGGCGCTCGCCCCTTTCATTTCCCCCCTTTTCCACACTGCGATGCCCTAATAGCAGAATCGGCGCAAATCAGAGGTTCGTACGCTGGATGGCGGTTGGGGCCGCCCCGTTGCCCCCTGCCCCCCTCTCGCGCAAGCCGCTGGAGCTGAACGCAAAAGCCCCACGAGGCTCAAAAGCCCACAAGATTTCTGGCCCGAATGAGATGCAACCACTGTGCAAAGAAGACATTGGACGTGAGGTAGAGAGGTACAGGCAGAATACCCCGGCGAGCTACAGGCACCAGCGGGCCCCCTCCGGGGTTGGTTAGGGTTGGGCTCCAAATGGAATATCAACACTTGCACAGAATCTCGACAAAAATTGCTGACGAACTTGACAGAAAGCATGACAAAGGAACGAAAATAAATAAAACCATCAGTTGCTATTCAAGAGTTCATGACAGTGCTCCACGCTTCTTTTATCAATCGGAAAGGGCAGAAAGGCCGCAGCTTAAGTCAAGGAATGGCCGGGTGCTAGGCAGGGTCTTTGAGAGCGCCGTCGCGCCGAGGACAGGTCAGCGTTAGCGTTGGCCACTGTGCCTCCCCCTACCCCCTTAGAGATGCCTGTCCCTGCTGACCCACTCTCGTGCTCCTCCAGAATTTGATTTCTGAGCCAAGGCACTCGTATCTCTTGGGGTCGGTCAGAGCCTTCCGACGGTGTGCAAAATGCGTATTTGTTTGAACTTTTGTGCGATTTCTGTGGTGACAAAAAGACCAGGTCGCGCCCACTGATCAGCTCCACAATTTGAACACAACGACCGAATGTGGGCCTGTCGTGCAGGGGTCTGCGACGTTCTCGACAGCAATTGTGGACGTGGGCTGCAATCAAGCTGGAGCAAAATGTTCGCATTAGACTCCGGCTGCGGCTGCCACACCACGGTCATCATGGCTGACTGTCCCAGCGCCAGATGTTCATGGGTCATTACGGCAATCAGCGTGTCCGAGTGAGCCCGGCCCTTTTGCTCCATGGGTCATGCTGTCCCGCCATCGGGGTTGCCCAGGCGCAGCCCCCGACACCGACACCTGCGAAACATTTTGGCCCCTGGAAGGGGGGCGGCAGCCAGGCTGGGGTCCCGGGTACCCCAACATACGTACCTCAAAATGATCCCCTCGCCGCACTCATCATTTTGAAAACACATATGTGGGGGTTTTGAAAAAAATTGACTCCCTGGGGGGTCTGGTCCCAGCAGCAGGTTTGGGGGGCTGTATGGTAGAGGTCAGGGGTCAGAAAAATGTTTCATGTTTTGCCCACACATTTGGATTCCCCATGAAATTCTGAGGATATTGAGACGACAAACATGGAGTAGAAACGAAATTCTACCCCCCACCATGTGCTAAAAAGTTTCGGCGCCTTGGCCGGCAAATTGGGACCAAATGTAGTCCGGACCTTCTGAACATTTTGGCCATTTTTTTTGGGGGGGGGGGTCAAGGGCTGCAGCTGGGCACCCCCCATGGTCCCGACTGCAGTCTTTTGGGGTTTGGGCTCCACCCGGTCGGACGTATGTATCGGTCAAGGGTCAACCCCTGGCGGTGCTGGCAAGCAGCGGGTCCCTCTTAACCAGGCGGGAGGGGGATAGAACGCGCAGTTGAGTGTTTGGGAGGCCACACGCCACACACGGGACGCCGAATTGCAGCGTTGCCATGAAAGTATTATGCGAAGCCCACGGTCCGGAGGCACAACGGTTCCACTTCTGCCATGTCAGAAATTCACCGAACGCGACTTGTCTATGGATTCCGAACTGTTGAACTTGACCCCCTTCGGCAGCAGTGGTGAGGCCTCACTGGTCTGATGGGCTCGGGCCTCCAACCAGGAGAACGTCCGGCCCTTACGCTTCGGTGTGCCTTCTATGAGGCTTTTTGGGGTCATGGGGAAAGATTTCGGCAGAGGAATGCCTGGAAAACAAGAAAGGGAGGGGATGGTGCAGATGGGATAGAGAGCTGCTGGTGTGGATCGGTAGTGACTGGTGTGGATGGAGCGAGTGTGAATGGAGCGAGATGATGGAAGCCTGTGCCATGTAGATAGCGGAGGGGCTGGGAGAGGGGGTGATGCAAACATGAAAGAGATTGTGTGGACGAAACTGGTTTGAGCTGACCCAGAACCAGTACGACAAGGGTGTTCATTCACCACCGGTCCGGAATCCGCTGTCAGCTAGTCCCTCACCCCCCCCCCCCCCCGCATTTTGGGAAACAGCCCCTTTTTGTCACACACACTAGGCGGACACGCCAACACCCAACAAACGTCACACACACACACACACACACTTGTAGTATACCATACGGTACCCACACACACACACGCGAACACACGCACACACACAGTGCCAATGGGAAACCACCTGCGACTGCCACCACCCCCTTCAAGGAGTCTGTCCAAAGGCAGGTCCTGGTACCACCATTTCCAAGGACAGAGGGGTGCATCGGACCACCATTTTACCGAGGGTAGGTCTGCAAAGGTGCGCAGAATGCTCCTTCTACTCAGTGGGCGGCGTTATTGGACCCATGAGGAGGGCAAAAACACTAGAGAGAGCAGGGCATGGGCGGGCCAGAACACGATGGGCAAGTCAGTGCACGGGCAAGGGCGGGAGGGGGCACGACACGCAAGACAGGAAACAGGCATAAGGGCAACAGACAACGGTGCAACAACAAGCGGGCAAAGCAAAGGCAACGGGACGGCGCGTGCGATGCGCCCATCCACAGGGGAGGCCACCGGGTGGTGCCCTGTCTCCTCTGCGGCCCGTGCCATCGGCTGCTAATCGGTGGGTGCACTGCGCAGAGTGAACGAAAAGGCTGCTGGTTGGAGGGGGATCCAGAATATAACCACGAGGGTGGCCCGACATAGACAGGGTGACAGGGTGATATGGGGTGAGGGGGCAGGGAGGATGGGCAGGGCCTATCTCCGTGCGTGTCTGCACGGTGGGGAAAACCTGTGCCCAGACCCCAAGGCAAGTCTGGTTGGGGCTATTCTGGGCCACTGCGCGGCTGTGCTCTCCGGTGAGCGTTCCTCCACAGGCTCTGGCCTCACCAGGTGGGTAGGAGGGGAGGTGGCTCCCAGAGCCCGTGAAGTCCTGGAGCCAATCCATGCCTAATGATCCTACAAGAGGAGGAGGGAGAAAACCCCTCTTCCTTGCAATCCCTGGCAGTCAAGGCGACAGGCCAGGGAGGGGGATAGGGAAGCACATGGAAGAAATGTACACATTTAGAACACTGAGAATAGGACTGGTGTGTCCATTCATACCACACAATGGCTTTGGCAACTGCTAAAACTGGTGGTGTGCTGGGCTCCTGTGCCGGCCAGGCCATACCATGGCAATAATATGGTTCCGGCGCCGCCGGAAACAGGGGCTAGGCTTCTGTTCCGCCACCTTGAGGGCGATGAACGGCTACAAGCCCGGCCCCCTCCCCGTTCCCAAGTACAATGGGTCTCAAGGGTTTTTAATCGTGTTTAATGGTGTTTATTGAGTGTTTGTTGGTGTTTATTGGTGTTTAGGGGAGGGAGGGCCGCAAGCTATTTCCTCCTTATGGACGCCCCAACCAATGGTCGGGTCTGAGGCCCTATCACCACGGACCCCAAAGCGGCCCCATCTATGGGCAGTAGCCGTTTTTGGGCCAATGGGCAAGAACAGGTAAAACCCGGTTTGCCAATTGCAGCCACTACATGTTGATGAAACCTCTTCTCTTGAGTGTTTGATCCCTGATGAAAATGCAGATTCTTGCAACAAAGGTATTCTCGACTAGATTTTTGATGTGGAAACCCTTTGCATCCCCCCCCCCCCCCCACACACCCTAAAACAGCATGTGGTTTCATAGTTTTTCAGTAGGAGGCCAGGACCAAAAACTAACGGCAGGTACTTCTGCCTTATCAAAGGGTCACCAACAAAGAGTCACCCAAATCACCCAAACCTACCCCTTGGGCCATGGTGTGTACTTGAGCCCAAAAGGAGCCCTTTTGTTTACCAAAATCAGAATTGTTTTTGCGTTTCTGGGTTGAGCATGCACATTGATGCCCTGGCAAGGAATTGTGTGAACCCGTGCTAGGGTGACGAATACTTCTGTCTTTCCCTATTTTTGGCACTATATATGTGGACGTGACCTGCACGGAACACCCGGAACCCACGAGGGAAGCACGAAGGAAGTATGACCAGGGCTCACAAGGGGAACCATACATGAAGGAAATCTGACTGGGACTCTCAGGGGACACCATACACGAAGGAAAGATGACTAGGAAATATGACCGGAACTCATCCAGGAAAGCAGAAACGTGGTACAATGGGAACTCACACGGGGCACACAGACACACACACACACACACACACATATGCCATGTTGGAAGGATGAGCGTAACACTCAGTGGAATGCCCGTAGAAAATGTTGCCAGTGCTCACTGAACACAAAGGTAAACACACACGAAAAACAATAGACCGAAAGGTAAACAAACACGAAGGAAGATTGACTGGAACACACAAAGGCAAATATATACGAAAGAAAATGGATCGAATGGCCGGAAGTCACAAAGATAAACAAACACAAAGGAAAATTGACCGAAATTCACGAAGGTACACACACAAGAAGTTGACCGAAGCTCAAAAAGGTAATCAAATATGAACGAAAATGGACCGAAATTCACAAGATTAAACACACACAAAAGAAAATTGACCGGGACTCACAAAAGTAAACAAACGTGAAGGAAAATGGAGCCGAACTCACAAAGGTCACGGGCAGCAATGTGGGTGCTTCTGGGGGTCTGCGAAATGTACAATATCAAGTTTTCATGAGTAGAAGAATTCTGCAGCTTGTTTCTGCTGGGCTTCTTCCGAATTTTGCAGAAAAAACTCAGTTTGTCCGAGTAACGAGTAACGAGCCTTTTTCTCGTCCGGGGGTTACATTTTTTACCGTGTGCACGGAGGCATCCTGATACGCTGCTGCAAGAGCACGGCCGGGTGTGCGCCTCGGCGGCAGAATGCCTGAGGGGGCACCCCTGACCGAGGCATTGGCGGGGGACGTGCCGACGGGGCCAGGGGAGGCATCAATTGGAAGGCCCTGCCCAGCAGCAACACCGGCAACATACGTTCATGGAGGAGCCCCGTAGGCCTGTGGACTACGGACGCTGAGTCGTTCTTGGATGAATGTCGGTAGGACAAATAGAAGGTCTTCTGGTCGTTGTCGGTCTCATCTAGGATAGACTCCTGAATCAGCTGCTCAATGACATCGTCCACAGAGATTACTCCTACCAACCGAAAAAGAGGTTTTGGCAGCCGAGCAATGGCAAACCCCCTGTGGGGAGTTTCCCCTTCTAGGATTGAAGTAGCAGTGCAATGCCGGAGGGCAGGGGAGGGAGGGGGGTAACAGGGAGGCAACCCACAAACATGCGCTAACCATCCCTCGTCCTCAGAATCCTGCAGAAACCCTGGAATTCTGGACGATAAAATTATTTGGGGGGCCAAAAGCACTTCCCGTGTCAAAACTGTTCACAGCGACACCGAAAAGCCCTGAAAATTCGTCCATGTTTCAGCTTCATTTCCGGCACATACAAGCAAACCAACCCCAGTAAGTCGGGTAGTATATGTTGGCATGGTTCTTTATCACCTCTGCACAATAGGGACTTGTATACATGCAACACCAACTAACAAGGAAGTCAGCCGAATGTGAAACACCGTTTCGGGATTGGGACAGGCTGCTAACCTGGGCAGTTTGGCTGCCGGTGCCTGGGCTGCCACTCCACCTCTTGCAAAAGCATGTTTGCATTGCCCGGCAGACTACGGACCACTGTCAGCCTTGGGATTACTGTCATTTTCGGCACACGCATCAGCCCTCCTTGGCTTCATATCCCAAGTCCCCGAGAACCACTCTCAACTCATCACTGCAGCCCGGGTTTGGTAGGTGCAACAAAGATACATTTGTACCGTCCAGGGGCCTGCTTGTCCATGGGACCGTGGCTGAGGGGTTGGATTGCAAACCACTCACCCAACCCAAACCACCCAACCAGCCTCGTCCGGGAAAAAAAGTCTTTAATCCTAATGAGGAAATAAATCCTATTGAGGAAATGAATCCTAATGAGTTGCTGGAACTACTTGCTTCTCGCGGCAAGGTGCCCGGGTCCACCAAAAAGGAACGCAGAACCAGAAAACTGGAACAACATCGACAAAAAGGCGCACATTGAGGGGCGAGAGAGCAGCAAAAATGTCTGCAAAGAGGCACACATGGCAGCACCACATGATTAGCAGACCGCCGCGCCCATTATGGACCATATGTTTGCACAGCACATGTCCTTCCCCACAACCTGGTTGGCGCGCGGCCCAGGGGATGGATGGGTGGTGTAGCGCAGGCCAAAGTCTGTGTACCTACAATGGGCTTCCAATGTTGGCACCACGGGGCTGGGGAAAAAGACCATTTGAGGGTGGTGGGAGTCACTCGAGCCCCTCTTCCCAACCCCCCCCCCCCTTGCCCATGACTCAGCCTACTTTCCGGCCCCCACTCTCTGAGGAGGATGGACATCGCGGTTCCTGGGTGAGGAAAGCCTGGCGGAGGCGCCCTGAGTGTCCCATATCATCATTCCCCAGCCCTCTGTATGACATTCCGTCTGGTTGTTGCTCCTTTACCGGGCCCTGGACGGTCACCCGTTCTTCTCTTCGCATGTTGCGTCAGGTCGCTACTTTCTGTCGGGCGCTGCGGCCGGTGCTCTTGCTGGTGTCGTTTCCGCGTTCGCAGAGCCCAGTAGTTGGCGTGTTGGGACTGTGCTGAATTTGGCATGGTGTGCCGTTTGCGTGTCAGCGGCGCCCAATAGTTGGCGTATTGAGGATGTGCTGGTTGTTTCCGGGGTCGTTTGACTGTTTTTGCTGTCCACATACCTCTGTCCACAGGCCGTCCATAGCCTGCCTCGCTGTGTTTCTGTGCGGCCCAGGTGCCCTGTTCCTCCACGCGCTGTCCCGGCCGTCCACCATATGTCCTTTTCCCACTCACGGTTGGTCTGCCCCTGATGGGCTCCTGCTCCTGTTGCGCAAACAGCCCATGTGGGCTGCGGGAGACACCCCCCACGTGATGCCGGTTGAGCAGGGGTTGCCCTGGCACCCGGTAGCGGCGGGGTTGGCTGGCCAAGCCATCCCGTTTATTGTCGCTGCCTCCCATGCGCACGCTCCACCAATTGCTCCATTCTGGTTCCCTGTTCCCGCCGTTCTGGTAGCCTCTCCTGCCTTGCTGTGCCCCTCCTCCTTGTCTGGTGTGCCCGCCCTTGTCCCCCTTGGTGTGGCTCCCGCGTTTTGTGTGTCTGTGTTACTCCTCCCCCTGTCTGGTGGTGCTGCTGGGTGCCCATGTCGCGCACCCCCTCCTGTCCCACTCGCCTGCCCCCCCGTACGAGGATTTCACATCTCCATACAACGTGGACTGCCCCGTGCCCGGTTGGCTGTTCACAGCCCTTTTGCACCCCCGTGGCGGGCACCTCCCGGCGCGCAGGGCGCAGGCCCCGCCCTTGTGGAGTACGTGGGCACCCTGTAGAGGGAGGGGGGGTGTTTGCTGATGGCTCGCTCGGCGTGCGCTGCATTTGGTGGTTGCTGCAGTGCTCGCACCTCATGGCTCCCTTGTGTCTTGTTGTGTGTCCTGTTGGGGCTCGTCTCCCTGCCGTGTGTAAGGCGGCCTTGTGCCCAGCTGTTTTGCTGCATGCGTTCCTCCCAGTTTCGGGCTCTTTCTTTTTCTGCTGGCATGCTCACTGCTTGTGGTCTGCGGCGCCACGGGGATAGCATGTCGCTCCCTGCATCCCATTGTGGCTGTTGGGTTGTCCGACTCGCAGTTGGGTGGTGCAAGCCCCCCCCCCCCTCCCCTCATGGATCTGCGAAAAAGGAGGCTACGAAAGCCCTTGAGACCACTCAAACAATGCAAAAGACAGGAGGTCTGGCTCTCGAGGGCACTGCCACCCTTACACACCCTGAAAGGTGCCGAATGAGCCGCTACCTGCCGGCCAGTACCATCAAATAACAAAAGGCTGGCACAAAAAGTTGCTCTGTTTCACCACCAGCACTGCCCCTCTTGCTGAAGGGGACGAGTCGGATACCCCCTTCCCGTCCCTGCCCTGTCCCTCACCTCTGTACGTTCTGTGATCCTTGATGTCCACGACCACCGCGACGTGGCTCTTGCCCTCCTGGAACAGGTTCAGCATCTCGTACAGCGGCTTGTTCACGTCCCCCCCCATGGGGGGCTTTTAATTGGGGGGCCGGGGAACGGGGCCCCGCCCCCCTCTAAAAGCAGTCCTTATGCCATTATATACAGCCCGCGCGCCGAAACGAAACATACTTCAAAAGTCTACGATGCAGCCCCTCTAAATGACCGCCTCAGAAAGCTGATTCGCACTGTCATATTTGTTTTGATCAATCATGGCTGTTTTGCAAAGGTAGGACCTTTACAAGGTTTTAACTTCTTTAACAGCATCCACTAATTCCATATAACCTAGGGATGCGATTTAAAGGTGCACTAGCAAAGTTGAGGTGCCGAACAACACTATATATAAGCCACAGGCCCCAAATCCCAAGAAATAAATTTGCCATATTATTTATTTGCTGTGCACGCATGCATTTCACAGTCGCCGGCATTTGCGATCTTTCATTTTGACTGTTCAAAGTGAAATCGGGCTACAGTGCACGAAATTTCGATCTAAGACCAGTTTTGTAAATGATTCTAAAAGCTTCGTCTTGCTATATAGTTGAAATACCGCCGTCATTTTGTTTTGGCACCGCTTTTCGATTGGACGGTTTTCAGCGCATACGGCCGCCTTTACAAGCTCAAAAATGAAAAGAATACCCCCAAATTGACCGAAATTGCCATTCATTTCGTCAAAATCCGATACAATAGACCCCAGTTATGAATATGTCAATTTTATGCTATTTGCAACCTGTGTCGCTAATCTTGCCAAATGCACCCTCCCTGTCTTTGCGCTGCTAGCTTACACACAAGGCAAAGGAGTGTTTTTGCTCTTGTTTGTCCCCGCCTGGCTCCACTTCCGACATAGAAAGGTGACCCGAAAACGGGTAAAAACGTAATAAGTCTTTTCTTTTGATGGTGCTTCGCACCAGCAAAGAAAAAGCCAGACCAAGCACGAAAGACGAAGGATTCATTTAATCCTACTTTTCCACACCCTCCACAACATATCATGTATCATTGCTTCATTGCAATTTTCTCAACATGCTCACCGTTGTTTGTTATAAATACTTGATCATGCATGTGCATATTGTGCAATTTGACTTCCACATCCGACAGATACCTTTCAGAGGCGATCGCAGCCCGCACACTGCCCTTGCCCATCTCGTGGAGCCCCCCTCCACTTGTTTGACGGCACGAACGGGACGTTGTGCACCTGGCAGTCCTTGACCGGGGTCGAGTCGCTCGGGCTGTACGTGATGAGGGTCTTGACGAGGACGATTCCCAAGATCTGCGTCATCGGAATGCGAAACGGTCCCAAGGGCAGAGACAGGGTGCTCCCTGACTGAAAGGGGAAAAATCCGCGTCACAAACACGCATGTCACAAAACGGCCCCCCTGACAGGGCTCCTTTTAAGAGAAAAGGGGGGGGGTTCGGGGATGGTCAGGGGCGGGTCCAGCCCCTCCCCCCCCGGTGCTGCTGAGTTGTTAGAGGCACCAGAGAAAAATTTTGATCCGCCGAAGAAAATTGGGCTCAATCTTTTAAGAGGGGGGGGGGCAGGGGGGTCCACGGGAGGTGGGTGGGTGGTGTGAGACCCCCCCCCACCCCCCACACCCCTTCCGAGTAGTGCCGAATTGTTAAAAGCAGCCCGGCATTCTACGCCGCAACCGACTGTTTACAGAACTAAAGGCGAGCAATTTGCAATGCAGCTGGTCCAACTCTCCACAATCTCGGAGCAAAGTTGAAATTATTGAAATTGTTGAAGTCCTTTCATAGTTCCAAATACCCTGATGTACAAACAGAAATTTGAATATAAAACAGGACTTTTCATCAGCGTAAAATCCTTTATTTCTGCACGCGCGCGACGCATCCTAAGCTACAGGATCGCGATCTGGCTGCGGGCAGCCCCGTGCTGGGCCTAACCCGTCACACCCCCCGCCAAGCCCTTGCCGCAGCCACTAGGCCACCTGCAAGGGCTGACGCACACCCAAGGGTATGCACAGCCATTACTGTACAAAAAAAATTGCTGAGATGGACTGAGATAATGTACAATATCCTACCCCCAGGACCTGAAGTCCGGAACTAAGGTCCCTCTACTTTCCTTCGGGTATCCTACACACTATCCTGAGTGGGGGGGTCACTGCCACCTAAAAACCCAGCTGACTATGGGATAGGGATGCAGGTTCGAATTCGCACGAATTCGAATTCGCCCCGAATTCGCACGAATTCGTGGAGCGCTCCGAACTCGAATTCGCAACTTCAAATTCGAATCCTCCCTGATTCGCTTGATTGAATCCATAGGCACGTACAATTTACCTTCTAGGTTGCAATTCACCTGTTTACATATGGGTATGCCACTACCCAGTACCATATCGCATAAAATATTTCCCAAAAGCTTCCGTAACCTTGCAATTTTTGTTGTTTGTTGTTGCTTGCATTTACCATTCTCAAACGATTTGACGATTTGACAAAAAAAAAGAAAATCAAAACCAAGAATTCCAAAGTTCCTTGATTCTTTCAAATGCGTTTTGGAAAAGAAGCAGCAACGAAGCATGCAAGATCACCCATCCACACACAAACCATCACATGTGAACCACTTCTTGCCCTCATTGGGCCTTCATTCATTGCATTCTTGAATTGAATCGTTGGACTTGAAGTCATCTAAGAGAAAGCAAGCACGGCACCGGGAAGGGTAAGGAGGGTACCGCTGTCAAGGATACGCAAGGGCTACAAGGGGCTATGTACATAGCTTATAGGGAGGTTGGAGCAGGTGCGCTGGCTGGGTGCAGCTCTGTGCACGTCAGTAGCTTCGTGCACACGTCGTTGTGGGTGCCCAGGGCCTCACTGCGGCTGCGTTGGGCTGCTCTCGGCTGCTTCTCCTTCCACACACGCCCGACAGTGCGTGGTTGCCAAGGGGCAACACGTGTTGACTGTCAAGAACTAGAAAAAAAAAGTCGAAAATCAAAAGTTTGGGACGGGTTTTTCTCCAAACTGGTGGACTTCTGGGGAGAATGGAGGGTACTGCCGTGTTCGGTGGAGCTAGGCGGACACAGCGGTGTGTTCAAAACGCAAAAGTAAATTTTGTTTTCGAAAACGAGTACGCAGGCACCGGACAGGAAAATCAACGGCTCAATGGAAGCAGAATCATCATAGTTTTCATTGTATCAAGTCCAAAAAAATATTGCATCGCACAGTTCAAAGTTAGTTTCTCATCTGGAGTAAAGACGGCGCACGCGTGATTATTTTGCCGTCGCCTGCGAATTCGCAGCGCGAATTCGCCCCGAATTCGCAGTACTAAGAATTTCAGGCCGAATTTGCAGCGAATTCGCGCTGCGAACGAATTCGCAGCGAACTCGGCGAATTCAAACTGAATTCGCTGCGAATCTGCATCCCTACTATGGGAAAAAATTCCTGAGAAAGCACTAAAAGTTTTCAAGCAGAAATTCACCTAAGCAAAATCCTGCTCTAAATTCCTGGCCGAAAAATCAGGGGGGCAGTTTTACAAAAACTGAAATCCAAAACAGTTCCACTTGATTCTACTTACTGCCCATGCCATCTGGTTTAGTAAAATTTTCTGCACCAAAAAAATCCCTGCTCAGAAGTTTGGTAAAAAATCAGCAAACACACAGGCAGCACAAACAGGGCAAGCAGCACACAAAAAAATCTCTCAGTCTGTTCTGAAACGACCCACTGTGCTGACAACCCTTAAGCTAATGTACAGATTGCTGCTGTATTTGCTTCATTGACTGAACTTACTTCTGAGCTTCATGATGGTTCGTCAGTACTCCGGCTCTGCAATCCTGAAAGATAGCAGAGCACAAAAGCAAGAGTCCTGACACGTGGAGGGGGGGGGGGGGGGGGGCTGGTGCAGAACCGATGAAAACAGACCTGGCTCACAGGGCGTCAAAAAACAGTTTAGTTCCCGAATTCTAAATCAACCTCATTTGAGTGTACCTGAAAACAGAGCAGAAAGGAAAAAAATGGATAAGGGTTGAGAAAATCAGCGGGTCAGGGCAAACGAACTTGCGTAGATACAATGCAACAAACACATGCGCAAGTGTGCACACGTGCATACATTAGTAAAAAAAATTCCTGAGCGTCCCCAGAAAAAAAAATGCAAGTAAACAGTACACGGGCCTACAGCACATATGTTGCTGAGGCCTCGCCCCTCTCCCACTGTGGGGTGCTGCCCTCAAGGAAAACTGCACCCCAAAATTCTCTTGTAAAAAAATAACACAGAAGAATTTTCCCATACACTCTGGCCTAGAGTGCATGTACCCACTGAGGCACTAACTCCTCTGTGGGGGGGCTAGAGTCACTGCAGGAGCAGTGGCTCTGCAATGTAACTCTGCAGTGGCAGAGCATATGAGTCCCAAACTGGGACAGTGGGTGGGGGGGGGGTACAAAAAAATATGATAAGTTTACCCATAGATTAAATGTGGGAGTGGAGCACCGGCAGATGCACAGACGTGCTCCAGCTCCCAAACAGGAGCAAAGAGTTAAAAAACAGAAGAGCCACACTGTGACTCTGAAAAAATTCCAGAAGTCTTTTGAAAAATATTCCTCTTGTCAGCAAAACAAGCCTAAATTGCATTGACATCTCCTGAGCAAAGTGCTCAAAATCAGGCCAGCGTAAAACTGGGCCTGAAGCCTCAGATTCAAAAAACTGAAGCAAGGCTGCACATCAGTGTGAGCCACTGAGCACAAAAACAGTGCATTTTGAGCGCCGCAGGCGCTTGGTGTCAAACCCATTTTTCTCATCTAGCTCATTTGAGCTACAATCTACCCAAAAAAACTGACGAACACTGAAAAACACTCCAAAGACAAGCCGAACGCAAAAAGCGCCTTACTGCCCAAGCACAAGGCTCAGGGTAGGCGCGCGTAGCTCAGAGCTGTTCAGAGCTGCGCTGGTGCAACGAATGACTGAGGTAGCGGATGTGACACGAAGTGACAATGAGCTGCGGCTGAAACCAGGTTGAACCTTGAAACCAGTGCCTTCGGAGCACTGCTGCGAAGCATGCACGCACAAACACACGCAACGCACACTGAAAACCTTCAGAAGATTTCTCTTGCGCCGGGTGGCGCTCCTCACTCCGCGTCCTGAGCGCGCTCTCTTCAGCGCGAGTCCACAGTGCGCTCCCCAGAGCGCTGTCACTGAATTCTGTCTGACGAAGCCAAAGAAACAAACCCAAAGCAGAAACCAGAAGATGCAGTGGGAGACTGCCACGCACGTGGCCTCCCACTGTGCAAGTGCATGCAAACAGACGCAACCCACACTTTGACCTTAAGTTTTTGTGATTCCTGCAGCGCTACGCCCGCGCTGCTTCTTTCACCTTCACTTCAGCGCCGCCATCTCAGCCACATTTTCGACCTTCAACATCCGGCAAGACAAGGGTCAGTTCCACCAGCATCTCTACCCAAGTGGGAGCACTGCATCACCACCAGGCACACAACCAGGAGCACAGCATCAACCAGTCACTCAATGCTTGTAGCACCGACCCCAGCGCCATCGTGGAGGTCGCTCAACAGAGGGCTGCGCTTGCGGGGTCATCAACGAGCACACCACTGCACCCAAAGCCGCAGCCAAAATAGCCATGGCTGCTGAGAACTCTAGTTCGTCCCCACAAACGTCGACCCAGGATCCACGACAATGTAACTCGTCGTTTGCAAATTGAGCCCTACTTGTCGTAAAGGTGCCAACGCACTCAGCTTTTCGAATATTTCTAAGTTGTTGATCGCTGTAGCGTTCCACTTGCCCCCTTGCACGACGCTGAGGTTCCCCTTGCACTACTGGTTCTAAACTGCTGTCATTCACCACCAAACGTCGCAGAGCACGCACATTGCAATCTCTCAGTTCTGGGTGTTCTCTGGCGATCTGCATTCACCAAGCTCTTCAAAAGGTTCGACAATTTCGTTTACGGAACTAAAGGCGAGCAATTTGCAATGCAGCTGGTCCAACTCTCCACAATCTCGGATCAAAGTTGAAATCATTGAAATTGTCGAAGTCCTTTCATAGTGCCAAATACCCTGATGTACAAACAGAAATTTGAATATAAAACAGGACTTTTCATCAGCGTAAAATCCTTTATTTCTGCACGCGCGCGACGCATCCTAAGCTACAGGATCGCGATCTGGCTGCGGGCAGCCCCGTGCTGGGCATAACCCATCACACCGACCGAAAGTGACGGACCGTCCGTCAACGGCGCACAGCCATTCACAGTCAACGACTGGTGGCGGTCGGCAGTGGGCTGCCTGCGCTTGGTGGTCGGCCTAGAAATTTTGGCCGGTGGTTGCCAGCGTTTGGGAGTTGACCATCGGCGGTTGGCTGGCGACTGCCGCCGCTGGGCCGTCGGGTGGCCGAATGGTCGCGGCCTTCGGGTGAATATCCGCTTCGCCCGGAAGGCCAGACGCCGGTGCCATACCCTTGTTGTCGCACAGCAATGAATCATGATACAAGCCCCCCCCCCCCCCCCCCCAAGGGATGTATAAGAGGAGAGGAGGGGAGGGGTCTGGGACCCAAAAGTGTGTGTACCGAAAAAGAGCCCGATCAGATTTTCCCGATTGTAAATTTCATTTTTTCCCGCGATGGTCACTTTGATCTTGGGAGGGGGGGTCCTCCTACGGTTATCAGCCGTTCTGATACACCCCCCCCCCTCCTTGCGGGAGGCAGGGGGCGGTGGGCGGAGGCTGAGCATGTCCAGGACTTCCGAGTCCATTGCAAGGCCGCCTGGATCCTGCGGTCACCCGCAGGCCATCCCCCGTCGACGAAAGTTGGGCCCATTGCAGGGCAGTCGACGGGAGGCGGAGGGGGAGGGTCCGGTCTTGCGCCCGGAGGAACGGCCACAGGGACCCCGGGAGGCCTCGGGGGCGCCCAGTGAGGGCCACAGCGACCTCTACAGCCACACGCACACGCGTTGAGAACCGGGAAACAAGAATGAACCCAGAAAACCGGTTGTAGAGAAGTCCGCAGGAGCTGCGGAGCAGCCCTGGACGTCTTTCATTCTGTTGAAGAGCGTGCGACGTTCCAAAGGGAATTTGAATGCAGATTGTCCCACATCCCTTCCCCAGACCCGAATGAACCCTCGGAGGAGTCCGCGTTCGAGTCGATGTTCACACACACGATGCAAAAAGCCCCCCACCCACCCACACACACACACACGTTCCCGTGTCCTGACCCCGCTGCAGCCCCTGCCCCTCATGCCGCCGCCACCGCGACCACCGCCGCCCCAAACGCTTGCCACCGCCCACTGGCCACCGGCAACCACTGCCACTCTACATTTCGGACCGGGTATGGCAGCGCACCCATACCCAGGATGTGTTAGAAGAGAGGAGGAGGGGTCTGGGACCCAAAAGTCTGTGTACCAAAAATGGCCCGAAAAGATTTTCCCAATGGTAAATCTCGTTTTTTCCAGCGATGGTCACTTTGGTCTGGGGGTGGGGGGGGTATCCCCCTCTCCTCCTACGGTGTACGGCCATTCTGATACTTCCTTGAGCGCACCTGATAATGCTGGTCGGTGGCATTGCTTAACGAATGGGATCCAACGTAAACTGGAATCCGCGAGTGGCCACTGGCCAACAGCATTTTGATCGTCTCCATGTCCAGCACGTGAGGGACGTGCCGATGCGGTGCGCATGGGTCAGTCAGTGTGGGTCTTTGGGAGGCATCACAGGGGCGCCGCACGCGCATTCCACCGCACCTGGTCCTCAGCGCACGTGATATGCAACCCCCGCCCTGCGGTTCGCACTCGCACGCGGCGGCTTCGTCGTGGAGGCTGCGTCAATGGGTGCGCGGGCCGTGCCAATTCGGCAGCAACCCACCCCCGACTGTCGGTCGCAAGGGCTTGGGGTGGGGTGGTTATTCGATGCGCATTTTCACTGTGCACACAGTGGGCACCGTCTGTGGCTGAACACCCCCCCTCCGCAGCAGGTTCTCGAAAGCTAGTGTCGCCGTGCAGCCAGTTTTCGGGACGGGGCTGCCGATAATTTATTCCCCGTGATCCACAGCTCATCGCAATTGGGGGTGCTAATCCTGCGGCGCGCAATTTGGGGAATTGTTGTGGAACAGGGGAAATTGCACCCTTTTGCACCTGCCGCTCACTCATGGCTCAGTGGACATATGCATTTGGGGCTCATTTGGGGCTCAGTCCTGCAATGTGGTGTCTTCCTTCCAACGTCCTTCACCCAAAGTTGAGGAAAGTAGATGCGGTCCTAATTACCCTGAAGCTAATTGCCCTTCCCCTGCGGCGCCACGTTGCGCCTGCGGCATGCAGTAAGCGCTCCCATTAGTGTGACGAGGCAATCATTTTGGGCCAAATGTTTTGTGGTTCCTCTGGACACTGCAACCTCCAGCAGGGATGGGTGGCCCAGGAGCAGGGGTGCAGCTGCATACGGGGGATCCCACAGAGATGCGTACGAAACGGAATGTGCATGCACTAGCATGGGGGCTATGTGGTTAGGCTAAACATACGTACAGGTCAGGGGGGGCAGTGCAAACAAATGCCATAAACATAGGGGGGTTGGGGGCGGGGGCGGTAGACACTTGCACACAAGGTATGCTATGAGCCAAAACGGCAAAGGGACGTCAGTACTATGCCAATCACACGCGAAACACCTTTCTTTTTCTGTTCGCATTTTTCCATATACGGCATGAAATTGCCCACCCACCCCCTGCACCTCGGAGGTGCAGGAACGCGCGGGAGGTGCAGGGGGGGGGTTTTGGCAAGAAGCCATGGTATTGTGTTCTCGTCTGCAGCTGGCCGCACCCACTGGCAGATCGCCATTCGCTGCCCTTCCCTTCCCTTTCCTTCAGTGAAGGTCCACCAATAGGCTTAACTCAAACTGAGTTCTTCAGGAGTACTTCTTGCAGGTGCTGCAGCAGCTGTCAAACTGGCAGAAATAGCGTATACCGAAAAAGAGTAGACACTCAGAAAGTTGAGGGTGCAGGACTGGGGGGGGTGCAGCTGCGTTTACCCTGGCACCAGAGGAATTGCGGTCTGTAGTTTGTCGACACTATCTGCCCAACAGATGCGGCCTGCTAATTGCAGACACTGTCGGCAAGTTGTAGACGCGAAGTGACAATATTGCGGGGGGGGGGGACTTCTTGCCGACTATCTGTTTTTCCAATTCTCAAATGAGAGAAGTGTAAAATAGCGTTCCAGCACGGACCATCTACTCCTCAATGAAGCCACCAAAACACATGCCTGCCCACTGGCCCTCATTGAAAAACCCTTAGGGAACCAGCCTAGACACGAAAATTTCCCCGCAGTAGACTTCTCCCATCATTTTCCCAATACGCCTGCTTGGGGAAACGCCCCAAGACACATCTATGACTCTGGCAGCCGAGTTATACCGGTGGAATGTCATGCTACCCCTGCTCCAATTCAGAGCCAAACCCCTGCTTACATTGTTACAGATCTTCTGCAGGACTTCTGGGTTGGCTTGTGCAATCTTCTTGGGCGCAAATGTGACTGGTTCTGTGACCCTTAGAAATATTCGAATCCAAGGAGTGCGGACAGAACTTTGTTCCGGGACATATTTTACACTGCCCCAGGGATGGGGCATGCGAAATTGCGAGAGACAACTGCGGCAATGCCGCTAGCACCAACAGCACCACGAGCACCAGAAGCAGAGGCAGCTCCAACAGCACCAGCAGCCTTGGTAACACAAGCATCATCAGCACCAGCAGCACCACCAGTACCACCAGTACTGACAGCATCACCAGTACTGACAGCATCACCAGTACTGACAGCACCAGCAGCACGCGAAGCGCAAGTAGCACCAGCACCAGCAGCACCCGCAGCGACAGCACCCACAGCATCCGCAGCAACAGCACCACCGGCACCACCAGCGCCCAGCCCCACCAACATCAGAGCAGAGGGCAGACCCCGTCGTAATTCAACATCGTCACGTCTTCCATTCTCGTGAGACAGTCGTTCACCGTTTTGTGCTTCAAATCCAAAGCCCCGCGAATAATCATACACTCATCTGGGAATGAGCGAGTGCTGTCGCAACCCTTCTCTGGTCACTTGACCAGCCAGGGGGCATACCACGACCAGACCAAATACCATACAAACTGTGATGTTTGGGGCAACCCTAAATTTTTCGTTGGGCATTTTGGTGTACACGGAATGTTTGTGACGACACAAAAAACCATCAAAATGAATGAATGAATGAATGATTGATTGCTTGATTGCCTGAATGGATTAATTGTGCGAATTTTATTTGCAAAAAAATACCTTTCAGGTGGCATTCTTATTTTTTTCGAGTTTCTTTGCGGTTTTTGCGAAATTTGGGCCCCTGCATGGATGTTGGCTCCGCAGGGCTGGCAACAAAATTAATGATACGAATTATACCAATGACGATGCCTCTGCAGAAATCAATGACAGAACAAACAAATGCGAAAAGGATGAATCCCTATCCCTTGACGCATTCTCTCATCAGCGAAGCAAGCAGCAGTAAGCAGCCAGGCAAAAGATGCAGAATTTGAGCTTCGGAAAATAACCTTTTTGCAATTGGGGAAGAGTCATAAAAACAGGGGGGTGTGACCTAATTAAAAAACAGACAAATGCAAACCAGAGGTAATGCACTCCACAGTCAGGCATAAGTGCATCTTTATTCTCTATGCCAAACCTGGTTGAACCTCAAGACACACACTGTGTCTGAAACAGAAATCAGAACATCATGTCTGACTACATTAGTCAGACAATCACATACAGTAGCTGTCAGTCAGACATCAGCAATCAGTGTCGGACAAAGACACCATGCATTACCGGCATGGCCGAAAAGAGCAACCCGCCGCAACAGGGGGGGGGGGGGTTGCGCGATGCGTTTTGTTTCTTTTTGACGCACCTCTCGTGCTGAGAATTGATCTTTTTCGCAAATAATCAAAATTCACACCGTATACCCTTTGGTACCAATGGCGCAGCATCGCGGGACCTTGTGGCACAGTGGGTCGTAGACATCATACTGCAATACACAGCACCACAGGAGAGTACTGCCTGCAATCGCTGTGGATTGCATTCGATTCCCAAGCATCGCCGCCCACACCTTCGGTCGCCCTCGGTGCCGCTGAGACGACCCCGAACGGCAACCTGCACAAGGCATCCATATAATGCGTACCTCCCTGGCCGCATTCAGCGGCGTCCGAAGTGGGGACCGCAACCCCCTCCAACCGCCTGCCTAACCGCCCCTGGGGCCGCCCCTGAGGTGCCTTCCCTTCCAATGCGTCCCTAGCAACAGGTGACAGCAAGCGATTCACGGAGCAGTACACCGGGGCATACCCACAGACAAGGCTTCCTCAAGGGCCCCCTCATTGGCAACAGAATGCAGGTCCACAAGCTCCTGAAAACAGGAGAAGATGCCAGTCCACAGGACCACAGGGCGCGTTGCAGAAGCGATTTTGGAGCACAAGGCAGCAACAGTGGCAAGTGTGTGTTTGTTGGGGGGGGGGGGCTCCTTTCAGGGGGGGGGGGTGCCCCCCCCCCCCCGCCCAAGTGGTGCCGAATATTCAGAGGCACCAAAGGCGCCAGAGAAAATTTTTCGTTGGTCAAAGCCTGGAAGATAAATTTTGGCCCAGTCTTCTGGGCCAAATTTTGACGAGTTGTTAAAAGGAGCCCCTATGCCACAATGAAACCCTCACATGCACACTTACATTTGCACTTGACCCTTCGACTGTGAGGGGTTTCAAGGTGCCTTACATGCAGTGGGGTGCTGCCCCTTCGCACGTGCATGATGACTATGGGTGCGTCGTAGTGTTTGTTTCGAGGTCTACACGTTGGGGTAGCTCTTGAGTTAGTACCATCCGCAAACCAAACTAAGTGCCAAACCAACGCCTATTTGTAGGCAGGCAGAAGCCAAGCTGAATTGGCGTTAGGGCAACAAGTGGAGGCGAGCCTGCTTGCGTTTGGTGGCCATTCAACAACGAATTGAAGAACTATAGTGGTTGGTGTTGAACTGATCCCGATTTGTTGCCAGTCAACAACGCACAGAGGCTGGATGGCAGTGAGGAGGATGACCAACAGCGGTTGGAGGATCATCGAATAATGGGAGGTCCAGCAAGGGTGGAGAAAGGCAGATGAATGCCTCATCCTCTCCCTCATCTTGCATGGCGGCCGAGCTGCTTTTATAGGGGGGTGACGGACCTGCCTCTGAATGCAAAATTGCGTGAAATGCAACAACACACACACGACTGGTGCAACTCATTAGGGCCGCCACGCCATATGTTCCTAACCAAACCTCAATGCCACAACTGTCCAAATGGTCAATGCGTGCCCGAAACCAACCATGCACATCATTGTACGACTGTTGCCGGGCTGTCAAAGTTCCATTTTTCTTCCAATGAATGGTACAATGACATGAATGTGGCCCAAAAAGATGCCCGGCATTCGCCCAGTACGCGCCCGGCAAGCTGACACTCCCCCTTAGGCATGGGGCCTGCTAGGGAACACAGTCTCCTTGCAGACTACTCAAGTTATGCGGACCACGGCCTTTTGGCAGTGGTCGCAGGGGGCGGGGGCACCCCAGGTATGCAGTGGCTGAAGGGGTTGGCATGCTCTTCTCGTGTGGCAGCTCTCCCTAAGACCACACCCTCACACCTCCACTGCACCGCACCCTCACCCAATACCGCACCCCCACACCACCACTGCCCCGCACCCTCACCCAAGACCACACCATCACACCTACAAGTGGCACAAAGTGTGGAGGGGGCAGGTTCCGTCAAGCGCCCTTCAAATAGAAAGGAAAAAAATACCTTCAACTGAGCACGTCTGTATAATGCAGTGGTGCCGTGCCCAATACAACAGTCGAGGAGCTTGGCAATGGGATATGAGATGGCCCATGTGACAGTGATCATGATCCTGCACCAGTGACAGGGGTATGGTGTTGCAGGGCGGCAGTGAGGGAAGCGAGAACACCCGAGGAGATGCAATCGTATCAGATGAAAAGAGCGAGTTGTGGGGTAGGTTGCGGGTCACCAGTCCACCAGAAGGGCAAGCCAGCGCCCGAACAGTGTTTTTGAAAGGTTGCAGGATGGATGGCCATCAGGCAGGATGGAGGACAGTAAGGAGGCCTGAATTAGTGGGGGGGGGGGGTCTGGGACCCAAAAATCTGTGTAAAAAAATGGCCCAACCAGATTTTCGTTTTTTCCAATGATGGTCACTTTGTTCTGGGCGGGGGGGGTCCAGAGGGGGAGCACTGCCAAAAAACTATTCTGATTTGGCACCAACGTAGAGGGCTCCCGAAAAGGAAAAAAAATGCATCTCGCCCCCGTACTTTGCAGGCCAAAATTGGCAACACCCCCTTTAAATAGGCCTGAAGGAGGTAAGGGGAAACTTGCAATGCAAAGCACCGGGTGCACAAAGAGTGCCATGCTTATCATAGCACGCCCTTAGACAACTGCCAGCAGCCGTCAACTGGATATCGCTTGACCATCAACCGTCGGCAGTTGGCAGCTACCCATCAGCGGTTGGGGGTTGACCATCAGCTTTCCATAACAACAAAAAACCAAAGCCGTTCCTTCAGGAACGCCCCGGGCCTGTCTCACTCTACCTCTACTTTAACACTGGGATTGCAAGTTTGCATGCACAAACAATCAAAACAATGCCTCATCTGCCAATTGAAAGATCAAACACCTGGAAAGTGACATTCCCGTCTCTAGGCTGCTACAACACCATCTCGGACCTGTCCCAAGGAATTTCTCTGAGTGCCAGAAATGACCCCATCCCTGAGGATACTTGCAATGAAAGATGCTCCTCCTTGGCGCGTGCAATGCCAGGCAGTTTTTTTTCTTACCAGACAATTGGAAAAGAAAAGGATGTTTGAAACGGGAGGAGACGTCTGGCTGGGACTACACACTTCCACGTGGTGTCAATGTGTGTCAATGTGGGTGTCAATGTATGTCAATATGGGCGTCAATGTGTGTCAATATGGACGTCAATATCTGTCAATGTGGGTGTCAATATGTGTCAATATGGGTGTCAATATGCGGAAATGTGCGGGTCAGTGTATGTCAATGTGGGTGGCACTTCTTATTCACAGTCGGCTGTTTGCAGTCAATACCACCAGGAATGGCCCACAAATCTGTTGGGGATCCTCAGCATGCCAAAATGGACCACCATCTAGAACAGGCAGGGATCTGGGGGACAGCTGATATCAACAACCCTGCATGTAGACATCCATGACAAAATTGATGAACGGCGGGGATGCTATCTTTTAAAAGGATGAGGAAGCAAAAGGGGGAGCACTTCACGTATAGGCTCATTGCTGCCAAGCTAGTCGGGGCGTGGAGCGGTATGCCTGACTAGAGCAGGGGACACGTCGTCCCAGAATTATGGTTTGCTATAACTGTGAACTACTTCACTTGACCCTGAGCTGGACAACACCAAAGAAATTGGCACAGCATACCAAACAAGGGGAGCCAGGGCAGCTCGAATTGCAAGACCATGCCTCTGTAGCAGTGTATCAGGCACATGCGCGCCTGCAGTGCAGAGCATGTGCGCTGAGATGATGAATAGATACTCAGATTATTGTGTGTTTTGATTATTGAAAGATGTCTGATTTTACGCTGTACAGGGTACATGTTATAGCACTATGAAGGGTCTTATTGCGAAATCAGACTGTGGATCAGACTGAAGTTGATCAGAATCAGAAGTTCGAGAAAACTGTCTTTTGCATGCTCTCCGTGCCTGCTACAATTTCGCAATAAGACCCTTCATAGTGCTATAGCATGTACCCGAAAAAAAAAAGACACTCAGAAAGTATGTACTGTCTTGGGAGGGGAGTGCAGCAGTCACATGCGCGCCTGCAGTGCAGAGCATGTGCGCTGAGATGTTGAATAGATACTCAGATTATTGTGTGTTTTGATTATTGAAAGATGTCTGATTTTACGCTGTACAGGGTACATGTTATAGCACTATGAAGGGTCTTATTGCGAAATCAGACTGTGGATCAGACTGAAGTTGATCAGAATCAGAAGATCGAGAAAACTGTCTTTTGCATGCTCTCCCTGCCTGCTACAGCCTCGTGCAAATTGCCTACAGAATGAGTTCCAGTGAATCTCACAACAACTTTAAGGCGCACCCGACCAACTCGAAAAAATGAAACCAACAAAAATGCGTCATGCTGTTGGGGACAATGAACACAACGGCCCCCAAATTGAGCCTTCAGTTTGGGCCCAAAAAAGAGGAATGACCTGGTTATAGAGCTGCACAACGGATCCATTTCAGACCAGTGACTGAACAAAAAAGCCTCAAGCACAGACGCCATGGCTTCAAATGAATGGAAGGTGCCGTTTCGCTTTGGCCCACCACCCCCAGAAACCCCCGTCACAGCATGACAGGGACATGCAGACCGCTGCTCTCAGACCGCATGTCCCTGTGTCCCTGGATTTGTGCCCTCTGTTTTGGTGCAGGCCCTGAGCCAGCCCCAAAAGAGGCTTCCTTCCGGACGGGTGGCACAGGGTGGAGCACAGATAGGTCTCTCTTCAGTGACCTGGGTATTTGTGACCCCATAAATAGGGGGGCAAATGCGGACAAAAACGCCATTTTGCATCTCTGTGGGTGTGCTATGGCAGGGTGGGCTCAAAGCAAACCCATCGGTCCGTGTAGATCAAGTGAGATAGACTGTTTCGGCACAACTCAAAAATGGTCAAACATTTGCCCAGAAGAGACCAAGTTTGAGCACTTAGCCTGTATCCAACCTCCTCAGCAGATTATTGCCTGCAGCTTGGCCCCAAAATGCGATACGAAGTACAGTTTGGGCTGAGAACGGTTGGGAGCACTGGGTTTTGCAAGCAGAAATGAAAGTGGGACAAAAGTTTCAGACACCTACTGCACCAAGTATGGGTCGAACCGCACCAACACTTTGGCCTGTTGAGGGCGGGGGGGAGGATATTGGTAAACATTGGTCACCTGAGCCCCTGCAACATCCTGTCCTTTGCTTCCACTCCCTAGTTACACCATCTGCATCCCAGTTTAGGTTTGCGCCTCAATAAAGGCGCTTTCCTCCGTCGCTTCCATTGAAACTGACTCACCGACATGTTCCTGACGGAAGGCGAAATGCAACCTCACCGCTGCTCCTCGATTACTTAGCGACCACAGGTGCCTGGCAAGCGTTCTCAGGACTCCCTACACCAACACTCCCAATTTGCTGAGCACGCCAGGACATCTCCTGGATGCGCCAGGATACTGGGATGTATCGCGGGTGCATCAGGATACAAAATAATATCACACGCGTGATATTATAGGGGGGGGGGGTTATCCCGGAGCGTCCGCGATGTCGTGATATTACTTTGACCAACGCCCTGTCTAATGTCTTTTTTGTGGTATCTGATCCCACTCGCTTCCAGGATCTTGGTTACATTGATCCTACCAATTTGCCCCACCGGAAATTCAGCCCCAAAGTGTTGCAGCGGCAAAGCCTGCGCCCAAACCCAAGCCAGAGGCATGGCAGTGCCCGGGGGGGGGGGGTGACCTAAATAAAAAAGAGAGGGGGGGGGTTACATCGTGGGTGCTCCGAAATACATCTTTGACGCTCCGGGGTACATCATGGATGCTCGGGATACATCGTGGACGCTCCGGGATACATCGTGAATGTGCCGGATATGTCGCGGATGGCCCGGGATATACCTCGGATCTCAGGGGCCTCAAGACCTGCTGACTGAGTGGCATGGCCTCGGTGACCATCCTTGAGAGGCAACAGCAAATCCCCACCCTAATCTACGTCCATCCGTACCACTGGCTGACAGCGCCTGTGTCTTGCGCAGAGGCCCCAGGGGCCATTGCACATGCATTGCTGTGCATGTATCCCCACTGTAACGATCACCACTTTGACGACCCTCCCTTGACGTCCTGGATCCCCAGAAACCCCGCCCCTGCCATCAGCACGCTTGTAAGTGCGGCTAACCCCCATCTGCTCAGATTTTAGCAGATCTGCCCCAGATTGGCTACATTTTGGCCATTTTCTCTGCTTCGGCGGAATCGCCTCCCCGCAGCTCAGTCTCAGGATCAGACCTATATATTTCTGATGTGCCAGATCTGATTCCGCGGTCCATTCATCGTAAATTCGCCGCGTTCCGATCATTTACCCGGAATCGCCATTTGCCGCTGACGCGCGTGCGCGAGCCAGATCGGCCAAATATTTTTTCACAATCGGATTTATATAAATCTTTTCAGATAGATATGGACACTCAGATGTACTTAGGATAATCCGCATCAATTTTCTTCATAGACTGGGATTTTTTGCCGAATAACAATCAGCATGGATCTTGCCTCCGTTGTCGCCGCTCTTGCCTCCGTTGGTGTCCGTGTATCCGGTTCTGCCCCCAACAGCAGCGTTCAGGTCGACTCCTCGCGTGCCTGCCCCCCCGGTCTTGCCGGCCCTGAGCCCTCCGGCACCACTCACGACCTAGGGCAGCACTTTCATGGTAGCAGAGGCTACCTGAATGTTGCTTCAGTGGTCCCTGCTCCACAGCCCGCTCCCCAGTACGGCCCCGTAGACCCCGCCGCTTCTGGAGAAGTAACGATTACACTGCCTTGGTGCTGCGCGAACGAGGCTTTGAGAGGAATGCCTTGCGCAAGTCCAAGCTGCCCAAGAAGGGCGCACATCAGCAGCTGTGGGGACCCAAATTACCATAATCCCAGTCGAAACTGGCCATCGAGCAGCTGGAATCCGCCGGCCTACGACGATGGCAATGCTCCGGTGGACCTTACGGAGCTGGCAGGTACCAACATTCCTTACGGATGTCCAACATTTGAGACCCTGGACGCCGATCTGAACGACATTGAGATGGGCGGTCCAGGTGAGGTACCTACCTATAATCGACCAGCCTCTTGGGCACACTGGGGCGACCATTTGTCCCCAGAAGTGACCCGTAACCTTGAGGCACTTGAGGCCCTTTGTTACTTGGCCACGTCTAAGCTGATCGAACAAGAAAGAATCGCCTCTGATTTTTTAACGGAATATTTTTTCCTCCTTCAGGACGAAATTGATACCAGGATGTGGTGGCGTTCTCAAGAAGATGACTCTTTTGCCATTTTTTTGCAGATCTGGGAGGCAAGCCCCTTCCCGAAGGAGAAGGGCTGCGCACCTGTTCCCGGGCCCTCCGCCCCTCATCCCCCTGTTTCCATCCGCGACGATCTAGCCGCCGCGGTTGAGGAGGGAATTTTAGAGGCGGCCAGGCAGGCAAGCCTGGAAATCAGGGCTGAAGGAGCTCCCCAAGTGGACTCCTGGCTGCGGACCACCGAGATCAGCGGTCCGACAGCCTGCTCAGGCCCTTCAGGACACGGCATGTACTGTCCTGCCGACTGCTCCTGCAGATTCCAGCGAGATGCTGAGCTCCAAACGCTCAAAGATCAAATGCACCTCATCATTGAAACGCTGGGAATAAAAAATCTTTTCAAGACGCACATGCGGTCTGAGGGTGCCTCATCGGTGGAACAAGCAACAGAGCCGTCGGAGGAGGCGACAGAAATTTTTTCAATTGCTCCTTCGGTGGACTCCAGGACCACCGATGCAAGGATCAGCAGGACCAAGCTAAAGGAAAGGGTTAAAATCTCTCGTTCTGAGAGTAGGACGGCGAAGGCTAGGACTGAGGCTCAGAATGCCAAGCGAACTGGCTCCCGTACTGCCCCTCCTGCTGCTGATTCCAATACCTTAGCCCAGCTGTTGCTCGCCCAGACCCTCGCCGGAGCTGGTGTGGCGAATGATGCCGCCAAGGTGTCAGCCATTACGGCCGGTGTTGGGCTGGATTCGCTTCTTAATCCTACTTCCTTGCGACTTCGCCAGGTTGCCAAGCAACCGAAGTATAATGGGAACCCCCGACGTTGGCCTCAGTTCCAACGGGAATTTAAACTGTGGGTTAAGACTCAAAAACTCCAAGATGATCAGTTCCTGATGGCCCTCTTGGATTGCCTTGAGGGAGCGCCGGCCAACACTTGGCTCAGGACTTGGAGTGATCGCGAGGATACAAGTTCCCCCCTTACCTTTGATGAGGTGTGGGAACAGTTGGAGGTACATGGATCCCGGCTGCCAGAGGACCACTACCACCAAATGTTGAAGAATTTTCCTTCATTCTCGCGATTAATTTTGCACGAAGTGCAAGACAAAAAACAGCGCTTCTGGAATTTAGTGGAAGAAGCTGAACATTCAGGCGAAAAAATTTCTAGTGCCGAGCTGAAAAGTCTGATTTTTGACAAGATCCCCTCAGAAACTGCCGCCACCCTTCGGAACAAACAGTCCGAAGAAAAGGTCAAGACCTGGTGGGCGGAGGTGGAAGGCTTCGATGCCTCCGCCAACAAGTTTTCCGTCAGGGAGGCACTTCAAAAGTGCTCCCCCACGTCCTTCTCCAAGGTGAAATTCACTGAGGAGACGTGGAAAATCAAATTTCATGAACACGAGGATCGGGACTTGTTTGTCCAAGTCCTCAACAGGGGAGTCAGTTTCCATGGCCATCGCCTGAGGGCCAAAAACTGGGTGTTTTCGTACACCCCGAAGGAACTCTGGGAGGAGGTTGAGCGGCTCGCCGACGCCGCCAATCAGAATTTCCATGAGGGTCTTGGGGGAAACAAGAATACCCAGCAAAACACCCAAAATGGGGCCCAAAAGGGCAACAAAAAGGTGAATGACACCCGGAATGTTCAGCAGCACTGTAGCATCTGCCTTCTTTTAGGTTCTACGAACCGAGCTAAGACGCATTCTACTGACAATCACCGATGGTCTCCTTACGATCACAAGGTGATTGGTGAAAATATCAGTAATTCGCAGAATTCCGACAGGAATGACAGACAGGTGCATGGTGGAAAGGCTGGAAAAGGGAATCCGACCCCCTCCGGTGGAAACAAAAATCCTGGAGGCCCTGGCGGGTCCCAAGGCACAGGAAATCGGACTCCATCCGGCTCCGGTGGGCAGCCGAACGGCCAGAAAAATCCCAATAGCAACGCCGGAGGCGGAAATCGAAATCCAGGCCAAACCCCTCAATCCGGTGCAAACAAGGGAAATGCTCCAGGATTCCAGGGTAAAGGTAAGGGAAATCCTTCGGGAACCCCCTTCTCTGGTAAGGGCAGAGGGCGTGGCTACGGTGGAGGTCCATCATCCGGCGGCCGTGGCCGTGGACGTGGAAAGGGCAACCATCGTGTGGATCAGGTCTCAGGTGCAGATCAGGTGTCCGATGCGGATCGAGATTACGTTGAAAATGCCTTGAATCCAGCAGATGATCCGCTCCAAGATGAGTGGGTCGACGAATCAGGGTGCGTCCATAATGTTAACGCAGCCACTGGAGGTCAGAACGCCTAGGGGAGCCACGAAAATCGCCCCTCCCCAGGCGATTTCAGGCATGATCCCCAGATTCCTTCTCGGCCACTACTTGATGTAGGGTCGCTTGTCTCCTCTCCCCTGGATCCGGCAGCGGATCCTTCTGTTGTAGTGGACAAGGTTGGTGTACAGTCCAAGCACAGGGCCCGTCAGTTTGTCACAAAGCTGTGGGTCTCTGATTGCAAGGGCAATTTCCACCTCGCCACTTGTTTGTGTGATAATGGATCGGAGGTAAATCTCCAATCCAATTCCTTTTTGCCTGACGACTGCGTGTTTGATTCGCCTCATCCTGTTACCCTCGAGGGAGTTTCTGGACATTCTCTCGCAGGTGGGCAATGCGGTTGTTATATATCAACTCATTTGGTCGCTCAAGACCTTTGGGAAGAAGGCAATGTGGAGGAAGTTATCCTTAAGGATGACTACTTCTATCGTGCCGACATAAAGTATGACCTTTACTTGGGCCATCCTTGGCTTCGCAAGAACAGGGTGGCGCCCGTAGGTCATCGGCGTTGTTTTTTGCTGGAGTCAGGTCCCTTGGAGCGTCCTGAATTTCGTTTTTTGCACGCAGGGTTTAAAAGTGCAGAAGAATTTTTGAAGCAAAAGGTTACACCAAAGTTTGGCGAAGATGTCACCATTGCAGAGGTGAATGGGAGTGCCGATTACTCCCGAGAGTTAGAATGACTTCGTAGGGACTCCCAGCCACGACGCCCTTCGCGCTGGCACTCTTCATCCTACAGAGTTGTCGACAAATGGCGCGATACAATTTGTGAATATTTTTATGAACACCATTCCTTTTGGCCACAGTATGATGCCTTTGCTAACCGCGAGAACAAGCGCTTTGACAAGCACTTTCGCGACGCTTGGACCCATAAATGGGACAAGAAGTTATGGATTAATCCTCCGTTTCACTTAATCCAGCAGGTCATCCACAAAATCAAGCAAGATAAAACCCAGGCGATTTTAGTTGTGCCCTTGTGGGACGACAAGCCTTGGTTTCAGGAATTGCAAGACATTTGTGTAGATTACATCGAACTTCCCAGGAAGATTAAGCTGTATGCCAGGGACGACACAGGTCCCCTGCCACAGCGGCCCTGGAGTTCGCTTGCATTCCTGGTGGATGGAAAGCTTTCTGACTCTGATTCTGCTGATTCTAGTACTGATTCCTGTGTTGGGTCTGAATCTGAGGTTGAGCGTGGTACTGATGATGAATCTATTTTTTCTGATTTTTGTCCGTCAGATGCCCAAGGTGATCCAACGTCAAATGGATCCGCCTCGTCTCCCTCTTCCCCAATACGATCTACATCCAAAAGAATCTACGGCGCACGGACGACAAAAAAATTTTCTTCGCGCCGCAAATTCAGAGTTTTTTAAGAAAAACCCCGTGTGGAAGCTTTCATAGATCCTTTCGAGGAGCTGGATCGCGAAGAGAATCTCTGGAATGTCGACACTCGACCCACCTATCTTCAAGAGGCAGTTGATACGGACCTTTTTAGGGACATCCGTACGAAGATTCTTCCTGCCAAGGCCGAAGAAATCGCCAAAGTTTTTTCGACAGTAATTCCTGGCGATCCGGTGGACACTGAGTTGTGTTCCAAGAAAAGAGACAAGATTTTTGAGGAACAGAAGGACACAACCCTTTCGGGGAAGTTGATCAAAGACCGCCCTGTCCGTGGGCAGTTCGGTGAAGCCTTCATCGAGCTTCGTGAAGGGTACAAGGCGAAGAAACAGCGTCCTTATGAGAAACATGAACAGAAACATGAGATACTCAGAAAAATAATCGAGAGAAATCCCAGGGAATTTGGTTGGCTTGAGGGTTGTATGACCAGCGAGTGGTGCTGTGCACCCTTCACAGTCCCGAAGCCGCCGCCTGCAGACCAGAACACTATTGATGGTTGGCGAATGGTTGTTGATTTTCGCAACCTCAACGCCGAAACCAAGGCGGATTCACACCCCCTGCCCCTCATTGAGGAGGAAATCGCCAAGAGGGCAAGAGGTCGTTTGTTTTCTGTGCTGGATCTCCGTCACGGCTTTCACCAAATGCCGTTGAGGAAGGACAGCCGACCTCTCACCTGTATGTGCACGCCATGTGGCCCAGTCCAGTGGACGGTCATGCCCATGGGCCTGAAGAACGCCCCTTCGTTTTTTCAAAGAATGATGGAGGATGTGCTTTTTACAGCTCATCCTGAGCTTCGTGCCTTCGTGAGTGTGTACATAGATGACATAATCATCGCGACAGAGGGGGAGGGACTGACCGAAGCCGAGCTGGTGGCCCTACATGAAAAGCAGCTGAACCAGGTTTTGGACATTCTTGATGCCAATCAGCTGTTTTGTGGGCCAAAGAAGGGAAAACTATTTTTAAAATCAGTCGAATTTTGTGGTTCTCTCCTTGAGAATGGCACCCGACGACCCAGTCCAGGGAAGCTCGTCGCTATTCAGAAGTGGAAGCGCCCTGAGACGATCACGGAATTGAGAGGATTCCTGGGTTGTTGCAATTTTTACCACACTTTTGTGCCGAATTATGCCAAATTTGCTGCCCCCCTCACTGAATTATTGAAGGTAGGGAGAGATGCGGGCAAGGCAGGTTCAAAGGTTCGTGTCAAGTGGACTGACGAGTGCGAGGAGGCCTTCCATCACTTGAAGGCGGCCCTCTGCGAAGTCGCCACATTGCATGTGCCGAAATTCGACCGACCCTTCTACATAAGAACCGACGCTTCTAGGTACGCGATCGGAGCTGTCCTTGAACAGGTTGATGAAGCCACAGGTGATCATTGCCCTCTTGCATTTTGGTCGCGGAAGCTAGCTCCACGCCAGATGCAATGGTCACCGCGTGAGCAAGAGACTTATGCCATAATTTGCGCTCTGAAGAAGTACCAATCGTGGGTTGGCACCAATCGAGTCGAGGTCCTGACGGATCATCGATCTCTGGAGTATTGGGCCACCGAACACATTGATACTGTCGCGAGCCCAGCTGGTCGACGGGCCAGATGGCATGAATTTCTCAGTTTGTTTGACCTCCATGTGTCGTATTTGCCTGGAAAACACAACACGGTAGCGGATGCTCTGAGCCGATGGGCTTACCCCGCTTCAGAGGGGCTGCAAAGTACCAACATCCATGGTACGGAGCAGGACCGCCACGTCGTAATCGAGTGGGATCAAGAGGAAAAAAAGCTCATTCGACGTGAATGCATGCAATGCTCTGTTAAACAGCATGCATTACCGTGCCATGACATCACGGCCTTCTCAGATCCGGCGCATGCCCATGAGATTGTCACCAAATCACTGAAAGTCGTGGAGAAAGTCACCGATCCCTCCTCAGGGAGTGTGAAACGGTTCGAGTATACCCGACCAGTAAGTGGATTTCGGTTGATCCAGGGCATTAAGCGTCGAGATCCGGCCAAAACTCCACCCCTGCCAAAAGATTCCCTTATCATCCGTGACTGGACGAACGATTATCTGCATGATTCCATGTTTAAAGAGGTCTTTGAGAATCTCAAATCCAAAGATGCTCACAAGGATGGAATTTATGCTGAATATTCGTTGGATGGGGGGAAGCTGTGGATGGAGGGTAAATTGTGCGTACCAGACGCCCTGGCCCCCCGAGTGTTAAACTGGTGGCACAAATGGGAGTCCCCCCACGCACATGGCCGTAGATTATGGTCGATGATTAAACATAGGTTGTTCGGCTCAAGGCTATATACTCATTGTATGAAAGTAGCCGCCGGATGTGCCCAATGTGCTGTCGCGACGCCACCCAGCGCGAAGAAGCACGGCCATCTGAGGCCACATCCTATTCCGGAGCGCCTCTTTAACAGAGTCACCAGTGATTTCTTCTATCTCGGTGAACTCGATGACGAAAAGTGCCATTGGACTAATAAAAAGGTCAATGGTGTGCTCCTTATGCAGTGCCGTCATTCCGGCTACATTCAGGTGTCGCCTTGTAACATCGAGTCGATGACTGGCAAGGCTGCCGCCAAATGGTGCGCGCAGACCTGGATGGGAGGTTGGGACGTCCCATCCGAGGTGGTTACGGACTCAGGCAAAG
Organism: Eutreptiella sp. 'Long Island Sound 2002'; assembly: GCA_964036045.1. Classification (NCBI taxonomy): domain Eukaryota; phylum Euglenozoa; class Euglenophyceae; order Eutreptiales; family Eutreptiaceae; genus Eutreptiella; species Eutreptiella sp. 'Long Island Sound 2002'. The sequence goes on along the minus strand of OZ038380.1, from coordinate 185,639,416 downwards.
AGTACACCTCCGAATGGTGGAGGGAAGTATGTGCTCGCCTTGGAATCCACCACCTGAGATGCGAGATCCACTCACATCGAGCGCTGCCTGGCGAAAGAGCCGGCCGCTCTATAATAAATATGCTTCGTAAGGAGCTCGCCAGTGAGAAAGACTTCCATTGGCTTGAAGTTCTCTTCGCTTTGCTTCGCCGTTACCACAACACGCCTTTGTACCATGGCCTTTCTCCAAATGAAATTGTCTTTGGACGAAAGAAGTGTTGGTGGAACATGCCGTTGAATAATCCTCGCCCTTGTAAAGATGCTTCGTTGTTTTTGGACGAAATCCAACGAGCAGAAAAAACTGTCTCGAAATTAATCGATAAGCAGCAAGCTGACTGGCTTTGGGTCCAGAATCAAGGCCGAAAAAACCCCCACAATTTTGAAGTCGATGATCGAGTTTGGCTTCGAAAATCCGAAACCACCCTGGGCGGAGATGATAAGCTTCTTCCCTTGTGGGAGGGGCCATTCGCTGTTACAGCGCGTCTAGGTGAGAACAGGTGGAGGATTCGTGTGGATGTCAGCAGGGAAATTGAAGTTTCGGGCGATCGCCTCAAGAGAGAGATCCCCTCCCCCAAGGATCGGGTTAAACCCCTTTTTTGGACTTCGAAATTTTGTCCGATCGGGTCATCGAAGGGGGGAAGTACGAACTCAAGAGGATTTTAGAAGCAAGACGTGACGAAAAGGGCGAATGGGAATTTCTATGTGAGTGGAGGGGCTTTGATTCCAGTCACAACAACTGGGAACCAGCCCATTCTTTTGTCCATGGGTACACCAAGGGGTTCATCGACTTCCTCAAGAAGCACCCCGAAATTGGCGTACTCCTGACAGACTCTCTGTCGAAACCAGACAGACAGGTGGAGAGCGACGGAAAAAGACCTGTGGTGAATCGAGATCCAGCCTTTTACGGCCCTCAGCAGCCACATTCCAGGGCTGATCTGTCGATCCCCCCTCCTGCGGTCAGGCCAGCCCAGGAGCCAAATGAAGACCAAGCTTCGAGTTCGGCCGCTGATTTGCAGCGCCCAAGCCGTACGAGGGCCCCACCAGACAGGTTGGTGGTCACATGTATTCGTGCTTGGCCGAATTGAGGGAGACCCGTCGTGACATGAGTCGCCGACGCCATAATCTGGGTAACAGTCGTCTAGTCCAGGGCGTCATGGCACTCGTCGCTAGGGCTCAAGGGTGTAGGTTCGAAACCCTTGCATGTCCAACTCCTACAAAAGCTCCAGCCTCGCCCCGTCGACCACTTATTCCAATGTGAGTGTTCTGACGACTTGAAAAAACCACATCATGTCGTATAAACCACATTCTGCTCAATCCACTGTTCATTCTTCCTGATTTCGAAATGATGTGGAGAACTGCGAATGTTTGATAATTTGACGTCAATCAACTTTTCTTTGGTCTCCGTTCGGCAGACAAGGCGTAGATACGCTGCCGAAAGCCACGGAGTGTGCTGCTGTGTCCAGAAAAAACCAAACTCAGGCTTAATTCAGGCAGATTCGGGGTAATCTTGTCTCTGTTGGTCTGTGCATCTTTGGAATTTGGCTACTCGTGCAGATGGAAGCAAATGTACATAGTAAAAACGCCGGCCGGCGACATTCACCCCTACAGGCACCCCCTGTAGTACTGGCTGCACTAGATGCGACGCCAGGAACTCAGATCTTACCTTCATTTGCCGTGATGCTGAAGCCAAAGTCCAGATTCAGATCCAGATTCCTTGAATTTACCTTGAATTCCTCAGGTTTGTCCATCATTCTTGCACTGTTGCAACAAAACCCCGACGTCAATTGTTCAGACAACCTTCAGATAGGAGCTCTAGGGACTTCTAACAGCAACCTATGAGGTCCGTAAGCTTCGTTGTATTTTTGGCACACGCCAATGTGAGCTCAATCCGACCTGAAACTGTCGAAAATGGTGAATCCAAGTGTCTTGTGGGACTCAATCGAAAGATGGGCCTTGTCCAAGTCGATTGACACCGCCGCCACTGTAAATAAAGGGCTATTCGGTGTCTCTCAGTTATATACTGTCAGTAAAGCGCCTTCTGCGAACCTTCGGCGCGTTACATGCCAAGGATCCAGGGCCATCATGTCCGATCATGATGCATCATCACATGATCCACATTTCCATGGAATCTGTTGGATGCTCGCAAACAAACGTGTCGGAAAGCACAATTCAGCTGAATAAACGACAATATATATTAACTCTAGTCTAAACGAAAGTGTTAGTACTTTCAGTTCTAGACATTCCGCTTCATTTCACCTTCATCTTAGGAAATTTCCTCATTTTAGGACAATTTAGGTTGATTTCCTTGTCATCTCCTCTCATTCCTCGAAGATCTGTTGACGGCTTTGCCTAACTAAGTGAACAGAAAAACATCCCTACCTTCTGTGGTTCACTTAGGGACTGTAGACTACATTTGTATTTGTTTTCCCTCTCTGTGATTGTTTCATCTCCTTCATCTTTGCTCAAAATAATTCTCAATCTTGCTGAATCTTGTGATCATCCGCCAGATGCGCCAAATCTGAAGCACATGCTGAACTTTTCAGAACGAGAAAAGCGGGAGTAACACGATGTAGAGTACGTGGAGGACACCGTAGCGTGCCCGCGACAGCTAAACTGTGCCAGAGCGCCGAGATGTCACTACATTTCTGGATTCTCCCACTCAATCCACCAATAATCTACCTCATTCTCAACCAAAGTATGGTTTGGTATCGATCCTCGATACGTTTACATGCTTTTTAGCCCTTAACCTAATGTTTTACTGCACGGAGGACTGTTCGTCACTCCTCATTCTGTCTCATTTCAGGTTCATCCATCCTGATTCAGTGCCAATTCAGCCCAAATCAGGTCAGATCAAGCAGATTTCGCCCCATCGAGGCTACATTTCTATTTTTTCTGGGACTTACCCGCACTACGTTCTTCGTTGACGTAGAGGCACACCCCAGTGTGTTTTTGGAGGGGGAGTGTAAGTGCGGCTAACCCCCATCTGCTCAGATTTTAGCAGATCTGCCCCAGATTGGCTACATTTTGGCCATTTTCTCTGCTTCGGCGGAATCGCCTCCCCGCAGCTCAGTCTCAGGATCAGACCTATATATTTCTGATGTGCCGGATCTGATTCCGCAGTCCATTCATCGTAAATCCGCCGCGTTCCGATCATTTACCCGGAATCGCCATTTGCCGCTGACGCGCGTGCGCGAGCCGGATCGGCCAAATATTTTTTCACAATCGGATTTATATAAATCTTTTCAGATAGATATGGACACTCAGATGTACTTAGGATAATCCGCATCAATTTTCTTCATAGACTGGGATTTTTTGCCGGATAACAATCAGCATGGATCTTGCCTCCGTTGTCGCCGCTCTTGCCTCCGTTGGTGTCCGTGTATCCGGTTCTGCCCCCAACAGCAGCGTTCAGGTCGACTCCTCGCGTGCCTGCCCCCCCGGTCTTGCCGGCCCTGAGCCCTCCGGCACCACTCACGACTTAGGACAGCACTTTCAACGCTTTGTTGCAGATGCAATTGAACCGTGGCCCTGAATTTGGGTTAAAAGATGGCTCGCATGCAGCATCGGTGCATGCCTACGGTATGATCTCTCCGAAAAACAATACAGCAGTCACCGAAACCACAATATTTTGAACCGGATTCATGAGCTGGTCCAAGAAAAGAGGCAGAGCTTCGTTGCAGCACGCATTCACCAAAAGCAGCGTAACCTGCAAAGTGGCAATGGCAGGCGCAGCAGCGCATGCAGCGAGACTGCGGTCTGTGGAAGGTAAAACTGGCTTGCACCGACATCGACAATTTAGCAAGAGAGCCCATGATCAGCGTTGCCCAGTGGTGCCTCTTGGAGCGACCCCATTGCTCAACATTTTGTCAAACCAAAAATGGGGACAGAACGTCTCCATAGTCTGCCCCCCATAACCCCCGGCAAGCGATTGAGCAACAGTTGGTACTTCCGGTCAACGGGGGTTGTGTTTTGTAGAGGCTCCAGTCTACACACGAGCGATGCAGTGTTTCGGTACCCGCCATTCATTGGGTCTGAGTTCGTTGCTGTTTTGACCTGACTGGCGAGCACACATGGGAGTGTGCTGCTGGAGTCGTTTGTCAGCTCCTGACAAGGGCCTGTGGGTATGCACACGAGCTGACCTTGGTAGGGGGGGTGTCGCGTTGACAGCCCAGGCTGGCCGCCCCCAAGGGATAAAGCACTTGTTAGAGTGTTGTGGCGACAACCCTCTGCACTGTGGACTGCTGCTGAGGAGCAACCCAGCATGTGGGCTGCATGCTGTGCATTGAGCTTGGGTTTTTGTTCTGTGGCTCTCCTGTTGGCAAGACTTGTAGGGCGGGAGGGACTTGTTGCGCAGGATTGACTTGTGGGCTGGGACGACTTCGTGAACTGACTTTCCGTGCGGGGGCCGACTTTTTGGGCCAGGACCAACTTTGCGTGCTGGGACTGACTGACTTCCAAGCACTCCTGGCTGTCGTACGGTTATGCCACACACTGGCATTTTGTTAACCCGTAAATTACCCGACAAACCCCTAGGCAGTGCATACCAACAGAAGGTGGTGTTGCTTAACCAAAGGCAAGAATTTCTCCGCATGGCTCTTCTCCGTCGAGTTGCCTGACTTTTGAAGAATCTCCAAATTCATTTGGTCCAAAGACATCAACCCCATCGTCAGCCCAGCGGTGAGGGCAGCACCCAGAATGAGGCTGAGACACATCTGTGGCGGCACGAAGAAGGGTATTAGCACTGAGGTACCCAAAAGGCAGATGGACTGCCCCGCCTGAGCCTCCGCCCTATGCAAGGCAGGGAGCCACGCGCTGGTCATATGGCACGAAGATGCGGCACGTAGCTGTGGCGGCAGGGTATGTGGGCGTGACTTGGGACACAAGATTCACCAAGAGAGGAGACCGACAAACCCTCAGTTGCAGAGGACTCAATATTTGGGCCCGCTCAGCCCATCACCGGCCCTTGCGCCTTACGTCCTCTTTCCCCCCACCCAAGCTCACTCTCCCCTCTCCCCCGCCCACCACGGCACTTGAAAGATGTCACACCAACCGGCGTCCTTCAAAAATTTGAAAATGGAACACAGTCACAGGTCTGCTTCCACACTGTGGAGAGTCTCTAGCGGCGTACGTTGTTTGTTGCAGGCTCGAATCGCTAGTAGCCACTCGAATCCCGAGTCCCTAATACCAAATCCATCAACTGCACAGCTCGATAAAAGGGTCAGGCCGCTTGTTGCGTTGTTGGGCCCAAGGGTTGAATTTGAGTGCTGCGAGGTGTTGTGGTGGGGTGCTTGTTTTCCCTGTGTCACCCAGATCAAGCGAGGGCAGGGGGACAACTGGAATGTGGGATTTATTTTAGGCGTCAAGTTAAGCTGATAAGAACAGATACTACACTTGATCTTAGCCAAAATGCTTTCGGTTTTGTAGTAACTGTTCTTATCAAGCTAAGCTGATAAGAACAGATACTACACTTGATCTTAGCCAAAACGGCGAAACCATTTTGGCTAAGATCAAGTGCAGTATCTGTTCTTATCAGCACAATTTGATAAGAACAGATACTACAATTGATCTTAGCCAAAACGGCGCAACCAGAATCCAAACCACAATCTCAATCTGATTGAAAAAGAAAATACCCAGTTGCAAGAAGATAATCGTAACAGCGGTCGTTCACTTCACCTCCTTTGGTTCGGGGTTACCACCTACTGGGGGCCGTTCGACCCATCCTCGGATGGCTGTCTAGGGCTTGCGGGGCTACCCAGTCACCGGTCCAAAGGGGGTGGCGTGAACGATGTCTGTGGGAGTCGGGTGCATCCACCCATCCGGCTTGGCTGTGGTGCCACGGTGGAGGTTTTGCATTTTTCATCTTTCGGGTTCAAATGCACCAGCATGCAATTTGCTCAGGTATGTGCCCGTTATTTTTCTGGTGCTGCTTCCACTGAATGAGTCGACAGCAACGATCTGACACTTGCTCAGCAGGCCCCGCCCGGTGAACCACGCTCTACGTGCTCTGTCCGTTGTTTGACACGTGTCTGTGTATTGCGAAGAACAGTGGGGTGCAAGCTACGCAACGGGTACCAGATATGTGAGCACCAAGTCTTGCACGCAGTGCACTGCTATCCGTCACACAACCCTTCGGAAACGCACTCTGTGACAACGCTCTTCTTGAAATGTTGGGAAATCTCGGTAAAGTAAATCCAAGTTGCGTTTTACTTTACTCAGATTTCTAAACTAAATCCGGCCTAGATGTTATGTCATTGGGACGCAATTGTGGAGTAAATCCCTATGGCGTTTTACTTTACTGAGATTTCTTTGCTTTACTTGTGTGATTTACGAGTAAAGTGAAACACTTGTGGGGTTTAATTTACAGAGGCGCCCCACAACAAACATGTAATTCTGGTAGCGTTAGGAGAAGGCATACCACGACATCCAACCAAAACTTTGTTGAGCCTGGCTTGGCAAGATGCTCCTTAAAAAAACTCACCCCATTGCAAACGACCGAATCTTTATCCGTTTGATAACATTCAATTCGCGTGCCACCCGAATCGGGTTTGTTCAATACCTTGAGACAGTCCGAAACGCCCGGCACAATAAGAAAGCAAAACAGCGTTAACCGCATTGCAGTGATCTACAGGGGAAACAGCAACAATTTGGTGATGTGGCAGATACAACGATGCAACGAAACGCACCACCTTTTGGTTGCTTCCCACCCCGGAACTGGCCTAGGACACTAAGGGACTGTTGCGGCCGGTCGGTGTGGTGACCAGGACCAAAAGCTGTAAGACCACTAAACATCAGCAGGAACACATTTTGACTTGAAGGGACAAAATCTCACTGGGCGTAAACTTGGGGGGTGCATGACCCAAGGACAGGCCCACAAACCATATTGAAAACCAATATACTCGGATTCCACAACAATGAGACAAGACAGGCAAGGAATGTCGGGTTGCTTACACAAAAACGCAACTTCTGAGATCTCACATCTGGGGCCAATGTGGACCTATGAAAATGTTCCTTTCTGTCTATTTTTGCGACTCCTCGTAAAAAGCGGTATTCCAACGGTCCAATTTCGACTTGCTTTATGTCGGGGTGGGAAGTAGTGGTTAGTGTTTCTGCACCCAGGTAGGTTTTGTGGCATTCACCCCACGAATTCTCGATCTTCGCAGATTTCAAAGTCAGACTTCGGTTTCATCGCACGCATGCCTACTCAGTGTCCAAAAGTACCGGGGTAAACCCGGAATATGATGTTGAATGCTGAGGGGGATCCCCTATTCCTAAGGGAAAAAAGTGCTGCAAAAGAAGAGGAAGAAGTGCACGCGAAAAATTGAAAAGTTTGTTGATCGAGTATGGTGGGATCATGCACCCTTTTGAACCCTTTAAGCTTCGCATAATTAGCTGCACCCCCAACCGCCCACAGCTTTGATAGTTAGCCTCAGCTAGGCCCAGCCCCTGGATGGTGGTTGCCAGTGAGAGTACGGTCACTGAGGGAAAGGTGGCAAATACCAGCTACAGTAAAATGTCCAATAATGTCCCGGACAAAATCAAGCCATTCGGGACATTACGACACTTCGGGGCCACCCTTTTGGGACATTACGAGACTTGACTATATGGGCACGGTTTGGAACCAGTCGGGACATTACGAGACTTTTTCCCGGGACAATACCAGACTTTGTGAGAATTTTTTCTTCGCGCGCTTTGCGCCCCCCCTCCCTTTTTCAACGTAGAAAAATTTTCTTCGCCCGTCCCCCCCCCCCTTGTTAACCTAGAAAAAACGAAAACAACAAATAGCATTCCCAATTGAATCTAATTAGAAACATCCAAAACACAAATTCTGCAAATTGTGATTCAGATGCGGTGCAGTCAGTCTTAAAACCAATGAACGAATGAACGAACCATCGGCAGCGCAACCAAGGAACAAACGATGGTGCAGAACGAATGCTAGTGCAAAAGACTTTGCTCAGCGACGGCTCAGCGCGCAAAAAGCTCTGTCAGCGACTGCATGACGATTGAACCAACTTGTGACCAATGTGTGCTACTAAAGCGGCAACACTATTTTTGTGACCTCTGTACTGTAGAAATCAATCGGAGTACAGATTTCGAATCTGGCAGCGGCAATTTTCATTAAAAATACAGAAAAAAAACAGAAATTGAAATTGTGCCAATTAAAAAGTACGGAAATCCGATTTACAGAAAAGCGCTGCGGCGCTGTTGCCGGCATGGCTTCTGCCTGGGAAACCGACCCGTTGTGATTAGGTAAGTCAAAAGATGCCGGACATTGTATGATGAGACAAGGCAGCTGGAACGTGAAGGAAAGCTGTTCCATGTGGCGGGTGGGAGGTCAAGAGATGCGGCTGTGGGTAGTTTGTTGGGACAACAGGTGCTACAACCACCACAAAACCGCAAGCGCAGGCGGAATGATGTTGACACTGAAGAGTATTCGGTTGATGAGGAAAAGGAGGAAGAGAATGACCCTGCATGGGTTGATTTGATGGCTGAGATGGCTGAAGAGGATGAGGAAATAGTGGAGAATGATAGTGATGATGAGAATCAGTTGCCCACTGACCTTGCCTCTTGCTTCAAACCCACCACCGGTCGAGTTGTCCAACGCCCCATCTCCAAGGTCCATCTCTGAGACCTCACGGTTTTCATACGACAAAGGGTCTAGAGGTGTCAACAAAGCCTTGGACGGTGCCCGTTGCCCTTACAGCAAGTGGTGGAAAAGATTGAGAGCCAAGAAGGTTCATTCAGTATCAGTACACTCTCGTGCACGGGATCCATCCACCTGTAAGAGTTTATATGAGGGTCAAAAGATAGATACTTAGTTCACAGTGGCGGTGGGGGCACATGCTGCCTCTTATCTTGTTTATCTCTCCATTTTGTTTACCTGCTGTTTTGACACCTTTCCTTCCGCTTGTCTGTTTTATTTTTTCCGACAGGTAATGTACTTGATACTTGGGTTTTTATCTCTGTGACACGGGTTCCCTTTTGTGGCCCACAATGCTCCATACCACGCAGGGACTGAGGTGCTGTTGGCAGGTTCATTGCCCCAGTTCCTTGGTGGCATTGGTAGTTTGCTACATAGGGCAGTGACCCCAAAGAGCATTTAATCTTGATGGTGGGCTGGCCGCATCTTGAATCCCTCCTGTGCATTGGTTCTTATTACCGACAATGGATACGCTTTGGAAATAGCACCGCTCTGCGATTGTGGACCATGGGCATGTTGCACGACAGGCATGGCAAGCATGAAATTAAAGCAATCAAATCATGGCCCTTGTTGTTCCAATTCCACCCAACATTGTAATCCATTGAAAGTGCATTGAAAGTTGCTTGAAAGTCCCCATTTAATGAACCACGCACGGCAACTGCTTTGATGCTAAATGCTGCCTTCAGCACCCTCATACTGTTCAAGGATGATGAATGCGAACTCCATTTCTCCAAAAAATGATCCGAGTGAACATGGGCAACATGTGGATGAGCATTTCTTGGCGGCTCAGGTAAAGTTGTTCATTGAAATGGCACTCGAAAACTGCGATGAATGTGTTGTGGTGTCGTGTAACCGGAAAGCGGTCATTCCTTGTGGGGTTGTTGCAATAAGCGGTCACTTGAAGGTGCCATCATACAGTGAGTCCCCCCGCTCTTTGCCTAATCACACGTGGGTGTCTGAAAATTTGGTGTCTTGGAACTTGACCTCAAGAACCCTCGAGTAGTAGTAGATGATGTCGGACGCAAGAGGTTTAAAACCACCCGTACAGGACACTTGTTTTTTTTCTTGACACCCGTGTCAAATGCATAAACCAATGCTTGGGACATAAAGAAGTACCAATGACGGTTTGAGACTCTCCGGTCATGTGGCATTCTTGGTACTTGGGACCATTTGGTTGCATGCAGGCCTTGATGTGCTTATTTGTATGTTGTATGCCGCTAACCAATCCTACCGAAACCCGAGTGAACTCCTCTTCGGTTGGGTCAGTCGGCGTTTGGCGGAGAATGTCATCAATGCAGACCCTTTGCAGGCTTTGAAACATGTGGACACTTTGGTGAGTGGAGAAAAAGATGGGTACAGGGTGATGCGTGACATCCCGCCTGAGGGGCCTGATCCATCTCGGGGGGTGTATGATACGTACCCACGTTTCACTCGTGCATCCAATAAGCAAATTAAAGTAGATGACAAAGTGAATGACTTGTAAGAAAAAGATGTTTTCTCGGTTGACCATTGTGACCGTAGGACCAACTTTATAGCTCTCTTGCGATGTGGTAACAAGAAGCGTAACTGCGCCCAACGCGCATGGAAGGCTACCAATTTTAGGGCAGACTTGGACTTGCTCAAACGTTTTCCTAGCCCTATCCCTCACCCTGATCACCCCAATCATTTCTTGTCTTTTGCTCAACACAAAAAGAAAAAGATGAATGTGGCGCCACACACCAACCCTCATTTGGTGGTAATGTAACCACTTGTCCCAAGTGTCGGTACATTTTCAAAACTGATTCGGACATGGCTATGCACAACAGGCTCCGCCATCCGCGCTCAGGAGCTTTGCCCAATGAGCACGGAACTTGCAATGCAATTGGGTTTCTGTTGTGCTTTGCTTCTTTACAGACTTGCATTGCGCTTTGTAGGGCCTTCGGTGCAAAAGAGGGGGGAGGGAGGGGGTCCGGATGGTCTCAATTCTCGGCCGTAACCTCTCAAATTGGGAAGATGTGTCTCTCCGCAGGTGTCAATGTTTTTGCTGCTTTTCTACCGTTGTTGCTGCATTGTAACCCCGTGCAGCATCCCCTGATCCTCCAGGTACCTTGGATTGCCCGGGTGGGCGTACCCTGTCGCAGATAGGGGGATTTTAGGGACCAAAATGAAAACAAAAGGCAAATTTGCCTTTTGGGCCACAATCTTTTTGATACATCGATGGATCTTTATTGGATTAGTGCAGTTATAGTTTCAAATATTTGGCCCAGGTGGCGGAAATTACCAAAAAGGTGTTGGAGAAAGACAAACAAATATAACGTTCTGGAGCAGCAGGTGATAACAGTACAATTCAACAGTGCAGCATTCCTCAACTTGCCTACCTACGCGAAGTCGGTGGTTCGAGCCGTGAAGACTTCGAGTTTACGCTTGGTGGGAGCTGGCAGCTGGCAGCCAAATCGCAGCCGTGCAACCGCATTTTTCCCGCTCGCAGGCGTGTTTTTCCAAATTTTTACTGCCACATATATTTTTCACAAACTCACACATATTTTGGCTAAAAGTGTTTTGAAAACTCTGAACTTTGAGAGGATCGGGCAGATTCAAAATCTCGCTCAGAATGCGCTCCTCCCTACCGTTGGCGTTGCGCGCAGCTGCGCCAATCTCAAGTGACTGCCGAACATCACGCCGAACACCACGGGCTAAATGCTGAAGCGGCTATATCCAAGGCGTGTCAACACTTTTAGCACCTTTTGTCGGATGGAGTTGCGGATGCCAATGACCCCAAGGTTCCTACGGACATGCGCTGCTTTCACCTGCTTGCACCCGCACCGGAAGTGGCTCCACCTGAGGCACCTCCTCCTTTCGTGAACTCACGAAGTGACCCTGTTGACTTTGCTGAGCGGGTTGCCTTGATGAAATTGAAACCCAGGCAGGGGCTACTACACGTGGAATACAAAAGGGTTGGATCAGGAAACAATCACAGACACTCCAGCATTTTCCTGGTCCCTCTGTTCAGCAGAACTCAGTGCAGGTCTGCATCAGCGTATGACCAGACACAAAAGCAAAAGTTAACGCACTGACATTGCCAAGGACATTACCTAAGGGTTGTGCACAGTCCAATATCTATCTCATGCTCCAGTGTTTTAATCGTGGATTGGTCAACAGTTGTCCTCTGGCAAGGGCTCTTTGTTGGCTTTTTTTCATTAATGAGGGCAGTGCACGGAGTGCAGTGGAAAGAGTGCACACTGGAGTTGAATCTTGGGATTTCAAGGTGAGGCACAATTGCACTTCGTGCTGAGGAGCAGGAGGGAGAGGCAGCCGCGAAGCTTTTTGGAATTTACGGTCTGCTTGCGCAGACGAACCCTTTGGGTGTTCAAAAACACAGAAGGAGCACAGCCAAAACCAAAACCTGTTCTGATGTTTAGAAAGCCTGGCGCCCTTTTCAATGGGCAGATGGGAGGACCCTCGAACACGAGATGCTCTGTAAATCACCTCAATTACATTTGCATGGTTAAGCACCAGAAGCTTGCATATTCAGAGGATATTGTTTGTACATCTCTATCCTGGCGGTTGTATCTGAGCACTCCACCAGAGGCACCTCGACGTGACATGAATACCCCCGCCCCCCTGGGGTCTGGAGTACATTGCACCCAATGCGGGAAATAAACAGTATCCACGATTATGTTTTCTCTTGCATGGCAATTCCTCCAAGAAAATGCAAATCCTGCACTCTGCTGCCTCACTTGAATCGACACCCTTGTTCACTCCATAATTTCGCATGCCACAATGGATAGAACCAAAGAAAGAAAACGGCCAACTGCATCATAAATGGACGCCTTCCAATAATGTTTAATCTCGCACTGTCAACCATGGGAACCACCAAATGCATAGATTTTTGAGTAGAATGTTAAAAACACCAGGACTCAAGATCTGTGGACACCAAACTCCCCTCACAAATTAATTGCACTCTGTCACTCTGTCTGCTAGCATTCTACCTGGTGGGATGTTTGCAGCTTGAGCAACAGCGTCCATGCAAACCATTTATGTCCTAGAGGCCTGAAGCTAAGTATGCAGTGTACTGAGGATTTGAAGCCTTGCTTTCAAACACAGAGAAGCAATGCATGGCACGGTTTTTCATCTCAGTTGGCAATGCCGAACCCCATTCAGGGATTGGAGGATCATCTACCTGTGCTGTCTCTGCAACGTCCTGTGATGCTCCGGCAACTGTGCTGGATGCCACCTCTCCAATGGTTTTTGAAAGGTCCTCTTCTGCCACCCCAGCTTGCACTCTTTCTCGATCTGCGCCAGCCTCTACCTCTCCGACGGCCTCTTCCTTTGCCCGTTCAGGTAGCCCTTCTCCTGCACCACCCCCTGCCCCTCCTCCTGTCATTTCCGGACTTGCACCCTGCGTTGCACCTTCTGTGGATGCTTGTGCATCAGAGACTGCAGCTGCTGCTTCATCATCTCGATTTGACTTGGCATGAGCAGACTGCCCTGGAGCATGTTCTGGGGGTACTGCTGAAGGGAAAAGCACCCCTTGCTGCACTTGGGCAACACACTGCTCCATCACAACGCCTTCTGCAGCAGCACACGGGTTCTGCACGAAAAATGGCACTGCCGCCATGTACCGCATTGCCTGCAACCAGCAAGAAAATTGGAGCAGAAGAAAACAGAAGAGGAAACACAACATATCCCAAGCACAATGCATCCTCTTTTATAAAGTCAATCTCCATCTTAATCTCAATCAGCAAGGCTGACGGCACGCTTTTGAAAACCAACAATACTTTTTCCTTGGTCCCAGCACTGCTGTTTAGCTGGTGGCCCGGTCTCCTCTCTCTTGGCCCTGCACTCCTCTCTCTCCCTGCCTCCCTTGGCACAAACAGGCGGCATTCAAAAGGCTTCAGACCATTGGGGAGGCTCGGTGTCTCCTGGCGCCCCACGGACACCTGCCCTTGACACACTGAGTAGGGGACAGTGTGCTAAACTAAAGGTTAAGCAAACGCGAAAGGTTCAACCACAACATGCCCAACTGGTAAATTGAAACTGGCATCAAAAGGGCTTGCTACACAACCCAATATCTCCCCATTGATTCCGGATTTGGTATGCTGCAAATGCTGCACATTGATTTAGGAATGCCGACCCAATACAACTGGATACAATGCTGAGACTAAATGTTTGGCCCATGAAATCGCATGGCACTGTGGCAGTGAACAGTACTCGTTTTTTGCAGTTGTTGTCAGAAATTCCATGATGGAACACACATGTGGTGCACTGTTATTGGTTGGAAAGCTTATTCCAAGATATACTGGCTGTCATCTTGGAATAAGCTCAAAATACTGGCTGTCATCAGTGGGTTGATGAGAAATGTCACTCGGGCAAAGGTCTAACGAGCTCTTTGGCCTTGACCGCAGTATTGTAGCCATTGAGAGCCCAGTTGCATACCTGTAGGATATACAACGGTCAAAAGGTTCTACAAGGGTTAAGGGTCGGGGTCAATGGAGCTCTATCAGGGTCAGGATGCTTCTACCAGGGTCAACGGTCAAATGTTTTGCAAGTGTCAAGCGGGTCCTCAACAGGCTTCTACAAGCATCAACGGGATTCTCGCATGGTCATGACAGTTGTCCAATAATCAAGAGGGTTGGGGTCAACGGGCTTGTACAGGGGGCACAACGCGTTTTCAACGGTGGAGGGGGTTCGAAAAAAAAAACAAGAGGGTGCTAGAAGGATCAAGGGTCACGACGATTCTGCATGGGGCCAAGGGGTCCACACATGTCAAGACGTTTCTACTAGGGTCAAGAGGGTTCTACAAGGGTCATGGGTCGGCAGGCTTCTATAAGTGTCAATGGAATTCTGGCATATGTAAGAGAGGTGTCCCAAAGGCCTTTGCAGCAGAACCACGTCATGACAACCCCCCGGTGCATCAGCATATTGAGGTAAGTAGTGCAACAGTCGAAGAACTGGGCCCTCCCAATGTGGAAAAATTCGTTGTTCCTGTAACTAGCCTTGAAAACCCCCCCCATAAGAGAAATGAACATTCTCCAGCCATGCTGCTCTCAGGCGATCCCAAGAAGAACACAGTGCCGGCCTGTAACCCTTCGGTGCCCTGGTGCCGTAACCCACAACCCCTGAGTATGCATCCCGTGGTGACTCTCCCTCAGACTCCCCTTCCAACCCAAAACCTCTGCCTCTGACTCCTCCTCTGCCCTTGGTTTGCAGGGGACCCAGTTTGCCGTTGCAGACACCTACCCTTCCATCACCTTGTTCGTTCAGCTCAGTCATTTTAGCTTTTCTGACTTCGTGAAATTTACGGCGCTGGCGCCATAAAAATGAGTTCCCCCTGTTTACGGCACCTGCCCCCCCAAACAGATTTCTCACAGTTTACTTGTGGGGGCACCAACCCATTCTATTTTGGCACCACACGCCCCACAGTTACAAACTGACCCTGCAGACAGTGCACCCCAAGATGTGGCAAGTGGCAGGTGGCAAAGCACATGAGGCAGACCTCATGCAATTCTGCAACCGTTTTCATGAGCTGCAGCCTCACCATTTGCTTGTCATCAAAAGTCCCAAAATAGATCTTCAGCAGCAGCACGTCCTCTTCATCAGGAAATTCATTGAGGCGCGAGAAATTGGCCAAATCATAGAACCGATCGCCCTGCGGAGCGTAGGAGACGTCATAGATCACTGTGGCCTACGCCGAAGAAGGCCTTCCCTGAGGTCACATCCAATGTGCAAAAGTCTGTCCAGCGTTTCAGGGGCCCAGCAAAAAGATGGGAATGAGCGTTGCGACACACTCAGCTCGCCAGGGCCGGAGCCATCATCTCTGGGACTCCTGGGGAGTGCACTGAAGCGTCTGCAGTGCCCTACAGATCGCCTTCGCACAAGCACAATGCCCCTTCACCAGTTTGACTTGAGCGGACTCCAGGCAAAATCACAAAAAGGGCTGCATAAGGCTAAATGCACCGCCGTTGAACAAATGGCCTGATTCTCAAACCGGCACCCACAGCAGACCAGTACGACACGCCCCAGCATGCAGCAATACAGGGGGGGGGGGGTTCGTCTGGGGACAATGTCGGCGGGGAAAATTTCGACACACCTCCAATTGTGGTGCAGGGCCATCAGACACGGGAAACTACAACACCCCCAACCCTTGGTTCCTTGTGGACAAGCAGTTGCCTGAAACTCCAGCAGGCCCAAATTTTGAAAAATACGAACTCATCAGATTTCCACTCAAACCAAGCTCACCATTATTTTCGACGACGACCAACTTCTCACTCCCAAGAAAGGAAGATGAAGGGGCGTGACAAACAGACTGACTGCCGACGACAGCGCAACAATACCTGGCTACCGCCGGCACTAAGGATGCACACAGAGCAGGAAGCGCCCCAAATTGCGCAAAAAATTTTTTCGCCGGGGAAATTTTGACACCTAACTGGAAAAGGAAGTTTTCCCCACGAACTTGACCCTTGACGAAGTTCGCCCCCCCCCCCCCTACATGACACTGCACACAATTGAAAGCAACTCGCCCTCACACTTCCGGAAAGCCCACCGTTGCTCAGGTGTCCGTTTTGCTTTTTCCACACTTGACAAACCATATCAGGGGACCAGAGCAGGATACTGAGAGGCAAGGCAAGTGGTCATGGAAATGGTCGGGAGGGAAAATGGGAAGAGGAGCCAAGGATCTCCGGAACGGTCAAAGCAGGCAGGCGCAGGGAGAACACACCAGGGAGGCAAACTCAAAATCAATCAACTTCAGCTGCATTTCTTCGTCAGGTCTTTTGGGAGGCAGTGCAAGTATGTTGTCGCCTGCAAGGGGCAGGGCATGCAGGCGTAGGTCATCCACTATCAGAACCCACACATGGCATTGTAGGCGATGCATTCTGATGTTGCATGCCCCAAATTGCACCTTTTGTGGACAGCCAGGCGCAGGAGGATAGATTGCTGCGGGAAGGTTTGCCAAAAAGGCTCAGCTCGTGTGTCGGTTGGTACTTGCGGGTGTATGCACCAATTTGGGTAATTTTGTCATACGGGCAGTTTGGTCAGGACAATTAATGCTGCCTGGCAAGGCTTGCTTGTTGAGCAGTTAACCCTTTGAGATATACTTGTGTCAATGTTGATGGCGGCAGTGAACATGTGTGGTTTCACTTCAGTTGTGCATGCTACTTTTTGGTTGCTTGTATGCTCCATTGATGGGCAGCACATGCAAACCAAATGAGGTGTGATCTAGGGATACACCAAATGCCCATCACGTCACACATCAACGAGGATTTTTCGTGTTTTTGTTGCCTGTTCACACACATGTGTGGTTCTCATTTGAAATTGTTCAATTTTGCAAAAAGCAATTTCTGGTTTTGAGCCAAAAAAGATAATGTGCTTTCAAGGATATGGATACGCTTGCTGCCCGTGTCACACACTCCAATACCAGGTCCACTACATCCCCTCATAGGATGAGGGATGCAATCCGAGTAGGTTCAGCAGGTGCATCACCCTGAGGGACTGGCCTGCATGGGAATGGCTGGAGTATTGCACAACAGTGACTAGGGTTGATAAGAGGTGAGGGCGCATGTAGAGCTTTGCAATGGGTTGTTGAGTATTTGGCAAGGGTGGTAAGCTTCAGAGATTGTAGATGGTAACCCTAGCTGGAGCGATCTGCCATTGAGCTTCACACCCTTCCCAATTCACAATGGAGTGTGTTGCATCAATATAAGGACTTTGTAGCCCAGGTTGGGGTACATAATTGCTCCATATTGATGCACCGCACTTTCTCATCTTGAACCTTCTTTTGTTCCCAGCCTCTGCTTTGGCTGTGCGCAAGGGGTATGCTGTGGTATGCCATGGTCAGTGGCGATAACCTTACTCCCTCCCTGCTTTGTGCCAAGGCGCCAAATTTTCCATGCGCATGACAGAATCATACGGCACTGCCAAGCCCTCCCCAATTGCAAGTGACCTTGCACGGAACCCACCACATGTTGGGAGCAAGGACTTGCTGGCCGTTGCATAAGCTGCTGTCAGAGAGTACTACCTACAGGAAAACCAACAAAAAAAAACAAAGAAGCATTGTGGGTGACTGCATGTAATCACAAGGCGGGTATGTTGTGGTACCCATTTGGAATCATGCATTGTGTTGCATGCCCTGCACCTAGCCCTATGGAGGCATAGAAAACGGTCATCCCACTTCTGCAACAAGTAGGTGCAGCTTGGCAATGAAACAACGAGAGTGAAATATAGTGGGTGAATCAGAGGATAGCTTCGTGTGCACAGTTTTACATCGAATGTTGATTGATCCTGGAAGCCTTACAAGTGTGTACCATATCATATCTACTATTTTCTGCATCAATTTGTATTCTACGCTCAGATATGGTGGGACAAACTGGCCGTTCCTATGACACCATCATCGTCTCCAATGACGAAGATCTGATGATGATGACTACCACTAGACGCGGTGGCTGCCTGGGGGGGGGGGGGGGGGGCTCTACTGATTGTGACGCTGATCAGTCTAAGCAATCTCGCAACTGTTTCAATTCATATATTATTAGCAACCCATACGACATCTTTCCTACTTTTTTTAAGGAGTACGGCAGAGTTTGGACGACCGCAGGCTCCGGAATGGTTGCTGGTAGTTTCTAGTGGCTTCTCACGGATGCTGTTCCTACCTGGAGGCATCTGGATGGTTGCTGGTACTCTCAAGTGCTGAGGAAAATTTCAGACCATGTTTGCGCAACATAGCCTCGCATGAGCATGGCCAGTATGGGTCGTAGAAAGCCCAGCATGTGGGTCACCCCAACCCCAAGATCACAGCAGAAGAAAAAAAATCCTTAACTCATGGAGGTATTCATGAATTCCACGTGGGATTCGATGTATGGGAGCAGGTGGATACAACATGGGATTTGCTGCATAGGGGCTTGTGAAGGAGCAGACTGTAATGCAAAGCAGCTGGCATTATTTTCATCAGCATAACATGCAGGACCGATGCATGGTTGGCGTAACCCCCGCGTAACCCCCGCGTAACCCCCGCGTAACTCCCGCGAAACCCCGCGTAACCACGCGTAACCCCTGCGTAACCCCGCGTATCCCCTGCGTAACCCCGCGTAAAGGTGGCGTAACCCCCGCGTAACCCCTGCGTAACCCCTGCGTAACCCCGCGTGACCCCCGGGTAACCACCCCGTAACCCCTCGTAACCGGAGCACGTTTACTGATTCCCCTATCCGTGCACTCAAACACAACATACCATGCAACTCGTTGTGACACACAACATAATTGCACTCGGCAGGCTGAGGACGCGTGACAAGCAGGTCTCGCCAATGGTAGAGCACGTTGTACAATTCTTGGATATTGCCCTGGGCCCAAAAGTGCAGAAGAATCCGCTGTTTCAAAATGTGTGCAGCCGCTGGACAGGAGGACCAGGCCTCTCTATGGGCTGGCGGTCTTCTGAACCCGACCAACATCAAACAGTCAGTTTCTTTAAGCATTTTTGCAATTTCGTTCCTGTATCTCCATCTGCAACTCCAATCATTGGTTTCAACAGGGTTGACTGCAGCAGGCTGTGCCACCTGATGGGCTTCAAGTACCACAGTAATACACCTATTTTCGTCATTGCCTCATTGCCTTGATTCATTCATTTTGTCCTTCAACTTTGCGGTGTGACAGCACAAGAGTGGACCTTGCACCTTTGCACCTTTTTGGGGATGACAGGAGAATGCATGATAGAGCTGGAAAACCCAGAACAACATGATGAATGCAGCGACAGCAACCTCAAAAAAGTGTAATGTAAATGGAACTACAGATCTCTCGGCTGAAATTCGCATGAATTACAGGTACATTGAAACAGCCTTCGCACTACCTACCAAGCAAACGAGAGCCTGAATATTTTTTTTGAAAAAATATCTGATTGATTCTTCGCCCCACCTCGTCAATCGACAGTGTTACTTTTCAACACACTTAGATGCATATTCGTGTGTTGCGGGGGATACTGGGGCCATTGGGCAGCGTCGTTGAAGGCACCGTTAGGCGCATGGCGGATTGTTGTGCAAGAGGGGCAGAGTTCCACTTAGGGGGGGGGGGGTCCAGCCCCCCCACCCCCCCCCACACACCCTCCAGCCGACCCCCCCCCCCCGGCAAGTTTTGACAGATAGCTGGGGGGGGTATCGCATCAGGACCGGTTGTAGTCGCCCCCCCCGGGTGCTGCTGCTGAAAGCACCCCTTTTTGAGTGCCAAGGATGTGTTGGAACGGCTGACAGCCATAAAGAGTAGGGTCGGTTACCCCTCCCCCCCCTCCCCTCGAACCCCCTCCCCCTGAACCCAGATTTTATAGTGGGAGAAGATGAAATTTGCCGAAGAAAAATTGGTTTGGGACTTTTTTGGTACACAAACTTTTGGGTTCCGGACCCCCTTAGCACCCCTCCCGCCGCCTCTCCTACTACACGCCTGCGTAGTGCATTTCGGATTCCACAAATACTGGAGTCGCTCTCGGACAAAGAAAATTGCTCTGCCTAATAAGAAGTCTTCATCATCTCATAGCATGACATTTGGTTTCAGAAGTATGAGCTTCGGGGCCATTGCAGCCAGAAGGGACTGATGCCATGATTTTGTAGGATGAAGCAAGTGTGATAGGAGGGAAGCGCGTCCGTGTGCAACATGCAAACATTGAAAGACTCGGCTGAGGCCATTTTGTCCCCACTTGAAGGCGTTTAAATTGGTCAAGAGGCGTCGTGTCTGCTTTGCAAGAAGAGGAGCAAGGGACAGAGGGAGCCGGTGCCGGGAGAAGCACATGTGTTCACTCTGCAAGTCAACTCAAAAATTCTTCTTGTGTGCTCCGAGTCGCAGGTGGATGCGGACGGTGTTGGGCGGTGAACCCCCCCCCCCTGTTCAGAGTTCCATTTAACAACAACGCCGGTGGGGGTGGGGGGTCGGCCGCGGGGGGGTGGTGAGCTAATTAAAAAACAGACAAATGCAAACCAGAGGTAATGCACTCCACAGTCAGGCATAAGTGCATCTTTATTCTCTATGCCAAACCTGGTTAAACCTCAAGACACACACTGTGTCTGAAACAGAAAACAGAACATCATGTCTGACTAAATTAGTCGGCCGCGGGGCCGGGGGGTTCCCAAGGTGGGGGGGCCAGGGTGATGGAGGAGTTTGGGAGTCTACCCACCAACGACTATGCACTGTTTGATGATCGCATGGGCAACACACCGGCAAAACGACGTTGTTAGACCGGCAGTGGTCCAAGAACTCGTCGCATTCTTGAAAGACATTGAAAGGGATTGCAGCTGAACTGGAGCTGGCCATCAACTCCTGGCATGGAACGAAGGTTAGTCCCTGCTTACCAGGCACACAGTCCAGTCCACATCATCATGGAGCTACTGCATTGCATCAGCACCGGCACATGTCCACAAAACACTACTTGGAACACCCCACATTTGTTTCTTCCGCAGATCTCGTGCATCAACCAAATGTTTCATAAGTCGTGATGACAGCACAACTGCAAAAAGAAAAAAACACCTGCTGAGCACCGAAGGCAGGCAGAAAGCCACAGCAGACACCAGGGTGACCCTGCTGTTGTCCCTGCTAGGGCCCTCTGGCAACAGAGGCTGATGAGGCTCTCGGGAGCTCTCAGCCCCCGAATGGTCACAGCTGCGCAATGCCTGCTTGACAGAAATCAAGGGACACAAATTGTCATTCACAGACAACATTCAAAAAGAGCGGATCAAAATGGCACCATGCACGGGGGGGCGACCCCTCGGTTCTGGACGCCAACTACCCCCCCTACTAACTGTTGGCCGGAGGCCCCTTGGGGGGGGGGGGGGGGGGGGATCTGAGGGGGGGTTCAGGGAGGGCGAAGGGGGGGGGGTATAGGAGGGGCTGGGGGGGGGGGCTCCGGGAGGGTCGGTTGGGGGGGGGGGTCCAAGTG